>CM068375.1:186898182-188098182 GCA_034769895.1 Magicicada septendecula
GCTTGTAACATGTTTAGGCAGAAAAACATTGAAGTTTAGGCAGAGAAACATAATTTTCTCTTTGTAGAAAATTACAAAAAAAAATACTAATTACAAACTGTTATATTTTTTAGCGTTACAAGTTGTATTTTAAAAATTGTACTTCCCCTTACAAAATGTTACACAGTTGTGTTTTTGTTTTAGATACTTGGCTTCGGGAAACACATTGACAGATATGCACTACTCATATCGAATTGGGATCTCTACGTTGAGTAATATCATACAGTACGTATGCAGTAAAATATGGGACACGTTTCGTTCAACTTACCTCAAAGAAATGGCACAGCAAGATTGGGAAGAAATTGCTGCTGAATTTAAAAGCAGAGCTAATTTTCCCATGTGCCTTGGTGCCATTGACGGTAAGCACATTCGGATCCAGAATTTCCCCCATGCAAGCTCAATGTATTTCAATTATAAGAAATTTTACTCTATAGTTCTCTTAGCAGTCGTTGAGTCTCATTACAAATTTGTGTTGGTTGATATCGGAGAATACGGCAAGGATTGTGATTCTTCCGTTCTACGAAGTACAGAATTTTGGAACAGACTGACTCTCGGTGAATTAAGTATTCCGCAGGCACAACCTTTACCACCAAAAGGTTTAAAAGTGCCTTATGTGTTTGTTGCCGATAGTGCATTTGCAATTCATGAACATATTTTGAAAGAATTCTCAAATCATAATATGAGTGTGAAACGTGTTTTCAACTACAGACTACATAGAGCCCGTAGATATGTGGAGTGTGCCTTCGGCATACTGAGCAATAAATGGAGAATATTCCATAGGCCTTTGAATGTATCGAAAACATTTTCAATAAATATTGTAAAGGCGTGCGTTGTTTTGCACAATATAGTACGCTCGAGAGATGGCGGAAGAGAACACGACAACATGATATCTACAGGATCGCAATTTCGAGAATTACCCGCCAAAACAAAGCGCACAGGAAAAACAGGAAAAGGCGTTCGCAGCAATTTTTCAAACTATTTCATTAGTGGTGAAGGGAAATTACCTTGGCAGTTATCAAAAATTTTAAACATCATTTTTTTAAAATTTGTTTGAGAACTGGAGTACACTTTTACTGAAAATGTGTGTTAAATTTACATTATCAAGATACTTGATACTTGAATCAATGTAGTTGAAGTATTTTTAAACAGACAATAAAAATGTTTTAACAATTAAAATGATTGTTTACTCACCTGTTTTTTTCTTCTCTTCAAGAGTAAGTGTGTCATAGCCGTCTTCCAGGTATTCATATATTTCTTGCCAACTCTTCTGGCGAAGAATTTTATTTTTATTTGCTTCATCTGTCTTGTCCCACAAACAAGGCTTCGTCTCCATAAGTTCAATTAATGTGACTATGTCATACTTAAATAGTTTGTTAGTCATTTCACAAACTATTCAACTACTAACCTAAAATAATGCGCTAGGCAGAGTGAACTATCGGTGACGACACAACGCCGACCAAGATGGGAGAGCTGCTGCCCGCCGACACAGACCCGATACCGACATGTCGGTGAGTGTGAAACGGTTCCATAACATTTCTTTACTTCTTGTTCCCACCGATATCGTGTCGGTGTCGGGTCGGTGCCGTGTCGGTAAGTGTGAAAACGCCCAATGGTGTACTAATCAAAAAGTGTTTGTATTTTTATTGTTACGTAATTAAGTTTTTAATAATTTCTGCTGTGTTCTTCGTGTTGTCTATATCGACAAGCCTTTGTTTCTTCAGAGATACCATTCAGACATTCAACTATGGTTCTTTGTAGGTTAAGTCATAAAGCAATTTACTTTCATCAAATATCTGGCTACAAAGATTAATATGATCTTTTTTTCATCCATGTCTTGTGTGCACCTCAATTTTGTATGGGGGGGGGGGTGTTATATTAATCTCCTTAGTTGAAGATGAGTACTATCTACAATACTCACAAGCTCAACATAATCATTTGTAATGTTCAGTTCTATCATTTATCAGTCCACAATGATGAGCCTAACTTGGTGGTAAGCAGAGTGAAAAGTATAAGATGTGTAGTGAGACCAGCTGAAAAACAAAATGTATTTTGTACTGAATTAGAAAGCTCAGTAATAATTCTCTCGGTCATACACAGTGTCAGCAATTCCGAACTACAAATTTTGTAGCAGCAAGAAAAGTAATGGTCAGCAATAATAATGGATTGATAATAATAATGGTTTAACAATTCCTTATGGTGTATGACAATCTACTTCCTTTTTTATCTGCACTGGCAATGTAGAAATTATAATAAATAATAAGTTTGGAGACAGGTAAACTTATATTTTTAATGCTCATGTATTCTATATAAGTTCTGTAAAAATGGATACATTTCAAGATATTTTGGAGTCTTTTTTTTACCCCTTCACACTCTAATTTAAGGGTGTTTCCAAAAAGTTTTTAAAGCAACTTTTATTATCTGTTAAAGTACATTTTTAATGTATTCTAGCAATAAAATCGTCTATTCTATTTTCCGAATTGGCAGAAAAAACAAATCTGTTATTTTCCAATTTTCCAAAAAGCAGAAAATTTACCTAATCTAATGAGTTTGTTGATAGTGCTAGGCAAACCTGAATAAAATGAAAATTAATGTAATTTTTTATTAACGATTTGTTTCCAAAACAACTTAGTACTAAATATGAAATTGTTCAGGGTAAACAATTTGCACAAAAGTTATTTGGATACATTTGAAAATCATATATAATTCAGCTTTAGAAAATGTATAATCTATTACACAAATGCATTCAATGCTTGGAATTGTTTTAATAAATTACCTTACTAATATCATATCATAAAAAATGATTATTTGAATATATCATTCATTACAGGCATTTATTATCAGAACTTCTGCTATAAGAAATTGTGCACCAGTTTCTCACAGATTCTGCCAGTTTGTCAGGGGAACAATTGGGACCATTCGAATGATGCCACTAATGTTCCAAAATAATAATTACAACTAACATATTTAAACTATTTATTTTTCTATAAATATCATAATATTTACAAATTTACAAAACAAGGCTGAATTAGCATAAATTGTAATCAACCATCAAACCTATTAATACACGCACACATAATTTATTGAGATTAACTTAGGAATTGAGCAGGCAAGGGAACTGTATACTTGTCAATGACAGTAGCTACCTTGGTTTATTACTAAAAGCCTTAATCCACAAATTTCTAAAGCCATACACAAGTCAGAACTTTGTAAAAATAAAACTTTTTATTTTTACACTCGGCAATGATTTATAATACTACATGACTATCGAAGGATTCTTAATACAGATCCACAGCTTTGAGAAACATTTGTATTATTCAGATTGTATATAGCTTAGTAAAATCTGATTTCAGACCACTCATAGAAAACTGTGCCAGTAGTTGCTTGTCACCAACAATGGTTGTTTAATTTCATGCATTTCAGTGTGTGTATTACTTTTTCTCAGTCTAGTAAGTACATAAGGCTGGAGAAAATCGGCTATTCCTGGCATGTTGCCACTTTTTCTTCTACGAGTGTGTGTTGCTCTTGTCTCTGAGATGACCCACTCTGAAAGCAAGAATTGCTTGACACTCAGTTTCTTTTTATAAATTTTAATTTTTATCAATTAATAATACTGTTGTGACAATAGTTTGATTGCCCGTCACTTGTAATCTTGTTCGAGTGATAAGAGTTATATGGTTTCCCTTTGTACTCCATATAATTTACATTGTACTTTATAACAGCCTGCATATGTTCGCAGCGCAGACAAGCAATACTTAATGGCACAGTGGTGGCATAGTTTCTTGTAATAAATTACTAAGGATGAAAGTCTGACTATGAATATGAGTGAAAACATCAAGCATTCTGACAGTGATAATTACTGAAAGATTTGACTGAATAAGATGAAAAAGGGATGTGATGGTGCTCTCTCCTAAAAAGTGTATGATGTAATATGTTTCCGAACACTTAAAAGCCCTTTCTAGTAACTACATACACTCCGCATTCGCCACACACATAGACTGAAAACCACAGCTACACCAACATCGAAAACAACCTCGAAATATTACACTACTTACCAAAAAGTAGGAAACTCAACACAGCTGAACAGTATGAAATATATAAACACCACATGCTACAACCAAACAACATATTAAATGACCAACTACACTTTAAATCACACGTACTATTTGACACAATCATACACAAACCAAACTATACTTTGAATCCCAGCGCCAACCCCCTCCCACCAAAAACCCCCACACATCCCACCAACCTGTGAATAAACCGTTATAATTGTTCACAACATTCTGTATTCAAACCTCGCTGAGGAAGGTGTACACCACACCGAAACGTTCGAGGACAATAAGAAACGTAAGTTTTCACAAGTGAAAGTACAGTTAATCACTAATACTAAAGTATCTGTACTCAAACAAATATTTATAGTGTACTGAAAATAATAACGTAAACAAAAGTATAAACATGTGTAGTTTATATAAATATGTACATTTAAATAAACGTCCACAATACTGCACAATAACGTGATCATGCAAAAGACTCGGAAGTGACTGACTGAGCGTGTGACAGGTCCAGGTAAGTCCTTGAGTGGAATGAATGCAGATGAGTAGTACGACTCATTACCTTTCTCGTAAGTAGTCATAACACTGTGCTTATGGTACCACAGAGTGCTGAAACTACACTCAGTCCAGACTCGACGGATCTGGATTTTTGAGGTCCAAACTTTCGAGGCTCTACTGTATTGAGGAATTCAAAAAGATGGTGCCTTCAAGAGAAGGATGTCATCACAATCTGGTTTTACTTATATTTTAATTTTGTAATACCTACAAACTTTGATATAAATGTTAAACTATGTACATATTTTTCAATAAATATAGTCATAAATATTATTTAAGGTTTTTTTTTATTCCATTCCTTCTTCTTCTTCTTGTTTAGGTATCAAAAATAAGATAGTGATATGTTTTTAATTAAACCAGTTTCTTTTTTTAATGTTAATTTTATAGACCGTTCTACTGAGGGTATTCCATATCCCCTGGTATAGTGGTCCCCCCCCCAATTGTAATCACCCTGCACATGCCTATGAACATATTACAGTAATTAATTTATGCTAAGACTATTACAGTATGTATCAATTGTCCCATATTTGAAGTACATTACATTAATAAATACTTTCTATATTAAGAATCCCGTTTCATGTACATTTTCTTACAACACTGATACAAAAAATGGTTAGTGTAGTTAGTTCTACAAATTACAGACTTGATTTACAAAACATTTATAAAAATTAATACAACAAAAAACACTTGGTTCCAAATAATTTAGAGTAAGTTTAGATGAAGTTGGTATGGCTAGTTATTAAGAAATGCTGTTAAAGGCGATCACAACCGAGTTACATAATACAGTAATACCCCCACTTACGCTACCCTGACTTTCACGAACTCGGAGTTATGTGGTTCTTCATCTCCCCTCCCACTTCACCCCCCCCCCAACCGTACAGATCATTCCACCATCGTTTGTCACTGTCGTCAATCTTGCCAGCCAAATAGACTTGGAAGTCAAAAGTGATTATGTCAGCAAACTGTTGAACTCATATCAAGGAGCTGACAATTGACGAGTTCATAGAAATTCCTGAGCAAAACGCTGCTGAAGAAGCCGACGCCTCAGACGCAGTTCTACCAGAAAAGCACATAACAGTTGCAATCTTGACAGAAGGTCTCAACTCAATTGAAAAAGGACTTAGAGGATGTAGCCTCTAATGAAGAGCACATTACAGTTACAAGGAAAGGAATAAAAATTATTAGCTTTCTACAAACAAATTTTGCATGAAAAAAAGAAGACATTGTGTCGTCAGACGAGTTTGTTAGATTTTACGAAGCCATTGAGATCTAAATAACTCATTTTATGTAACATTTTTATTTTAATACTATTTTTTATTAATATGTATGAAAAACTACAATTTATATTACATACTTTTCTTTTAAACAAGTGTTTTTGTTAGCCCTTGACACTAACTAACTAAAATTTATGTGTATTTATATGCAAAGTTGTAGCCCGACTTATGAGAATCCGACTAAGGTGCTCTTCGTCAGTCCCACCTATCATGCAACTATGGGGTATTACTGTACTTTATAAATATAACATGATACAGAAAATATATGAGTATAAAACAAATTTAGTGTGGTTAAGTTATAGGAAAGTACCCAAATTTGCAAACACACAACAAGAAAGTGTTGAAATTTCCTGAACACACTGAAGTTTGACAATACAAGTGTTAAGGTGATCTGACAATACAAGTGTTAAGGTGATCTAAGTACCACATAAGTATTGTAATTACAAACTAAATACTTCTTCTTCTTCCTCTTCTCCACTTCATGGCTTAGACTGCACTGCCTGTTACAGAAACCATCTTGTCCTCAGACGTTCCACATTTTGCTGATTTCTGGGTTTGTAATTCAGGGTGATTCGGGGCAGTCTTACTGCTTCTTTTTAATGGTTGCACCAACTGACTTCATATTCAGTAATTTTATTTTCCAAATTGAAAATTTGCAGTTTTCTTTTACTAAATACTATTATAATAAAATATATTTTTAATGAACTGTAATCATTTTAAAATTGCTTAATTCTCTTTAATTTAATTTTAATTATGGCATTACAAATCACTGTTTACAAGTTCACCACTTCTGGTTCACTTTCACTTGTAGATTCACTTGAATCTGGGTGAAGCATATGTACAAGAAGTTTATCCATTTCTACTTCCATTGCTTCATCAATACGTGAATACTTATTTTCTGTTCTAATTATTTCACTATGGAACCGCTGCCAATCTTCAGCTGTTATTGAATTTATTGCTTCAATTACTGCCATTTTAAGATCTGATGGGCAATCTGCTCTAAGACTCTTCTGTCCAATTTTACTTTCCACTTTTTCCCAAACAAACTCAAGTGGATTAAGATCAAACATGAGTGGAGGCAATCGTAAAACTGTGTGACCTTCAGTTTTTAGCATTTCATCAATGCAATAAATCTTTCCGCTTTTCTTATATTTTGCTATTAAACTATAAATTTCACCTTTACATTTGTCAGGACTAACAGAGACACCGTTTTTTTCAAGCCACGAGATCATAGTAGCTTTTGTTGTATATTTTGAAGGTATTTTATTCCTTTCAACAGAATTGTAAGGGGAACTGTCTAATACAAGTACACTGTTTTCTGGTATATTTGGCAGTACGTTTTCTGCTAACCACATTTCATACATTCGGTAGTTCATGTCAGTATCATAGTCTTCATTTCTTTCAATCGCTTTAAAGATTAATTGTGCATTTTCTATAAATCCAGTTTCTTGACAGGCATGAAGTATAATTAACCTGTTTGTACTTTTTAAAGTAGCTTCATTACTTGTGTTGACTGTACTATACCAACATTTTTTTAAACTAAAACTATTGTCTACCCAAGTTTGACTTAAATAAATAATGTTCTTATTTTCTTCCCGAGCTTTCGTGATTGATTTTAAGTATCTGAATCGCCACAATATATTATGAGGATCTTCTACCAGCAGTCGATATCTGTTCTTTTTACACGTCTTCCACTTGAATCCCATGTCTTCCAGTAACCTTCTTAACACATGTAAACTACCTGGAAAATCTACTTTTTCTTTAATAGCTTCCAATAATTTAGTAGAAGTTACATCACCTTCCTTTGTAAGGTAGAAATCACTAATGACATCTCTAACAACACGTACACTAAAGTAATCTAGATTAGCAACATGACCCAAACGACAAGCACGACGTTTTCCTGGAGTAAGTAATTTTGATTGTCCAGCCTCTCTGCATTCTTTTTTTATCCTGGTTATTGTTGAACGACTTATTCCTGTGTAATCACATACTCTCCTCTGTTTTCTATTTACACTGAACCGCAGTTCACCTGTGACAGCCTCTGCATCACATACATCAATAACATGGCAGACTATTTCTTTAGCCGCCACATGTATTGTCTTCTTTCTCTTTGTAGACATTTTCATGCACAAGTAAAAAAAATTCTACTACCACATCCAAATTTATTTACATATTAAATATATGAACTCATTCTTTGAATATATGTTCATTTGTATGGTAATGCACTAGATAAAAAGTAAGGCACATTAACAACATTGTCACCAACAAGACTGAAGTTCAATGAGTTGTGGTACACCAATTTATAATCCACATGTTGGTAACCTGCAACACACGCATCAATGTATTATAACTCTGCCATACTGGTATTTGCAGTCATACAATTACAGTTAGATATTTACAACTGTGTAACCTTGTCACAACATGCAATGAACTAAACCTCCAACATGAACCAACCTCCAAAATCAGATGCATTAACTAGTGTAAGTGTTTAAACTTGTCATGCTCTTTCTATTAAATTTATTGTTTTTTTTTTACTATACTTTATTTCTTCTTACTCTGTATTGAAGTACCATAAAATATGAGTAATAATAATACCTTACTAATAATATACAACACTTTTAGCAAATTTATTTTCAAACTCAAGAAAACCTTGTGCTAGTTTGAGAGTGAAGAAAGTAGGTGCAAAGAGCTGCAACACCAGTGGAATAACCTAACTAAAGCTAATGGAAGATGAAGTTCACTGCCATCACTAATTTTCCGTCATTTAATGGGAACATTACAATCAGCATAATAGTAAATTCTGTCACAGTCAATGTAACATTTTACAAATATTTAATAGAATGATGATCCTAACACTACCTACCACATGTTATGTTTCCAGTTGTTATTATTCACTAAATTTACAGTCACTGAAGTTCTCAGATGGCAACTCCAATTGCCCTATTCATCCTACAAAACCATTCAAGTCCTGTGTGATTGTCATACTGTTTTTGACAAAATCAGCAATTGTGTTTCCAGTTACTTTGTCACAAGCTTTGTTAACCATGATCTATGCATCAAATTATATCTGCTTCAACTGTCAGTTCAGGTTTTTAGTTTAAAGTATTGATAACATTCTGATCTAAGAGCTGCACCAGAGACTGGTCGCAAGAAAATGAATTTTATAAAAAATTCACATTTAGCTTTTATACCTAAATGTTTATTTGCTTGTTGACCACAAACAAAAGTACCAATATTTTGTTTATTTGTGTCCAATTGATGAAGTATTTTTTTTTTTTCAAAACAATGCTACTAAAGTTACCCAAATGTTTGAGCATTTATCATAACGTAGCAGCATTTATTGACACCACGGCTTTCATTGACTTCCTAATGAGTTCTTTCTTTTTATGTTTCTAGTGTGGTTGCAGTATTGTCCTTCCAGTCTTTCAATGTTTGTGCCACTACATTTTTAATGGTCATATAAAGGTCACATGAGTCCATCTGATCACATCTAACAGCAAGTCCTAATCGAATCGGATTTTCTGCTTCCAGTAGTCCAACCTGGGACATTTACCTAGATTACATGGAGTGCACTGTGTTTTTCTTTGATGTCATTTTATGTTTTGTGTTAATTTTGATGGTTATGGATGTTTTGTGTAAACTCTGCATGACAGCTCTTGACAAACTTTCTATGACCTTGCTCTACTTAAATATACTCATCTCTCCATTACAAAAACATCTGCTGAAGATATCATGAGAATGAGATGATGGTACAAATAATCTCTTCTGTAAACCATCCTGCTGATCAGTGAATCATCCGGCCATCAGCAAAAAACACTGTTTTAAAGCCACTCCATCAATCACATAACACATTGTTAACTTTCTCTCCCGTGCATCAATGAGAGCGTGTGTTGTATATATGTTGAAGAGAGGCAATGGCAATAGTTAACCCTGTTTTACATTCTGAATCGTTTCAGAATGTTACTTTTCATCCATGCATTTGAAGGGCCCATGGGAAAAAGGGGAAATGTCAAAAATGTCCATTTTTCAGGTTTTTATATTTTCTTGTACTTCAGAACATTTGGTTTATCACTATTTAACTTACATTGTAATAAGGGGGAGAGTTTAGAAGTTATAGAGGTTTTAAAATACGGTATACACGGGAAAAAGGAGGATGGTCGTGGTGAACAGTGAAAAAAGGGGGAATTCCAGTTGGTAAAAACAGCTGTTGTTTTCTAGTTTCTTGTTTGTTAACATATTGGTTATGTCTACTTCTGTGTACTGAGTATTGGTGAGGTTAAATGCTTTTTGATTAATTTTAGTGAATTATTTATTGTGTTAAAGTTTCAAGTGAACTATAGAAAACAACCAAGGGCTGAAAACTACAAAGAATTAAATTGTTTAAGATTAAAATGTATCCAAACTGTTCAAGATGTAGATCGTAAGTCTATTATAGCTAATTTTAATAAAATGACTGTTAATGAACAGAATGCACACTTGAGTGGCCTGGTTACTGTAAATACAGTTTCAAATAGAAGACCAAGGCAACCTAAGGGAGTTGCAAAATTGCATGATCACTCTTACTCTTACTGTGTTCGTATTAACAGAGAACACTGTTGCTGAAATACCTGTATGCTTTAAAGCATTCTGTTCCCTTCATGGAATATCAAAAGACGAAGTAGAAGTTATACAGCGTTACTTAAAAAGAGGAAAAGGGGAGGAGTTCTCGATGGATGTGGTCAACATTCAATTTGCAAAAATTGCTTGTTAGATGAGACGTTTGAGGGAATTCGCAAGCATATTAGTTCCTTTAAAGGGGAGTTAAGTCACTACAGTCTGAAAGACTCTAAAAGAATCTATCTTTTACCAGAGCTGAATATAAAAAAATGTATGTTTTTTTTAAGCCAGTATATGCAAGTCATACAGTGACATATGAAAAGTACCGCAAAGTGTTTAATGAGAACTTTAACATATCTGTGGCAGGACACTTGTAGTTCTTGTGACCAATATTCTGCCAAAGTTCGAATAGTTGAACACGCTCTAAAAAACTATCCTGAAGAAAGCCATGAGAAACACGAAGCAGAAAAAAAATTACTTCAGTTGACAACAGAAAAAAAGTTACACTTAATGAAAGCTGATATGTTCTACATTCATAAACGTGCTTCAAAATAGCCAGAAATAAATACAACACAAATCCATTGCTATGGATTTTCAAAAGAATGTTGCAGTGCCCAACATCTTGACTAAT
Organism: Magicicada septendecula; assembly: GCA_034769895.1. Taxonomy (NCBI): domain Eukaryota; kingdom Metazoa; phylum Arthropoda; class Insecta; order Hemiptera; family Cicadidae; genus Magicicada; species Magicicada septendecula. The sequence goes on from CM068375.1 coordinate 186,909,330, forward strand.
GATGTCTATTACAGAGGTAAGTTAACAGTGTGCATGTTTAACATTCACATATTGTCAACAGACGAGTCTTACTTTTTTGTTTATGATGAAACAGTGGCCTACAAGGGGGCTGATGAGGTAGCTTCTTTTTTTTTTGTTGCTGTGAATATCTTTGATATCTTCGTCAAAAACTTAGATATTTTTTGGGATTCTTGCGGAGGCCACTGGACACTTTTCCACACAGTTCACTATATTGTCCATCATAGCAAAACACTGGACAGAACTCAGATGAACTTTCCAACTTGTGGCCACTCGTATCTTGAATGTGATGGGAACATGTCCAGTATCAATCAATAAAGATGGATCAAATTCCTTATAACAGGATTGATCAGATTGAGGGTGCTAGAGTCAAGCCCTCACCTTTTCATGTAATTGATGTTGATAGAGAGTTTGTGCAAAGTTGAACTTCACACCTAGATCAACGTTATGCGAAAAAAATGTGAAAAAGGCTATAAGGTAAAACTTTTACGATTTTACCAATAAAAAACTCTGTTTTCTGAGTCAGTAGTGACATACTTATATTTAGTTCATCAACGGACATGTCATGGATAACAAAATCCAAGAAAAAAACTTCCTTTTAAGTCTAGGCCAGTGAGAGAAATAGTTGCTGAAAAACAGCATCCTCGTTTCTTGAAGCACAGGCCTTTCTTGAAGCCCATGTTATTAACCAAACAGGTTCACTACCATCAGACGACGAAATTCTACCTCAAGCGAATTTATCCTACCAGACTGTGCATATCAGGGTAAGCAGTATTTTTTAATGGCATAAAAACTTTGCTAGTACAAAAGAAGCCTATATAATACTATATAAAATATAATACTGTGTAAAATACTTATAACCATCTTAAGTATAAAATGTACATCATTGTTTTTCCAGTTGGGGGAAGGAGAATGCAGAAAAAATTCTAAGAATTAAGAAACCATAACTTTTCTCAAGGCAGTATCACCTAAAATAAAGTAGGTACAGAACAAGAAATAATGATCTGTATCAAAATAAAGTGTTATTGTTCACTTATCATGATTTAGGTTTAGGTTAATAAATGTTATTGAGTTGTATCAATATTTTTTACTGACATTCCCCCTTTTTCCCTACAAAAGTATGTACTTATATAGTATAAATACATATTTCACTATGTAAAAACTTTTATAAATATAAAATAATATAATATCAGCTTAATTATAAGTTTAGAAACATTATATGTAAATATTATTAATATTAAAAAATATTTACAATTGTAGCATTAGATTGAAGGTTAAAATTGTCGTTCCTGAAAAATGAGTAAAAACTGACATTCCCCTTTTTTCCCGTGAGCCCTTCATTTGCTGTCATTAAAATTCCTTATTTTACACATTTTCCTCAAAAATTGAGATTTTTATGTCAAGCTAAAGATTTTATTATTTTTATATTTAATTGTGTCATAACACCTCAGCTTTTAGACTTTGCTTATCATAAAAAAAACTTGTTTACACGACTAGTTTCATTAGCATATATATGCTATAATTTATGGCTTGCTGTTTTTAAACGGTGGTAGTTTTCCTGTGCAATAACTCTAAAGATTTGTTGATTAATCCTTTCGAGCATATTCCTGTTCCAGAGCACTATATTCTCCCTGTCAGGTTGTAATGTTCAACTTCAGAATAAAATTTAATTTTCCTTTCAATGTTTTTTGCAGCTTCTGAATCAGCATCAACAGACCATTGCTCACCATGAATTTCTAGTCGCCTAACAACACCTTACCTACAGAGTTAACTCTTCTCACCATCATAGCTTTAAAGTCTGTACTCCCCTGTAACTTCTTGGCATCAGGAGTGCTTTTGCACCCAGGAATTCTACTGTGTGTTGTCAATCATTTATTTTGTGCATAAACAATGTGTTTACATAGCGAAATTAAGATCCAAGTTAGCAGCTGTTTTCAGTTTTTTCCCTAGGCCCACAATCAAAGCATACCAAATTTACAATTTTTTAAAATTTCCAAAATGCCTGACATCCCTAATCTCAATTTGGCTACATACAACCACGCTAACAATCCTTGTTTCAACTTTTAAATAACTTGAGTTCTGTCAACATGAGATAAAATTATGTGATCTTGTTTCAAATATGATCTTGTTTTCAAGCAACAAATGGTAACAATTAATTGTCAAATACGAAATACAGTCAACTACAGAAAACAAGTACAAAATGGACATGAGAACAAGAGGAGGTACTCATTTAAGTTGAAATCAACTTTGCACTGTACTGTGAGCAGTTCATGCCAACTCTGTTTTATTTTTGACACATGGTACCTTAAATTTATACTTATCTACTACACCAAATAATACTATATAAGATATTCCAGTACAAATGACGGTGTCTTTATTGGAAATTTGCTGTCAATTGTTAAAGCAATATTGTAAAAAGTTTATTTTTAACAACAAACTGATTCATTTCCAAAAAAACCCTTTCCTCAACAGCATCCAGATAACCAAACATTTAGTTAATAGATGTTCAGAAAATTAATGTCCTACGTATTTAAAATATCAGTATGGAGAACCATACATGACTTCCATGTTTTAATATTTATATTTAAAATCATTTTCGAAATGAAATATTTCCATAGAAACTACTTCTTTCTATTTCTTGCTTCAGCTTTAACCACAGTACTGTGGTCAATAATGTATAATCACGTTAGCGCAATCGATTTTCACTGATGATGGTAGTTGATACCACTGCTGAAACGTCTGGTTTTGCAGAAAACATTGGACCAGGGAAGGAACGTTAACAACAAACTACTTCTTTGTTGCCGATAACGTAGAACACAAAAAATTATCCCCTCCCCCTTCAACTATCATTTTCATTTATATAAAATTACCCCCCACCCCCTTTAACTACCCTTTTCATTTATAGATATGTCATCTACCTTTCTACAGTGGATTATTATGACCTTCTTTTCAGGATGCGTTATTTATCAAAATTATGTACTTTACTCTTGTTAAAAACATAAAACATTGCAAATGAATTACCCCTTCCCCTTAACCGATCTTCACCAAAATCAATAGATCGTGAGTCCTCTACAACTCGGGCACATATGCAAAAAATTATTTGATTCTGTTTAACTTTGCAGCAGTTATCGTTCACTATAGAAAAAATTCTACACACAGACACTTTTCGGAAAATGACTTTTCTTCATGTTTTGAGGGCAGTAATCAGAATCGGCCCTTTTCTCGAACACAATTTTTTTTGCCATCACCATACTTCCATTTCCTTATAGAACATGGAAGTAAAAAACTGATTAATAGTCACTCATTTCTAAATATTTCTAATTAACTTGCTCACTTGTTAGCGATGATCACAATATTATAACTCAACAATTCTCTAAACATCCTATGCAGAACAAAAATTCTGGCACTCTGGAGACATTTAGAGGAGAAAGTACATGACGGGAAATGATATGGAGGGGATCATTTACTCGCCGAATGCCGTATGTGAACTGACACCATGATCCATGGTTACTAAAAGCATCATGTCCAACTTTGTGTTGTAAAAAGTGTGTGTAGTTGTACTTTGAGTGGCAGTTTGTGACATGGTGTGTACATCAAAATCTTGCTGCTCCTTTGGCAGATCATGGTCATGTGCGAGAGATTGTTTTTAATGTATACAGTCATTAAGGAATAAAAATGGTTATATAAATTAAAATATAATGTCAAAGCTCGTAGTGACTTGATGTATGTCAGAAACACTGGTGAAAAGTATTGCTGCTCAGGGTAAACAGTCTTTGGCTAGAGGCTCACTGGCCTATTCTATACCTATAGGAAAGAAAAGTCCGCATAAAAGAAAACTGTCGTTGGAAATTTTACACGTGATATTATTTGGAAAAATCCATAATTTCTACGGTGAAAAAAAGAACCCCTGACTTTAAAAGAATTGAACGCCACATTAAAAAAGAAAGTATTTTAAACTGCAGTACAGAGTTCCTCTGGAGAACTCTTAAATCCATTGGTTTTAGCTCGCTAAAATTCCAGTTGAAGAGAAAATTATTAATTAAAAAACCTGAAATTGTTTCCTGAAGAACAAATTATTTAAGACGTATTCAGGTAGTGGAATGCTAATAAAAATATTGTGTATTTGGACGACACTTCCAAATACAAAGTATGTTAGTAAAGAATCTACATTAATAATAACTCATATTAGCGGAGGGCAAGGTTTTGTCCCAAATGCCCTACAAATATGGCAGTCCAAAAATCGGAAACAAGAAAGCAATCAGATGATCACCATGGATTTCATAACTTCTTGAAATGGGTGGAAGAAAAATTACTGCATTACATGGTTACATTTTAGTATATAGTGGTCATTTTACAACATATTTTACATTGTTAATATTGTCCCGTATTTCTAAGTTAAATGGAAATTACAGCTATGATATTGTTTTATAATACTTTAACACACGTACACACAACAACAACTACAGTATACAGTGTAACTATGTACATTACACGTGTATTGTTACAGTAAATTTGGTAGTGGCCTGCCTAGCCATTGATTACAAAGGGAAGGGGGGAGTAAGACAGAGTACGTGCGAGAGGGATGAGCCTTACTTCTCCACCTTGTGTATACTGAAATCGGTGATGGTTTTTTTTAAAGTTGCCAGGCTATAAAAATAGGCATTCGGTACATGAAGGTTATTTATTGACATACATCCTTCAGGAAAATTTCCAATTGAATATTGATAGTGTGCTTGATAAAACTGACTACAATTGCGTGCGCGTGTGTGTGTGTGTGTGTGTGAGAGAGAGAGAGAGAGAGAGAGAGAGAGAGAGAGAGGGGGGATTGTTAAAATCATTATTATTGCAAGCATTAAAATTGTAACTCCTGGTATACATTTTACAAGGTGCTTAAACATATGGAAGAAATGTAACCTTCCTGTATCATCAGAATACTTTAACAATTAATCACTTTGTTTAAAATATTTTAGGAGTTTAAAGGATTTTCAGGGTGTTGTTAATTCTTGTTTTTCTACAGTGCTCTATCCAAATTTTGTACATTACATAAATAAATACCATAACAGTTATGCCGATTTAATATTACCCCAAAGATTCATGCAGTTTTTTCATGTCGCTGATTTCTGCTCAAGACTGCAATAGGACTTAGTTTTTTTAGGAAACAGGCCTTGGAAGCTGTACGTTCTACTTTTATAAGAACTTGGACTAAGTATAGTTACAAGACTCTACTCTCAAAAATCACATAAACTGCTAAAAGCCATGCGGGAGTACATCAGTTGGCATAATTAATGTTATTTGTACTTTAATAGTTATACAATTGTGTGTATTATCAACACAGCCCTTGTTTTTTATGTAAATTTAATAACAAATAGTCATTATGTCTATTATTCCGGAAATAGTATTAGTGCACTACATTAAAGTAAGGAAACCCATCATGCGTTTTACTTACAATTTAATGTTTTCTATAAAAAAGTTTTCCTATGCACTTTTTTTTATTTTAACAATAATGTTAATTAAAGCACCTATGATTGATGATGAGTTAAATAAATTTCCAAATATTATGCAAGTGTTAGGCCTATTGCTAAATTTTACTTCCATATTCCTTAAGGAAATGGAAGTATGGTGATGGCAAAAAAAAATCGTGTTCGAGATTATTGCAGAGTCTGATTGTACTACACTCAAAACATGAAAAAAATCGTTTTCCGAAAAGTGTCTGTGTGTGTGTCTGTCTGTCTGTCTATCTGTAGATTTTTTTCTATGGCAAACGATAACAGCCGCAAATTCAAACAGAATCAAATACTTTTTTGCATACAGTCCTGATTTGTAGAGTACTCACGACCTATTGTTTTTGGTGAAGATCGGTTGAGGGAAAGGGGTAGTTTACCTGCAACGGTTTTTTTTATCACGGGAAATTTTTTTTTTGGCAAACGATAACAGCCGCAAATTCAAACAGAATCAAATAATGTTTCGCATACAGCCCTGAATTGTAGAGTTCTCAAGACCTATTGTTTTTGGTGAAGTTCGGTTAAGGGAAAGGGGTAGTTTACCTGCAACATTTTATGTTTTAACAAGGGTATTTTCTATGGCAAACGATAACAGCCACAAATTCAAACAGAATCAAAAGATTATTTGCATACAGCCCTAAATTGTAGAGTTCTCAAGACCTATTGTTTTTAGTGAAGATCGGTTAAGGGAAAGGGGTAGTTTACCTGCAACGTTTTTTTAACAAGGGTATTTTATATGGCAAACGATAATAGCCGCAAATTCAAACAGAATCAAATAATTTTTTGCATACAGCCCTGATTTGTAGAGTACTCAAGACCTATTGTTTTTGGTGAAGATCGGTTAAGGGGAAGGGGTAGTTTACCTGCAACGTTTTTTTATCAAGGATATTTTCTATGGCAAACGATAACAGCCGCAAATTCAAACAGAATCAAATAATTGTTTGCATACGTCCCTGAATTGTAGAGATCTCAAGGACTTTCGATTTTGGTGAAGATCGGTTAAGGGGAAGGGGTAGTTTACCTGCAACCTTTTACGTTTTAACAACAGTAAAGTACTTGAAAATTCATTTAAACTTTTTCAAACAATGGTAATTGTTAAAAATAAAATAATTTTGTTGCCAGGCAATAAAATTATAATTTTTTCATTTTAATGTAAATTATGTATGAGTTAATATACATGTATAAAATAATATATGGTTCGTGGCAGGTAAGCATATCTCAGTTATGTAATGATTACGTTTCCATTTTATTATTATGACTACCGCAATAAAAAGGCAGGGAAGACACACACACACACACACAAAATTTGCATTATTTCTAGCCTCATTCATGTTTATTTTCTTACATTTGCACGCTTTTTAAATGGAAAGTGCTGAAACCCATACCAACATAACGCGTGCAAGCCAAAAATGTGTCCAGCGTGGATAGCGATTTGCTTCCTGTGGATCGCTGGGCAGTGTAACTGCACGTGTTTACATAGGAACGATTCATAGACAGACTTTTCGTCTTTAGGGAATGAACCCTCTGCAAGATGCTGAGGGTCCATGAGTGACTTCGGAGCGCTCCTTCTTTTTCGCGTGTTTGTTCTGTGAAACATACACTGTAGATTCGCAGGTTTACTCTAAGCAACGCTCAATAGGAAATGTTGAAAATTTTTGTCCACGGTGTACCCTCATTCACACTAAACCTGCTCTGATGTTTTAATTACGGACATCATAATATTAAAACTTTGGAAACTTGAGCACTACTTAATGGAGATCAATCATTAACTTATACTAGCCATTAATTTTATGCATATTTTTTATATATATGTGTACAACGTTATCGTCAACAAAGAAGTAGTTTTTGTTAAAATTCCTTCCCGGGATATTTGGCCGTAGTCCAATGTTTTCTACAAAACCAGACGTTTCGGCAATGCCATCGACTTCCTTCATCAGTGAAAATCGAGTGCGATAACGTGAGGTGGTATACGTTAGTGACCACAGTACTGTGGTTAAGGCTGAAGCAGTAAGTAGAAAGAAGTAGTTTCTATGGTAATATTTCATTTCGAAAATGATTTTAAACATAAATCTTAGAATATGGAAGTTATGTATGGTTCTCCATACCGATATTTTTTTTTTAACAGCCTGGGGAATTTTTCAGAAAGTTTTTTTAAACTAATTCAAATAAATAAAGAAATTAAAACAAAAATCAGAAGTGGTCTGACCTTAGATTTAAAGTTGGTTCAGGATCAGTGTGATTTACACATATCAACACAAATAGTAAAATAGGCCTATCCAATCCAGTACATACTAACAAGAGTGAAACGCGTGGTTGCTCCCTTTCGCTTACTTTATTTAATACCTCCACATACCAATATTGTGCAAAATTGGGGAGACAATTATACAGAAGGCATTTATTTAGATGATAATATAATACAAAACTTAATTTTATATACTGACATTCTGAATGTATTCAGAAAAGCAGAAACTGAATTGTAGAGGCATATATCAACTACAACAAACGAGCATTAAATATAATTTAAAAACATCAAGTCCTCAAACAAAAATTATAGGTTCTCAGGAGTGGAACCCAAAAGGGGCAAGATTGTCTTAGACAACAAACCATTAATGCAGATTAAACCATTTTAAGTATTTATGGTACAATATTTCCTTTGAGGACAGTAATGATCTGGACCAAAAGTTATGAGTTTTTTAACACAGGTTTTTTAACACTCTACTCGGTCTGCTTCCTCATTTTCCTTGCTTCATATTTTGATCACTAGAATCTGGGATCGTCCTCAGAAGCTGTGAGTGCCGGTTTATAGACCTCATAACTGGGTCTTAGATTAAACTTCAAAAAATATTAGACCTCACAAAAAATCTTAAATTTACTACTGTAGGCTACAACATCAAAATAATATAGGCCTACTATATAGGCTTACTTATTCAAATCATGAGAAATCGTCAAAATAAAACAGTATAAAGATTACATCAAATAATAAATAGTACAACGTTTGCTCAGATGTAAAATTATATACACTAAATGCCCATTGGAGGTATTAGAAGATTTACAAACCTGTTTCAAAATTGTAAGCATACTGAATGGGAAGCAGTCTCAACAACGTGTAGGCCTACAATCCTATCGGCAGATTTTACTTATATTCTAATCACGTTTAACTACAATACTTCCAGCCTAATCACAAAAATTCTCGTATTCAAATATACGTCTTTTATAAATAAATGTATTTCTATATTGTAGCAAAGGCATATTTGTTGTTAATTAACAATTTATGATCAGTCTAGTTAGAAAAACACAAAACTGAAGACAAATCTACGTACACCAATATAAATGACAAAGGTCAAAATAATATAGTGTTTTCTACCGGTACTACTGTTACGATTATCGGTTAGGGCCATAAATAAATCTGGTATAATATAAGAAATAATAAGTGTTCTTTTCTTCGCCAGTCACAAAAAAAAACCTCATTACCCAAGCTAACCTAACATATGAAACTTAACCTAATACCGACAGCTTTTGAAAAGTCGGTGCACGAACAGTTAAAATAATAAACAAGAATCCTCTTACATTTAAATACACAGAAGCGCTGATTGACCATATCTATTCATTGAAATATTTTCTCAGACTTTTTAAAACATGTACACAAAACGCCGACAGTTTCGAAGTAATCCACCTGAATGCCGCTTTTGGTCAAGTAAATTCTAGGGATGCGACATCGATGTCGATGTTTTCAAAACATCGATGTTTTTAACATCGATTTATTGGAGCCGAGGTTTTTTTAACATCGATGTTTTGTGCTCGATGTTTTACGTTGTCGATGTTTTTTTTTTATGAAAAAGTACCATAATAAAAAAAATTAACTACATATCATAATTAAATATCACTATAGTATTGACGACTCGGAACACTAAGTTTTTTATAAGTAAAAACGTAAAGTTTTACCTTACAGCCTAAACCGGCTTTCACCTATAGAAGGCTTCATGAGCCTCTGATGAAGCCTTCTATAGGTGAAAGCCGGTTTAGGCTGTAAGGTAAAACTTTACGTTTTTACTAATAAAAAACTTAGTGTTCCGAGTCCTCAATACTATAGTGATATTTAGTTAAGTAACGGACACGTCATGGACAACGAAATCCAAGAATATCATAATTTTCACAATCAATAAATTAAAATAAACATACTTTCAGACCAAAGTGACCAAGGGTGAAGGGTCTGAGTTAGGGATTAAAAATTATGTCTTGATAACTTTTGTTTTCTTTAAAGAATACAATAAAATGAAATATTCTTACTTCACATTCCATACTTTTGCATTACATTCAGTGATAAAACCATTCACAACTGATACCCTTCTTCGTCACTGCATGGTGTATCGAAACTACTGGGCACTCAAAACATCAAAGTACTAGTGTGCATGCGTGTGTGTGTGTGTTTTATTTGGACAGTACTCGATATTGTTTTACCTGCCTCAAGTAAGTTTTTAGTGCATCATGGAAATTCTGTGATTTGCGTTGACTCTAGCAACCAAACCAAGTTTTTGTCATTTGTGACAGCCCAATCAATGAGTAAAATTAAATGCCCCCCCCCGCGCTAACATTAATGTTAGAGGTTACTAAACAGGTTTTAAAAAAAGGATGTTTAAAAACATCGATGGTTTTTGGGCGAAGTTATATTAACATCGATGTTTTAATATTGAACATCGATGTTTTGAAACATCGATGATTTGTTGTCGATGTCGCATCCCTAGTAAATTCTAGAACTGTTTTTTCACAAGTAACTAATGCCAGGTTATGGAGTTATGTACGACAATGTAACTTAAATAAAATTTACTTTTTTATTAGAATTACTAGAAATAGTAAGGATGGCTGCTAATTTAAACAATACGAAGAATGAAAAATTTACTTTGTTAGTGTACAATAAAAGGGTGTATTTACTGGAAGTACAGAAATAATTTTCCATTTATCGCACATAATTACGGTACACAGACGATTTTTGGAGGTTGTGTCTACGTTTAACAATGCAACTTAACCTTTTAGATTTTTAAAATTAATTAGATTTAACAAAAATTTTCTTTGTTAGTGTACATTAAATTATTGTATGGATACAAGGCTGCTGTACATAACATTAAAGGCTGTATTTATTCGAAGTACCGGAATTAAAACCTAGTTCCAATTTAGAACGTAGACCTATAACCTATTTGCATATTTTATTGGGGTTTATTGGCACATATTTTATTAAAAGGGTGTATTTATTGGAAGTACAGAAATTAGTTTCCATTTATCGCACATAATTACGGTACACAGACGATTTTTGGAGGTTGTGTCTACGTTTAACAATGTAACTTAACCTTTTAGATTTTTAAAATTAATTAGATTTAACAAAAATTTCCTTTGTTAGTGTACATTCAAAGGCTGTATTTATTGTATGGATAAAGGCTGTATGTATTCGAATTAAAACCTATCGGTACTTCCAATTTAGAACGTATAACCTAGTAGGCTACGTTATTCGTACATATTTTATTGGAGTTTATTGGTACATATTTTATTAAAAGGGTATATTTATTGGAAGTACAGAAATTAGTTTCCATTTATCGCACATAATTACGGTACAGAGACGATTTTGGGAGGTTGTGTCTACGTTTAATTATCTAACTTAGATAGTAGGCTTCGTTATTGATGCATATTTTATTGGGGTTTATTGGCACATATTTTATTAAAAGGGTGTATTTATTGGAAGTACAGAAATTAGTTTCCATGTATCGCACATAATTACGGTACAGAGACGATTTTGGGAGGTTGTGTCAACGTTTAATTATCTAACTTAGATAAGTTAGATAGTAGGCTTCGTTATTGGTGCATATTTTATTGGGGTTTATTGGCAAATATTTTATTAAAAGGGTGTACTTATTGGAAGTACAGAAATTAGTTTCCATTTATCGCACATAATTACGGTACAGAGACGATTTTGGGAGGTTGTGTCTACGTTTAATTATCTAACTTAACCTTTTAGATTTTTAAAATTAATTAGACTTGTAGGGGTGTGCACCCACTTTATAATCATATTTTTGGTAACACTGAGAACTTTAAGCCTTCTTTTATGCTTAAACAAATTATATATACACTTAATTATAGAAAAGCAAAAAGCAAATATGTAATTCAAAAGACTAATTTGCTCTAATAAACACATGCTGAAGTTGAAAACAAAAGAGTTTTTACTTGCCTAACTAATCATTAGTTACTAATGTGACAGTTGGGGCTGCTTTTTCTGCAAAAGCTGGGGTATGTTGGATTCAAGAGTGGTTAAATTAAGTCATAAATCTGAGTGTGCGTCAAGTCTATTTCTGTGCTTGCTTTTCACTTGAGATGAAAATTCCATTTCACTCAAGAATGAGGTGGGGAATGGGATGAGCAACTCCGAAAGTTCAGGATATTCATCTCTTAAAGATATCCAGAACTTTGTTAAGTCAGAATCTAAAAGTTTATGGATTTTGTTGTCCATGACATGTCTCATGTTATCACTAACTATACAAAATAATTTACTAAAAATTTAGTTTTAATCCCAGCATCACAGATGATATCACACAATTGCTCATTTAGTTTTACTGAGAACATGTTAGAACTTTCAAAATACAAGAATGGGTCTTGAATCCAATTGAATTCATTGTATCCCTCTGGGAAGCAACTTTCAATCTGGTTATAGAGAGTTAAACATCAGAGCTGGTAAAAAGCAATGGTAGAGCATGAATAACAAAAATGTACAGTTTAGACTATGTACAAAACAGGTTGAATTTAAATTGTTAAAATGATATATCTTAGTTATTTACATGTAGTAGCTTTTTAAGACACAGTAAATAAATTTCCGAACCTGACTTTGCAACCTTCCAAATGCCCTCTCGGGACCCAGCAGTGGCTCATGCCCAATAGGTTAAGAAATGCTGAACTAAAGGCATGTTTGTGGAGTGAAACATAAAAGATAACCCAGACTTCTAAAATGCTCTTAGTGAAATGGGATTTTCAGGAGTAACAACACACTATTTGCTTAACAAGCACATTTTACTAATATTGTAATACCAAGTCAATTAGATAGCTTATATGTGTAGTACTCTATGTGATGCTGATCACATACTGTTAATCAGCAGCACTGCAGAATATTCTAGAGCCACACTCTTAGCATTCATCTGGAACCAGCTGAGTTTTAGAAAGTTGGTGTAATAGGTTGTGCATTCATATAGGATGATATTAGACAGCAGTTTTTAATGAAAGTGACAAATGATCAATTGTTTATTTGTGTTGTAAACTATTGTGATTTTTTTATTACTGTTTGTAGGCTATACAATGTGTCCTGGATAATTATATAAAGAGAACTGTTGTAATATAAGTGTGTTTGTTTTAGCAATTGAGAGTATCTGGTATTCAATAATTCATTCCACTGTTTTAAGTTCATAATTCTTGTCACTGGTTGTAAGAATATTATTTTCATTAATTTTCCAATTCTATGAAGTCTTCAGTAGTTTTACCACGATGAGACTCAACTTTATCACTGAAGATGCCACATCACTGAATGAGCAAAACTTTTCGTTAATAATCTCAACAAAGCATGGTTATCAGCTGAAAAAAAGTTTTAGTATTAAAAGTTTTAATCACGCAAATCTATAAGGGATACTAAAAAGAAATAACATAATAATTGTATTGGACATAAAGTTATGTCCACAAAACAGATTTTGTTGGAAATAAATAAAACACAATTTGACACAAATATATTAATTTTATGAATACTTGTTTGGCACATATTACAGAAGGTTACACCATTAAATGAGTTTGCCTAAGTATAAAATTCTTGTCAGATGAAAAACGTGTACAGTCAGAATACTATTTGTTATGTACAATACAAATGATTCACTATGGATAGCAGTGACACATAAACACTAGACATTGACACTGAATTGTACTTGTTTTGAATGATTCATTGTGTGCTACCTGACCAGAGTACAGGTATTAACCAAGAGATGTTTAGTATACTGCTGTGTAACTGCTACAATGATGAATTATAAGTAGTACTTTTTGTTTTGGTCATCAACCTTAAAAAGGATAATAGAAACTTTGTATACCATACTTCCAGCAGTTTTACATGATACATTCCTAGCACAAATAAGAAAAGTTTAAATCTGCTGATGATCTAAAGGAGTGATAGTTATTTGCAGACTGACAGGGTTATAAAATAATTCTGAAAGAATTGTTGCTTTTACAATACCATCCTTTATCACCCGACTACTCAAATCTGCCAGTTTTTCACAGAAACTGAAGTTTGATGATTTGATCCTCATGACCTAGTGATGCTCCAAACATTTCAAGGATTCTCCTAGCCTTAAAAAACTTGACTGGCCTCATTGATTGACATGATTAATGTTAAATTTACTTTGGGATACTTCCAAACATAATACAGTTTAAAATAAACAAAACAAAATTTTATTTCTAATTTTTCCAGAAGTGTATACACATAATTTGATCTGGATAGAACGTGTATTAAACAATAATACTATTTGATGCAAATAATGAAAATATCCGTGTGGAGAACTATACATGACTTCCATGTTTTAAGATTTATATTTAAAATCGTTTTAGAAATGAAATATTTCTACAGAAACTACTTCTATCTTCAGCCTCAACCACAGAAAACACACACACACACACACACAATTCCTTTTTTCTTTATTTAATTTGAATTCAGAGTATTGGCACATATTTTATTAAAAGGGTGTATTTATTGGAAGTACAGATTTAGTTTCCATTTATTGCACATAATTACGGTACACAGACGATTTTTGGAGGTTGTGTCTACGTTTAACAATGTAACTTAACCTTTTAGATTTTTAAAATTAATTAATATTTAACAAAAATTTCCTTTGTTAGTGTACATTCAAAGGCTGCATTTATTGTATGGATAAAAGGCTGTATATACATTAAAGGCTGTATTTATTCGAATTAAAACCTATCCGTACTTCCAATTTAGAATGTATAACCTAGTAGGCTACGTTATTCGTACATATTTTATTGGAGTTTATTGGTACATATTTTGTTAAAAGGGTGTATTTATTGGAAGTACAGAAATTAGTTTCCATTTATCGCACATAATTACGGTACAGAGCCGTTTTTGGGAGGTTGTGTCTACGTTTAATTATCTAACTTAGATAGTAGGCTTCGTTATTGGTGCATATTTTATTGGGGTTTATTGACACATATTTTATTAAAAGGGTGTATTTATTGGAAGTACAGAAATTAGTTTCCATTTATCGCACATAATGACGGTACAGAGACGATTGTGGGAGGTTGTGTCAACGTTTAATTATCTAAGTTAACCTTTTAGATTTTTAAAATTAATTAGACTTAACAAACATTTCCTTACTTAGTGTGCATTCAAAGGCTTTATTTATTGTATGGATAAAAGGCTGTATTTATTTGAAGTACCGGAATTAAAACCTACTTCCAATTTAGAACACAGTACAATCTAACGTAGGCCTATAACCAAACAAGTACATTAAAATCCTTTTTTCAACATAATGCAATAGAAAGCAATGTGCAGTTTCTGTTAACACCCAAATGATTAAGTATTAATAATGGGTTAGAGTGGAATTCAATGTTACTATGGTCTAAATTTAAGACAAAAAATAAACATAATCTGTGTTTATCAACACATAAGTGATACATAAGTCAGTTGTTACAAAGATAAACAAAAATATGTCTAAGAGTATAACCAATTATAAGTGAGAGACCCGTTTCTAAAACAGCTTAAGTAGTGCAAAGTTTTTTTCTTGCTTTCATTTGAGCAAACTGGTCAATAACATCTGACTGATAAATTAATACTGTTAGCCAATTCATTTTTAATAGCTAAAATTGCCAAATTATTAAGCCTTTCTTGGTAGGTAGTGCTTCTCTGCCAAGTTTTCAATGAATTCGCTAACCTGCTGAAAGATTTTTCAGGAGACGAAACTGTAACTGGAATAGTACAGAAAAGCCTATAGGCAAGACAGAAGTTCACAAATACAGCTTGAAGGTTTTTGGAGTAGGCTTAGTGGATTCTTTTCTGATTCAAACTCTGTTTTATAAATGTTCTTCAAGTGTAATATTTCTTCAAATAGATCCATTGCCAATTCCTTTTTAAACTTGCTAATGAGAACTTTTACTTTCAATTCTAATTCATCATTTTCCATGTCCGTAAAGTTCAATACTGGTGGAAACAAGTCACGAATTGAACTAATTGCAGTGAATCGTGTTTTTATGTTGCCCATTACAAACTCTAATACTGGGTACATGACTGAGGTTTTAAATTTATTTTCTTGATCTTTGTTTACTGAAAAATCACTATTGGATTGATCTGTACTTTTTTTCCACCTTTTGGGAGATTCAGGAGGAACTTTTATTAGTTCTTTTGCAATTAAGTTTGGTTCTTCAATTATGCTGTCTGGATTATCACGCAACAATTTCAATTCTGTCAGCAAATCTTCCACTAGAGTTATTTCAACGTTGAGTGTGATTCCTTTGCTTTGAATAACAACATTTTTTTAGTCAATATATGAAAGCACTTTGAACCAAAAAGATGCCAACATTAAGCTCTTTGTGGAATTGAAATATTTCTTAAGCCCTAATATGATGTTATAGGCAGAGGGAGTTAGACAGAAGACATCTCTTCTAAAATATATCCAACAATTTAAGTACTCCTGGGTAGTGCTTAATTATTGGTTTGACAGCTTGAATCCTCTCACTTCATCTTGTTTCAGGGAAGCTCTGCAGTGATAAAGGAATGTGTTTTTTCAAAACTTCCCAACATTTTTCTCTAGGGCTGCTAGAGAAAAATGAGTAAAGACTTGCAACATGCCTGAAAAATGTCATCACATCTGCATTGAGTTTTACAGCATTAACACCCACATGTTTCAATGAATGCGCCCCACATGGTAAAAATATTATGGATTCGTTCTTTTCAAGAATTCTACTTCCAATTTAGAACCCAGTACATTCTAACGTATAACCAAACAAGTACATTAAAATCCTTTTTTCAACATAATGCAATAAAAAGCAATGTGCAGTTTCTGTTAACACGCAAATGATTAAGTATTAATAATGGGTTAGAGTGGAATTTAATAATTACAAATTTTGTGGACTTGTGAAATTAGTAACACTATGTACTAATGTGTGATTATAATTTAAGATGTGAAGTATATGAAGCCATTACTAGTACCTGTTTATTAGACAACAAATAATAACTATAATTTCCATTCATTTGGTTAATGTTCTTTCTCATTCATTATTTAGTTATATTTTTACTATGAGAAAGGAAAGGTTCTGATGAAATTTCTGTATGTGTTATTTTTGGTCTCTCTCTCTCTCTCTCTCTCTCTCTCTCTCTCTCTCTCTCTCTCTCTCTCTCTCTCTCTCTCTTTCTCTCTCACTCACTCTTCTCATTTTTATTTATTGAAAAAAACATAAAAACTAACACTCCTCTGTATGTGTCCACATTGCATAAAATTAAAAAAATTAATTCAAGAAATTAAAAAAAAAATTGTAAACTCTGAAAACATTTGTTCTAATATAGAATACAAATTAAATAAAGAAAAAAAGGAAGTGTGTGTGTGTGTGTGTGTGTGTGTGTGTGTGTGTGTGTGTGTTTTCTGTGGTTGAGGCTGAATATAGAAGTAGTTTCTGTAGAAATATTTCATTTCTAAAACGATTTTAAATATAAATCTTAAAACATGGAAGTCATGTATAGCTCTCCACAAGGATATTTTCATTATTTGCATCAAATAGTATTATTGTTTAATACACGTTCTATCCAGATCAAATTATGTGTATACAGTTCTGGAAAAATTAGAAATAAATTTTTTTTTTTGTTTATTTTAAACTGTATTATGTTTGGAAGTATCCCAAAGTAAATTTAACTTTAATCATGTCAATCAATGAGGCCAGTCAAGTTTTTTAAGGCTAGGAGAATCCTTGAAATGTTTGGAGCATCACTAGGTCATGATGGATCAAATCATCAAACTTCAGTTTCTGTGAAAAACTGGCAGATTTGAGTAGTCAGTTGATAAAGGATGGTATTGTAAAAGCAACAATTCTTTCAGAATTATTTTATAACCCTGTCAGTCTGCAAATAACTATCACTCCTTTAGATCATCAGCAGATTTAAACTTTTCTTATTTGTTCTTCGTATTGTTTAAATTCGTATTGTTTATAAATGACCTATAGTATCATTTATAAATTCGCCAACATACAAAATATCAAAAGAAATAAGTAAAAGAATCAAAATGGCATATGAAAAAGAAGAAATCCACAGCATAGAAAATAGTAAAAAGGTAATAGAAAGATTAAAAGAAATTACCATAACAAATAAGACAAAATTAATGTCATTAGATATAAAAGATATGTACACCAACATACCAATAGCAAAAACAGTAGAAATAATAAAGAAAAACAAATTAAGTAATGTCGAATGGAAAAACGAAATAATAGAAGGATTAGAATTATGCCTAAGCCAGAACTACTTCAGATTTAATAACAAATTTTACATACAAGAAAATGGATTACCAATGGGATCACCGCTTTCACCATTAATGGCAGAGATATTCATGAATAGCTTTGAAATCAAAATTTTAAAAGATATAGATAAAGAAAGAAGAATTAAAAAATGGATCAGGTATGTAGATGACATACTAATAGTTTGAGAAGGTGAAGTAAATGAATTTAAAAAATTTACGGAACAACTAAATAACATAGAAAAAACAATAAAATTTCAAGAAGAAATTGGAGGATTAGAAATTAATTTCCTGGATATCAATATAAAAATTGAAGATAACAAACTCAAATTCAATATATATAGGAAAGAAACATACTCAGATTTAATAATTCCACAAGAATCATATCATCCAGTCAATTATAAAATGGCAGCATTAAATTCATTTTGCTATAGAGCTATAAATTATCTAGAAAATGAAGAACTCAAACAAAAAGAATTAAAGAAAATACAACAAATAGCAAAAAATAATAATTACA
The DNA here is from genome assembly GCA_034769895.1 of Magicicada septendecula. NCBI lineage: Eukaryota > Metazoa > Arthropoda > Insecta > Hemiptera > Cicadidae > Magicicada > Magicicada septendecula. Next base: position 186,927,884 of record CM068375.1, read on the forward strand.
ACCCTAAAATAATTAATAGAATAGTTAAGAAAATAGAGGAAAATAAAGAAATAGAAAATAACAAAAAAGAAAAAACAAATGAAGAAAAGAAATATATAGGAGCAATAATTCAAACAAAAATGTTACAAAAATGTTTCGAAAAATATGAAATACAGATAGGAATAAAGAAAACGAAAAATGTATTCGAATATATAAAAAATGATAAAATAGAAGAAATTCCATTAACAGAAAAAAGCGGCGTATACAAATTAAAATGTGGGGAATGTAATAAGATATATCTGGGCGAAACTGGAAGAAAATTTAAAATTAGAATGAATGAACACGCAAAAGGAGAAGGGGTTAGAGTAACGAACTCACTATATGCAAGACATTTCAACGAATCAGGCCATAAATTCATAAATCCCAATGAAAATATGGAAATAATCAAAATAGAAAACAATCCGCAAAAAAGAAAATTAATAGAAGAATTAGAAATACTTAAAGTTAAAAAAGAAGATACAAATAAATTAATGAATATAAAAGTGGATTTTACAAATGAAGAAATATTTTATTATATATTAAACAATAAACAAAAATAAATTAAAATACTAAGAATAACACACTAAAAAATGACGAATGTAAAAGGTTACAAAAAAAAAAAATTATAAGTCAAGAATGAAGAAACTAACGGGAGATTCTTAAAACAATTTGACGGACGTTAGAAAAATGCCTAACGGAAAAAGGTAGACAAAGTTCCCGTGAAGAGCGGTAGCAGCTAGAACCAATAGGAGGGGCGATGACATAAGGGGAGGGCCCCAAAGTATAAAAGCCTACAACGTACAGTTGATAGACGTTGTTTAAGACCTGAAGATGTCAGTAATGACGAAAAGCTTAGTCGAACAATAAAAAATTATAGCAGTTAGCAAATTCATAAAAGAAATAGTTTTCTTATTTGTGCTAGGAATGTATCATGTAAAACTGCTGGAAGTATGGTATACAAAGTTTCTATTATCCTTTTCAAGGTTGATGACCAAAACAAAAAGTACTACTTATAATTCATCATTGTAGCAGTTACACAGCAGTATACTAAACATCTCTTGGTTAATACCTGTACTCTGGTCAGATAGCACACAATGAATCATTCAAAACAAGTACAATTCAGTGTCAATGTCTAGTGTTTCTGTGTCACTGCTACCCATAGTGAATCATTTGTATTGTACATAACAAATAGTATTCTGACTGTACACGTTTTTCATCTGACAAGAATTTTATACTTAGGCAAACTCATTTAATGGTGTAACCTTCTGTAATATGTGCCAAACAAGTATTCATAAAATTAATATATTTGTGTCAAATTGTGTTTATTTATTTCCAACAAAATCTGTTTCGTGGACATAACTTTATGTCCAATACAATTATTATGTTATTTCTTTTTAGTATCCCTTATAGATTTGCGTGATTAAAACTTTTTTTCAGCTGATAACCATGCTTTGTTGAGATTATTAACGAAAAGTTTTGCTCATTCAGTGATGTGGCATCTTCAGTGATAAAGTTGAGTCTCATCGTGGTAAAACTACTGAAGACTTCATAGAATTGGAAAATTAATGAAAATAATATTCTTACAACCAGTGACAAGAATTATGAACTTAAAACAGTGGAATGAATTATTGAATACCAGATACTCTCAATTGCTAAAACAAACACACTTATATTACAACAGTTCTCTTTATATAATTATCCAGGACACATTGTATAGCCTACAAACAGTAATAAAAAAATCACAATAGTTTACAACACAAATAAACAATTGATCATTTGTCACTTTCATTAAAAACTGCTGTCTAATATCATCCTATATGAATGCACAACCTATTACACCAACTTTCTAAAACTCAGCTGGTTCCATGCCAAGAGTGTGGCTCTAGAATATTCTGCAGTGCTGCTGATTAACAGTATGTGATCAGCATCACATAGAGTACTACACATATAAGCTATCTAATTGACTTGGTATTACAATATTAGTAAAATGTGCTTGTTAAGCAAATAGTGTGTTGTTACTCCTGAAAATCCCATTTCACTAAGAGCATTTTAGAAGTCTGGGTTATCTTTTATGTTTCACTCCACAAACATGCCTTTAGTTCAGCATTTCTTAACCTATTGGGCATGAGCCACTGCTGGGTCCCGAGAGGGCATTTGGAGGGTTGCAAAGTCAGGTTCGGAAATTTATTTACTGTGTCTTAAAAAGCTACTACATGTAAATAACTAAGATATATCATTTTAACAATTTAAATTCAACCTGTTTTGTACATAGTCTAAACTGTACATTTTTGTTATTCATGCTCTACCATTGCTTTTTACCAGCTCTGATGTTTAACTCTCTATAACCAGATTGAAAGTTGCTTCCCAGAGGGATACAATGAATTCAATTGGATTCAAGACCCATTCTTGTATTTTGAAAGTTCTAACATGTTCTCAGTAAAACTAAATGAGCAATTGTGTGATATCATCTGTGATGCTGGGATTAAAACTAAATTTTTAGTAAATTATTTTGTATAGTTAGTGATAACATGAGACATGTCATGGACAACAAAATCCATAAACTTTTGGATTCTGACTTAACAAAGTTCTGGATATCTTTAAGAGATGAATATCCTGAACTTTCGGAGTTGCTCATCCCATTCCCCACCTCATTCTTGAGTGAAATGGGATTTTCATCTCAAGTGAAAAGCAAGCATAGAAATAGACTTGACGCACACTCAGATTTATGACTTAATTTAACCACTCTTGAATCCAACATACCCCAGCTTTTGCAGAAAAAGCAGCCCCAACTGTCACATTAGTAACTAATGATTAGTTAGGCAAGTAAAAACCCTTTTGTTTTCAACTTCAGCATGTGTTTATTAGAGCAAATTAGTCTTTTGAATTACATATTTGCTTTTTGCTTTTCTATAATTAAGTGTATATATAATTTGTTTAAGCATAAAAGAAGGCTTAAAGTTCTCAGTGTTACCAAAAATATGATTATAAAGTAGGTGCACACCCCTACAAGTAGTTCTGCCATGCACACCCCTACAAGTCTAATTAATTTTAAAAATCTAAAAGGTTAAGTTAGATAATTAAACGTAGACACAACCTCCCAAAATCGTCTCTGTACCGTAATTATGTGCGATAAATGGAAACTAATTTCTGTACTTCCAATAAGTACACCCTTTTAATAAAATATTTGCCAATAAACCCCAATAAAATATGCACCAATAACGAAGCCTACTATCTAACTTATCTAAGTTAGATAATTAAACGTTGACACAACCTCCCAAAATCGTCTCTGTACCGTAATTATGTGCGATACATGGAAACTAATTTCTGTACTTCCAATAAATACACCCTTTTAATAAAATATGTGCCAATAAACCCCAATAAAATATGCATCAATAACGAAGCCTACTATCTAAGTTAGATAATTAAACGTAGACACAACCTCCCAAAATCGTCTCTGTACCGTAATTATGTGCGATACATGGAAACTAATTTCTGTACTTCCAATAAATACACCCTTTTAATAAAATATGTACCAATAAACTCCAATAAAATATGTACGAATAACGTAGCCTACTAGGTTATACGTTCTAAATTGGAAGTACCGATAGGTTTTAATTCGAATACATACAGCCTTTAATGTATATACAGCCTTTTATCCATACAATAAATACAGCCTTTGAATGTACACTAACAAAGGAAATTTTTGTTAAATCTAATTAATTTTAAAAATCTAAAAGGTTAAGTTACATTGTTAAACGTAGACACAACCTCCAAAAATCGTCTGTGTACCGTAATTATGTGCGATAAATGGAAACTAATTTCTGTACTTCCAATAAATACACCCTTTTAATAAAATATGTGCCAATAAACCCCAATAAAATATGCAAATAGGTTATAGGTCTACGTTCTAAATTGGAACTAGGTTTTAATTCCGGTACTTCGAATAAATACAGCCTTTAATGTTATGTACAGCAGCCTTGTATCCATACAATAATTTAATGTACACTAACAAAGAAAATTTTTGTTAAATCTAATTAATTTTAAAAATCTAAAAGGTTAAGTTGCATTGTTAAACGTAGACACAACCTCCAAAAATCGTCTGTGTACCGTAATTATGTGCGATAAATGGAAAATTATTTCTGTACTTCCAGTAAATACACCCTTTTATTGTACACTAACAAAGTAAATTTTATTTAAGTTACATTGTCGTACATAACCTCCATAACCTGGCATTAGTTACTTGTGAAGAAAACAGTTCTAGTACACATCGAACACGGAAAAAAAATACAAACGTGGAGACGGAAGTTGACTTTTGCCGCAGGCTATAGTGAAAGACCCCTAAATTCACTAATTCTGGGCAATAAATTAATCCGATAATACTGAACAGAATACGTTCTATTTGCTCAAATAATGTACCTTAATACAATAAAATATCGAACAGTATAACAACGTAAAATAAATATAGAAGATGTTTCTAACAAAATAAACAATTCTAAATAAATTAACAGCGTTTATTAAAAGATTTTACGTATAGAAGAAATCTGAAGAACATTACAAGAAACACAATCGCTCTCTTAACATCAAAATCGTTCAAATAAATCAACAGCAGAAATCGATCCCTGTCATTTTAACTGTTATAAAAATAAATAAAAAACACGTAAAAAAAGTTGTTAAAATAAGACAAATATATCAAAATACGACGCAACATCAATCCCTGAAAATGTTTTGGTTTGAGAATGACGATACGCACAACCATTACATAGCACATCGTAGAACTAAGGATCTTGAAACCATACAGGGAAACGAACGTGACAACCTCAGTGTACTTATGACCCCGTCGTGGGTCACAGGTTGACGGGCAGGATAGCTGCTGACATCCGCGTCCGGAGAACCAGGGGGTGACGAGACCAGAGGAAAAGTCAGAATAGGGAGATTCATGAAGAATGTAAGCAGATTTGAGTCGGTCAGATCAACTTGTGTATCTCGGCCGTTCATTGTTACTACAGCACTTTGACAGTCCTGCTATTGACAAGAAATGGTCCAATGGCTTTCTGTGTGCCAACACGAAAGAAGATAGAACATGAATTGAGGTCTTTGATGACAAAGGGTTTTTGAGCACCAAAAACAGGTCAGTAGTTATTGAAAACTACGAAAGTCGGTCCTGCCCCAAACCGAGTTCTGTCCCTTCTTCCATCAGGGACTAGTCAAGTCACTTGTTCTGGTCCCAAGTAATATATACACTTCACCAACCCTTCCTAGGTCTTCCTGTATTTCGCTGTCCATCAGGCTTGTATTGACAACTTCCTTACACAACCTACCATCTGGGATCCTACTAAATGAGCAAGGCATCTCTCTTTGTTCGCAAGACGATCTTGACTTTTAATTTTAAAATGTTCAACTCTTTACGATTGTCTTCACTGTAGAGTCTATCCCTTCGTCTACAGTCTTTAACAGATCGCAAGAATCTCATCGCCGATCCCTGTATTCTATTTAGATGTTTTGTTACTCAAGTATCATAACCATCAATAACATTTGCTTAGCCATTACCTTAAAAACGTTTAGTTGAAACTCTTTCCTTGACAGTGCTCGACAAATTGTGCCACACATTGACTGAAACTTAGCCAACTTGTGATCAAAATTGTAATCCACATCATAAGTGATGTTACAACCAAGATAGCAGAAATGTGATACCTCCTCTATAATCTTATTATCCAATACAATCTTAGTCCGTAAGGAGTATTTGCCCACAAATGCCATAGCAATTTTCATGTTGTAATTTGAACAGACTTCAAGCTCACAATCGTTGTTTTGTATTGTTAAGTAATGCAGAAAAAGTGTTACACCATTACAGAACATTCTACGTGTTTCTCGGCTATTCCAGTTGAATCCGGCTGTAATGTTGTGTGCATACATGATCTCAACATGCGTTAGCCTGACTGTTCCAGGCATCGCCGGCCGTGGGCACTGTGTCAAGGCTGCAAGCAATTATGCTCTAGTGTAACGCTGATGTGTAGTATGGATTTTCTAGAATTTCAACGGGATAATATAGGCATTCAGCGGCGTTTAGTTCAGTTATTGTTGTCGATTACTCTGTGCATTCAAGTGGTTATTACTGAAAAGTGATTATTGTGCGTGACTCTATTAGTTGACATTATTATCGCATGTGAGCAATTTTTATTTGATTTGTTTTAAGAGACTATCTTGTTGATTACAAATTGTTTAATTGTGAAAAATAAAGCTGGTAATTAGTGACTTAATTGGTGTCTTGTATTTTGTTTTCCACTGTACCATACGACGATCAGTGAGATGTCATTAACAGTATGATTACTTGATGATCCGCAAAACAGCATGTACACATGTACTTACGTGTGTTCTATTATTTACTTTTATTCCCGGAGCCACTCATAATTTCCCCTCTCTAACTATGTCATCAATATAGATATTAAATAAGAGTTCTGTCCCTGATGCACCTAAATCGTCTCGCCAGACTGCATGCATCCCCAGTACAACTGTGGTTAGAAAGTTGTCCATAAGTCCTTGGAGTGGCACCGAGTAGTCGTTTTTAACTGATGGTGCAGACTTCATCAAGACCATCTGATGTAGGATGGTAGGGCATAGTACAGAAAAGTATGTTAAGTATTTTGGCATGCAAAATATTTACATGTCTCAACTCAACTCGACTGCTTTGAGTGCAATGTACTCTGTACGTGTGTCAGGTGCACGTGCAAGTTTTCCTCAGTTCAGTCTCAACTAGAGATGGGCAAAATCGTTCCTTTAGGATTGGTCGATTTTAGGATATGTTCTTTATAAATATAATGTCAGGATCTGTTCTGTTATTTTTATAAATATAACTGTGCAACAAGACAGAACACAGTAAATTCCCAAATTTGTCGCAAAATAGACCCTACTGTAAACCAGTGTTTCTTAAACTTCCCTCCTGGTTGACTACCAAAATATTTTTGACAATCGTGTGAACCACCCGTGAAAACTGGGATCAAGAAAACCAAAAAACATTTCATGCTTAGTAATCAGATGTGTTGTACAGAAAATACATATATTCGTCATTTGCTTATAATACGCTAAATATTTAAAAAATATACAATTATACCTAATTAAAAATACATACTAATGCACTTGATATGTTTATTCACAATTACAACATAACTTTTTCACAGAAAAAGAGAAGTAATCAACAAGATTTTTAATTACAAATTTTTCTGTACGTCTAATAATTTGCTTCAAGTGTATTAAGAAAAAGATAACCATAAAAGTTGTTCAAAAATTCAAAGTATTAACTTCTTGTTTGGTATTTATATTTTATAGAATAAAAATAGCCACATTAAATAAATTTTAAAAACATTCACATCATTTCTGTATTTCTAATATTTTCACTTTTTAATAAACAAGTAAAAGCTTTTGCATATGAATTACATTTTTATTGAAATAAAGTAACTTATTAATAAAATAAAATAATTAGAATGTGTAGCTACAATTTAATTTAGACAGTAAAATTATTTGTTTTTAATGCTACAAGCGTAACAGATTGAAAGTAAACTGAAAAAAAAAAACATTAGCTAACACACAGTCCTCGGCTCGAGAAACTGTATTGTTAATTATAATTCTAAATACTTATAATTATAAAACCATATATGATTAAAATGTTAACTAAAAATTTTAGATAACCATCACAGGATTATGCATGAAATAAAGTTAGGACTACAGCGATTATGGTAGCAACCAGAGCACTAACTGGACTGGTGTAATGACGAGTATTAAGTAGTGGAGGCAATGGCGGTGATAAGGCCCCCACAGACCCAGCACCATGGGGGCTCCAAGCTTAGAGTAGGCTCATTCGCATAAAAATAAAAGAGGAATATTTTGACTAATATTTAAAAACAATATAATTTGACAAGTGTGCAAAATGCCCATTCTTCTTATAAGAAATTGACTGTCATAGCTGATCTTTCCTAATGTCTTTTTATGATGAACATAAGACATATTTGTTTGGGGTCCCAAGATGGTGAACACATAATAGAAAATGTTTAGGCAACTTTTTCATAGTGTTTAGAGGAAAAAGTCGTTTGATAAGCAGCTAATCGGATATGGTCACCGCCTTACAGCTCTACCTAACATTCCCAGTAACAACAGCTTCAGGAGTTTTCTATACTTATACTCATAAAGTTATACTTATGGAGCTCAATGGCACAGATGCAACTTAGTGATTTAGCTGTTTTAAGTATTTAACATGAATGGACGCAAAACATTAATGTCATTGAAAAGATGTAATACTTGTTTAATGTGACAAAGTTGTAATTAATTCTTTCATTAAAGACTTAATTTGCAAAATTTAATTTATTACCTAATAGTTATTTTACACAAATTGTAAAAACGTTTGTATGGATTCCTGTCCACAAGCAAATAAATATTTGGAGAATTGCATCTTTCAATTACTTATTTGTTGCTGCAATGGTGTAATTAATTAGTCAATGTACATTGATCAGAATTATAATATTTATTTTATGGTGCCCATAAGGTCCAAATTATAGTAAGAACTAAATTTTTGCTCCTATAGGAAGTTGCTGTTATAGGTGAGTTTGCAACATGTTCGACTGTGGTAAGAAATAAGAATGATGTCAAATTCATTAAAATTTTAATTTCAATTCTAATAACAAAACAACAATAACACCAGGTCTAAAATTCTTCAATTTTATGATTGTCCAACAAATACATACAAACAATAAGTATCACCTAATTAACACTGTCTCAATAAATAATATACTGATTATAGACACTGACACATAATTATTCATTATAATAACTTTACACTAAACTGCTATAAAACAGCATATTGAAACTAGCAGGTACCCGCGGCTTCGCACGCGAATATTTGTATATGATTGTTGTGGTAACTGTCGAGTTAGTAGTTTGTAACCCAATCTGAGGATCGACTAATTTTAATGTAAAATGATAACCATCTTCTCATCTGCAAAACATTAAAGGGTACTGTAAAGCATCATAAGCTCGATGCGTTTCTGCAATTCGATTTTGGTACTTCGTTTTGTGTGGGAAGTAGCCTAATGATCCCATGAGGTGATATACTTGCCCTTGAAGTTTGAAAGTAGGCATGAAGCTCCCGTCGACTATTTCATTGACTCCGAATGATGTAAATTGAAAAGCTCAATTGTACGATCTTAATGCATTCAAAATTTTTTTCGATAAAAGATGTTCTCCATTTAATAATGATTTTAACGGTTCTAGAGGAGGAAGTATGGGATCTAATCGCATTTTTCCTGCAGAGCAACATAATCCATGTGATTCATTCTTCCACTTCAAAGCTTTGCAATGAGGGCAAACCATACTCGGTAACCCGATATCTGTTTCATTCGCGTAGTTAATAACTGGATTACAATTGAAACCACTATTTAATTTTGCATTCCATCGTAAAGTAGGACCTCGTGATCTGAGAGTCGCTTGCCTGCGTCTTTGTGCCGCTAATCTGTTTTCACGAATCGTAGGACTTTCAACCCGTGAGACTTCTTCTAATCCAGATCTTTCTGAAGAGTTTCCAGGAGCTGATTGCATTTCGACTACTTCGACGTCATTTTCAGATGCTCTAAGACGCCTCTTTCTTTCCGCAGCAGCAATAGATCTTCCTAAACATGATCGTCTTTTTGGCATTGCAAAGCTGAAAAAAGGGAAATTTATTTATTTGATCTCTATACTAATAAATCTCTAGGGGGCAATTAATAATTTATACAATACAATACATATTGCACATATTACTTACCGATGACGTAAACTTAACGAAAAAAGGCACTGATACTACATCACTGACGCTCATCGCATAATTCTCGATGAAGTAGGTTAAGTATAATTCTGGACAATTAATTATTCCTACTGCACATAGGCCTACTGAATATTCAAATGTCGAAAAGAGTATGGTTTGTCAGAATCAACGTGTACTATATAATCAATGTTACATATAATCAAACAATGAATTATTGTATTGTTTATACGAATTCCATATGCTGATAAGAATTCCATAAGAATATTATTAATACAGATGTACCATTAGCAATTTACCAACTCGACAGTTACCACAACAATCATATATACAAATATTCGCGATCGAATCCGCGGGTTTAAAAAAATTAATTAATTTTTTTTTGCTATAACTTCGGTTCTTTTTAACCTATCGTTATTCGCGATCGAAGCCGCGGGTTTAAAAAAATGCGTTTTTTGCAATAACTTCGGTTCTTTTTAACCTATCGTTATTCGCGATCGAAGCCGCGGGTTAAAAAAAATGCGTTTTTTGCAATAACTTCGGTTCTTTTTAACCTATCGTTATCAGATAAAGTGGAAAACCTTCCGTTGGGTACCTGCTATCAGCGTGCAAAGTTTCATTGAAATCGGTTCAGTAGATTCTGAGATTATATTCGATGCCGGTAAATGTCATTTGTTTATTTACTTGTTACTATGGTAACATACCGATGTCGGACACACTACCTAGCGCTTTATATTATAGATTGCATATAAGCTGTGCGTTTTAGGAGCATTTGGAAGCAGCCAACCAGTCATTTTGAGACTGATTTCAGTGCAGTGTTTCACAGTGGTTTAGTGTAAAATGAATGAATTGTAATTAGTTATAGTGAATTATTGTGTGCATCCATCTGTGGTTAATCACATACATTATTTACTGTGTCAGTGTTAGTTAGGATATATTTGCTGTTAGTAACATTGGTGTGTTGGAAAAGCATAAAATTAAAGAACTTTTTTTTGTGTTATTGTTATTTTGTTTATTGGAACTGTAAGTAAAGTTGTAATTAATGATTTCTCTGTTGCTCAATTACATAATTTCCACTGCTTAAACATGACGATTGTAATTCAACTAGCTTCCTCCCAATTTAAAAGGTTTATAAAATGTAGTATTTGAAGTTAAAAGTGTGTTTACAATTGACAATTAAAGTTGCAATGAATCGAAAAATTATAATTGTCTTAAAAGAACTCCTTTAGATAAAAATAAAATGGTTGCAGTAATGTTGTTTGAACAATAACGTTGCTTAATTCAAGAAATAAAGCGTACTAGCTGGTTGCTTGATGAAGGTAGCCGTCGTGTTGATTCTGGCAGTGAAACTCCTCTTCCAGGTTGACAGTCGTCTAAGTACGTAAAGTCTAGTCACGTCTGGACAATAAAATTAATAAAATACACTTCCACGTACCTGGTCGTGATTCTGGAAGTTCGGAAGTTCACTTTTTTAATAAATTAATAAGCTGCCAAGACGGTTTACAAAACCAGCTTACTTTCTTTACAAGGTTAGGTTCCCTTGTTTAATAATGGGCGCCACACAGGTTTATTTCGGGAAAATCCCGTGTAAAACCCATTAAGAGAATCAAATAATTATTTTAAAAAACTGAAATAGTGTTTATTGCCCTTATGGCAATTCAAATTCAACAACGTATGATCTCTATTAAAAGTTACTTTGATTATTTTGAATTAATTCTCTATTTACTTTTTGAAATAAATTAAGTCAAAGTTATGCTGCTAATAACTGGGTTTTATTTGTACCCTTGACGATGAATTCAAACAAACATAATTAAGAAAATACATTGATATACAATTGAAAATATTTCGTTCACTTACCCTATTACGCTAGCTCAGAGCATAAACAACAGTTCTGGTTATGTCCAGATAAGCTTTACTTTAAACATTAAATTAATTTATATCTCGGGCGTAAATTCTTTGAAACACAAGAAAGAATGCTCATGCCTACACAAAGTTAATTATTTTATAAAACAATATTGACTAGTAATGCCTTGTTGCTTACTAACAAAAAAATCAAACCTATTTAGGTTAGGCGTTCGTCACGCTTGCTTAATTATTCACAAAAGTTATATAGTGAGACCACTTAAGACTAACATCATTCTTAAACAGGATTGACAAATCCACTAAATAAATTCAGACATAGTGTAACACAGAAAATGTTTTGGTGTTATGCGTCAGTACAAATTTTGTTTACAAAATATATAGGTTAGTGCACTCAGAGTAATGGAATAAATTGTCACGCTGTTACCTCTTTATTTTAATCTTTTCGATTAAAATTTAATTACACTCACCAGGGATCGGATTGTAATGACCCTGGCTATACACTACACACGCACTTGAACAGAGAATATTGGTCCGCTTCTGACTAAAAAGGACCTTTTTTATAATACTATTTAATTATTTTCTCCTGTTCGATATATCCCGCACTAAATAAAATAATACTTCACTTCGATGCACTGATTCTATGTAGACTGTATTGTACTTATGGGTTGTTGCCGAAATAATTCAATGGACGCACTATTACCTGAAGCTATACGTTAATAAAAATTTTGATGAGACGAGCGGGACCTGCTTTCTCGTGATGATTGTCAAAAAGTGTCTAACGGAAATTAACTGCATTCCATTATATACCCCCAGTTTTGATAAGGCTTAGGCGATTGTTTCATTTAGTAATCTATTTTCTGATTGGCTTAACCAGACGTTACGAAAATGACGCATTGTTTTCCAACTGTCACTAACGGTTTTTTTTGCTAAGATGATTGACAGCTGTCGTTGTTGTTGCTATTAATAAACAGATTTTTTACTTTCTATTTACAAATGATGCTAACGCATGTCACGCACTTATTATAGTTGCGATCGTGGTCGTATCGCTATCAAATTAAAGGATATTTTTTACTCTTCAATTTGATATAGTTTGACACTGGTTTATTTACACTTTCACTGACATTTTTTAATAAATAATGTTCAGGTATATGGCTTCGCGCTGTCTTCTGCTAACGCCGCCGGCTATGATTCTCTCTTATCAATACATTATTGGTACTGCACATCGCGTTTTCACTTAAACGTCTGTGTTGGAATACTAATATAACCGGTTATTTAGCGAATATAATGATTAAATCTTAACTTATTGATGTAATACATTGCTACGAACTATCCTTACTTCCTAATGACATTTTGGTTTACACTATTTTGCTCTATGCTATTCATTAATAATCGGGTTATTACTTGTATAATATATTAACAATGCTTATTGCTACGTTTGGTATAAAGATTGTTCAGTGTATGTGATTTACACTCGTAGTATTTTCTACTTATCACCTTACTGACAATTGTTCGTTTTAGGCGTTGCCTAGGCATACCGTTTACATCGGATTTATGCCTGAATAATGTTTATTAATTCACATTTTGGTACCTTGATGAGGTAACTTACTTATATAAGGTTCCCTCTTACAAGTATTTTTACTTATCATAAGCACATTTGAGACTGTAATACAGCTTCACTTTTATATTGTGGCCATAGCTAATCTTAGTCCTAGGCATTTATAGTTACTAGTCATTGTTGATTTATTCTCAGCCAATTACTGTTGCTGATATCATATTATTCGGGTCGTTACTTAATTATTTTTTATTAACATGTGACATTACATTCAAGTTATTCACTGACTCGCTTGACAGCTTAAAGTGAATTTAATTTGTCCATTAGTTTGTGTCAGTTATAGTATTGGTTGTAGTGCCAAGCAGTGTTTTGTTTACTGCTTCTTGTGGCACTTCTTCTTCTTTCTTCTTCGATGGTTCTTTTCTTCTTTGCTACTTTTATCATTATATTATCTACTTACATTACCTTCATGTATTTATTCATTCTATGGGTATATGTCTAGGTTATGTAACACCTGGTCATGTTACATATACTCCCCTCTCAAGATTGATAATTTGAGAGAAAATTTTATTTTTGATAAAATTATCATTTCAGTTCAGTTTTAGTATATTATTACTGCTTTTTGTCTTGTACTCTCTGCATTGAATTTAACATACTCTTAGTGTGTTGCACTAGGTTGAGTTCTTAGCTAGTGATATAATTCTTAGCTTACTAGTATATATTTTTTTTGTTTTCTTTCACATTTCTCATATTCTAAGTCATTTAATTACAATAGGTTTCACTTCTTAAACTAATAATTTCCTGTCTTACAATAATACATTTTTTCTTTCTTATTACATATCTTTATTTTCGTGATAAGCTCTATGGTTTTTTCATTTTTTACCTCACAGATTCTTTATTAATAATCCTTGATATATTACTATATAATTCCCTAACATTTGTAGTGGGTTCGGAGTCAGAGGGGCTCTATTTGGCATCCATTCTCCGCCGTTCCTCAGCTACACGTCCTCAGAATCAGAGGCATCCTCATCTCTGTCTGAGACAAAATAAAAATTGCACGTAGCAACAGTTGCACTATCACAACACATAAAATATAACATATCATTCATTTTTCAATAATATAACATATTCAATATAACATTCAAGGTATTAGAGGTTTCATTTGTATCACATTTCATTCCTGTATACTTTCTAACATACTTCCTTTTCACAGGTAATTATCCCTTTTCAGACTTGACATATTGGCCATGTTCTTTATTAGCCTTGTTGTTACTTTTCTATACTAGCTGACAATTTGTTTTGGTTCATCTGAGTATTCTTAAAATTACACACTTATATGGATCATCATACAATCATGCAGTTGTTTCTTAAATATAGAGTCTACAATATTTCACTCTTACAATAGTTTACCAGTTTTACTCTCATCAATAGTTTACAATTATCCTGAATTATCAGGGTTTACAGTATTCATATACTAAACGTTTTTGTTAGATATTCTCTGGCATATCCTGTTGGTAAATACAATAGATACTTTTTCATCATCTAATTAATATTTTTTTTTTTCTTGATGACAGTAGTATTTTGACACTTAATTTTGTTATTTATTTTATTCTAACATATTATTAGACAATAGTTGACTTTCTCTCCCTTCATTCCATAATACATATAGCCATCCTCTTAAATTACTCACTTTGGTATTCTGCCTCTCTACTCCTTCAAGTGTCTGATAATTTACACTTATTCTGGATGATTTTATATAATTTCTTTGGTTTTGATTTAACATAGGAGTATTAGAGTAATTTTATATCACTACTTCATGTACATTTTTGTTATATGATACTCTTTTGTTCTATATGATATAATAGATATCTTCCTTATCATTAGATTATTTGGTTTAAAATACACATTTTTTCTACCACTTAATATGATAAATCTGGTTCTTATTTAACATGTAACAAATAGTTTTGGCATACACACTTATACTGCGCACTTTTTATAACACAATATGGTAAATGGGCTTGCCATAGGCAATTCGACACTTTCAATACCTTGGGTATAATAAATGACCCTCCTGATCACTAATTTAATCCTTTTATAGTAGGTACTTTTAACATTTCTTATACAATAAACATTCTTGTGGTAATCGTCGTACAATAATATAATTTGTCCTTTTATAATAATACTTACATTTATCGTTTATATATTTGGGGTTCTATGGGCTTTTCGATTCTATTGGGTTCTTTGGTTGGGACAATTACGTTTCACAGGTACCCTTTTTTATAGCTGTCTCTAGTACATGTTTATGATATTTGGCACCCTATAATAACATCTCATAACAAACTTCCTTATATATAGTATTTCTTTAACGATGCTTGGTTGTAGGTACCTTTGTTACGGTATAAGGGCCTATGTCCAGTACTAGTAGCTTTGGAGATACCTTCCTATCAGGCGGTTCTTCCACTTTGCGGCTACCAGATAGTCATCGGCTTCCCGTTTTCTCGCCTTCCTTTCCTCATCATCTTTGGTATCCATGTGTCCGGTGTACTCCCGGTCTTTGTTATTATTGACTTCTAGTACCTCTTCCAACTCTGGTTGATCGTCATTTGTTTTCTGGTTGGATTTTTCCATTGATTGGTCCCTCTTCTTCCGCAATTCTTTTATTTCTTGGGCATACCCTTCAATGATCCGGTCCAGTTGTTCTTGATACCCTTTCCTTTTCTTGGAATGCCTTATTCTCCCTTTGGAAATATCTGCTTTAAGTATTTTATTGGTTATAGTCTTCTTTGTTGTAGCACATTTCTTCTCTTCATCCAGCTTCATGAAGCTCCTTCGGTACTCCTCCCTGTAGACTCCTTCTTCACGGTTGGTGACTGGGAAATAAATCATATTAATTAGACCGCTTCGAGTCATTTCGATTAATTCCTTTGTTACCCTAGTCTTCTTTGGGCGTATTATTCTTCTTTCTTCCCTTTTCTTAATAATTTTGTTCCTTTCTTCATGAATTTTTATTTTCGAATTCACTTGTTCGGTGGCTTTATTTCTGGGTAATTCTTTGGTCTCCACTTGATCATCACACATGGGCAGATTATTTTGTTCTAAGTCTTCATTCTCGGCTACTAACTCTTCCGCTTCTTTAATTACCTGAGCTTTCTCTATACCTCCAGTATCGATCTCCTTGTCGTGAATATCTTCCTGGTGTCTGTCAAGCTCATTTTCAGATGATGATGTATTTGAGTCCCCTTCATTCTCAGTTTGTTCAACCTCATCTTCAGGTTGCAATTCTTCCCTGGTTTCGTCATTGGGTATTTCTTCAATTTCTGAGTTGTTGTCGTCTCGTAATTCTCCTCTTATGGTCTGACCCAATTCTTCCGTATATTTCTTATTCATTTCATCCATTTTCTGGCTAATATCCTTTAATGTGGTATTCAGCTCTTCCTTCAGCGCTCTGTTGCTGTCGTCTATTTTACGGTTCAAGGCGTCCACGGATCTATTGGTATTGTCTATCTTTTTATTCAAGTCTTCTTTCAGTAATTCTAAGTTCTTATTCTGGTCGTCTAATCGTGCATGTAGGCCGGCTCTTAATGACTCCATATTTCTATTATTGTCGTCTAATTTCGTGTGGAGATCCTCTTTTAACGACTCCATGTTTTTATTGATTGACTCCGTATTTTTATTCATTGAGTCATTATTTCTGTTCAAGGTTTCTTCCATCTTCTTCTGGTTATCTTCCATCATTGTTCTTATCATGCCGAACACGCTCATATCGCCTGGTTGTGGGAGTCCTTCAGGTCGTCTGGGTCGGTTATCGACCCTCACTTCCACTTCCGGTTCTGCATGGGGTGTTTCTTCTGGTCGAGTTTCTATGTTATTAATTGTAATGACTTCCATCCCTGGTGTTGGTTGTGTCTCATATGTCTCTGTATTTGGTTGTACCTCTTCTACTCGCCTGTCCTTGTATCTTGTAT
This sequence comes from Magicicada septendecula, assembly GCA_034769895.1. NCBI lineage: Eukaryota > Metazoa > Arthropoda > Insecta > Hemiptera > Cicadidae > Magicicada > Magicicada septendecula. Next base: position 186,945,066 of record CM068375.1, read on the forward strand.
CGTATTGATGTGTGTGTGGCATGTTTGTTCTTTTGTGTCTGCCGGGCTGATTATAAATATAAAAAATATTTTCGTTTAATATTTTTCAGCCTCATGTTGCTGGTCGCCAATTTGTAATTCAACTAGCTTCCTCCCAATTTAAAAGGTTTATAAAATATTTAAAATGTAGTATTTGAAGTTAAAAGTGTGTTTACAATTGACAATTAAAGTTGCAATGAATCGAAAAATTATAATTGTCTTAAAAGAACTCCTTTAGATAAAAATAAAATGGTTGCAGTAATGTTGTTTGAACAATAACGTTGCTTAATTCAAGAAATAAAGCGTACTAGCTGGTTGCTTGATGAAGGTAGCCGTCATGTTGATTCTGGCAGTGAAACTCCTCTTCCAGGTTGACAGTCGTCTAAGTACGTAAAGTCTAGTCACGTCTGGACAATAAAATTAATAAAATACACTTCCACGTACCTGGTCGTGATTCTGGAAGTTCGGAAGTTCACTTTTTTAATAAATTAATAAGCTGCCAAGACGGTTTACAAAACCAGCTTACTTTCTTTACAAGGTTAGGTTCCCTTGTTTAATAATGGGCGCCACACAGGTTTATTTCGGGAAAATCCCGTGTAAAACCCATTAAGAGAATCAAATAATTATTTTAAAAAAACTGAAATAGTGTTTATTGCCCTTATGGCAATTCAAATTCAACAACGTATGATCTCTATTAAAAGTTACTTTGATTATTTTGAATTAATTCTCTATTTACTTTTTGAAATAAATTAAGTCAAAGTTATGCTGCTAATAACTGGGTTTTATTTGTACCCTTGACGATGAATTCAAACAAACATAATTAAGAAAATACATTGATATACAATTGAAAATATTTCGTTCACTTACCCTATTACGCTAGCTCAGAGCATAAACAACAGTTCTGGTTATGTCCAGATAAGCTTTACTTTAAACATTAAATTAATTTATATCTCGGGCGTAAATTCTTTGAAACACAAGAAAGAATGCTCATGCCTACACAAAGTTAATTATTTTATAAAACAATATTGACTAGTAATGCCTTGTTGCTTACTAACAAAAAAATCAAACCTATTTAGGTTAGGCGTTCGTCACGCTTGCTTAATTATTCACAAAAGTTATATAGTGAGACCACTTAAGACTAACATCATTCTTAAACAGGATTGACAAATCCACTAAATAAATTCAGACATAGTGTAACACAGAAAATGTTTTGGTGTTATGCGTCAGTACAAATTTTGTTTACAAAATATATAGGTTAGTGCACTCAGAGTAATGGAATAAATTGTCACGCTGTTACCTCTTTATTTTAATCTTTTCGATTAAAATTTAATTACACTCACCAGGGATCGGATTGTAATGACCCTGGCTATACACTACACACGCACTTGAACAGAGAATATTGGTCCGCTTCTGACTAAAAAGGACCTTTTTTATAATACTATTTAATTATTTTCTCCTGTTCGATATATCCCGCACTAAATAAAATAATACTTCACTTCGATGCACTGATTCTATGTAGACTGTATTGTACTTATGGGTTGTTGCCAAAATAATTCAATGGACGCACTATTACCTGAAGCTATACGTTAATAAAAATTTTGATGAGACGAGCGGCACCTGCTTGCTCGTGATGATTGTCAAAAAGTGTCTAACGGAAATTAACTGCATTCCATTATATACCCCCAGTTTTGATAAGGCTTAGGCGATTGTTTCATTTAGTAATCTATTTTCTGATTGGCTTAACCAGACGTTACGAAAATGACGCATTGTTTTCCAACTGTCACTAACGGTTTTTTTTGCTAAGATGATTGACAGCTGTCGTCGTTGTTGTTATTAATAAACAGATTTTTTACTTTCTATTTACAAATGATGCTAACGCATGTCACGCACTTATTATAGTTGTGATCGTGGTCGTATCGCTATCAAATTAAAGGATATTTTTTACTCTTCAATTTGATATAGTTTGACACTGGTTTATTTACACTTTCACTGACATTTTTTAATAAATAATGTTCAGGTATATGGCTTCGCGCTGTCTTCTGCTAACGCCGCCGGCTATGATTCTCTCTTATCAATACATTATTGGTACTGCACATCGCGTTTTCACTTAAACGTCTGTGTTGGAATACTAATATAACCGGTTATTTAGCGAATATAATGATTAAATCTTAACTTATTGATGTAATACATTGCTACGAACTATCCTTACTTCCTAATGACATTTTGGTTTACACTATTTTGCTCTATGCTATTCATTAATAATCGGGTTATTACTTGTATAATATATTAACAATGCTTATTGCTACGTTTGGTATAAAGATTGTTCAGTGTATGTGATTTACACTCGTAGTATTTTCTACTTATCACCTTACTGACAATTGTTCGTTTTAGGCGTTGCCTAGGCATACCGTTTACATCGGATTTATGCCTGAATAATGTTTATTAATTCACATTTTGGTACCTTGATGAGGTAACTTACTTATATAAGGTTCCCTCTTACAAGTATTTTTACTTATCATAAGCACATTTGAGACTGTAATACAGCTTCACTTTTATATTGTGGCCATAGCTAATCTTAGTCCTAGGCATTTATAGTTACTAGTCATTGTTGATTTATTCTCAGCCAATTACTGTTGCTGATATCATATTATTCGGGTCGTTACTTAATTATTTTTTATTAACATGTGACATTACATTCAAGTTATTCACTGACTCGCTTGACAGCTTAAAGTGAATTTAATTTGTCCATTAGTTTGTGTCAGTTATAGTATTGGTTGTAGTGCCAAGCAGTGTTTTGTTTACTGCTTCTTGTGGCACTTCTTCTTCTTTCTTCTTCGATGGTTCTTTTCTTCTTTGCTACTTTTATCATTATATTATCTACTTACATTACCTTCATGTATTTATTCATTCTATGGGTATATGTCTAGGTTATGTAACACCTGGTCATGTTACACGATCCATAAAGCTATGCAATATGTAAATACATATATTTGTTTACATATATATATATATTGCGACAGTACAAATAAGTGATGTACTGAGCATGGAATATAAAAATTTAAATTTACTGAATAAACTGTAAATAATTAATAATATATTAGAAATAAGCATGTTAGGGATTGCAGGCTTGGCTCAGACAAAAATATGAACAGGTGTTTCGACCTGAATCAACGTGCACACACACACACACACAAATGTAACTGAAAGTGTGTACACCAGTATTTTGCTAGTGTGTGTGAACGCAGGTCTCTCCAGGCGAGTTTGCCACCCCAAGATGAATAATTGCACAATTACTGTTTTACTGCAATTATTCATAAACTAGAATTAAGAATTAAAATCCAAAAGCACCATAAAATGTAAATAAATTTACTAAATACTGTGTACGAAAACCACGCGAAAGTGACACACCGTACAAGTGTAATAGTGAAATAACTGTGTACACATCGAAAGGGTTAATTTGCAATGTCCAAAATTACAGTGAACATGTGTTATAAAATTAGTTATAAGACAAGTATAAGAGTATACTTACAGGACTCTGCAATTCGCAGAAATATAAAAAATAGCGAATTTGACAAAGAGTGGGGGAACTGACGCCAAAGACAGTTTCTAACATGTCGATTTCGGATCACTGCAGGGTGTCGACCAAGACATGGGTATAAATAGAACACGCAAGCTGCAGTGGTTCTTTTTCTTGAATCATCCACGGTGTAGCGGGAGCTTATGCCCGTCAGTACGGCATATTTATTTTTTTATAAACAGTTTAAATTTGCCAGTTACGTACAAATACGTAACTAAGCTGTAAAGACAATCATTTTAATTAATAACAGCACTACTTAAGAAGATCCATTAATGATTCGACACTAGACAAGAGGAGAGTTCCAGAGAGCGATACGACGCTGGACAAGAGGAGAGTTCCAGAGAGCGATACGACGCTGGACAAGAAGAGAGTGCCAGAGAGCGATACGATGCTGGACAAGAGGAGAGTTCCAGAGAGAGACAGCCGACGCTGGACAAGAGGAGAAGAGAGACAGCCGACGCTGGAGGCGAGACGAGGACGAACACCGATGGAACAAAAATGATCGAGTATGATTGACGAGAATAAGGTGATAGACAACTTATTCATATCTTAATCATACAAAGAATTCAAAGACAGTTAAAGACATTAAAATTTTATTTAAAAATAAGATCAATGTTTCTTGTATAGTACAGTTAAAATCATAGATGTTTTAGAAATACGATTAACGTAACAAGAGCTCAAATTAATTTGATATAAAATGATTGCAAAGCATTTAAATGAAGACAATTAGTATTTGAGAAAACAGTACTGAGAAACAATAACTATTAATATTTTGAGTACGTTACAATATAGAAAAAAACATTTAAAAATTGATTTTGAAACATATTAAAAGACAGAGTAGTCAATGAGATTTTTCTTTTATATAATAATTAGTAGCATAGAATATTTAGTCAGTAAGGATGTATATATCTTAAGCCTTACGGCATAATAACAAATAATAACTAATGTTTTAAAAGCGAAGTCCGTGCCATGTGCACATATTTTTTTATAGTATCAAATAAATTTTAATTACCGTTTCAAGTTACATAGAGTTCTTATTGCAGATACACCTGACACCCAATTTAAATGTTAAATTGTTTAAAGAATTTGTCAATCTTGAACGTGAGATCGTTCACGCCTATTTATGTGTATGTAACGTTGCATAAATTTGGTGCTCCAAGATCGTGGGGTTCCACAAATTTAAATTAAATTAAATTTGCAATTCGTTATGTTACATATAATTTGTCGCCCTGCACGTGGGGCCCGACATGCCTAAATTTATGTACAAAAAATTTGTGACATAAATTGTAGATCATGAATGTATGACCCGATCCCCAGCATTTAACTATTAACATTTTTTATGTAGCTAAATGGTTGCTCTAAAAAATATAAAGAGTGTGTTAAATGAAAAATGTATAGTATGTAATTATTATTTATATTAAACAGTAACTGAATGTAATGTTAAATTGTTGTGTAATCACACAGCTGGCACCCACGAATAATATTATTTGTCTATGGTAACAGGTGTAACTGTAATGAGTATTAAGAATAACTATTAATAAAAATACAGAAATAAATAAGTAGGGAACGGTTATCAATAATAATTGTTAAAGAAATACTACGAAATAAATATTTTAATAATAATACTTCGACATGGCAATATCAGGAAGTATTAGTATGGAGGCAATCATTAAAGTGATGGGAAACCTTATGGACGAATATGGAATAAGACAAAATTTATGTGCTAGATTAGATAGACAAATAGAAGAATTTAAAACTGATAAGTCACTATTAGGTGAAAAAGTAAAAGAATATAATACAATACTAAGAGAAGGAGCAAAAGAGAAAATTAGTGACACAAATACGCACATAGCGTCAGTAGAAGGTGAACAAACCATAGTAGTTAAAAATACGTGTGTAATTACTAACGATAATTATAAAGTAATTAACATTAAGGAGGAGAAGCAAATAAAGGTTAATAAAACATACCTTATTAATAGCGATATTCCAAGTGTGAGGCACACACACAGTAATAGTGAATCACACGAGATGACACATTTGAAACATATAAGACACCACACTTACGGAGATAATTATCACTGTAGGCCTAACAAGAAACGTAGTAAGTTATCTAGACGAAACACTACGCAAAATTGTGGTAAGTATGATGTTAGATATACGCACGATAATTATAATAACGATAATTATAACTGTAATTATGAGAATTATGGTGAGTATTATCATAAACGACGTATGAAAAAACCGTCGACAACTGTTCACATCAGTTCACTCAACCAAACTAGGGACGAGAGAATTGAGAAAGAGCGAAGCATTTGTACGAGAGAAAGAGAGTAGATTTTGTGTGGCCGACAGGCAAGATGAAAACATTGCTAAATGAACAGGTGACTTCTACGATCAAAACAAACGTTTACAAGGTAAGTATGCACACAAACGTCGCAGCTATGCAACGGAAAGGTAACGAGGGGATAATACAATGGAACGCAGACGTCGTTTATACGAGGGTAAGAACAATAGTAAACGCGGCGACTACACTACAAAGGAACAATATACGTCCGGTAGACTATGGACAATGCAATTGTTATAAAGAGGGGTGTCAGTTCTAACTACACACTGAACTCAATACCCGAATGGAATGAATAATTATTTTTAAAATAAAAAAATATAACTATTAATTATTAATAATGAGAAATAATATAATAATAATATAAGAGAGTATAATTAAGAAATGTTATAAGGAATATTATTTGAAAGGGTTAATTAAGAAATGTATTAGTGATGGTAAGGAATGCTATTGTAGAGAAATATTTAAGAAAGTAATGGTAAGAGATATTATTGATATGTTATAAATATGAAGAAATGATTAAGATGAGCAATAATTGCCATAATTGTTAGAACGACTGATCAAGCGAACACTTATTGAAGATACAAGGACACAGAAGAAAGCGAGAGTGAAAAGTCATAAGGACAGAGACTACTTAGGATAAAGGACTTCGAGAAAAATATCGTTGTTTTCCAAGACAGTTCCTCTGTAACCGATCATGCGACACACTACAAGCTAAAAGAGTATTCTGTTACGGAAGTGTATTTCAAGAAAGTAGTAGCGATCAGAAAGGTAATGTTAAAGAAATGTAATAAAAGGTAATGAATGTTAATGTATTGATAAGTAATGTATTAGATAAAGTAATGTCATGTTAAGAAAAGAGCTAAGGAAGATTAGGAGTGAAGGTAAGAATGTATGAGTAAGATAATGTAAAATAATGGACCGTATACATTAAGACAGCAAGTTGGACAGAACACTTTCATCATATATGATGAGATACAGAAGAAAGAAATTGGTAAATTCCACGCAACGTCATTTAAGAAGTTCTACACATGAAAACAGAGGTTAATGAAACCAGTTAAATCAGCTGTTTGTAAAGCCACCCTACTACAAGGTCGCGAGCAGTGAGCGTACGAAGAGGGGAGGTAAGACATTTGTATACACTCCAATTAAGGGTGAAATGACGAGTATTATTCTTTATTATTTGTTACATTTTTTTTGCAAATAATAATAATAAATAAATAAAAAAAAATTATAATAAATAAATTTATTAAATTTTTTTTGTTACCAAGCAGAGGAATAATGCGACAGTACAAATAAGTGATGTACTGAGCATGGAATATAAAAATTTAAATTTACTGAATAAACTGTAAATAATTAATAATATATTAGAAATAAGCATGTTAGGGATTGCAGGCTTGGCTCAGACAAAAATATGAACAGGTGTTTCGACCTGAATCAACGTGCACACACACACACAAATGTAACTGAAAGTGTGTACACCAGTATTTTGCTAGTGTGTGTGAACGCAGGTCTCAGCAGGCAAGTTTGCCACCCCAAGATGAATAATTGCACAATTACTGTTTTACCGCAATTATTCATAAACTAGAATTAAGAATTAAAATCCAAAAGCACCATAAAATGTAAATAAATTTACTAAATACTGTGTACGAAAACCACGCGAAAGTGACACACCGTACAAGTGTAATAGTGAAATAACTGTGTACAAATCGAAAGGGTTAAGTTGCAATGTCCAAAATTACAGTGAACATGTGTTATAAAATTAGTTATAAGACAAGTATAAGAGTATACTTACAGGATTCTGCAATTCGCAGAAATATAAAAAATAGCGAATTTGACAAAGAGTGGGGGAACTGACGCCAAAGACAGTTTCTAACATGTCGATTTCGGATCACTGCAGGGTGTCGACCAAGACATGGGTATAAATAGAACACGCAAGCTGCAGTGGTTCTTTTTCTTGAATCATCCACGGTGTAGCGGGAGCTTATGCCCATCAGTACGGCATATTTATTTTTTTATACTATAATACTTATAACTAATTTACCTCAAGATATATTTTTTCCTTTAGGAACATGTTTCGGGAGATCCTGTTCTCCCATCTTCAGCCTTCGCCATCTTGCTTCTGGTGCAGTATTTGTGTGTTCGCTTCTGGATGTTATTAAGGTGGTTTGTTGGTCTTTGGTCCTTCAATGTTGCATTATTGTGTGTGGTTGTGGTATCTGTTTTTGTATTTTGTGTATTTTCGATGTTGAGTGCTTTGAATATTGTGTCATGTTTTGTATTGATTTGTATTTGTTCTGGTATTAATTTGTTTTGTGTTTTATGTTTGTAAATCTGTAAATTTTCCCAAATGTTCATTATGGTGCCTTTGTGTGGTATATGTTTTATTAGTGTTACATTGGTTATGTCTGGGAATTCATGTCCTGTGTTTATTGCATGTGTGGCTAAATTGGATTTATATATATTTGGTTTTTTGTATGCATTTAGGTGTTCAAAATAACGTTTTTTCAGCTGTTTTTTTGTTTGTCCTATATAACATTTATTGCAATCTTGGCATTCAATTTTGTATATACCGTTGGTTGTTGTATTATCTTTGTTGTGTGAGCTATTTAGATTTTGTAATTTATTTTTATTAGTTTTGTATGCTATTTTTATATCTGTGTTTTAAATAGTTTTGTTAGTTTTGTCATTTTATTATTAATATATGTGAATGTGGCCCATTTTTTGTTGTTGTTATTATTTATGTGTTGTTCAGTTTGATTAATTCTTAATTGTTCAGTTTTTATTTTGTATTTGATTTTATTTTCTATTTTGATCATAGTATTTTTATTGTATCCATTTGCATAACCACTTTGGTATATTATATTTCTTTCTTTGTCAGTTTCTTGTTTGTTTAGGGGTATTTTGTACATTCTGTTAAATAACAAATAAAATGCTGCCATTTTATGTTGTGGTGGGTGGTCAGAATGGTTAGGTATAATGATGTTAGTGGAAGTTGGTTTTCTATATATTGCATATTGTATGTGTTTGTTGTATCTTGTGATGGTTATGTCTAAATAGTTTATTTTGTTATGTTTTTCTTTTTCTTCTGTGAATTGTATTTTGGGATGTATGTTATTGATTTGTTTCAGTATGTTCTCTGCATTTGTGTTTTTGTTATTTGATACATATAGTCCATCATCTACATATCTTATCCATATGCCATCTGGGTCATGTGTTTTTATGATATTTTGTATTTTGGTGTCTATATGTTGTAGGAATATTTCTGCTATTATGCTTGATAATGGTGATCCCATTGCTAAACCTTCTTTCTGTTGATAAATTTTGCTATTAAATTCAAAGTAATTTTGTTTTAGTATTAGTTGGAGACTATTTTTTATTTCGGTTATATATTGTTTGTTTTCATTTTGTTCTATAAGTTTGTTTATTATTATGTCAATTGTTTCTTCTACTGGGATATTAGTGTACATGTTTGTTATGTCATATGATGTGAAAAATGTATTTTCATTTATATTTATTATTTTTAGTTTGTCTATTAATTCGTATGTATTTTTTATGTTATGATGGTTATTTGTTAGATGGTTATTTTTTAGTTTTTGTGCTATTATTCTTGCTATTTTGTATGTAGGAGCTTTTTTTTGAAATTGATTAATGGACGTATTGGGTTGTTTAATTTGTGTATTTTTATTAGGCTGTTCATTTTAGGTGGTTCTGGATTATTGTTTATATATATGTCTATGTTTTTATTGTTGAAAATGTTTTTATTAGTTTTATTGTTTTCTTGGATTTCGTTGTCCATGACGTGTCCGTTACTTAACTAAATATCACTATAATATTGGCGACTCGGAACACTAAGTTTTTTATAAGTAAAAACGTAAAGTTTTACCTTACAGCCTAAACCGGCTTTCACCTATAGAAGGCTTCATCAGAGGCTGTCGTTAGTAGCGCTGCTCGTCTTGTTGTTGGCGAGGAGATAGTGTTTCGAAAGATTGAAGCTGTGTGTGTGTGGTGAGATGTGTTCGAATAATGCGTGCGATTTGAATTGTGTCTGTTCGTTTAGGATGTCGTTTTTATTTGTTTTTGTGTGTTTGTATATTTCTAATTGTTCTAGAGTGTCTAGTTTTCGGCCTTTTGTGTGTACGTGTAGTATGTTCATGTTATTGTCGATGTTTTTATATGTGTGGTTTGCTTCAATGAGGTGGTTTGCGAAGGTAGATTCTGTAGTGGTGTGGAGTGCTTTTGTGTGTTCAATGTATCTCTGTTTGAAGCTACGTCCTGTCTGGCCTATGTAGAATTTACTGCAATTTGAACAATTTAGTTTATATACACCGGGTAGATCGAATTTGTTTTGTGCTTTGGGCATGCGTTTTGATAGTGTGTGTTCTGTTTTGTTAGTGGTTTTGTAAGCGATTCTGTATCCTGCTTTTTTGAATTTGTGGGCAATTTTTTCTGTTTGTTTGTTAGGTTAGGTTGTTTAGAAAACAACAAATTCATAACACTAACATACATCAACAAACAAACAGAAAAAATTGCCCACAAATTCAAAAAAGCAGGATACAGAATCGCTTACAAAACCACTAACAAAACAGAACACACACTATCAAAACGCATGCCCAAAGCACAAAACAAATTCGATCTACCCGGTGTATATAAACTAAATTGTTCAAATTGCAGTAAATTCTACATAGGCCAGACAGGACGTAGCTTCAAACAGAGATACATTGAACACACAAAAGCACTCCACACCACTACAGAATCTACCTTCGCAAACCACCTCATTGAAGCAAACCACACATATAAAAACATCGACAATAACATGAACATACTACACGTACACACAAAAGGCCGAAAACTAGACACTCTAGAACAATTAGAAATATACAAACACACAAAAACAAATAAAAACGACATCCTAAACGAACAGACACAATTCAAATCGCACGCATTATTCGAACACATCTCACCACACACACACAGCTTCAATCTTTCGAAACACTATCTCCTCGCCAACAACAAGACGAGCAGCGCTACTAACGACAGCCTCTGATGAAGCCTTCTATAGGTGAAAGCCGGTTTAGGCTGTAAGGTAAAACTTTACGTTTTTACTTATAAAAAACTTAGTGTTCCGAGTCGTCAATATTATAGTGATATTTTATTGTTTGTTTAAGATAGTTTTCTGTTGGGTTTTTATCTAGTTGTACGCATTTATTATTGTTGATGAAGTCTTCGGTTTTTTTGATGTAGTCTGTTTTATCAATGATTACTGTTGCTTGACTTTTGTCTGCTTTAGTTATTATTAAATTATTGTTCTTTACTTTATTTTTAATTTCTTTTATTGTTTTTCTTTTGTTTATCTTTGTTTTTCATTTCGCTAGTGATTATTTTTTTAATTATATGTGTTGCTTCTGTTCTTTTTTCTTCTTGTATATTGTCTTTTATTAGGTTAATGGCAAATTCTGTTTCTACTATTAAATTTTCTAGATTTTTGTTTGCATTTTGGGTTATGTTAGTTTTTGACATATTGTTTAAATATTCTGTTTCTTTTTTGTTAAATTCTGTATTGCTGAGGTTAATGGTTCGAGGGTAAAATGTGTGTTTATTTTTGTTTTAATGTGTTAAGTTTTTTGTTGATTGTATAAGTCTTTTTGTTTTTCTCAAATCTTATTTTATTTTCTATGTTATTGTATTTATTATTCCAAGTGATTGGATGTAATAAACTTGTTAGCTCTAAGTGTAGTTTGTATATGTCTAGTGTTATGCTATTTTTCTTACTGTATAATTGATTAATTTCGTTTTGTATCCATAGCCTTTGTGCTTGTTTTATAGTTTTTTGTGCTGTCATATTTTTGTTGATGTATTTAGGTGTTAATTTATGTTTTTGGCATTGTCTATTGAAGTATATGTTTATGTTTGTGTTCATTAGTTGTTTTTTTCGTGTTTGAAATTTGTTTAACAATTTGGTAATGTGGTTATATGGAATTGTGGTTATGTTGTTTGTGTACATGTTAATGTATATTTATGTGAGAGATGATTTGTTATCCGTTATTTGGTAGTTGATTTCACTTATTTGCTATTCACTTCACTATTTTTTTTCTTCACTATACACTTTTGTTTTTGCTTTGTTTTATAACCTCACTTTTCGTTTTTTCACTGGAGGCTTATTTACCTTGTATGGTTATATTATTTCAATCACTTTCTGCTACAGTCCATTTCTTGATGTATATAATACTATAATACTTATAACTAATTTACCTCAAGATATATTTTTTCCTTTAGGAACATGTTTCGGGAGATCCTGTTCTCCCATCTTCAGCCTTCGCCATCTTGCTTCTGGTGCAGTATTTGTGTGTTCGCTTCTGGATGTTATTAAGGTGGTTTGTTGGTCTTTGGTCCTTCAATGTTGCATTATTGTGTGTGGTTGTGGTATCTGTTTTTGTATTTTGTGTATTTTCGATGTTGAGTGCTTTGAATATTGTGTCATGTTTTGTATTGATTTGTATTTGTTCTGGTATTAATTTGTTTTGTGTTTTATGTTTGTAAATCTGTAAATTTTCCCAAATGTTCATTATGGTGCCTTTGTGTGGTATATGTTTTATTAGTGTTACATTGGTTATGTCTGGGAATTCATGTCCTGTGTTTATTGCATGTGTGGCTAAATTGGATTTATATATATTTGGTTTTTTGTATGCATTTAGGTGTTCAAAATAACGTTTTTTCAGCTGTTTTTTTGTTTGTCCTATATAACATTTATTGCAATCTTGGCATTCAATTTTGTATATACCGTTGGTTGTTGTATTATCTTTGTTGTGTGAGCTATTTAGATTTTGTAATTTATTTTTATTAGTTTTGTATGCTATTTTTATATCTGTGTTTTAAATAGTTTTGTTAGTTTTGTCATTTTATTATTAATATATTATTAATTATTATTATTATTTTTTTATAAACAGTTTAAATTTGCGAGTTACGTACAAATACGTAACTAAGCTGTAAAGACAATCATTTTAATTAATAACAGCACTACTTAAGAAGATCCATTAATGATTCGACACTAGACAAGAGGAGAGTTCCAGAGAGCGATACGACGCTGGACAAGAGGAGAGTTCCAGAGAGCGATACGACGCTGGACAAGAAGAGAGTTCTAGAGAGCGATACGACGCTGGACAAGAGGAGAGTTCCAGAGAGCGATATGACGCTGGACAAGAGGAGAGTTCCAGAGAGAGAAGCCGACGCTGGACAAGAGGAGAAGAGAGACAGCCGACGCTGGAGGCGAGACGAGGACAAACACCGATGGAACAAAAATGATCGAGTATGATTGACGACAATAAGGTGATAGACAACTTATTCATATCTTAATCATACAAAGAATTCAAAGACAGTTAAAGACATTAATATTTTATTTAAAAATAAGATCAATGTTTCTTGTATAGTACAGTTAAAATCATAGATGTTTTAGAAATACGATTAACGTAACAAGAGCTCAAATTAATTTGATATAAAATGATTGCAAAGCATTTAAATGAAGACAATTAGTATTTGAGAAAACAGTACTGAGAAACAATAACTATTAATATTTTGAGTACGTTACAATATAGAAAAAAAGATTTAAAAATTGATTTTGAAACATATTAAAAGACAGAGTAGTCTGAAAATGAGATTTTTCTTTTATATAATAATTAGTAGCATAGAATATTTAGTCAGTAAGGATGTATATATCTTAAGCCTTACGGCATAATAACAAATAATAACTAATATTTTAAAAGCGAAGTCCGTGCCATGTGCACATATTTTTTTATAGTATCAAATAAATTTTAATTACCGTTTCAAGTTACATAGAGTTCTTATTGCAGATACACCTGACACCCAATTTAAATGTTAAATTGTTTAAAGAATTTGTCAATCTTGAACGTGAGATCAATCACGCCTATTTATGTGTATGTAACGTTGCATAAATTTGGTGCTCCAAGATCGTGGGGTTCCACAAATTTAAATTAAATTAAATTTGCAATTCGTTACGTTACAATATACATATTGTTACAACATTACAGAACAATCTACATGTTTATCGAATGTTCCAGTGGATTCCAGCTGTAATGTGTGTGCGTGCATAATGCTCCTACTCTGCGGTGAAAGACGCCTCAACTATCAATACCAAGCCATACAGGCTTGGTCTGGCTCAATACCAGACCATACAGGTCCACGCGTGCTGTGTTCAAGGCCGCAATCAATTACGTTCTAGTGTTTTCTAGTAGACGTCTATTAGTGAATATTCTGTAACCTGAGCAGGGTATAAATACAGTACTTGGCGACGTTCAGTTTCAGTTTGAGTTGCGGTTTATTGGAGTACGAGTCGTAGTGTTGTGGCGAAGTGTTATGTGTTTTATAATCGAGAGGGACAATTGTAATACAATTGTGTTTTATATTAGTTGACATTTTATTGCATGTGAACAATTTTTATTTGTAAGACACTATCTTGTTTATCACAAACTGTTTAATTGTGATAATTAAAGCTGATGATTGGTGACTTAATTGGTGTCTTGTATTTTGTTTCCACTGTACCATATGACGACCAAGGAGACTGTCGTAACAATATAAAGTATATGTATTTATAATATACAATATTTATGTTTCTTAGGAAAACCTAAAGAAGATTTATTTTATTTATATAGTGGTCCTTACAACAGTATAACATTACAACAATTAATTACATACATTTTGTTCTGGGTGACAACTAACCTTTTTCGTGTGTAATGCACATAAGCAGTGTGCAGCATCGATGCGGCATACTTTCAATAGTGGTGAGTATACACAAGTCTAGAGTATTCAACCATTTTTGGAAGACATTCCAAAATATTTAAAAAGAATTGTACACCTCTATATTCAATAATTGTTCAAAAGTACCGTGTGAACTCACTTAACTAAGTAAACAGCTCTGTAACTGGTGCAAATTCCAAAAACTTCAGATAGACACTTTAAATTACATCACAATAATTGCTGAAATACTATAAATCCATAGGAATAATAGGTGAAACATAAATAAAACTTAATAGTGGGTGAATTTTGTTAAAATTATATATAAAATTTAATAATAAAATGTTTTACCTACTTCTACATACAAACAGTATCTGTAAAATGCACAACTACACATAGATACACATATGTTTCTTAAAATAAAACAAGTATTGATGTTCCAAATACTATCAAATTACTATGCGAGTGTGTTCTGATGACTGCACATTACAAAGTTTCCCCGATTCCTAATACACACAAAATATTACATTTACCAAAACATACATTTGTTGAAGTCTAGACATAGCTTACAAGGCACAAATTACATACAGAAATCAGCAAAAGGTAACTGTATGCTTTGATAGACACACTGTGCCAAATAAGTGTTTAGAAAATAATTTTTAGCACAATGCAGTAATAAACATTTCAAGAGAAACCAATGAAATTTGGTTTTACTGCCTGCTGCATCTTACGTCTACAGGTTCACAATCATCTCACATGAAGTGACTCATTAGTAGCAAAAAACTGTTGACCTTTTACATGAAGTGTATTCAGTGAGTTACAGGCACAGTGAACAAACCCGTTTTGAGCACTTTACTAGTTTAAAAAGCATATCCAGCTCAACTCGTCTCAAGCACTGAAGGCACATAAAAATATTGTGATTATAATCACTTTGCACACTGGAAATGTTAGGATACTTTTACAAGGCCAAATTGTAACAAATTATAATTCAGTCTGTTTCATAGGCTTTCACGGCCAGCATCATAATTATTAAAATTACTATCTGGGCTGTAAGGCTGTGGTCTTCCAATTTCTTTGTGCTGACAGGTGTTAATCACTCGACCAGACATTTTGGCCTCACCTCTCGAGACTATCTTCAGTGTAAGGACTCACAAAAAAAAAGAAAAATTACAAGATGTATGTCAGTACAACCACAGTGCTGTGGCATTCTATAATAATAAGAGTTTGCACCAAGTCAGCTGAATATCACCACCAGCCAATCAGAAACAAGCGCAACCCTATAGGTCCTGTCCTTAGTAAGTGCGTACTTCCCTTGCTTACAAATGGGGTCCATTCAGATCCAGAAGCATGCTGCCACTTCAATGAATCGGCATGGAGAAAGCCTGGCTTTACATAGGGTTTGATATCCCGTGCCAGCGAACCTATACGGTTGCACTTGCTTCTCACTGACTGATGGTAATTTGCAGCTGACTTTGTTCAGACTCTTAGAATTTATATATAAGCCATTTTTGGGACCCCTCAGCCCCTTTTCTACAGTACTGTAGCTGTACTGATATACATCTTGTCTGTTTTTTCTTGTTTTTTTTTTTGAAGTCTTTATACTGAAGATGGCCTCCTGAGGTGAGGACCAAACGTCCGGTTGAATAATTCATACCTACTATTGTACCAAATTGGAAGACCACAGGCTTACAGCCTGTTATAATTAAATTATAATTCAATTCATACTGAATTTTAATGAAGAAAAATGATGGAAAGAGTGTAAACAAGCAAAATTACATTTAGTTTATAAGATGTTAGGATGCAGGTTTATCACTGACACAGTTGTCGCAGAGATCTTGATTACAGCAAAGTGAAGAGGTGAATAACAGTATTCACAATTACAGGCTAGATTGGCGAAGACTCATACTCCTCATTAGGGTGGGCCGAAAAAATTCAAAATTTTTTTTTCAAGTCGTAATACCGCGGAAAAGTTGTGAATTACGGAGACTAAAAAGGGGTAAAAAAAGAAATAAAATCGGTTCATATCTTCTGGTCGCGCATGTGCTCTAAAGTTTGCCGAAATTTGGAAAAATTTATATTTTTACGATAATTTTTTATCTTACTTAACTTGTCAATATTTAAATGTAATAGCTCTAGTTGACTCTTACTCGAACCAAGAAAAAAGAATGGTTCAAATCGGTTAAGGTCTTCCGCTCGCGCAACAGCTGTCAAATCTAAACAAATTCTCGCGCTCGTCATAACTCGCTTGGGTCAAAGACTCCGACGCTCCCCCCACCTGCCACTCTCGCCACCGCGCCGCGCCATTGTTCTGTCAGTCTGCACTTATTCCTCGTGTTTGATGTGTGTTTCATTCGCTCTTCCAGTTATTATTTTGGCATTTGCATTTATTTTAATGTTGGTTTTGTGTTATGACATTTTTGTGTAACTTTGTGACTTAACGGTGATATACTATGGCTGTACCTAAGAAAATCATCACAAGACAGGTATTTGATTGCCCTATATTTGGTACACCTAAAGATTTTTCATCAAACAAGCTTCCTACTGGTGAGGACGTGATTCGGTGTTGTTCACAGGAGAGATACGACTTGGTGCTTAAAGTTAATAATAAAAGCGTCAGTTTTTCACAAGTTGCCAGTACAGTAGCTAACAAAATAATTGGTTTGTATCAGAAAGCATCTATCCCAACGGTTACAGATAAGAGAATCGTGCAACTTATAAATGCGTTGCATGATAAATATTACAGCCTACGAAAATCATATACACAGGATAAAAATAAAGATTCGTTTAAGCAGAAAATTGACAGAGTTTAAGCAAAAATGCTCATTGCTTTTTGACATAGCAGCTTGCAAATGCCCCATTGTTGTTAATTGCATTTGTAACAAAACCCCTGATTTATGTAAATGCGATATAACTGTCAACTGTGATTGTGCAAAATCAAATAAAATACCTGCTATTGAGCTAAGATTTGTTTACTTATTACGAGTACACGGAATAGGAAAAATTGGAGGGGTAGACGTGTCTGAAACAAATAAACTTAATAAATCATTGGAAAGGAGATCGCGTGGCAGCCATTTAACTTTGGATGATGAATCTGAATCTGATCTGAAACCCTCGTGCTCGCATTCAAATGTAAATGTTGTCGAAACTGACGATGAAGACCAATATCCTTCTAGTAAAGATAGCGATAGCGACCAAAATTTTAAAGTGCCAAAAAAAGTTTCCTCTAATAATTGGCAGATGAGGATTCAGCTAAAATCTACTGCATTACTGAGCGATCTTTATGGAGTTTCTGATCACGCTACCGCTGCAATCGCATCAAGTGTTTTGCATGACGTTGGATTAATTACCGATTCTGACGTCTCCCATGTTATAGACAAAAACAAAATAAGAAGAGAAAAACAAAATGTTAGGGCTGAATTGTGTAGTAAATCTGTCGAATTTCCACTACAAGGTCTCTATTTGGATGGGAGGAAGGACGACACGTTAGTGGTAGATCTAGCTCATTCGAAAAGGTTCTGTACAGTAAAAAAGGAAGAGCATTACTCGCTAATTCAAGAACCTGGTTCAGTCTACATCGGCCATGTTACTCCAACTTCTGGAAGTTCTGAAGATATTGTCACTTCTATTATTTCTTATCTGTCTGGTCATGGTATTTCTCTTGAAAAATTAGTTGTCATAGGATGTGATGGCACTGCTGTTAATACAGGTTGGAAAAACGGTCTGATTCGCTGAATCGAAATACATTTGGGGAAACCGTTACAATGGGCAGTTTGCCTTGTCCATTTCAATGAACTGCCATTCCGGCATCTGTTTCAATACCTAGACGGTAAATCAACGGGTCCGAAATCTTTGAGAGGGACAATCGGTGAAAAGCTAAGTGGCTGCGAAAAACGTCCAGTGATTGGCTTCAAGAGTATTGGCTGTCAGATCCCCACAATAGACAGAAGTATACTAAGTAAGGATCAGCAATATCTACTCGATATTTCCATGGCAATAAAGTCGGGAAACTGTAAAGAGGATTTGGCTGTACGAGATCCTGGTCCCTTGTCACACTCGAGGTGGTTGACAACAGGAAATCGAACTCTCAGATTGTACTTAAGTGAAGAAAGTCCCACACCTGAACTTCAAGAAATAGTTGTATTTATTTTGAAGTCATACATGCCAATGTGGTTTAGTATTAAAACAAGTAAATACTTTACTTGTGTACCAATCAATACAATCTTCAAGGTACCTGCGTGAAGATTTACGTAATATTGTCGACCCTGTGATCGAACGAAATGGCTTTTTCGCTCATCCAGAACATTTAATGTTAGCCATGACACAAGATAATACAAAACACATAAGAGACCTCGGACTTCGACGAATTCTAAAGGCGAGACAGTTAGATCAAAAGAGAACAACTATCAGAACATTCATGCCGCCAAAACTCAATTTCAAGGCTCAAGACTACTCGGAAATAATTAACTGGATGGACTGTGATTTATCTTCTCCCCCATTATTAAAAGATATCAGTGACGATGAGATTAAATCACACATTCAAAGTGACTCAGTCCCTAATTGGGATATAACATTCAAGACATTCCCAGTTCACACACAGGCAGTTGAACGATGTGAGAAACTCGTGACAGAAGCCTCAGGAAAAGTTTGCGGAGCTGAGTCTAGGGATGGTTTTATCAGAACGACTCTGCTGTCAAGGTCAACCATGCCTAACTTCACCCATAAATCAGATTTCAAAGTACCTTCGGCTAAGAATGAGTGAAAACGGATATGTTCAATTGTTCAACATGAGTTTCTTGGACTTACGACTCTTCACACAAAAACTTGGTTTTTTCAATAAAAAAATCTGTTTATAAATATTACTAACGGTCTAAAATAATTTGTTTTTAAACATTTAACCTTGTATTCAATAAAGAATACCTAAAAAAATCATGTAAGTTGTATTTTTTTCTCCTTGAACTGTGATCTACCTTTATTTATAAATTTTTTTCAAAATTTCATTATCTTTGAAGGCAATGCGCGACCGGAAGATGTTGATGGATTTAAATAATATTTAAAAATTATTTTCTGTGGTTCTAATACATAAGAATTTGAGCTATTACATTCGGGAAGAGGCTAATTTAAAAATGTTAAAAATTATCGTAAAAATGTGAATTTTTCCAACTTTCGGCAAACTTTAGAGCACATGAGCGACCAGAAGATGTAAACCGATTTTATTTCTTTTTTCACCCCTTTTTAGTCTCCCCAATTCACAACTTTTCCACGGTATTACGACTTGAAAAAAAATTTTCGAATTTTTTCGGCCCACCCTACTCCTCATACAACCTATATTTAGCAGTAGCACAGAAATCCACCTGTTCCACTTGTGTAGGACATAAGAAATTCTCTTAAGTGTGCTCAGTGAGACAGTCATTAAATAATTATGTACTGAAAATCAATAAACTTTGGTACTTTCCCATCAAGTGCACCATACTAATTGCTGTCCATTTCTATTTACACTGTCCTCTGTAGCTTTTAACTAAAAAATATATTTAATAGTACCATACTGGAATTAAATGTGTATTATAAATAACATATTACAGTGACTAGAACTTTCATTAAATTATACTGTTTTTCTGGATTCATGAAGTTGCCCAATGATGTGCACTGACATTAAACAACAACTTCTATACTAATGGATAATTATTTTTTTTAATGTTTTTCTACATGCTGTTTAAAAAAGTGGTTAATGTGGGCAGTTTAAAAAATAACTGACTTGAATTTTTTAAAGAGTAGCAAATTTACAAAAAATCTAGTCACATACTAAAAGAAAGTTTTAGATAGGACTGATATGACTATTTATTAAGAAATACAGTAAAAAGGTAGATACAACTAAGTTACCTAATATTTTAAGCATAACATAAAAAATAAAATATATGAAACATGGTTAGTGTGGTGCACTTAATAGGGAAGTATGTTTACCCAATAACCGAATGTTAAAATTCGCTGAAGACACTGCAGTTTGATGATACAAGTGTAGAAGTGAAGACAAGTCACACATAAGTATCATAATTACTGAGTGAATACTATTACAATATTGTAAACGAATTATTTTCATTTTAAATTGGCACAATAAAACTGTTCAATTCTCTTACACTTTAATCTCATTGATGCCATTACATATCACTATTTAGAGGTTACAACTTCTGATTCACTATCACTTGTGGATTCACTTGACTCTGCATAAAGCAAGTTTATAAGAAATTTATCCATTTCTACTTCCATCGCTTGGTCAGTACGTGAATAATCATTTTCTATTTTAATTATGTCACTACAGAACTGCTGCCAATCTTCTGCTGTTATTGAATTTACTGCTTCAATTACTGTAATTTTAAGATCTGGTGGGTGAGCTGCTGTAAGATTCTTCTGTCTAATTTTACTTTCCACTTTTTCCCAAACAAACTCCAATGGATTGAGATCAACCACAAATGGAGGTAATCGTAAAACTGTGTGGCCTTCAGCTTTCAACATTTCATCAATCCAGTAAACCTTTTCATTGTTTTTGTATTTAGCTATTGAACTGTAAATTTCATTTTTATACATATGAGGACTAACAGAGACACCATTTTTTTCAAGCCATGAGATCATAGTAGATTTTGTTGTATATTTTGAAGGCATTTTATTCTTTTCAGCAGAATTATAAGGGGAACTGTCTAATACAAGTACACTGTTTTCTGGTATATTTGGCAGTACATTTTCTGCTAACCACTTTTCATACGTTTGGTAGTTCATGTCAATAGCATTGTCTCCATTTATTTCACTTGCTTTAAAGATTAATTGTGCATTCTCTATAAATCCAGTTTCTTTACAAGCATGAAGTATAATTAACCTATTTGTACGATCTATAGTTGCTTGACTGCTTGTACATGTACCGCTTGCATTGTACCAACATTTTTTAAAAGTAAAACTGTTGTCTACCCAAGTTTGACTTAAATAAATAATGGTTTTATTTTCTTCCCGAGCTTTTCTGATAGATGTTAAGTATCTGAATCGTGACAATATAATATGGGGATCTTCTACCAGAAGTTGGTATCTGATTTTTTTACACTTCTTCCATTTGAATCCCATGTCTTCCAGTAACTTTCTTAATGTACGTTCACTACCTGGAAAATCAATTTTTTCTTTAATAGCTTCCAGTAATTTAGTAGAACTGAACAGACATTTTTTTTTAACATAGAAATCACTAATGACATCTCTAATAACATGTATGCTAAAATAATCTAAAGCAGCAACACGTTCCATACGACGGGCGCGATGTTTTCCTGGAGTGGGTAATTTTGAGTGTCCAGCTTCCCTACATTCTTGGTATATCTTGGTCATTGTTGAGAGACTTATTCCTGTGTAATCAGCTACTCTCCTCTGTCTTTTATTTAGATCCAGCCGCAGTTCACCTGTGATAGCCTCTGCATCACACACATCAATAACATGAGAAATTATTTCTTTGGCTGCACTGTGTATTGACTTCCTTCTCTTTGATGACATTGTTACATCATAGTTAAAAATATTTTCCACTATTAAATTTTATGAAGTTGTTACTTTTAGACAGTACTGTGATAACACTCAAAACTTACTTATACATTAAGCTTATAAACTCATTTTAGTATAATCTGAGTACACACAAATTACTGTTTTTGTGCACTAGAAAAAAATAGATATTCTAACTCTGAAACTACAGAAAACACCACTGTTACCAACACTGTTTGGCATGTTCAATCAGTTCGTGTATTACTCCACTTTATAACCCACATGTTGGTAACCTGTAACACACAAAAATGTATTACACCTCTGCTGTACTGGTATTTTTTGTTAAATGATAACAGTTAAGTGTATGAGTACCGTCGTGATTTATTGCAATTTGCAAATACCTAATACTTGGGAATCTCATAAAACCTAATCTTATCACTGATCCATGATAATACAATTAAATGTGTTCTGCTTTTAACATTACTAGTTTCAACTAGAAATGAACTTAAGTTGTTTGATTCTGTTAAGAGTTAATGTTTGTAAATTGATTTTGCCAGGATGCTGAAAATAATGATGAGCGAGTGGACTGTAGTTTAATACATTTATTAAGAATGAATGTTACAATTAATTTGAATTTCCAAGGTCAGCTAAGCCTAGTACGCATTATAAATTTTGAAAGACCACGTTCGGTAAAAAATGTTACATTGTAAGGTGAGGCGCAATTACACAACACTCAAATTTACATTAATGAATGCTGTAGGGCCTAAGGCCTACATAATCTGTCGCGACAATAAAGAAAAATGACAGGCCGAAGCAACAAGCGCAATTACGTCTGCTGCATTCGGACGTGCGTAGCACTGTGTCGACCTGTTCGCAAACGCGAGCAAGGCCGAACCATGTACACATTAGCCAACCTTTCGATTATAGAATTCCCACATTACTGTCCATAACTGCCCACAAAAATCGAACGATTTTTTATAATACATTTTTCAATAATTTATATTATAAGAAAACACAATGTACGTTCTTAATAATAGATATCAACTAACAGTAGGTTGTATTGATCATTGACATTGAAATGTTAGATAACAATATTATAACATTAAACTGCTCAGAGATAAAATCTTAATAATAATGATAACAGTTGAACAGGCCAAAGTTGGCTTACAAACTGATTTATACATGAGTATAAATGTGCATGAATTAGCAAAATGTATACAATATAATACAATACAAAACATGAATAATGAATAGTCTGATAATGCTTGATGATGAATAATCGGTGACTCATCTCATGATGGTCCGATACAAATTGCAAATATTTTATCCAAGTCATGATTGACAGTCTAAGCCAGTCAAGGCCAGCTGATTTATACATAATAGTATTGAATATAAAATGAATAGACAAGATTATTACAAAGTTATATGCATGTAAAAACATAGATTTAGCATAACGCTGTTATATAATAATTAAATAGTGCATGCTATACCCAACAATTGCAAGAATGCACAATAAATTGACATGTGAAAACAGATTATACATTGTTGAATAGTTGCAAGTACATAAGCGTAATGACATGTATGTCATAATCAAAAGCATGAATAATAATATATGTGCAATATGTGATCGCAAAATACAAATACAAAATATGTATAAAAATATGTAATTTTATAAAGAAAACTACAAACTTGTTTTCGTGATTTTCACTCGTCATATATTTAAAAACTATAATAACCACGACAGCTGTTTCGGCACACAGTGCCTTCTTCAGATGGTAAGAGCTGACTAGTTACGTACAATAAAATATCCATAAAGCCAGTGCTATGAAAACGATAATCGACTTAAGTTAGAACAATAAACAATACACATAACATATACACAACTATATACAAATTAGAAAGGAACGTACATTTACTTACATAATTTCAAATTTAAAAGCGGAGAGCTATTTAAATCAGTTTGGTTATTCAAAAGCAAACCTAAATCTTTACGCTTATTAATTTCGAGGGCTTCAAGTAAATCAAGTTTTTTACCTTTTTCCCATACATGTAAAATTTTAAAGTTATCATTAAAATTATGATCATTTTCCGACAAATGATTCGCATAATTAGATTTACCATCCTGATATTTCAAACTATAATTGTGATCGTACATTCTTTTTGAAAACGATCTTCCAGACTGGCCAATATAAATTTTGTCACACGACCCACACGATAACTCATATACTCCTGACTTTTGAAATTTCTCTACTTTACTCTTATTGTTCTTAATATATCTACCTAGAGAAGATTTCGTCCTAAAAGCTATATTTACATGCTTCTGAGTAAAGTATTTACCAATTTTATCTGATACAGTACCTATATAATTAAGTTTGTGGAACTTTTCCTTATGTGTTGGAATAGGATACACCAATCTTAATGTTTGTAAATATAGTTTTTTATTCAACAACTGATCTATTAGATTTGACTGATAACCCTTGTTAACTGCTATTTGTTTTATAATATTAAGTTCTTTTTGAAAATCTGAATCTAAAAGTGGGATACTAATAAGTCTATGAATATAACTATGAAAAGCTGCTAACTTGTGTGAGTATGGATGTGCAGACGTGTTGTGTATAACCATATCCGTATGCGTAGGTTTATGGAAAATGCTAAAATTGAGTTTATTATTTTGTTTTGTAATTGAAAGATCTAAAAAGTAAATACTATCATTTACTTCAATTTCTATTGTAAAGCTTATGTTTTTATGTAAATCGTTAATAAAATTAAGAAAATTCTGTAATTGCCTACGCGTACCAAGAAAGATTGCCAACACATCATCCACATATCTGTACCAAAACATGAACAATTTAAAATACGGATGAGCTCTTATTTTGGTTTCTAAATAATCCATAAATATTTCAGAAGCCAAGGGGCTGAGGGGGTTACCCATAGCAAGCCCTTCTTTACCCACATAAATTTTCCCATCAAATTCACAATAATTCTGATTCAAACATAATCCTAGGATGAGAGAGGATATTTTAAATTTATCGAAGGTTTGTTTGAATCAGAATTATTGTGAATTTGATGGGAAAATTTATGTGGGTAAAGAAGGGCTTGCTATGGGTAACCCCCTCAGCCCCTTGGCTTCTGAAATATTTATGGATTATTTAGAAACCAAAATAAGAGCTCATCCGTATTTTAAATTGTTCATGTTTTGGTACAGATATGTGGATGATGTGTTGGCAATCTTTCTTGGTACGCGTAGGCAATTACAGAATTTTCTTAATTTTATTAACGATTTACATAAAAACATAAGCTTTACAATAGAAATTGAAGTAAATGATAGTATTTACTTTTTAGATCTTTCAATTACAAAACAAAATAATAAACTCAATTTTAGCATTTTCCATAAACCTACGCATACGGATATGGTTATACACAACACGTCTGCACATCCATACTCACACAAGTTAGCAGCTTTTCATAGTTATATTCATAGACTTATTAGTATCCCACTTTTAGATTCAGATTTTCAAAAAGAACTTAATATTATAAAACAAATAGCAGTTAACAAGGGTTATCAGTCAAATCTAATAGATCAGTTGTTGAATAAAAAACTATATTTACAAACATTAAGATTGGTGTATCCTATTCCAACACATAAGGAAAAGTTCCACAAACTTAATTATATAGGTACTGTATCAGATAAAATTGGTAAATACTTTACTCAGAAGCATGTAAATATAGCTTTTAGGACGAAATCTTCTCTAGGTAGATATATTAAGAACAATAAGAGTAAAGTAGAGAAATTTCAAAAGTCAGGAGTATATGAGTTATCGTGTGGGTCTTGTGACAAAATTTATATTGGCCAGTCTGGAAGATCGTTTTCAAAAAGAATGTACGATCACAATTATAGTTTGAAATATCAGGATGGTAAATCTAATTATGCGAATCATTTGTCGGAAAATGATCATAATTTTAATGATAACTTTAAAATTTTACATGTATGGGAAAAAGGTAAAAAACTTGATTTACTTGAAGCCCTCGAAATTAATAAGCGTAAAGATTTAGGTTTGCTTTTGAATAACCAAACTGATTTAAATAGCTCTCCGCTTTTAAATTTGAAATTATGTAAGTAAATGTACGTTCCTTTCTAATTTGTATATAGTTGTGTATATGTTATGTGTATTGTTTATTGTTCTAACTTAAGTCGATTATCGTTTTCATAGCACTGGCTTTATGTGATATTTTATTGTACGTAACTAGTCAGCTCTTACCATCTGAAGAAGGCACTGTGTGCCGAAACAGCTGTCGTGGTTATTATAGTTTTTAAATATATGACGAGTGAAAATCACGAAAACAAGTTTGTAGTTTTCTTTATAAAATTATAAAAATGGATTTTCATCAAGTAAAGGCCTCCAGTATAAATTATAAAAATATGTGCGTGGCGCATAATCATAGACAGTAAATGCGGGTAGAATAATGTGTTTTACATAGATACAAAGTACATGATAAAATACAATAGAAATATGTGTTGCATAACTACAAATACATGGATACAAGGCATGACAGTATATAATAGTATAAGTGACAAGTACAGTAAATGTGTTCATACAAAAATGTAATGCATGTGTTGAACAATTACAAGTAACACATAAAATTCATAGAATAATAAAATAGCAATGCACAAATATTAACAAAAAATGTGCAGCAAATATGCATACATGGTTTGTATAGCTCCAAATCCATGTGAATATTATATAACAAAATCTATAACATAAGAACAAATACCACAAATGATGTGACACATAAACCACTACCAATAGCAAATATAAGTATACAAAGGACATAGTATATGTCTTACAAAATTATCAATACATATAAATACAAGAATAAGTAAAGTATACCACCATGACAATATAATAAGTATAAATATAATAACATAGTGCATGTGTGTACAATTACAAGCTACATGCGAATTTAATGTATGAGATACGCTATAATGCGATATCAACATAAAAATGTTTGTGAGAGCACAGATCACCATAATTGAAGTCGGCCAAATTATCAAACAATTAAGTAATGAAAGCTCGCGGCCAGATAAAATATAGCATTGTGCTAAGTAATTACATTGACATCGTGTCTAAGCCTCGTCCCGAGCTGGCAACAAACATAACTTGTGAATTGGTCTGCGAAAGGTGCCAACAGGCGTATGAACGTCAACTACTCTGATTATATTGTCTGGTCCGGGAAATGTGGCTGTGATTACCCCAAATTTCCATGCTAATGGAGGCAAGTTATCCTCGATCAGCAAAACCAGGTCACCAATGGAAACGTTTTCCTTTGCGAATTTCCATTTGTGACGCTGTTGCAGTTGGTGTAGGTAGTCGCGAGACCATGATTTCCAAATAGCTTGGACAAACTTCTGGAGAAGTTGCCAATGGCCGAGACGAGAGATGGGAACGTGTGATAAATCAGGATCGGGAATTGCCGTTAATGGTGCACAAATTAAAAAATGCCAGGGGTAAGTGGCACTGGATCGTTTACATCCGATGAAACGGCAAATAATGGACGTGAGTTTAGACAGGCCTCTACCTGTGACAAAACCGTAGTAAACTCCTCGAATGTATGGACTTGCCGACAACGCGGCGCAAATGATACGTCAAACTTTTTATACCGCTCTCCCAAAGACTACCAAAATGAGGTGACGATAGAGGAATGAATGACCATTTAATACCATGAGAAGCTGCAAATGATTGGATTGTTGAGGTGGCATCTTTTTTATGCCAGAGATTGTAAAGGTCATGCAAAACGTTGCGGGCCTTCCTAAAGTTCGTGCCATTGTCAGAATATAACTGGCTAGGTATGCCCCTACGGGCCATGAAGTGACGTAAGGCAGCTATAAACGCATTGGCCATAAGGTCGGAAACCAATTCCAAATGAATGGCCCTGGTGGCTAAGCAAATGAATAAAGACACGTATGATTTGGACAGAGTCCTAGATTTCTGCCCGCCATGACGGATCATGAAGGGACCACCATAATCCACTGCGCAGAATAAAAATGGCCGGGAAGGAGTAACCCTGGGAGATGGCAAAATACCAAGCCTTTGAACTTGATATTTGGTGTTAAATCTGAGACATTTGACGCATCTACGAATGATGGAACGAATGACTATCTTGGCGTTAATGATCCACCAGCGTTGACGAAGTGAATGATGGACAAGTTGAGCACCAGCGTGGAGGAGACGAATATGCTCACTCTCGATAATAAGGCGAGTGATGTGGGCCGATGGATGCAAGACAGTAGGATGCTTATTGTCATAGGGTAGTTGCGACTGCTGTAGGCGTCCGCCGACACGTATGATGCCAAACTCATCAAGAAATGGGCCCAGAGAAGACAGCTTACTCCTAATAGAGACAGAAGCCCCATTTCAAAGGCAATTAAGCTCAGTAGCGAAGTGGATCGACTGGGATTGCTTTATCAAAAAATTAAGAGTATAATGAATTTCGGTGGGGGTAAGAACTCCCGAGATTTTCTCTGCCCTAGAGGGTCTAGTATTTTTGATAAATCAAAAGCAATTAAGTGTACACGTGGGCCAGTCGGTGCAACGAGGAAAAGTCCTTAGAGAGATCAATAGGTAGGGTAGAAATTAGAGAAAGTTTGGGGGTTTGTTTTTCCTCAACAGAGCATGCAGGAAGCGACACATTAGAAGGTGAGAAAGGTGAAAAAAGATTGGGTTCAGATGATTGAGACAGACAAGCGGGACCATGCCACCAAAGCGAACAATCGTGCAAAATGTCAGGGTGACATCCTCTAGAAATAATGTCAGCAGGATTATGTTGCGAATTAATATGATGCCATGTGTAGGTTTCAGTGAGACGCTGAATCTCAGCAACACGATTAGCGACGTAGGTCTCCCACCTAAAAGACTGAGCATGAATCCAATAGAGAGATACCATGGAGTCGGAGTACAGGTGAACGCTATTGACAAAGGAATAGAGAGCAGGGGTGACTTTAAATAGAAGTCGCGATAACAACAAACAAGCACAGAGCTCAATGCGGGGTAATGACACCTGTTGTAGTGGAGCCACGCGAGATTTGGAACACAAAAGGTGACAAGAGGCCGTTAAATCTTGATAAATAACTCTAACGTAAATGCAACATCCATAACCCTTTTCAGAGGCATCCGCAAAACCATGTAATTCAACTAGCTTGGTCTCAGACTTGCTACGTATGGAGCGTGGAACAATAATTTTACCAATTAGATACAACTTATCGCATAATGAACGCCAATTCAAATAGAATTGCTCAGAAATTGGCTCATCGCAACCAAGATTGCACAACCACAGTTGCTGCATAAACTGTTTATAAAGAAAAACAATTGGACCAATGAGTCCCAATGGGTCGTAGATACCCACTATAATTGACAGGATTCTCCTCTTAGAAATACTTGACTCAACTGGAAATGACTTGATGTCAAACAAGAATGAATCTGTAGAGTTGTTCCAAAGAATGCCCAACGTACGCACATTGCCTTGTTTGTTTAATGGAAGTGATAAATTATTATGCTCAGTGACCACATTTGGTTCAGTTGATGCCCATTTATGTAGAGTAAAGCCATATTGACTCAACAACGTACTTGAGTCAGATTTTAACTTGGTTAGATTAGAAATGGTGTCTGCACCGGTCAACAAATCATCGACATAAAAATCATTAATTATAGCCGAAGCAGCATCAGGAAAAGAAACTTCATTATCCTTACCAATCTGAATAAGGCAGCGAGTAGCCAAAAACGAAGCACTAGCAGTACCGTATGTTACGGTTCGCAGCACAAAATGTTTAAACTGTTCAAGCGGAGAATTATGCCACAGAATACGTTGGTAATGACAATCATCGTCAGACACTAGAATTTGTCAATACATCTTCTCGATGTCAGCGATCAGAACATAGTTGTGTATGCGAAATCGCAAAAGAATAGAGAAAAGATCTTGTTGGACATTTGGGCCTACTAACAAAATATCATTGAGAGAAAGACCATTGGTAGTTTTGGCCGAACCATCAAAAACGACGCGAAGTTTTGTCGTGGAACTAGAATGTTTGAAAACGGCATGGTGAGGCAAATAGTAGGTATTTGAAACCTTGGAATTAACAGAACAATCGTCAGCCAGCGCCATGTGGCAAAGATCCTTATATTCCTGAACAAAATTTGCATATTCACGCGCAAGCTCAGAATCACGCTTGAACCTGCGTTCTAAACTTAAAAATCTCGCTTCAGCAGTAGCATAGGACTCATCCAACTGGGGATTATCAGACCCGAATGGTAATGAGACAACAAACCTACCTTCATCATTACGATGAGTGGACTTAACAAAATGTTCCTCGCAAACTGAATCGTTAATAATGGGCGCATTATCAAGGACGGTTTCAGTCTCCCAAAACTTCTCAAGAGACGCTAAAATTTGATTATTATTGTTTCTTGCCAAGAACGAAACAGCAGGACCCTTAGAATGACAATGCTTGGGCAAATTGCCTGCTAGAATGTAGCTTAACTTAGTTTCTTGTATAATAGGAAAGTTAGGACCACATACATTTTTGTTAGCTTGAATCAAGTCTAAATAAAACTGCGCGCCTAACAGTATGTCTATGTCAGCTGATACGTTGAAATGTGGGTCAGCAAGGAAAATGTTATCAGGGATATTAAAATGATTTATGTCAGAAGATTGTGCTGGAATTTTGTGGGTCAGTGCAGATAAGACTGCACACGGAGCATTAAAAGTGAACCTTTGATAGCGAGAAACAATACGAATTGATACCAAATTAGTAGTGCAACATGTCGCATTATTAATACCTGAAATTGGTATATTAGATTTGGTCAAGTTAAGTTGCAATTTTTTAGCAAATGATGCAGTACAAAAGTTTACTTGTGACCCTGCATCTAATAAAACTCGTGCAAGTTGTCTGTTACCAGCACGGTCGATGACGAACATGACGGCTGTAGACAAAATAACATTGTTTGCTGATTGAAGCTTAAATGAACAATAATTACTACTGCTGGCAGAACCTTGTTTTGACACATTATTTATATGCAGCAATGTATGGTGTCGTCTGGAACAGATCTTACATGATTGTTTAACCTTGCAATTAGGTGAAAAATGATCTGGTCTTAAACAATTAGTGCAGCATTTATGCTTTAATATAAATTGCCCTCGTTCCAATATGCTTACTTCGCGAAATTTGTCACACATAAATTGGGTGACTCGCCTTACAGCATGGGCATGAATAATTATTTGAAGTTGAATGATTTTAAATGCAGTGCTGCCAGTAGAGTTTCGTAATTTACGTTTTTCAGACTTATTATTAAATTTTAAAGTTGGTTTGTTAAGCTGCTGTCCAGCTTCTATCGGTAATGTGTTTTCTAATAATTGTCTATGGGCGTTTAAAAACTGTATAAAGCTCTGAAAATTAGGAAGATTTTCAGGATCTATAGACTCTTTCCATAATTTAAATGTGGAATGGTCAAGTTTTGCTGACAACAGCTGTACAGTAATGAGTTAAAATGAATCCACTGACAATTGCATAGCTGTCAGCTAATTGACAGAAGACGTTATTGTATTTATAAATTCTGCTAAGCTCTGTACAGAGTCTTTGGTTGTAGACTTCACTTCTAGTAAATTTTGAATGTAATATTTAGCTAATATGAATTTATTGTCATATCTAGCGGACAGCAAACTTAACGCTATTGAATAGTTTTCATTACAAATAGGCAAGGCCTTAATTAGATCTAGTGGTTCATTTTGAGAGATGAATATAAGTAATGTAGTTTTTGCACTGAAGTTAAGTCAGATCTGGCATGTACCAAGTCTAGGAATATTGAGTAAAAGTGCTGCCATTCTAGAATGTTGCCTGTGAAGCAGGGCAAACTTATAGGTTTCAATTGAATGTTACTTGTTAATGTTTGAGATTCAGTCTGAATGTTGAAAGTGTCTATTAATTGTAAGATGTTAGCTTCGGTTGAATATAAAAGTTCTTCAACCTCGACTCTGTCCTCTTGGGCAGCGTTTATGTCTTTAGAAATTAATTCAATTTCAGACTGTACCTCATAATATTTTATTGCTAAACTCTTTAAACTTTCTAGTCTGACAGTTAAAAAATGCTTAGTGTTACTGTTTTTATCAAAATTAAGTATTGCGGAATTGATTCGCACTATGGCAGACTTTAAGCCGCCTCTCTTTCTAACCAACACTCTTAAGCCTTCTTCCGTCATTTTACGCACCTTTTACTGATGGCGTTGATGTCGTACCTTCTGTGAGATGTCCTGCAGTGTTGAGGCTGTGGAGTAGATGGCAGACATGCACGGACAGGAAGGATGACTGCTCTCAACTTAGAACTGCTCAATCTAGCGTGTAGGCGTTAACACGTGGATGGTCATGTACTGGTGATGTCTATGAAGCTCAATGACGACGACGAAAGAAATGCTGAATAAATCCCGACACGGTCGGATCAGCGAACATACTGAATCGCCCGTGATGGCCAGAAATTGAAGTAGAAAAAATGATGAGAAGCCGCTCGGTAGGGTATAAAGTTTTGAAAGAAGGTAAAAATGATAAATCCAGGTGCGGAGTGACCAAAAAAATGTTAAGAGTTAATGTTTGTAAATTGATTTTGCCAGGATGCTGAAAATAATGATGAGCGAGTGGACTGTAGTTTAATACATTTATTAAGAATGAATGTTACAATTAATTTGAATTTGCAAGGTCAGCTAAGCCTAGTACGCATTATAAATTTTGAAAGACCACGTTCGGTTAAAAATGTTACATTGTAAGGTGAGGCGCAATTACGCAACACTCGAATCTACATTAATGAATGCTGTAGGGCCTAAGGCCTACATAATTTGTAGCGACAATAAAGAAAAATGACAGGCCGAAGCAACAAGCGCAATTACGTCTGCTGCATTCGGACGCGCGTAGCACTGTGTCGACCTGTTTGCAAACGCGAGCAAGGCCGAACCATGTACAGATTAGCCAACCTTTTGATTATAGAATTCCCACATTACTGCCCAGATTCCAACCAACATTAATGGTATTTAATAGAAAAAAAAACATTGTTATGACAGTACAGAACAATCTACATGTTTCTCGAACGATCGAATGGAATCCGGCTATAATGCTGTTTGCGTACGTGATTTCAACATGCATTCGCGAGACTTTTCTAGATGCCGCCAGCCCCATGGACTGTGTCAAGGCCGCAATTAATTACGTCGTAGTGTAGAGCTAACACACAGTATGGAATAATCTGGATTTTTGGCGAGGTATAAATATAAGTACCCAGCGACGCTCAGTCAGTTTGAGTTGCGATTTCTTTGAGTGCAGTTCGTAGGATTGTGGCGAAGTGTTATGTGTTTTATAATCATGCCTGACAATTGTAATACAATTGTGTTTTATATCAGTTACTATTTTTACTGCGTGTGAACAATTTTTATTTGATTTGTTATAAGAGACTGTCTTGTTAATTACAAACTGGTTAATTATGATAATTAAAGCTGGTGATTAGTGATGTAATTGGTGTCTTGTATTTTGTTTTCCACTGTACTATACGACGATCAGTAGACTGTCGTAACAGTGGGTCAGAAGTGCGACAGAACTGTTAACAGTGGACAATTACAAGTCTAGTGTAATTCGTAATTAATCAGTAAACAATGGATGTCAGTCAGATGATGGAAAATTTCCAGGCGCTGCTGTTGCAGACAGAGCAACAACAACGACAGGATGCAGAGGAAAGATGACGACAGGAGGCGGAAGAAGCAGAAAGACGGCAAAAAGAAGAACGAAGACAAGAAAGAGAAGAAGCAGAAAAACGACAGGATGAAAAACTCAGGCAGGAAAGAGAAGATGCTGAAGAAAGACAAAAAGCACTGATGCTCGAGTCGGAATGGCGACAGGAAGAGCAACAGAAGCGCGAAACAGAAGACATCAAAGAGTTAATACAGGAGCAGAAGCAGACACAAGAACAAACCGCTGCAGAGTTGGGTCTCCTACAAGGTGAGCTTAATAAACAAGTTACTAAAATATCGGAGGTAGAAGAATCAATGACATTAAAATTAGCTGAAGTAGAAAAATCTGTCTCGAGTGTAGAAGAACCCATGTCAAATAAAATAGGTGAAGTAGAAAAATCTGTCACAAGTATGGAAAAAGTTATGTCAGCAAAAATAGAAGACTCGATTACAAATATAAAAGATCACAAAGGCTGAGGATGAGAACACAGGGGTTCTCGAAACATGTTCCAAATAAGGAGAAAGTATCTTGAGGTAAAGTGATTATAAATATTAAATAAATATAAAAGAGCAGATGAAAAACGAAGTCGAGAAATTCATGAAGACACAACCAAAACAAATTTCTGAACAGACTGTACCAATGATAAAGACAGAAAAAGACACAGAAAATATGTCAGTAGAGAAAATCACTTTGCCTCCAGTAGGCATAGTTCATGTCAAAGCTCCAACCTTTGACAGAAGCAGTCACTGGGCAATGTACCTCCGCCAATTTGAAGCTGCTGGATGTGCAAATAATTGGACAGAGAAAGACAAGGCAGTTTCACTCGTTCTTGCATTAAAAGGACCTGCGGCAGAACTACTACAGAAAGTGCCACCTGACAGCCAGAACATCTATGCCGAATTGATAAAAGT
The DNA here is from genome assembly GCA_034769895.1 of Magicicada septendecula. NCBI lineage: Eukaryota > Metazoa > Arthropoda > Insecta > Hemiptera > Cicadidae > Magicicada > Magicicada septendecula. Next base: position 186,979,915 of record CM068375.1, read on the forward strand.
TCTAGAATTATGCTACGGTGATAAACATTTGCGAGATGTGTACTACGCTCAGTTGAGAACAAGACGACAACGTTCCGGGGAGAGTCTTCAAGAGTTTGAAGCAAGTATCGACAGACTGATTAGATTGGCCTATCCTGAGGCACACCAGAAGATTTTCGAATGAGGTTTGCGGTGCAGATATTTATTGATGGCATCGGAGATTGTCAACTTCAGCAAGTATTAGGAATGGCAAGACACAAAATAGCTCAGAAGCTCTTGTTCACGCCCTAGAGTTTGAAGCTGACAAGTCAGCGTCCCGCTACATTAATGGGTTTGTGCCACCACATTGCAGTCAGAAGATCCCTGTATCACATTGCCATTACGATAGGTGCAGAAAAACAATGTTGTCGGACAAACAATTCAGAAATTCAAGAAAGTCGCAATGATTTGAAAGATGGGATAAAGACAGAAGACCGAAATGTTACAACTGTGGAAAACGAGGTCATCTACAGGTAGACTGTTGGGAGAAGAAGATACTGAGAGAAGAAAGTGATCGCACCAATTAGAGAAGTAAAGCCTCAGAACAGCACATAGTTTCCACGCTACATAAGACCCGTGGAAACTTGATTGTTAATGGGTTTGCGGAAGGTAAACCAACATCATTTACAGTTGACACGGGCACAACAGTGTCTATTGTGCGCCCTGACTTAATCAGCAACTGACGGCCTCAAATTAGCTCTTGTACAATACGGATTGTGACTGGAAGCCCCATCAAGGTGCTAGGAAAGGCAGACGTACGTGTACGCCTGGTTCTTCTCGAGTTTAGCCACCAAATGCTCGTGCAGACATTGTCGATGAAGTGATTCTTCGCACAGATATTATGAATGCCTATGGATTCATTGTGGACTTAAGAGAGAATGTCCTGAAGGTTGGCCAAGAGAAGATAAAGCTTTGCATGGCTAAAATGACAGGGTCTACCAACTATTCGATTAAGCGAGTGGCATTAGTCGAAGAAAAAGTCAACAGGTCTGGTCAAGAGGAACCCTCCCTATTGCAAGCGGAAATGGAGGAAGAACTAGCAGAGGAAATACAAATAAGTGTAACGACAAAAGAAGTGATTCGAAAGCCAACTATGGGTGTCGAGACAAAAATCTTGCTTGTTCCTGAACTGATAGAAGCGCCCGAGGGCAAAGCGGCTGAAGGTGAGGTTACACAAGAGGTTGTTGACGAGAACCAAACAAACTTGGATCAGCCAGTGGTGTTTAGGTCATCAGTACATGACGCAACGGGAATGATTCCACCAAAACTAGTGGTTGAGCGGAAGACTCGCATTCCTGGGAACGTGATGTTCGGATCACACGAGACTGAATTCGAAGAACCGGAGAATTATCTTTCGCAAGGACGTCCACCTTGATCACCTGGCTTAGTATTACTTCAGAGACGGTTTGCCAGTTCGGGATGAACAGGCTTAAGGAGGGGGCAGTGTTACGACATCACAGAACAATCTACGTCTTTATCGAACGTTCCAGGGGGATCCAGAATGTAATGCAGTGGTGTACATGATTCTTGACACATTAGTGAGATTTTTCTGGAAGCCGCCAGCCGCGCGGACTGTGTCAAGGCTGCAATTAATTACGTCGTACACACTGGCCCTTAGACGCAGTTTGGAATCTTCTGGTCTGTGCGCGGATGTATAAATACAAGGCGGCAGCGGCCTTAGTTTTCAGTATAGTTGCAATATATTTACACTGCGGTTCGAGTTATTCTCGGGTGATATTACTGTGCACGTTCGTTCAAGTGGTTATTAGTAAAGCGGTGTGTTTTATAATCGGGTGGTATAATTGTAATACAATAGTGTTTTATGTTAGTAGACATTTTATTGCGTGTGAACAATTTTTATTTGATTTGTTGTAAGAGACTGTGTTGTTAACTACGAACTGTTTAACTGTGAAAATTAAAGCTGGTGATAAGTGACTTAATTGGTGTCTTGTATTTTGTTGTTTTCTACTGTACCTATGATGATCAAGTAGACCATCGTAACAGTATTAAGCGGTGGAGGCAATGGCGGTGATAAGGCCCCCACAGACCCAGCACCATGGGGGCTCCAAGCTTAGAGTAGGCTCATTCGCATAAAAATAAAAGAGGAATATTTTGACTAATATTTAAAAACAATATAATTTGACAAGTGTGCAAAATGCCCATTCTTCTTATAAGAAATTTACTGAAATAGCTGTCCTTTCCTAATGTCTTTTTATGATGAACATAAGACATATTTGTTTGGGGTCCCAAGATGGTGAACACATAATAGAAAATGTTTAGGCAACTTTTTCATAGTGTTTAGAGGAAAAAGTCATTTGATAAGCAGCTAATCGGATATGGTCACCGCCTTACAGCTCTACCTAACATTCCCAGCAACAACAGCTTCAGGAGTTTTCTACACTTATACTCATAAAGTTATACTTATGGAGCACAATGGCACAGATGCAACTTAGTGATTTAGCTGTTTTAAGTATTGAACATGAATGGACGCAAAACATTAATGTCATTGAAAAGATGTAATACTTGTTTAATGTGACAAAGTTGTAATTAATTCTTTCATTAAAGACTTAATTTGCAAAATTTCATTTATTACCTAATAATAATTTAATAATTTTACACAAATTGTAAAAACGTTTGTATGGATTCCTGTCCACAAGCAACTAAATATTTGGAGAATTGCATCTTTCAATTACTTATTTGTTGCTGCAATGGTGTAATTAATTAGTCAATGTACATTGATCAGAATTATAATATTTATTTTATGGTGCCCATAAGGTCCAAATTATAGTAAGAACTAAATTTTTGCTCCTATAGGAAGTTGCTGTTATAGGTCAGTTTGCAACATGTTTGACTGTGGTAAGAAATAAGAATGATGTCAAATTCATTAAAATTTTAATTCCAATTCTAATAACAAAACAACAATAACACCAGGTCTAAAATTCTTCAATTTTATGATTGTCCAACAAATACATACAAACAATAAGTATCACCTAATTAACACTGTCTTAATAAATAATATACTGATTATAGACGCTGACACATAATTATTCATTATAATCACTTTACACTAAACTGCTATAAAACAGCATATTGAAATTGCATAAGATGTGTGTTTTAGCAGCATTTGGAAGCAGCCAACCAATCATTTTGAGACTGATTTCAGTGCAGTGTTTCACAGTGGTTTAGTGTAAAATGAGTGAATTGTAATTAGTTATAGTGAATTATTGTGTGCATCCATCTGTGGTTAATCACATACATTATTTACTGTGACAGTGTTAGTTAGGATATATTTGCTGTTAGTAACATCGGCGTGTTGGAAAAGCATAAAATTAAAGAACTTTTTTATACGTGTTATTGTTATTTTGTTTATTGGAACTGTAAGTAAAGTTGTAATTAATGATTTCTCTGTTGCTCAATTACTTAATTTCCACTGCTTAAACATGACGATCCATAAAGCTATGCAATATGTAAATACATACCGTATACTTGTTTACATATATATTGTAACATTACATTTGGCATAGCTTGATATCGTACCAGATTTAATGAAGATCATGGATAAGAAACTTAACAAGAAGAAAAATATCTTTTAAAAATGATAGTGAAGATGAACAAATAACTACTTTAGACTGACTTGGACTATAACTGACCTTACCCAAATTAATGTTTAGGTAAAGTGATGTAAAATACCCAGATGAAAATAATAATACTTATAAAGACAGACAGCATTATGTACCATTACTATAAGTAAACAAATTGTTTTATTAAATGTATCAAAATATAAAAATAATCAAAATACAAATTGAGGGATAATAGGCCCAAATATACAATATAATGTAAAATAATATATTAGTAAATTGTTAACTAAATGATATAATGGAATAATACAAGAAAACAATCATATAGATACATGGAAACATACAACTAATAGTGTGAATAATAGTGGACATAATGTTATCAAATAAATAATGTATAATCACTTAACAATTCTCAAATGTATAAAAAAAAATGGTAAAAGTACCTAGTACAGCAATGGCTGAACTGCATGAGAAAAGAATAGAAATTATAAATCATTATTAAATGATTAAACTTTCCTTTTTTATGTTTTAAAAATAAGATTAAGTTGTGTTGATGTTATTTATAGTTTTATTAAGTAATGAGTGTATGATATGCCTTATGCAGGATGTATGTAACCAGACATATACAAATTGTTTAATCACAAAATGTGAATTATGTTTTTTTTATAATGTTACAGTATAATACTATATATATACTTTCACTTATGAACTTACTTTTGTCACTTCCCAAACGTTTCGAGATGTCGTTTCTCTTCTTCAGTGGGTTTAATACTAACTGTCGATTACAGAATAACCGTTACGGTATGGAGTATGTGGTGGGGGTTGATGGTGGGAAGGGATTGGCGCTGAGGTTCGAATTATGTGTGTGGATCAGTGTGTCAAATAGTGTATGTGATTTGTAATGTATCTGTTCATTTAATATGTTGTTTGGTTGTAGTGTGTGATATCTGTATATTTCAAATTGTTCAGCTGTGTTTAGTTTTCTACTTTTAGGTAAGTAGTGTAATATTTCCATGTTGTGTTCTATGTTTGTGTAACTGTGGTTTTCGTTATGTAAATGTGTGGCAAATGTGGAATGTATATAGTTTGTGGTGAGGGCTTTTAAATGTTCAGAAAACCTGGAAGAAAAAGATCTTCCCGTCTGGCCGATGTAGAATTGTGGGCAATCATTACAATTTAATTTATAAGCCCCTGTTTTGTTGTATGTGTCAATGTCTTTGTTAGTATTGTTTATGTGTTTTCTAATGGTGTTGTTGGTTCTGTAGGCTACTTTATAATTTTGTTTCCTAAATGTGTTTGCAATTTTATGTGTATTGGAATTGTAGTATGTAAGTGTTATGTATTTACTGGGTTGTGTGCTGTTGGTCAGAAAAATCAATAACCTATTAACACGCAGGAACGTAACCGTCCCTACACCGACACATAAATTTCACACACGTACTATAAATACAACGACAACCAATTTCACTAACGCAGAAATAAACCTCTTAGATAAAGGTCTAAAACACAATTTGTGTATCAATACAACTAATAACGTTAATAGTAAACATACACGTGACATAGCCCTAGATGCTGAAACAGCCATAAAACACACACTAATCCAAGACCATGATACCATACGTTATGAAATAAAGCGTAAATTATAACACACACAACAATACGAAAATAAACAACACAGTAATGAATTCCAAACACTAAAAAACATAAAACATAAATTACATGAACACAACCTAACCATACTTAAAGCAGAAAAAGGTAATATAAATGTCATAATAGAAAAACAGGCTTTAAATAACAAAATTGAAACATTTTTTAATGAAAACAACATCACTAAATTAAATAAAGACCCCACCCCTAAATATCACAAACAAATAAACAAAACCCTAAATAACACAAAACACATAGTATCACCTGACAACATCAAATATCTAAAACAAATTAAACCAAAAGCCCCTACACTAAATGCACTACCGAAATTACACAAACCCAATATTCCCATCAGACCACTTATAAACAACACACAAGCACCTGCACACAAAATAGCTAGACATTTAGATAAATTGATCAGAAATAGCATAAATTTAACAAACAACACCACTGTCAAAAATAATTTAGATCTAGTGAATAAAACTCAACATGTACACATTCCCAACAATTTCACACTTGCTTCATTCGACATAACAAACCTATACACCAATGTTCCCATAAAAGAAACCATAATTACATTAGAACAATTACTAAAAATAAATAACACACCCGAAACACACATAAACGAGATCATCCATCTAACTAAAATTATCACAGATCAAAATTATTTCGCACACAATAGCATGTATTACACACAAACAGATGGACTACCCATGGGCTCCCCTATATCAGGTATACTAGCAGAAATATTCATACACACCATAGAACAGAAACACATACTGAACAACAACAAATACACCGATAAAATAATATATTGGCACAGGTATGTCGACGACATTTTACTCCTTTACAACGGCAACAAAAGACAAATAGAAAATTTCCACAAATACATTAACACTATACACCATAAATTAAAATTTACACTTGAAATAGAATTAAATAACAGCATAAACTTTTTAGACCTTACAATCACCAAAACAAACAACACACACACATACAAAATATACAGAAAACCCACCACATCAGACATGGTCATACACAACATATCCAACCACCCAACTCAACACAAACATGCAGCTTTCAACTACATGCTCCATAGGCTCACGTCAATACCCCTAAACACACATGACTACCAAGATGAATTAAACACAATTAAATACATAGCAGTCAAAAACGGATATAACCCCGAATTAATAAATAAACTACACAAACGAATCCTCAACACAAAAAGTAAAACACATCTGACCAACAGCACACAACCCAGTAAATACATAACACTTACATACTACAATTCCAATACACATAAAATTGCAAACACATTTAGGAAACAAAATTATAAAGTAGCCTACAGAACCAACAACACCATTAGAAAACACATAAACAATACTAACAAAGACATTGACACATACAAAAAAACAGGGGTTTATAAATTAAATTGTAATGATTGCCCACAATTCTACATCAGCCAGACGGGAAGATATTTTTCTTCCAGGTTTTCTGAACATTTAAAAGCCCTCACCACAAACTACATACATTCCACATTTGCCACACATTTACATAACGAAAACCACAGTTACACAAACATAGAACACAACATGGAAATATTACACTACTTACCTAAAAGTAGAAAACTAAACACAGCTGAACAATTTGAAATATACAGATATCACACACTACAACCAAACAACATATTAAATGAACAGATACATTACAAATCACATACACTATTTGACACACTGATCCACACACATAATTCGAACCTCAGCGCCAATCCCTTCCCACCATCAACCCCCACCACACACTCCATTCCGTAACGGTTATTCTGTAATCGACAGTTAGTATTAAACCCACTGAAGAAGAGAAACAACATCTCGAAACGTTTGGGAAGTGACAAAAGTAAGTTCATAAGTGAAAGTATATATATAGTATTAAATTAATAAAGTGAATGAAGAGGATGCAACAACAAGATAATTTTAATGTTACAGTAATAATTATTGTTATATTTTTAAATAATAATACTAATAGAGTTATAGGGAGTAGTTTTGATGGTAGTTGCATAGTTAATAGGTGTTACAATAACAGAAAATAGAAATTTAACATGTCAAGACCTAGGCCTATAAAAACTTTGGAATTTTGTAAATTTTAGGAAATACATTTAGAATTTTATAAAACAAATGTTGTAATATGGATAGGTTTATAATTAATAGTATACACAACAAATATGGAATCGAAATAATCAGTTTTAAGTTATTTAAGAAAAATTCAGATAGCAAAAAATGTAACATCAGTATTTCTTAAGCAAAAATAGGCATGTTTGGTGTCTACATGTCACAAATGTTAAGACCAAAATAATGATGCTATTAGTTTTAAATTCCCAATCAGTACAAAAAAGTTATACTAATTTAAAAGTTTGTGACCAAATTCAGACATTGAAATAATGAATTTGTATGACAATGTATATCTGAATCAACCAACCAGATTTCAAGTTTTACCTTAGCAACCGAAAATTCAGATAAATAAAATAGGTACTTCTTTAACAACCGTCATTGAAGACAGATGCGTTATTAAAACGTCTCAAATAATTATATTTTAAATAGTGAAAACACATACCAGACTTTGTAAAACGAATCGGTACAGTCAATGAAGAGTATTATAATAACACAAAGACCACAAGAAATTAATTCAGAAGAATTTAGATCCGGGGAGAAGAAGTAAAGAAAATTTGGACCTTATCTTCATCCTGGACGAATAAAAGAAGAGGATCTGGGTGAATTTGAACAATTTATAATCTTATGTGACAACACCTACACTTGAGTACACAAACTATTTAGGAATTAAACAATAAATAAAACTACATACACTATAATTTACACCAACACTAAAGAACACTTGAATATAACATAAATTGAATTACACCTATTCTGAATACCAAAATTTGAACGACAACTAGTAAATATCGAAAACTGTTCATAACCTATAATTGTGAGTAACACATGCACGACTACTAGTTTGCACTATAACATCAAAACCTTTTTTATATCCGTATATTGTAAAGTTTGTATTTTGATTTTAAGAGTTGTATTATTTGTTTAACCATAATTTCCGAACCGAATACGCCCTGAGATTATTTATTTAATTGAAATAAAAACAAAGTGCATCATTCTTTTGATCGTCGACTCCAGCATAATATTTTAGCTACTACCAACTTATGAATAAAGACGCATAATTTTGTCATAATTTGTAATTACAGTAAAGAAAAACGAGAAGTAATTAATCAATACTTCATTTGAATAAAGATTGATAAAAGGAATATATCTGTTTGGTGTTATCTTTGCATTATTATTACTGTTTCAATTAAGAATTACGATAACATAGCACAGCGGACGGAGCGACTGTTGGCAACTCCGAGTGACGTCATTGGGACTGGATGCATAGTGGGAGCGAGCGGCAGAATACAACAGTAGCATAATAGTTTATCGTTCAACATATTTATTTGTTACAAATTGACGATCCAGAGTGGAGTTTAAACGACGTCTCATTTTATTTATTTATTATAATTTGCCGCACCCAACGTGACATAATATCTCGTATCCTTTATTTTAATTGATACAAATTCGAACCCATGAGTGGGAAATAATAACTCGTCATCCTATAATATCTCGTCTCCTTTATTATATATCGTTACAATATATACATATTGTTACAACATTACAGAACAATCTACGTGTTTATCGAATGTTCCAGTGGATTTCAGCTGTAATGTGTGTGTGCGTACATAATGCTCCTACTCTGCGGTGAAAGACAATTACGCCTCAACTATCGGCTCAATACCAGACCATACAGGTCCGCGCGTGCTTTGTTCAAGGCCACAATGAATTACATTCTAGTGTTTTCTAATAGACGTCTGTTAGCAAATATTCTGTAACCTGAGCGGGGTATAAATACAAGTACTTGGCGACATTCAGTTTCAGTTGCGGTTTATTGGAGTACGAGTCGTAGTGTTGTGGCGAAGTGTTATTTGTTTTATAATCGTGAGGGACAATTGTGTTTTATATTAGTTGGCATTTTATTGCATGTGAACAATTTTTATTTGATTTGTTGTAAGAGACTATCTTGTTTATTACAAACTGTTTAATTGTGATAATTAAAAAGCTGGTGATTAGTGACTTAATTGGTATCTTGTATTTTATTTTCCACTGTACCATACGACGACCAAGGAGACCGTCATAATCAATAATTGTTCAAAAGTACAGTGTGAACTCACTTAACTAAGTAAACAGTTCTGTAACTGGTGCAAATTCCAAAAACTTCAGATAGACACTTTAAATTACATCACAATAATTGCTGAAATACTATAAATCCGTAGGAATAATAGGTGAAACATAAATAAAACTTAATAGTGGGTGAATTTTGTTAAAATTGTATATAAAATTTAATAATAAAATGTTTTACCTACTTCTACATACAAACAGTATCTGTAAAATGCACAACTAAACATAGATACACATATTTTCTTAAAATGAAACAAGTATTGATGTTCCAAATACTATCAAATTACTATGCGAGTGTGTTCTGATGACTGCACGTTACAAAGTTTCCCCTTGATTCCTAATACACACAAAATATTACATTTACCAAAACATACATTTGTTGAAGTCTAGACATAGCTTACAAGGCACAGATTACATACAGAAATCAGCAAAAGGTAACCGTACGCTTGTGATAGACACACTGTGCCAAATAAGTGTTTAGAAAATAATTTTAGCAAAATGTAGTAATAAACATTTCAAGTGAAACCCAATTAAATGGTTGTACTGCCTGCTGCATCTTACGTCTACAGGCTCACAATCATCTCACTACTGAAGGCACATAAAAATATTGTGAGTACAATCACTTTGCACACTGGAAATGTTTAGAAACTTTTACAAGGCCGAATTGTAAAAAACTGTATTTCAGTCTGTTTCGCAGGCTTTCACGGCCAGCATCATAATTATTAAAATTACTATCTGGGCTGTAAGGCTGTGGTCTTCCAATTTCTTTGTGCTGACAGGTGTTAATCACTCGACCAGACATTTTGGCCTCACCTCTCGAGACTATCTTCAGCGTAAGGACTCACAAAAAAAAAGAAAAATTACAAGATGTATGTCAGTACAACCACAGTGCTGTGGCAAATGCTGAAAGGGCATTCTATAATAATAAGAGTTTGCACCAAGTCAGCTGAATATCACCACCAGCCAATCAGAAACAAGCGCAACCCTATAGGTCCTGTCCTTAGTAAGTGCATACTTCTCTTGCTTACAAATGGGGTCCATTCAGATCCAGAAGCATGCTGCCACTCCAATGAATCGGCATGGAGAAAGCCTGGCTTTACATAGGGTTTGATATCCCGTGCTAGCGAACCTATACGGTTGCACTTGCTTCTGACTGGCTGATGCTAATTTGAAGCTGACTTTGTTCAAACTCTTAGAATTTATATATAGAAGGCCATTATTGAGACCCCTCAGCCCCTTTTCCACAGTACTGTAGTTGTACTGACATATACATTTTTTTTTTTAGTCCTTACACTGAAGATGCCCTCCAGAGGTGAGGCCAAAATGTCCGGTCGAATGATTAACACCTATTATTGTACCAAATTGGAAGAACACAGGCTTACAGCCTGGATAGTAACTTTCATGATTAAATTATAATTCAATTCATACTGAATTAAAATGATGGAAAGAGTGTAAACAAGCAAAATTACATTTAGTTTATAAGATGCTAGGATGCAAGTTTATCACTGACACAGTTGTCGCAGAGATCTTGATTACAGCAAAGTGAAGAGGTGAATAACAGTATTCACAATTACAGGCTAGATTGGCGAAGACTCATACTCCTCATATAGCCTACATTTAGCAGTAGCACAGAAATCCACCTGTTCCACTTGTGTAGGACATAAGAAATTCTCTTAAGTGTGCTCAGTGAGACAGTCACTAAATAATTATGTACTGAAAATCAATAAACTTTGGTACTTTCCCATCAAGTGCACCATACTAATTGCTGTCCATTTCTATTTCCACTGTCCTCTGTAGCTTTTAACTAAAAAATATATTTAATAGTACCATACTGGAATTAAATGTGTATTATAAATGACATATTACAGTGACTAGAACTTTCATTAAATTATACTGTTTTTCTGGATTCATGAAGTTGCCCAATGATGTGCACTGACATTAAACAACAACTTCTATACTAATGGATAATTATTATTTTAATGTTTTTCTACATGCTGTTTAAAAAAATGGTTAACGTGGGCAGTTTAAAAAATAACTGACTTGAATTTTTTAAAGAGTAGCAAATTTACAAAAAATCTAGTCACATACTAAAAGAAAGTTTTAGATAGGATTGATATGACTATTTATTAAGAAATACAGTAAAAAGGTAAATACAACTAAGTTACCGAATATTTTAAGCATAACATAAAAAATAAAATATATGAAACATGGTTAGTGTGGTGGACTTAATAGGGAAGTATGTTTACACAATAACCAAATGTTAAAATTTGCTGAAGACACTGCAGTTTGATGATACAAGTGCAGAAGTGAAGACAAGTCACACATAAGTATCATAATTCCTGAGTGAATACTATTACAATGTTGTAAACGAATTATTTTAATTTTAAATTGGCACAATAAAACTGTTCAATTCTCTTACACTTTAATCTCATTGATGCCATTACATATCACTATTTAGAGGTTACAACTTCTGATTCACTATCACTTGTGGATTCACTTGACTCTGCATAAAGCAAGTTTATAAGAAATTTATCCATTTCTACTTCCATCGCTTGGTCAGTGCGTGAATAATCATTTTCTATTTTAATTATGTCACTATAGAACTGCTGCCAATCTTCTGCTGTTATTGAATTTACTGCTTCAGTTACTGTAATTTTAAGATCTGGTTGGTGAGCTGCTGTAAGATTCTTCTGTCTAATTTTACTTTCCACTTTTTCCCAAACAAACTCCAATGGATTGAGATAAACCACAAATGGAGGTAATCGTAAAACTGTGTGGCCTTCAGCTTTCAACATGTCATCAATCCAGTAAACCTTTTCATTGGTTTTGTATTTAGCTATTGAACTGTAAATTTCACTTTTATACATATGAGGACTAACAGAGACACCATTTTTTTCAAGCCATGAGATCATAGTAGATTTTGTTGTATATTTTGAAGGCATTTTATTCCTTTCAGCAGAATTATAAGGGGAACTGTCTAATACAAGTACACTGTTTTCTGGTATATTTGGCAGTACGTTTTCTGCTAACCACTTTTCATACGTTCGGTAGTTCATGTCAATATGTTCACTGGCTTTAAAGATTAATTGTGCATTCTCTATAAATCCAGTTTCTTTACAAGCATGAAGTATAATTAACCTATTTGTACGATCTATAGTTGCTTGACTGCTTGTACATGTACCGCTTGCATTGTACCAACATTTTTTAAAAGTAAAACTGTTGTCTACCCAAGTTTGACTTAAATAAATAATGGTTTTATTTTCTTCCCGAGCTTTTCTGATAGATGTTAAGTATCTGAATCGTGACAATATAATATGGGGATCTTCTACCAGAAGTTGGTATCTGATTTTTTTACACTTCTTCCATTTGAATCCCATGTCTTCCAGTAACTTTCTTAATGTACGTTCACTACCTGGAAAATCAATTTTTTCTTTAATAGCTTCCAGTAGTTTAGTAGAACTGAACAGACATTTTTTTGTAACATAGAAATCACTAATGACATCTCTAATAACACGTATACTAAAATAATCTAAAGCAGCAACACGATCCATACGACAGGTGCGATGTTTTCCTGGAGTGGGTAATTTTGAGTGTCCAGCTACCCTACATTCTCGGTATATCTTGGTCATTGATGAGCGACTTATTCCTGTGTAATCAGCTACTCTCCTCTGTTTTTTGTTTAGATCCAGCCGCAGTTCACCTGTGATAGCCTCTGCATCACACACATCAATAACATGAGAAATTATTTCTTTGGCTGCCCTGTGTATTGCCTTCCTTCTCTTTGATGACATTGTTACATCATAGATAAAAATATTTTCCACTATTAAATTTTATGAAGTTGTTACTTTTAGACAGTACCGTGATAACGTTCAAAACTTACTTATACATTAAGCTTATAAACTCATTTTAGTATAATCTGAGTACACACAAATTACTGTTTTTGTGCACTAGAAAAAAATAGATATTCTAACTCTGAAACTACAGAAAACACCACTGTTACCAACACTGTTTGGCATGTTCAATCAGTTCGTGCATTATTCCACTTTATAACCCACATGTTGGTAACCTGTAACACACACAAAAACGTATTACACCTCTGCTGTACTGGTATTTTTTGTTAAATGGTAACAGTTAAGTGTATGAGTACCGTCGTGATTTATTGCAATTTGCAAGTAGCTAATACTTGGGAATCTCATAAAACCTAATCTTACCACTGATCCCTGCAAATACAATAAAATGTGTTCTGCTTTTAACATTACTAGTTTCAACTAGAAATGAATTTAAGTTGTTTGATTCCAACCAACATTACTGGTATTTAGTTGGGGAAAAAAACATACAGGAACTGTGTTGCCATTCCTCTTGTTCCAGATTAAATACACATAATTTTTAGCCACCTTTGATGATCCAAAACTCTGGAACCTGCTACGTCTTAGCCATAAAATTTATACCAGTCCTTTAAGAGATATTCTGTGTTGAACTTGAAAATGCATATTTAACAGAACATTTGAAAGGCTAAATAAAAAGAAAGAAAAATAAAAGCTTTGTGGGTTTAAAAATCCTGTGGCAAGTACAATATAATCCTGCTAATCTGGACCTGATGGGACCAGACCCAGTCTGGGTTAATAAAAATCTAGATTAACTGTAAATGGCATACGACTACATTCAAGATTAGGGAATGGCTAAAAGAGTGAATAAAATGAAAATAAAAATGCTTTCAACTACTCAAAACGGTGTCTACATTAAATGAAAATTTAAGTACACATTATTTCAAACAAAATTACAAGTATAATATTACATTAAACGACAGAAATTTAGAGTTTGTACTTATTTACATAGCATAGCCCCAGGTGGTCTAGTGGCTAGTACACACAATTTTTTGTGCGTGTGGTCCCAGGTTTAATTTCTGTCGGATGCTCAGTACAGCGTGCACTCAGCTTCATGAGGTAAAATTGAGTAGCTGACTGAGATAACAGCAGTACCTCCTGGCTGTGAATACCACAACAAGCGGCTGTTGACATGTTGTACTAGCCATGCAACCGTCCCACTAAACACAAAAATAAATAAAATAAATAAACCTCCGCTCAACAGTCCGTTAAGGACCAAGGCGTACCGCGCGGCTTTTTTTTTGTGTTAGTGTGACGGTGTATGGCTAGTACTACGCGCCACCAGCCGCTCTAGTTGCGGTATTCACAGCCAGGAGGCGGCGCTGTTATCTCAGCGCCTACTCAGTTTGCCTCACGACGCTGAGTGCACGCCGTACGGAGCCTCCGCCGGGAATTGAACCCGGGACCACGAGCGCATCAATCGCCCGCGTTAGCCACTAGACCACCTGGAGGCTCACTAAACACAAAAGCCGTGCGGTATGCTTTGGTCCTTTATGGACTGTGAAGTAGAGGTTTATTTATTTTTACCTATTTACATAAAACATGTAAAAGTATGATACTAAATGTTCTTCAATACAGTAAAAACAAATAAGGAATATTTAATTAATAAAGTTGTTAGTGGTTATAATCACAAACAGAAATTATACTGTTGCACACCACTATAGAAGAAAATTCCTGATTAGCACTTCAAACTTCACAGCTTATCATCAGATCGGAAATGGAAATATACAATAACAAAATGAGACAATACCTTTATATCTCTACTTGCCCAACAGGACATACATATTTTCATAAATAATCCCTGAGGTAAAGAGGTAAATGTTCTTACCTACTGGTTGCTAATGAACATGGCGGGTTCAGTCACCTATGCTGATACTTTTTTTCATTTATTTCTAATACATTTTGTGTGTGCATCCCTTCTATACCTAATGCTTTAAAACCTCTCATTCATTTATTTTTTAACTATGTTATAGTATAACTTTCTTTTTCGGCATAGGTTTGTTATTCATTATATTGTCAAAACCACTCCCTCTTTCTTTCAAAAATTCTAATATAAACAACAATGCAGGTAAACACCCTTCTCATCTAGTCCTATCACCGCACATGGCTGCAGTCACTCACCCATGTCAGTTATTTACCCCTATTTCAAAAACATTTCATGTGTGCCATTTACTTTCTATTCCTAATGTTCTATATTTGCCTACTACCATTTACTTTTTAATTACATTATAAAATATTTCTCATTTTAAAAATGGAAAGAAAAGAATAAAATAAATGAGGAGTGGTATAATGAAGAATGCCAAGATGCAACAGAAGCAAATAGAAAAGGCAGGCTAAAATGCATACAAAGAAATACAAGAGCCAATAAAGAAGAATATAACAATACAAACTTGATCCTCCTCCTCCTCCTATGGTGCTACAGCCTGAAGTCAAGCTTTGACCTCGTCTATCCTGACCTAATCTCTCTTGCTGTGATGATTTAAATGGTAAATAAATAAATAAAAAAAAAATTAATAATAAAAATAAAAAAATAGCGATTAAACCAAATACCCCTGAACTAACTCATAATAGTAATGAAAATTAAATTAAGAAAATCTAACTAAATAAGTAATTAAAATCTGAATGTAAAAGTTAAGAATAATACAGTTAACCCTTTAGTAAATTTATCATGCACAACGTGCATACAGAACCGGCAGTAAATTAGAAATATCTGTAAATTGTAATGTAAATAATTAATAATTTAAAGCCACAAGTAGTAGTTATCATAATCCCTGTAAACAAGATAAGTCTAGATAGTTTATTTTGTCTTACTATAAGAATGTATTATTAATAAAGAGTTGGAACTATATTATGGCGGAGTACGAACTCCGCATCGTTGCAATCTACCTGTTGTAACAATGCAAGAGTAACGATGCGGCTTTCAGACTGTAAACACCTCCAAGCGAGGGCTCTTCATAAAATGTTTTGTTATTCTTTTTGATTTTTTTAATTGAGTGTTAGTTTCCACTAAAAGCGTGGAGAGCTAGTTATATATTGAAGATGTGTGGAATTTGTTAGAAAGTGTGATAATGTAAAAGAATTAGTATATAAGGTGATGTCTCAAGTTAATTAAAAAAACGAACTCTCGAATATTGTTCGAGTAATGTAATTCATTACATTGAATTAATGTAAAAAAGAAGATGCAAACTCCAGTACTACGCTGCCAGTAAAAATGTGACGTGCACAACTGCAGATACGGACGACTACCACCTAAACAACACTTACCAGAACCGCCGAGGATCACCCCGACTTCACACAGCATAACATCCATCTCCTCATTAATATACCCAGAGGAATTTCACCGGAAACTCTACTCAGATGACTACCCCGACTACCAGAGTACCGAAGATTCACGCCCCAGGACACGGACAGCAAAAGCGTATCTAAGAGGTGACTCGGTAGCTCGTCTACCAAGAATTATGTACATTTAAAATATAAGTTTTCATACATGCCAGAGACTTTTCAAAAGACAGTAATCATCTCTAAGCATTAAGTTTTAGAAAAATGTAACCAGTAATTTCTAAAATCGTACGTTGTAACATTACTCTTGAGATATAAGTTTTAATCCCTTAACTAAATAATACCATTCTTCAAATGGTGTTCATGTAACAATGCAACCTTCTTGATAAGTAAAGTAAATTTCAGACGTCTTTGCTAGATCTAAAGAGACTCGGATCCAAGGTAAAATACATGATCTGTTGATCCTTTGTTTGACAGAAAACCCCTTTTAACTATTTCAGTATGAGAAAATTTTTATGTAATGGGATCTATATATATATCATTTGTTAATAAAGAGATGTCATCTTGTTACATTTTGAAGTGAGTGCATAAATCAGTTAAAATACCTTCCCTTGTCTCCTATAATTAGAGTAACTATTATTGTTCTAAGTGTTGTGTTGATTTTCAGTTTGTTACAACGTAGGCAGCCTGTATAATTGGCTAGCGTCAATTATCACGGGTTCCCTGGATTTATAACGTAGTCCGGAACGTTATATTGCACCCACAGCAACAGCATCTTCCCGTCTTTTCCTTGTACAGTCTTTTACCACCAATACTCCCCATAAGAACTCTTTTAGGTGTTTCTTTGTCATCCATTCTTACGACATGGCCAGCCCATTGCACCCTCCTCAGTTTTACGCACACTTCTACCATTGGTTCGTTGAAGTGACAATATATCTCATCATTATGCATATCCTCTATTCCCCATTTATATATATATGGGGCCCAGGATGTCTCAGGAGCTTCCTTTCAAATATCTTCAGGCATTCAATTGCTCTTTGTGTTAATATCCAGGTTTTACTACCATAGCACAGGACGGGTTGTATGATAGTTTTGTATATGCGCATTTTTGTCTACCTATGAATAACTCTTGATTTAAAGGTGGCAATAAGCACGAAGTAGGCCTTGTTGGCTAGAGTTATCCTCCTTGCCTCTGCTTCTTCCTTCCCATTTTCAGATTGGAATGTGAAACCACTTCCTAGGTATGTGAAACCTCTGACTGCTTCTATACAGTCTTCTTCTATAATCAAATTTTGCCTGGGTCGGGTAGACCTTGTCTGATTTATCATTTTGGTTTTATCCTCATTTATTGATAGACTTGTTGGTTATTAAATTTGTTAAAAAGTATTATACGAGGACTGTTAAATAGAAACAAGTTTAGAGGCTGTAAAGCATTTTTTATTCAACAATTTTAAAAGAAGTCTCCATTAACATTAAGGCACGAGTCCCATTGTTGCAATAATCTGTAGATTCCTTGCTGGTAAAATTCTTGCGTATGTTTGCGGAACAATTTGCTAATAACAAACTCTACCTCAGCGTCCAATTTGAACCACCATCCTTTTAGTGATTTCTTTAATGGGCCAAAAACATGATAATCGCACGGGAACAAGTCAGGACTATAAGGTGGATGTTGTAAGACTTCCCACTTCATACAACCAATCAGCTCTTGAATCGTCTGGGCTACATGGGGTCGAGCATTATCATGCTGAAGAATTATACCATTTGTGAGTTCCCGGGACGTTTATTCTTGATGCTGACCCATAAGCGTTTTAAGCTGTCTGCATATCATTCAGCGTTGATGTTGACACCAGGTTCTTTAAAATCTAAGAGCAGCACACCCTGATAATAAAAAAAATACGGTCACCATTACTTTTCCTGCTGAAGATTGGGACCGACATTTTTTCACCTTCGGAGATTGTGCATGCTTCCACTACATACTCTGATGTTTGGATTTTGGTTCGTACTGATAACACCAAGACTCATCACCGGCAACAATTTGTTGTAGAAAGGCATTACCTTGTTGATGATAGCGCATCAAATTCTGTAATGATAAGGTTGAATGCAAATTTTTCTGCTCATCAGTAAGCAGTTGTGGAATCCACTGAGCAGTAACTTTGTGATAGCCAAGACTATGAATGATGGAATGAACAGTTCCCACGCTGATGCTCAACATTTGAGAAAGTTTTCCAACTTTGATGCACCTATTTGCATGTAAAGTAGTTTCCAGCTGTCTCACATTTTCATCTGATGCTGCAACATGTGCAGGTCCAGGATGGGCCAAATCTTTAGTGGATTCTCTTCCTTGTCGAAATTTATTGCACCATTCAACCACTGCCATATAAGAATAACTATAGTCACCATATACAGCTTTCATTCTCGTATAAATTTTCATTGGGTGACGCCCCTCAGCGACCAAAAACTGAATAACAGCACGCAGATTATCTTTGGACAGATTTTCTATCATAGATGCCATTTTTCAACCCAGTCACAACATTTAGAAAAGTACAAACTGCAAATATTTTTGACAGACGCGTCACTGGTACTAAAAATGAATTCCGTTGCCATGACGACGAAGTCACAGCTGCGCAGATGAAACGTGTTTCTATTGAACAATCCTCATAGATAGACCTATAGGTATATATTTAAACATATGTAAATGTATCTTTATGTGTGATCACCTCCACATGGTGTTTCTTGGCTAATGCTAATACAATACAAAAACTTTCTTTATAGCTATAAACAGTTAATATTTATCAATTTCATTTATCTGATAATAAATGTATTTCATTCAAAATAGTGAGCAAGTTTGGTAGCTCAAGTGAGCTTACTAGTATAAAACTACTGTAATTGTTAGAAAAGTGCTTGTCTTTATATCGTCTGACCACAATTGTGAAAATGCAGACTACACAACACAAACTGGTATCAAATACAACGCAGCTCAATACCTAAAGCAATTCATGTTAATTACACAAGTTTTACCTTGACTTACATAAATTTTTAAAAATGTATGATGTTCGTTTTAACTACATGGAATTCATATGAAGTCAATAGTTCTAGGGAAGACGTCAATTATACACAATACTGGTGACACAAGTGTTGGATTAACTTGTGTACCAAAGCATAATTAATTATTTGTCAAACCAATATTGTAAGGGATATAAAAAAAAAACACTAACATAGTATACCATAAATAATATCTATTAGAAATGTTACCGATACTTTTGAAAATACCATCCTACCTATGATCAAATCTGGAAAAGACACACTTGAACAATTTTTATAAGTCAGGTTTTTTGGGGAGAGGGGGGAGTGTCTGTCTAGCTCCCTCATGAATTTCTAAAATTAATAAGATAGTTGTACCACTTTTTTTGCAGTCATTTCTTTCTGTTATAGAAAAAGGTTAAAAGTCTTCAATATGCAGGACGCTATTGTTGTCCAAGTGTAGTTGTCATATCCTTTTAGAACTGGATTTCATAAATTCATAGAGTGAGTCATAAATGTTTTATTGTTGACTCTGAGTCTGTAACCCATGAACCTGGTGATACACTTAGTTTTTTTTACAATGATAATGTTTTTAGGCTGGGGGTCATTCCACAAAATGCGTGATGCAAAATGTGTAACGTCATCGAAAAATGTAACGCTCCAGGTGATGTTGACACTATATTTTTCCCACACTTTCAATTCCCTAAAAACATTATCATGCTTCGATGTTTCGGTTTCGTCAAAATTCTTTGAATGCTTAGGTGCATAAATAGAGAGAGGGAGAGAGGGAGAGAAAAAGAGAGAGAGAGAGAGAGAGAGAGAGAGAGAGAGAGAGAGAGAGAGACATTTTTTAAAGTCTCTTTAAAAAGTCTGATAAGCTTCAAAGATTACACAGGCCAACGATAAAAAAACTTTTTTAATGATTTTGCCTAATTCTTATGTTTTTGGGTGTGCTGAGTCCGAAAATAACAATAAAAAAGTTGTATCACCTACCATTTTTTCACAATTGAATATTCAAAACGTAAGAAATGCATTTTTTTATCTAATATTTGTGCATTTGATATAGTACATCATACAGTAAATCCAAATGAAATTAGGTTGGCAGTGGTGGCAAATGGCACCTTGAATACTATTCTTTGTTTTGCCGCCTTGTTCTTCTTATTCGCTGACAGCTGTTTGTTTTCTTTCAGTCAACATAACCTCACTTTTCAGCTTTTAGCCCATGTGCTTTTAAGTATGGCTAATCGTGGTTGTAAGAACTTTCCTAACAGTTTTTGTTACATATGTGGTGAGTTTATGATTAAAAAACATCAAAGAAACATTACAGAGTTTGTTAAAAAAGTGTACTTTTCATATTTTAAAATTAAACTTGGTGATCAATAAAAATCTTGGGCTCCACACAAGGTATGCTATGTTTGTGTTGAAGACCTTAGAAAATGGTCAAAAAAAGAAAAAGCTTTTAGATTTGCAATACCCATGATATGGAGAGAGCCAAAAAATCATTCAGACGATTGTTATTTTTGTAGCATTGATGTTACTGGCTCCAACTCAAATAATAAGAAAGTAATTTTTCTACCCTAACCTTCCTTCAGCTATTCGGCCAGTCGGCCATGGTCCGGGACTTCCTGTCCCTGAGCCACCAGAGGCTATTGATTACGTTTTACTTGATGAGTCCAGTGACACCCAATCTGATGAAGGTGGACCGGATAATGATGAGTTCCAATGTTATAAATAAAATGACTACAAAGGAGAAGGAGGCTTGGACCTCATTTAAGCAAATTGTGACCAAGTTTTTGGGCAATGTAAAAGACCCAAACTATAAGCTTATCGTACCTAATATGATAGACAAATTCAAAAAGCTGGGATGTTTGATGAGCCTAAAAGTCCACTTCTTACACAGCCATCTTGACTTTTTCCCTGACAACTTGGGTGATGTGAGTGAAGAGCAGGGGGAGCGGTTTCACCAGGACATCAAAGTGATGGAGAAACGTTACCAGGGACGGTGGAATGTCAATATGATGGGTGATTACTGCTGGTCACTTCACCAAGAACGACAAAATGCATCACATCGGAGAAAAAGCTACATAAGAAGCTTCACAGAGAAGAGAGAAAGGAAATACAAAAAACATAAACACTTCAAATATATTGTGGTTCCCAGTAGTTCCCAGTTAAAGTATTATACATTCCCACTGAGGAAGACGAACACCACGTCGAAACGTCTGGGAAACTAAACCAAAAAGTAAGTGTTCACAGTGAAATTTTAATATATATATATAATATTTAAAAAAGTGAATGAAGAGGATGTACGAACAAGATAATTCAAATATATGTATTTAAGTTGTATATGGTGTTTTAAGTTAAATAAAATCTGTAATTAAACAAAAGTATCAGTTGTTTCTTTATTTTTTTTATATATTTGCTCCCTTTTTTAATATAATTGCGGCCATATTGTGAGAGAACTGTGGGTGATACAAAAAAACTGATGCCAGGTACGGTTTCAGCACCCAAAAATACATAATATTCTGCTGTATTTGTTTAAAAAGTTTTCACAACAAAGTTTTTTGTTGGCCTGTGTTATAGACCTAATTAATCAAATATTAAACAATAACATACCACAAGTGCAATTACCAAACCCATACAAATATAATTCCACAATCCAAAAGCAACTACCGGTAACGTAGTATTTGTTAAACATGTAAAATAACATATACCTACACAAGATGATTACTGGATTCAATGGACCACTATATGTTGAAAACTTGTTTTATGATCATGAATGAAGATGAAGATCATAATGTTCACAAATTGGATACACTCTCCTACACACTCGTAATTGATGCAGTACATCAATCACATTTGAGTAAAATGCGTACGTTATATACGAACGATTACAACTGAAATAAAAAATTAGCTCAGCCCGAAGTGTTACAATAAAATTTTAAATAATACGATCAAATTTTTTTAGAGGTAATAAACTGCATATTACAAGTTACAGTATATTTATGTTATCGCAATCAAATTCCAAAAATAGTACATGCGAAACTTAATAGTAGTGCTGCTACAACTGAAAAATGTCAAATTAATTTCAAATTGTTTCTTTCCGTAATGAGATAATAATCCAATAGTTCAAATAAAAACAGTGGCAGAATAAAGTTTCTTTTGTCCGCCAGTTACAAAATAACAGCACAAGCTAACCTAACATCACAAAGTTAACCTACAAGTTTTAACAAGTTAGTCCAGGAGCAATTAAAATTATATACGGAAATTCTTACATTTAAGCATAAAATGAAGCGTTGACTGAAATTCTAATCTGACTTACATTATAACGGCATAAAGGAAATATTTTCTCATACTTTTTAAAGAGCGTACACAAAACGCCGCAGGATTTTAAATTAATTGTAGGCGCTTTTGGATCAAGTTTTTCAAATTTTCTCGGATCAGCTTTTGCTGTGAAAATTACAAACCTATAAATCTATAAGAAGTTAAGAGTAAATCAGAATAGCGATAACATGTAGGGATGTGTCGGTAGTAGTTTTATTTAACATTATAATTTTATTACTTAAATTGTAATTGTACTATAGTTTGTAAAACTTGTTCAAAGAGCAAGCAAAAATATTTATCAATAGTTTTCGTAACAAGCGTCCTTTAAACCGTATTCGATTGGATACACATAAGTTGGCCCTATAAGTTTACTAAATATATCACTACCGACTCGGAACAGTCTTCGTGTTGATATATTTAAATTGTTGGATTTCGTTGTCCATGACGTGTCCGTTACTTATATTTAGTTAATCAACAGACTCGTCATGGACAACAAAATCCAAGAACTTAAGTTTTGTAAGTTCCAAGATTTGGCAGATGTAGAGCTATATATCATTTATAGATCCTTAGCAGATGCAAGGGTTGATCACATCAGCGCTTGTAGACACGCAATCCGTTCTATTCCAAAACATGTTATTTCCCCAATAACCGAACCTGAATTTTTTCGAATTTCGATTATGCGATAATAATCGCATATAATTATACCGTACGTGGTGACAATCTCAAAAAGCGTAAAACCAACGGAACTGAAAGCCAACAGAACTAAGCACTCTTGTGACAGCCCAACGTTTTCTTCTTCCTCGTTCATAACATGTTGATTTTGTTGAACCTACGCTTGAAATGGTGTTCATAATAGATTTATTTTATGGCTGTGAATTTGTATTTAAACCTAACCTTGCGTAGAAAACATTACGTAGTTACAGTCGCTGAATAGGTTTCTCTGACGCTCTGAATATTATTCGTACTCTGTGCTCTGACGTTTCAACTGTAATTCGTTGTGATGCAAATGTGCTTCTCTCAAGGGCTGGTTATGTTCTTCGCGTTTCTCTTCGGATTGAGATTCACTGAGGATCGTTATGAAGTCTGAGGTTATTTCATGCTTTCGCCTAACTTGCTCTTATCTTAATAATCCACTGTAGAAACGTAGATGAAATATCTATAAATGAAGAGGTTAGGTGAACGGGGTGGGGGTAATTTTCTATTAATGAAAATTATAGTTGAAGGGGGAAGGGAGAATTTTTTATGTGTACTACGATATCGGCAACAAAGAAGTAGTTCTTTGTTAAAATTCCTTCTCCATACCGATATTTTCTATGACGAAAGATAACTGCCGTAAATTCAAACAGAATTAAATACTTTTTTGCACACCTTCCTGAATTATAGAGTACTCAAATATTTGTTTGCATACGTTCCTTAATTGTTAAGTACTCACGGTCTGTTCATTTTGGTGAGGATCGGTTAAGGGAAAGGGGTAGTTTACCAGCAACATTTTATGTTTTTTCACGGGTAACGCCCTATTTAACTTCAAAAAATGAAAGTAAAGATCAATTTCTATATCACAAAGACCACGTGTTGGATGTAATTATTGCGCTGCAACCTCGTCTGTCTGCTGCATCCAAATCTCGCCTAAACGCATTCTAGAGTCTTCCGAGTCCAGGGAAATAAAATGTAAATCATACAGGTATTGTTTACTGAAAAGAGTGGAATAGTTTGCATATTAGCTTCAAATATGCTGGCGACCCTGTTACGTGCTGATGAAGAATAGATCGCCAAGGTAGGTAATATTTTGGGCAGGTAGATTTGAATAAGTTTAATACCTTTACAGAGTATCATTACCATGGTGTCACTGTGTTAGTGAATACGTAAAATGTTGGCAATGTTATACTACATCACAGTACGAACATGGTAAGCAAATATAGGTACCGCACTGGACATGTCAAGACAGTCTGATCAATCCAAAAGAAACTAATATTATTCACCACTGATGATATGTTATGGATATGTGTGAACAGACCTTTAAAATGCACAACTGCACTATATTCAGTGCAAACATGTTACGAGAAAATGAGAAATACCTTATGCAAGGAGCCCAAGAGCAGATTGTATTTTTAAATTGTTACTACTAAAGAAATCTGGTGGTTATGTAAAGTAAAAACAAATTTAACTTGACATGCATTTGATACTATGACATACTCATTTGGTTCACAATATATTCTGGTTACAATGTTATGACACTTTATGTACACAATAAAACTGCTCCACCTTACACTTTCAAAACAGATTTCACCATGATCCCATGGGAAAACTTTTACCATATTACATATAGCACACTACAAGAAGAAAACAGATTTTCTCGTTTTCCACAAATAATTTTAAAAATTTGTTGAATGCAATTAAAATTTAGACAACTGAGATACCATAATCACAATATCCTTGTATGTGGCACATTGCAAGAAAGTAATTTTAAAAGGCTTTAAAATAAGCCCAATTTAAGCTTTGTATAGGACTGAGGAATTCTAATCATCTCATAATCAAAAGTAGCGACATTCAATGTAGGAGATTGGTTACTTGAACACACACTGACTGCATTATTTTTATTTCTATGAAGCTAAAGAAGTAACAAACATTATCAAAAATTGAAATGATAATTGTTGTAATAACAGTTGGAACAATAACTTGGCTGTTACAGACAAACATACTAAATTATGTCATCTATATTTTTAAAACTTACATTAAAAATACAATATGAAATTACAGTTGTTTAATGTAAACAATTCACTCAAAAGTAGGTTTGAAATATCTATGTAACTTAGTTTTAGAGAGTTTTAAAATCTATTTTTGAAACAAGTTCAATGTTTGAAATTGCTCTAATAATCGGGTTATTCGTACCGTGTCATACAAATGATTATTCAAACACATGAGTGCTGAAATTAATAATCAGAAATTTCTACTGCAGAAAATAGTGCATCAGTAGAGTTGTTAATAGAGATTAACAGGGCTGTTAATGAAGACAAACACTGTTTCAAAATAACAATTACAATTAACATTTTTAAAGTATTTATTTTTCCTTAAATTTCATATATTTAGATTTACAAAATAAAGCTAATTTAACATGTCTCAATTAACCAGTAGGTCAAATAAAAAATTAATTACGAATATTTTATACATAGTAACCTTAGGAATTCAGTATGTCAAGGGAACTGTGTACTTAGATGCTGCTCGGTTATAAAAAATCATGATACACAAATTTCTAAATTCACGTACACATGAGAACTTGCAAGAATAAAACTTATTCCTATACTCAGTAATGAACTTTACAGTGATAAGGAATGACAATAAATGATAACACATGAATACTTAATTCAGATCAATAACTGAGAAATAATTGTATTATTCAGATGGCAAAGAGGTTCCTAATGTCTCATTTCAGATCATTTACAGAAATCACTGCTAGTAGTTGCTTCTCACCCGCCTGTGTTTACCTCACCTGATAGTGTTTACTTTCAGGCATCATACAGTGGTTGTTACTTTATTCTATATTCTATTCTACTTTCCAATGAGTGTATAAAACTGAAACAGAACTATTCCTCACATGTTGGCACTTTTTCATCTACTAGTACAAGTGAGATACTCTTGTTTCTGTGATAACCCATTCTAAAAGCGAGGATTGCTTGATTCTCAATTTTTGATAAATATCATTAACACTTTTAGTTTTAATTTGTAACATTTAATAATTATTTTATCGGTGAAGGGTTTGTGAGGATCGGTCAAAAATATAACACAAATTTTAACTTATTTAAATACCTGTGTATGGATACAAAAGAAATGTCAAACACAATGTCCTGATGATGACAATAAACACTGTCGAAATGTCAACACAAATAAGTTAAAATTTGTGTTATATTTTTGACCGATCCTCACAAGCCTTTCACCAATAAATTCATTGATTGACGGTCACTATGAAATTAAGGATTTAATAATTATATTGTGAATTTGCTAGTTGTATCTGTTACTTGGAATCTGTGTATGTATGTGTATATTTGTGTACAATATGACTATTAGTTGATGAGGATATTTAGGGTTATCATAATAGAAATTAGTATCTTCCTTGTGTGAACAGCATATATATGTAAAGGAATAATTTATACTGAGTAAAAAATAAAAAAAAACACCCTTTCTATTATATATAATGTGCATTGAGCCTGACAAGCTGCAAACTTTCACAGGCAAATTAGTGCTTTAATGGCACCAGCCCCATAGCCATAACTAGCTTGGAGAAGCAAAATATTTTCCAGGTTAGGCAAAACATTTTCTAGAATGGGATTTTCCACCAGACTATTTATGTATATTTGTATTTATGTATTTATATTAGGCTACACACCCACACAATTTATTTCTATATTTTTCTTTCTATTTAAGTGTTTATAATAATCCTATCATGTATTGCCGTCACAGACAGCTCACCTTTTGTAGGTACATCAAAGTATTCATTATTTCTGTACAAACAACGAAAATGTTATTATATATTTACTTATATGTTATTACATATTTACCACAAGGTGACATTAATCTACAAGATTCAAGGCTACCTTCCTCATGTACTACTCTAGGCTTCTTGTTTAAAAACAAACATTTATACATAGCAATAAAAGTCACTTCAACTTCACAATTGTCTGATGTTGCATTCTCTTATAATACCAGTCACAAAAATTAACACATCTAACAAAAATAATACTGTTCCTATCATTTATTCCAAAAACAACATTGACAGTTTAAACGATGGCTACTCTTTAGACATATTCCCAACAAGCTACGTGATGTGTTGGTAATTCTATGAGCCTATCGAAGGGCACACAAGTTCAAGTAGAGAAATCTTTGTTTTATTTCCCTATTTAAATTAACGGAATTTTTAATTAGTAAGTTTTTCATAATTTTCGCCGAATTTTAAAAATAAAAACTTGTGATTCAAAATTGGTGAATAACTTTTATAAACACCAACTTTGTCACTACTTATTGCCACACTGCTAAACACTTTGTTCTTGACGAGGCCTTTCAGTGTCTCCACCATCTTCAGGTCTTAAACGACACCAAAGATGGTGGAGACACATCAGGTCTGAAGATGGTCAAGAACAAAGTACTTAGCAGTGTGGCAATAAGTAGTGACAAAGCTGGTGTTAGATGGCTGCTAACAAAACTGGAATTTTTATAAAACACATTAGGTCAGGCAAAATTCGTTCTAGGTCGAGCCGCATCCATCCTGACTCCCCTCTGTCTACGGGCCTGAATGGCAGTGAGAGCAAAATCTGTTGTAATGAAAGATCTATGGAAAAAATTATTCTACTTGACTGGGAATGTAGGTAGAAATGTCAGGAATTTTGATGGCGATAATTAAAGATTTGGCTCAATTAGATGAAATAAGATTTACAGACTCTTTGCCTCCATGAAGATTTTGTTTAATATTACAAGATTGTTTAATATTCAATGGGCATGATCACATGGCATTACTTTAAAAGTATTTTTTTTTTTTTTTTTGATACTGTAAAAGATAATTAAAACCTCACATGCTTATTACTTGATAAGTAATGGTGGCAGCAGTATTTACGTAGAAGAGAAGACTGGAAAGTTAGCGTTCAGTATCAACAACAAATTGATAACAAAACATTCTTTCTTTACATTCTATCCTGTTCACACAAGGGAGATATTGACGTCTATTTTCCTAACCCTAAATATCCTCTTCATATAGTAGCTAATTTTCTCTCTCTCTCTCACACGCATGTGCGCACGCACACACACACACACCAGCTTGTCTGTCTGGTCTTTCTCTTACTCTGGCATTTCCTATAATCAACTCTCTTACTCATTTACCCAAATAAGAATTGTCCCTCCTCATAATCTGTACATACCATGTCCACAATATGACCTTCCTTGAACCTAATTGGGAATATCAATAACTTAAACACTTCCACTAATGTAATGTTTGTAATATTTTTTGTATTTATATTATAAATAGTTATATACTGTATTATAATATTTGTATAATGGAGTGTCTGCGCTATACAGGTCTCACCAGTCTTATAGATTTTTCATTCATTGTTACATCCTTTTACCTAATTTGTATACTAAGTTAATGGGAAACAACAGAAATATACAGACCCCACCCTAATTCTGATTTTTGAACAATGTGTATAATTATACTAAGAATATCATTTTTAAACCTACCTTTCGATGGCATGAACATTATCTGAATGGTTAAGCCACACTATTTTGTGATGGTAATAGTCCAACCAAACCCTTCTAATAATACTCTAAAAATGTTTAAACATTTCTCTGTAATGTTTAATTATTTGGAATATATAACAATGTATAAGATCAGGTGTCCTATCTGTCTCACTGCTGTAATATGCTGCACAGAAAGTGATCATATTATCACACAATTTCATCACAATCATACAGAAGTTTACCACACCACCATATGATTTTAAAATTAAACAATACGACCACTGGAAAAGTGATTTTTTAAAGGATTTCAGTGTTGATGCGGGCAGGAGTACCTTAATGTTTATTAGGATGGGAGACACACTCCACCACAGACTGCCCTACATGAACAGTATCACACTTACTCGTCCAGCTTCTTACTAAGTGGTACTCAGGTTATGTTATAACAAAAGTTATGATGTTCTTGTATTTAAGAGCACTGAGTGTTCAGTCTCTAACGACACAGTTATGAGACAGTATATCTATAGTGAGACTAATACACGGTTTGATGCATGTACATAGTAAATTGATGCCAACTGTGCTCATTGATAAAAACACTATAAATGTGACAGTCACTGAATTGATATAAATTTAGATCCTATTCCATTGACTCTACAATATTAGTTCCTGCTTTTTCTTATTTACTGTTGAGTCTTGCTGTAGCTTTTATCTAAAAACATATTTAGAAACATCCATATTTGATTAAATGCATATGCATTTTATTTGTTAAATAAAACAGTAAATTCTCCAATTGTGATGTACACTGACATTAATCAATAATTTCTATAGAAATAGTGCTTTTTAAATAGTTCCCCCCAAATCAATAATTTATTAAAAATGACTGCAAATTATG
Organism: Magicicada septendecula; assembly: GCA_034769895.1. Lineage (NCBI taxonomy): Eukaryota > Metazoa > Arthropoda > Insecta > Hemiptera > Cicadidae > Magicicada > Magicicada septendecula. The sequence goes on from CM068375.1 coordinate 187,010,042, forward strand.
GAAAAGATTAGATCAGTTTGGTAGCATATACAACTAAGTTGCATAAATTTTCAATATAATATTGTTACGACGGTCTCACTGATCGTTGTATGGTTCAGTGGTTCAGTGTCTGTTACGTCTTCGACGCTCTCGAAATATTCTTGAGTTGGTCTTACAACGTGAGGTGATGAATTGGCTGGTATGATATGAAATAAAGTAGTGGACTGTATTTTTTTGTATTAACCGTTTATTGAAGTTTATATGAAAATGATTGCATGGCACGTGCAGTGTAGCGCGGCATACATTGCCAAAGTAGAATTAAATTAAGTATTGAAAGGCATAATAATAAATTGAAGCGGAATTTGCCAAAGTAGTAATGAATTAAGCACTGAAAAGCATAATAATAAGTTGAATTGGAATATTCCGGTATGAAAGAATTACATAGCCGCGGCGAATGAAGGCTTGTTGTCCGTTCAGAGTTTTACAGTTAACTAACTAGACTGCTGCGAGCGTAGTGGGACATGCTGGCAGCAGTTTAGCGGGGGGGGGGGGATGACGTCACTGCAAGCGCCCGCCATTTACATATACAGATATTAAAAGGTACAAAGTTTAACAGTGTCTGATTTCACTGGTTCAGACACCAAAGAAATCACTAATTACCAGCTTTATCACAATTAATAATTTGTGATCAACAAGGTAGTCTCTTACAACAATTCAAGTTAAATTTGTAGACACACAATAATAATGTCAAGTAATAGAGTTCTGCACTAAATATAACGCAGTAATCACTTCTCATAATACTTTGACAATAACTCGATCCGCACTAAAGAAATCACTCAACATGACAGATTTACAAAGCCAGCTGCTGTGTCTTTTATAGAATGCAGAATAAACTTTCCATCCTCACTGCGATGTGCCAGCTAATGCGTATTTCAAGTGTGTTCTTCAACACTCTGGAAGTACTCGGAGTGCTAAATGATTGGGCAGCCTTGGTACAGATGTGGCACGCTGGGCTAGTTGAGAAGCATGTGTAACGTGGTAATTGGTGAAAGTAATTAAAAATGTTGTGTATTCAATAATTAATTTAATTAAAATAATTGGAGGTGTTTAAATATTTTTGATTGATTTAAATTGTTATATAATTGAATTTTTCCAATGAGCTTAAATTATTTTATGAGATGTGAATTTGACAATAAGTAATCAATAGATAAATGTTAAATTGTTTGGTATGAAATAACACTGTTGTTAAATGTTTCAGAGGTTACGTGGAGGTATTGGTGTGTGTGGTGTGTATATTTTGTGTTTATGTCAGTAGGTGAATAATGTACTGTAAGTATAAATTTTACAATACAAGTTAAATAGAATAAAATGTTTACAGGCGTTCAAGAAATTTTAATTCAATAATGAAAATAGTTTGAGATAATTGTGTTAAATAGAAACTATAATTAAAAAATAATAATAACTGAAAGGTGATGTAAAATAAATGTTAATAGTAAATTTGAAATGTTGAGGAATTCCAGACAGGGATAAATAATGAAATGATGATATATAAAAGAGTTAATGAAAAATTTCAAGTGATAATGTTTAGAAGTTTCTATACAAATTATTTAAAAGAGAATTGTTTGTTTAATGTATGCTAACGGTCAAAGTAAATGTCTATTTGTTTATTATGTTATGTAATGTATTATAAAAGATATGTGGGTAATTTTGGGGGGGTAGAGTGATGTTTATAGAAGTGATAAAATAATGGAGTGTAGAAACTGCAAATGAAGAAAGATTTAATTTAGTTATTAGTGTGCTATCACTGTGGTGGCATGTGCTACCTCCATCGGAGGCCAAAATGGCGTAAAATGCACGGCACACCCTTTTTTACAATTTTATATTGTATACTGATAAACTGCCGTGCCGTGCAGATTAATGACGAGTGTAACATGCCTGAAAGTAAAGTTGATTTCCCCGACTTTTCGGGTGATTACTGCCTTACCAGGACTGATCGTGGTTTTGGCTAGCGGTCAGCTATGGCCATAAATTAAGAACCTTGACCATAGCTGGCTTGAAATTGGTTTATATTAGAAAGTAATGGGGGGTGGATCTAGGGGAAATCCTGGAAACTATGGAACAGCGGGTGCCACTCTGTTCGAGGAGGAACAGCAAAGCCAGGTGGTAGACCCGCATTAAGGGTGTGTAATTATGTAACAAAAGATATGTTGATGTCTAAATGTTTCCAATGTAACGCGGAAGCAAGGACACGGAGATGTCAAATTCCTCCAACTATGCCGTCCTTGTGGAGGCAAATGGGCGCCATAGTCCAACAGAAAAAACAATAGTGTGTGTGGCTGGGTGGTTGCTCAGGGAGCAACGAATTAAAATTTCATAACGCAAAAATGATAACTCACTCTTGCACTAATTAAATAATTGTATTATGATTTGATAAATAGGTGTTCGTATGTTTATTATGCTGTGTTTATTATGTCTTATAAATATATTAATTTGTTGTATTAGAGATAAGGATTGATACAATGTGTAATTTATATAATTTTGAAAGGCGTTTGTAGTAAGGTCATTCACCTTGCGAAGAAAATCAGCTGATCAGCAGTAGAATGTCACATATAAGTTGTTTGCTAATTTCCAAGGTAACTGATGTTTAAATATAGTGATTTCAATGTGTTAAAGATTTTATTTTAAATGATGAAAATAATTTGATATAGTTGAGAATTTTATATGATTTGTAAAAGATAGTAAAAGGTAGATTTTGGGTGATTAATATTTTGTTAGGACAGGTAGATCAGTCCAGGTTGAGTTTAAAGTGGTAATAAAGATGAATAAATATTGTTATGAATAAATGTAATGTAGACTTTGAGAGGTAATAGTGACACAGTAGCTATGGGGATAATATGTAGAGTATTGATTGATATTTTGATGTAATAAGTAATTGGAGATATTTTGTTGTAGTTGAAGTGAGGTAATGGGAATGGTAATTAGTGGATGGGAATTTTGTAAGAGGGGATAGTGTGGTAGGAGTCCGCAACAAAAGGGTTGGGACGGGAAGGGACCGTTTAGCGCCGGAAAGGGTTGCCTTAGGTAGAATCCAGGGACCAAAATAAGGGAATGAGCTTTTGGGGGGGGGAACACACATCCTGAGTACAAAGGGTTAGAGAGTATTTTTTTTTTATATAAGAGTAGAATGATGCGAATTGAGTTGAGTAGTAAGTTGGGTTTAGAGAATGTTTGATAGATGTTTTGATAGAGATGGGTGTCATGTTAGTTAAAGCTGTAAATGAGTGTTAAGAGTCAGAGGGGTTAGGAATATATATAAATGCTAAGTTGATACAATCACGCTGTTACGAATAATTAAATCACCCAAACCAAATTTATTGAGAATGTTAAAAGATAGCGAGTCATAGTAAAAACATAAAGTTTAATGGAAACAAGTGACAAACTTTAAGAGAATTTGAGAATAAAGTATAGTGGTAAAATGTGTAATTTTGGATTAATTTGAATATCAATTTTATTGTTAATGGTATTAATACTTTGTTAATTTTAAATGTCTTATTTTATTATGTTTTTGTGTTTAAAGATAGAATTTTAAAGATGTTCAATGTATTTTCTGATGTAACTTATGTATAACCTGTGTAGGTCAAGGTTGTGGACTTGACCGAGTTTGATCAGCTGATGGGTGATGTTATATACTAGACCCGTTTTGGCAAGGAAGTAATGCCAATTTTGCTGTTTAAATTAATTTAAATAATTTAAAAATTTTTAATATTAGGAAAACTATTTAAAAAAAAAAAAAATAAATAAATTGTTCTCTGTGTCGGCCATCTAATTAATGTTTTGAATTTTGACTATGCTATTGTTTGTGGGTATCAATAGTGTTATTGACTTATATTGTTTAGGATATATGTATAATCAAATGTGAGGATAAGGAGAAGTTCATGTTTAATTAAATGTTCAATTTATTTGTTTTTCTAATTATCAATAATAACGAAGAGAATTAATCAATTCAGATAAAAGATTTTATTTTTTGATTTTGAAGAAAGTAAACAGGAGATAGAGCTGTTTGATTTTAACTTAAATAAAATTTTGAATGCAAAAATGAAAGTTGTGCTAGGATGTAGTTATAAGTGTGTGTACCAGCCCAGTAACTGCTAAAGGCAGCCCAGTGTGCATGGTAAGGGGGAGCATATCGGTTGAGGATCTGGCGTGGTATAAGACCAGGGATTTGGATTTTGGGGTGGCATGATAGAAGGTGAGGTGCGCTGTGGTGCGCGTCTGTTCAATTTTATGGTGTTGGGATCTCGTATAGAGAAGTCCAGTGATCTCGTTCAGATGCGGCCATAGTCGCCGAGCCAGGGGGGTTGTGTACCCATAAGGTATAAGAACTAATGGGGGTTGTTGGCGCCACATCCTCACCGGTCCTCTTAGGGGTTTAGCAATGAGATTTCTTCTGTTTCGGCAGAAGATATCTCATTGGGGGGTATTGTAACGGGGCGGAAAAAGGGGCTTTTTATGTTATTAACAATTTGGGTTCATTTTATTAAATTGCACAATTCACTTCATATGTGTGGTCTGACTCGTGTTTGAGTAGACGTTTTGTTCGAACAAAGAAACAGTACGCTGTAGCTGGGTGATGAAACATTTGCAAAGGAATGTGCCAGTCGTCGATTCTTAGAACTTTGCGGCTGTGTGACACCAGCGCACAAACGCGCAACCACCAGCAGATGCGCAGACCGACGCCAAGTTAGAAAAGCAGTATGGCTTGGAGACTCTATTTTTTCGCCTCGTCGTCTGAGCTGGCGGAAATAAGTTAAGTCCAGCCCACAATTGTGACGTCGACCAGTGCCCATCACTTATCGTCGACGTCAAATACACGAAAAACCCATGTGTTGAATGTGTCACCACTATGACTACAAAGTACAAGGCATTGGTTTCCGTCTTCTTCAACAAAAATATCTAGTAGAGAGGGGACTTATAGACGCTACCAGTTCCTCACCGACTTCAACCTGCGCAGGTTGCCCGTCAACCAGGGCTTAAAAAAAGTAACTTTTTAACATCAAACAATAGTGAGTGAAATTTTTGGCGAAATCCCATAGTGAGAACCGGTTCACGTAAAAATGAACTAATCAATCGTTTTTCGGACATACCAGCAAATACTGTGAGTGATGCAACGCAAAGTCGGGGTGACTCCACGTGGCCGGCAGGGGTATACATATATCAATATTAATTAAAATGGGGTTTTAAAATTAAAAGGGGTTTTAAAATTGAATGTGTGTGTGTGTGTGTGTGTGTGTGTGTGTGCGAGCAGACTGGGCTGTCTGTATATAATAAGGTAAGATGTCTTAAATAAGTTTAATGGTACCAGATAATGTTTCAATTATTTCAAGAAAGTTGTATTCAATTAAAAGTTGACTAGAAGTACTAGACTGTTTTTCTTTTTTAAGATACAGAAATGAATAAAGAATAATTTGATATAGAAAATTTTAAATAAAAAAATAAAATTTAATTAATTTCTCTTCATAAAAAGCGAGTTGCGTAAGTTATTCACATAACCTGTAAACCACTCTTGCATCTTGACGTTCGGGTAACGGATCCTGGGATGAGGGCAAAAAATAAGGTAGGTGAATAAATAATTTTATTTATTTATATTTGTAATTAATTATATTATCAAACATGTAGAACAACAGTCTCCATTGTTCAAGAACATTCCATCATTTCAGTATAATAAATAAAAAATATTAAACAAAATAAGTGTATTGAGTTAATAGGGAAGTCTGTATACAAGATAAGCAAATGTTAAAAGTTGCTGAGTACACTCCAGTTTGAAGACACAAGTGTAATGGTTAACTTGCATCCAAGTATCACAATATGCCATCAATAAATTATGATATTGTAAATTAATTGTTTTCATTTTAAACTAGTATAATAAAAGTGTTCAATTCTCTTATACTTTAACATTGATGCCATATAAATCACTGTTTAGAATTACGCTACTTCTGATTCACTTTCACTTGTAGAGTCACTTGAATCTGGGTGAAGCATATGTACAAGAAATTTATCCATTTCTACTTCCATTGCTTCATCAATATCTGAATACTCATTTTCTGTTTTAATTACTTCCCTATAGAATTGCTGCCAATCTTCAACTGTTATTGAATTTATTGCTTCAATTACTATCATTTTAAGATCTGGTGAGGGACCAGTTGTAAATTTCTTTTGTCTAACTTTGCTCTCCACTTTTTCCCAAACAAACTCAAGTGGATTAAGATCAAACACGAATGGAGGCAATCGTAAAACTGTATGCCCTTCAGCTTTCAACATTTCGTCAATGTAGTATACCTTTTCATTGGTTTTATATTTAGCTACTGAACTGTAAATTTCACCTTTATACATATCAGGAGTAACAGAAGCACCATTTTTTTCAAGCCATGAGATCATAGTAGCTTTTGTTGTATATTTTGAAGGTGTTTTATTCCTTTCAACAGAATTGTAAGGGGAACTGTCTAATATAAGTACACTGTTTTTTGGTATATTTGGCAGTAGTTTTTCTGCTAACCACTTTTCATATGTTTGGTAGTTCATGTGACCATCACAGTCTCCATTTTTTTCACTAGCTTTAAATATTAATTGTGCATTTTCTATAAATCCAGTTTCTTTACAGGCATGAAGTAGGATTAACCTATTTGTACGATTTATAGTTGCTTGATCACTTGTGTACACTGTACTATACCAACATTTTTTAAAAGTAAAACTGTTGTCTATCCAAGTTTGACTTAAATAAACAATGTTCTTATTTTCTTCACGAGCTTTTGTGAGAGATTTAAAGTATCTGTATCGCCACAATATAATATTTGGATCTTCTACCAGAAGTTGATATCTGTTTTTTTTACACTTCTTCCACTTGAATCCCATGTCTTCCAGTAATCTTCTTAATGTGCGTACATTACCTGGAAAATCAATTCTTTCTTTAACAGCTTCCAGTAATTTAGCAGAATTTAACTCACCTTTCTTTGTTAGGTAGAAATCACTAATGACGTCTCTAACAACACGTATACTAAAATAATCTAATTTAACAACATGTCCCAAATAACGCGCACGATGTTTTCCAGGAGTAAGCAGTTTTGATTCGCCAGCTTTTCTACATTCTTTTTTTATTCTCTTTACTGTTGAACAACTTATTCCTGTGTAATCAGATACTCTCCTCTGTTTTTTATTTAGTTCAATCCGCAGTGCACCTGTGACAGCCTCTGCATCACATACATCAATAACATGGCAAACTATTTCTTTGGCTGCAACATGTAATTTCTTCTTCTTTGATGACATTTTTACACCATAGTGAAAGTTTTTCTACTATCAAATTTTAGAGTATATCACTTTCCATATAGTATTGTTTACAAGTGTACCACATTCAATTGTACTAAGTAATATACTACATAATCCATGCTTTGGGTGTATAAAAATGTATTTTTGTTTTTTTTAATAATGTATTAAGAAAACATCAGACGCATTAACACCACTGTTGCCAAAAGACTGTAATTGTTTGGTATGTTCAATCAGTTCGTGTGTTACTCCACTTATCCACATGCTGGTAACCTGCAACACACACATAAATGTATTATAATAATCCTATCAGGCTGGTACTTTTCAATAATATGATAACGATTGAAGAATATGAAGAACTGTATAAACTTCACACAACTATCAACGAACAGCTCAAATCAGACATGTCAACCAGTGACTCTTAGAAGCGCTGTGACTTATGCCCTATATACTGTTTTTATTTGCATTTTACAATGTTCTTTTCTTTTGTATGAACTGTGAACTTGGAGCAGTGTGGTTGTGCTTCCCCTTCTATCCAGTGGACTTAGAGGGTAAGTAGCAGTTCTTTTGTATGAACTTGTAACGGGGCAAAAGGGGGGGCCTTTTATTGTATTAACTTCGGGTTTTTATTTTATTAGAACATTCACAATTCATTTTTCATCTGTGGGGACAGCCACGGGTTAAATAAAACGTAGTTCGAACAAAGAAACGGTGATGAAACAATGGCAATGGAATGTGGGGGTTGAAGATTCTTAGAACTTTGCGGCTGTGTGACACCTGCGCACAAACGCACTAACATCGGCGGAGCGCATACCCACGCTAAGCCAAAGGCGCACAAGATGGCTTGGAGATGAATTTTGTTCGCACGTAGTCTCAACATGACGGAAACGAGATCAAGTCCTGCCCACATTTGTGACGTCGACCAGTGAACACTAAATATCGTTGACGTCCAGCACACATAAACCCTATGTGTCATGTGTGCAGTTACCAAGACTTTGACAACGAAGGCTGTGCGGCGACAAAATTTGTTCGCAGGCAAGGCAGTAATGTCCGGCCTCATGTAGAGTCAGTCAAGACACCGTCGCGGCCACGGCCGGACGCTCGCTACGACTCAGTGGTCTCAAATAAACTTTTTCAGATGTAAAAGTCTAAACATCAATAAATTACCACCAAACAGTGAAACTAATATCTCAGAGTAACGTGAGTGGAGTGAAAGAATGGGATGGTAAAAGTGGCGAATAGACAAAACATTCGAGTCGGTACAAAGTGAAGCACGAGATGAAGGGTTAAGTAGGCGACTACCCATTTGGTTAAATAATTTAATGCGAAAGAGCGCTCTTAATTAAAGGAACTATTTGAATGGATGTGAATGTAGTGTGTGGATGTAGATACTGGGCCGCTTTCTAAGTATGTATTGCAATGAATCACAGGATCCTGATAGGCGGGCAAGCTCATATAATACACAGACTATGAACATTCATGTTTAAATTGGTAGATTGTTAGATTTGGTTATGTTATCAGTTGTATTTTAGTAAGGATAAGGATTTAAGTTTAGTAAAACTGTGTATTATTTATTTATTGTTTATTCATGTACTGTGTTTGTGGAAATGTGCGCGCGTGCGCGAGTGGTAAACGTTTCCCTGGCTGTGCGTGAATAAATTATCGTTGTGTTATGACATTGAACTGAACATAGACATATGTATTCACTACAATCCCTGTATATTTCTGGCTATTATTTTCATTCATATATGATATTATTAAAGTATGCAGTTATGCATGAGATAAGGGTATTCTGATTACCGCTATGCATGCTCTTACAAAGTAAATGCACTCTACAGCATGAAAAGTTGCATGTCATGGTGTATGTAACCATGTGACTTCCTTCCACCAATAAATTGCTGGAAGGTGGTCGGAAATTTTCTTAAGCCTGTTGTTACACAGGCAGTTCTTCTCAGCCAGCTACCGCGAACGGGACGTACAATGCTTGTTCAAGATTCTACCGCTTGCAAGAATCTGTAAAGACTATTCGGCGATAGTAACGGGTGTGAAGACTCGGATCTGTGCGTGTATTACACTTACACACAGTATTGTTATTAACGCATTGCGCGCATAATTACAAGAGTTCTTCGTCGCCAGCTACCGTGAACGGGACGTGCAATTCTTGTTCAAGATTCTACCGCTAGCAAGAAATTGTAAAGACTATTCAACGATAGTAACGCGTGTGAAGACTCAGAGTTATTCGTGTTTTACAACTACACACAATATTATTATTACAGCATTGTGTGCATAATTACGAGAGTTCTTCTCTACCATCTATCACGATCGGGTCGTGCAGTTCTTGTTCAAGATTCTGTCGCTTGCAAGAATCTGTAAAGACTATTCGGCGATAGTAACGCGTGTGAAAACTCAGAACAGTTGATTATTACCTCTTTGCACACGGCATTGTTACTAAAGTATTACGTGTGTAATAAGTGAGTGTGGACTGTATCACTGTGTGAGATTTTCTGCAGTGTCAGTAAAATTTAATAGTTACGCAATAGTAAGTTGTATCATCAAGAAGTTTCCGCGTTAGTGGAAGATTTCCGCATAGGGTGGTCTGCTGATCGTGGTAGACCTGTGATTCGCGTGAACACTTGAAGAGTCCGGAGTGGTATAAGTTCAATATACCGTTGTTATATTAAACTCACTGTTACCTGAGATACTTGTTAGTTATAAACTCTATATTAATTAAACGAATAATAAGATTGTAGAACCGTTGTGGTGTGCGAAGTGTCAGAGTCATCGTGGGAATTACAGGACACCAGCCCAGCTGTTACAGGACACCAGCACAGCTGAAAGCGTTTCAGGGTGAACCGTCTATCATCTATAAGCCACGCCTGATGACTCAACAACGCAGCAAAACCCCCCCTTTCTCTTCAGCAACATCATCGTGGGAATCTTCACTTATGTAACGTATCACATCATGTGTATGAACAGTATTTAACATTTAAAAGACTCTATATCAAACACTATCATTATTATACTTATCAAATATACCATATAAACAATTACATATGTCTTGTGCAATAAATAATCTTAAACCCTCCAATATAGACTTTTAATTTAAGATACACATACTACCATATCCTATGCGCCAATAGTTTAGTAATTTGTGTTGTCGCATAGTGATATTTGGCGCTTAGCAACGTAGGGCACGTAAAATAGCGGTAATTTTACACTATTCTATATTTGTCCATGAGTATAAATTTGTTGGTAACATCCGATGTATAATTATAAGTAATGTAATATTTGTGTGTGTATGGTTCATATGAAAATCTGAGGATATAATTTATCAATTGTGCATATTCTCTTGTGTGTCATATATGAACAAATTTTATCAGTATATTGGAGGTAGATTTTTAGTTGTTGTGTGTTAGATAAGGTTTATTTACATGTTGATATTTTGAACTGCTTTCTCTGTGCGTATAAACTGGTTACACTACGTTAATAATCTTGTAGTAATAGTAAATTTCTTAGCGTATAAATCAGTAAATTTAAATTTATTACATTTTAAATTAAATTTAATCATTATGGCAGATACTGCAGAAATAAAGAATGCTTTAGCGGCCTTATTAGCTAATATGAAAACCATGGAAGAGAAGATGGAAGCGAGTATGCAGAAGACTGCAGAAGAAAGTCAAGCCAGTATACAGAAACTTTCAGCAGAAGCCGAGAAACAAAACAGATCGCTCCATGATGAGAACAAAAAATTATACGCGGCCGTGCAGGAACAATCTAAACGAAGTAAACAATTGTTAGATGCGGCGGAAAAGCGAATTAGCGAGACCGTGGAAGCTATGAAAGCTAATATAGAGGCGAGTTTGGAAGTTAATAATTCACGGGTTAGTGACGGTGAAGCGAAACTCTCTGGAATTGAAGACAAAGTAGCACAACACACATCCACGATGAATGAATTAGTGGCCGAGCAAGGCCTCCGTATCCAAGAGCTGCAACATCAAATGTCACGGCTGCAAAATACATCATCACCGCTAAATTGTACCACATATGTCTATAAGACGTTGGATGACGTCAATTCGCAGCTAAAGTTCTTTGGGCGCGAAAATGAAAACCCCATGCATTTCATTAAGGTTTGCCAGCGGGATCTGGAAGCGATTGGTGACAATTTAAGTGAGGCCGATAAAATTAATTTTGTAGTGCGGCGACTTAAGGGTACTGCGGCGGAGTGGTTCGCTGTTGTCCAGGATAAGATCAACACGTATGAAGACCTGGTAAGACATTTCAGGGCTAGATACTGGAATGAGGAGATCCAGAGGAAGATCCGTGTGCAGCTGGAGTTTGGAAAATATTCCAGTACCAAAGGTTCTAAAGAATCATATATGATTCAGTTGATATCAAGAGCTAAATATCTAGAGCCTAACTTAACTGAACCTGACATAGTAAATAAACTTGCACACCATTTTGGACGTGGCATACAGGTAGCCGTCCTTACGCAAGGAGTTAAGTCTTTGGAAGAGCTACTCATATTGCTTACAAAATGGGAAGGTATTGACAACCTGAATAACGGTGGTAACAATAATGAAACACCGCGTAAAAATTTTCAATATCAACCCCAAACAAAGCAAACACAGTCACCACAACAACAACATAAAATACCAAATAGAAATACAAATCAGAAATTTAATACCAATAAAGTAGCAGTAGTGGCGGAAAATGATTCGGATGTAGAGCAGTCAAAAAAACATGTAAGGCTGCACGGCGTGAGTCCGTGCAACAAAGTAACTAGTACACATAAAGGTATAAGTGAAATTTCAAAAACCCGTTGTAACAGTAAAAAGCAGTTCAATCAATCAAGTGTGAAAAATGTTAGTTATAAGAATAAATTTGTGGTGTCTGGCCTATATCCTGCAGAAATTAGAGATAGTTTAATTTGCAATAATAATAATAATAATAATGAAGGTGAGAAAATTATGAGTATTGAAAATGACACTGACCTCATTGTCAATGCGAAAATTAACGGGTGTATCGGTGAGGTTTTGTTCGACAGCGGCGCAGAGATCTCGTTAATGGATGAGCGGTTCCTAGAGAGGCACAAGAAACACTTTAAAAAAATCCCGATTCTGCCAGTAAATCACAAAATCATAAAATCAGCGACGGGTGAGTCACAGATGGTTGACCGTCAAGCACTTATAACAATATCCATTCAGGGAATGGAAATAGAAATCACGGTACTTATTATTAAAAAACTTGTGTATGATATTATTTTGGGAGTGGATGCATTAAATAAACTGCACGCGACCATTGATTTCCCTAACAAAATATTGAAATGTGCGGTTAATAATAGTAGACACGATATCAGATTAGGACGCAGGAGGGGTAAGACGGGGTCTGTATGTGAACCGACTACATAAGCTCGCCCAGCTGTTCAACTAACTGATAAGATAACGCATAACCTGCTTACACACAGTAGGCAAATAACGAGCAGCGAGCAAGATAAACTTCAACGTGTGCTTGATAAATTCGGATCGGTGTTTTCAAATAAACCTACCACAACAAACGTATATGAGCACAACATTCAAGTCACCGATGAAAATAAATTTGTGCGGAAGACTTACCCCATCCCCCTACACTATCAACAACAGGTTGATGCGGAAGTTAAGAGTATGCTTGAGAATGGCGTGATAGAATGAACTGATAGCAATTTTCTAAATCCTATGGTTGTTGTTAAAAAAAAAAAAATAACGACATTCGATTATGTCTCGACATGAGAAATCTTAACTCTATTACAAAAAAATGCTTCGACTGTGCTCCGAATGCGGAGAACCTATTCATTAAATGTCAAGGGGTTAAATACATGTCTCGCCTTGATCTCAAAAGTGGATTCTGGCAGATCCCCCTTGCTGAAGAATCAAGAAAGTACACAGCATTTCTATATCGCAATAAATGCTACCAGTTCAAAGTAGTTCCCTTTGGATTAGTTACAAGTTTAGCGGCCATGGTCAGGTGTTTGGAATTAGCTTTGGGGCCCGAGGTGGAAGATTTTGTCAGCATATTTGTTGATGATATTTTGATTATATCAAAATCATTTGAGGAACATCTCAAGATTGTATTTCGGAAATTGCAAGACACTAACCTGACTCTCAACCTTGAAAAGTGCGAGTTTGGAAAATTGCAAATTAAGTTTTTAGGACATATAATTTCAGCGGAGGGTATAACAACGGATCCGGAAAAAATACGTGCAATCATGGAGTTCCCAAACCCCACAAAACCTAGGGATATCAGAGCGTTCCTCGGATTGACTGGTTACTCGTTCCTCGGATTGACTGGTTACTTCCGACGTTTTACTCCAGAATATTCTGGAACAATTGAGCCGTTATTGGAACTGCTTCGTAAGGGTACTAAATGGAGATGGGAGGAGCGTCATCAGCATGCATTCGACGCGACTAAAAATTTGTACAGCAGAAACCTGCACGTGTTCCATCCTGAGAAAGGCTTCAAGGCACGTATGTCTTGAATTGCGATGCCTCAGATTATGCCATCGGGGGTGTACTCTACCAGCGGAATGCGAAGGGTGAGCACAAAGTAATTGCTCACAGCAGTAGGTCACTAAAAAGGGCCGAACGCAACTATTTCACATCAGAGAAAGAAATATTGGCTATTGTATACTGCATCAGCAAATTTCGTTATTACCTGGTTGGACAACATTTCGAAATCCTTTCGGACAACCAGGCCTTATCGTTCATGCTGCGCTGCAAGTTGGCTAATGCTCGCATATCCCGTTGGATCATGGCTATCCAGGAGTATGACTTCACAATTAAGTACTGTAAGGCAAGCGAGAACAAAACAGCTGACACGTTAAGCCGATACCCTCCGATGATGGAAGAGCGTCATACGTCAAATAACCAGGAAGTACAAATTCTAGCTGTTAAATATAAAATAGATGACAGTCTTAAAAATAAGTTAAAAAATATTGGTATGGAACAGCAGCGGGACACCAAATTGAACCAGATCTATGACGCGATCCGGATCCAAGAAAACCCCAAGTACAGAATATATAAAAATGTATTGTATAAAATTGTCAATGGCGGATGGAAGATTATGGTGCCTGACGCGATGGTGGAAGACCTGGATGTGTCATGAGAGTCTGGCTCATGTGGGGCCTTATAAATGTTACCTGGCAATGCGGGAGGATTTTGTGTGGCTAAATATGACCAGGAAAATAAAGGCCATACTCCGCACATGCTACGTCTGCCAAACAGCGAAGTATCCAAACCAACATACCCAGGTAGAAATGGGTAACATTGTAGCACGAAAAAAAAATGACCTTGTCTGCATTGACTTTTTAGGTCCACTTCCGCGGGCGGCGCGTGGTATGAAGAACCTTGTGGTCGTTAAGGATGCATTTACCAAACATGTTAGCCTATACGCTATTGGTAGACCTACAACGTCGGCTGTCGTAAACATTATACTAAATAGATACATGCCGAAAAATGGTCCCACAAGGAAGATACTATCAGATCAGGGTAAGCAATTTACGAACACCAAGTGGCACTCCAAGCTTGAGAAACATGGTGTTCACACTGTCCTGACGGCGATCCGGAGACCGCAAGGTAACTTGGCCGAACGTGTCAATAAGGAGTTGGGACGATTATTCCGGAATACTGTAATACTAACCAGAGTAAATGGCTGGAATTCCTGGAATTTTTTGAATCAGCCATAAATGGGAATTATAATTCAACTACTGGATATACCCCAAATGAACTCCAAACCGGAGAAATGCCAGGCCGGGTCTGGGAAAAGCACATTGAAAGGATAGCGACGCAGAATATGCCAATACCAGTCGAGATAAAGAAACTCGAGGCATGGGTTGAGAAGACGCATTGAAAAGTGCGCAGAGGAGCGCACGGAAAAATTTAATGCTGAACATAAGCTGGTGAAGTTCAAGACTGGAGAGAGAGTGCTTTTACGAGCATTGAATGTTGGTAGAAGGGAGGACAACACAGCCGCGAAGTTTTTTAGGCTTTATAATGATCCTTATACCCTATCGGAGCAGGTTGGAAAAAATACATTTATATTAACCAACCCAAATACCAACCGTGCGATTGGTAAGTTCCATGCTTCCTCATTAAGAAAATATTATACAAAGGATCCATAGATCACCATAAATAAATGTCAGGATATAGGGTGTAAGAATGTGTAGCTATTTAAATATGTCAGTTCAGGTTTAAATGTTATATGTAAGATGACTCTGTGAATGAGCGATAATCTAGTTAAGATAAGGAATGCAGTCTGTTGTACTTTGTGACCCTGCGTAATTTTGTTATCTGCTTGTCAAGAACATGTGTATTTGTTTTGGTTTTAAGGTTACCGCGTGTCTTTGGTTTGTTGCTTCTGTCAAGTTGACAGTAATGAAATGTTAGTATTGCTATGAGGATGTTTATTTGATTTTTGGTTTTAGGGTATTAATATTATTGTTTCAGGATTAGGAAATTGTTTTGGTATATCAAGAAAAAAAAAAATTTTTTTTTAATTTTTTTGTTTGTTAGTCAACTAAAAAAAAAAAATTTTATTTTTTTTTGCGGGAAGGGGTTAATCCTGCAATGAATCACAGGATCCTGATAGGCGGGCAAGCTCATATAATACACAGACTATGAACATTCATGTTTAAATTGGTAGATTGTTAGATTTGGTTATGTTATCAGTTGTATTTTAGTAAGGATAAGGATTTAAGTTTAGTAAAACTGTGTATTATTTATTTATTGTTTATTCATGTACTGTGTTTGTGGAAATGTGCGCGCGTGCGTGAGTAGTAAACGTTTCCCTGGCTGTGCGTGAATAAATTATCGTTGTGTTATGACATTGAACTGAACATAGACATATGTATTCGCTACAATCCCTGTATATTTCTGGCTATTATTTTCATTCATATATGATATTATTAAAGTATGCAGTTATGCATGAGATAAGGGTATTCTGATTACCGCTATGCATGCTCTTACAAAGTGAATGCACTTTACAGCATGAAAACTTGCATGTCATGGTGTATGTAACCATGTGACTTCCTTCCACCAATAAAATGTTGGAAGGTGGTCAGAAATTTTCTTAAGCCTGTTGTTACACAGGCAGTTCTTCTCAGCCAGCTACTGCGAACGGGACGTACAATGCTTGTTCAAGATTCTACCGCTTGCAAGAATCTGTAAAGACTATTCGGCGATAGTAACGGGGGTGAAGACTCAGATCTGTGCGTGTATTACACTTACACACAGTATTGTTATTAATGCATTGCGCGCATAATTACAAGAGTTCTTCGCCGCCAGCTACCACGAACGGGACGTGCAATTCTTGTTCAAGATTCTACCGCTTGCAAGAAGTTGTAAAGACTATTCGACGATAGTAATGTGTGTGAAGACTCAGAGTTATTCGTGTTTTACAACTACACACAATATTATTATTACAGCATTGTGTGCATAATTACGAGAGTTCTTCTCTACCATCTATCACGATTGGGTCGTGCAGTTCTTGTTCAAGATTCTGTTGCTTGCAAGAATCTGTAAAGACTATTCGGCGATAGTAACGCGTGTGAAAACTCAGAACAGTTGATTATTACCTCTTTGCACACGGCATTGTTACTAAAGTATTACGTGTGTAATAAGTGAGTGTGGACTGTATCACTGTGTGAGATTTTCTGCAGTGTCAGTAAAATTTAATAGTTACACAATAGTAAGTTGTATCATCAAGAAGTTTCCGCGTTAGTGGAAGATTTCCGCATAGGGTGGTCTGCTGATCGTGGTAGACCTGTGATTCGCGTGAACACTTGAAGAGTCCGGAGTGGTATAAGTTCAATATACCGTTGTTATATTAAACTCACTGTTACCTGAGATACTTGTTAGTTATAAATTCTATATTAATTAAACGAATAATAAGATTGTTGAACCGTTGTGGTGTGCGAAGCGTCAGAGTCATCGTGGGAATTACAGCCCAGCTGAAAGCATTTCAGGGTGAACCGTCTATCATCTATAAGCCATGCCTGACGACTCAACAACACAGCAAAAACCCCCCTTTCTCTTCAGCAACATCATCGTGGGAATCTTCACTTATGTAACGTATCACATCATGTGTACGAACAGTATTTAACATTTAAAAGACTCTATATCAAACACTATCATTATTATACTTATCAAATATACCATGTAAATAATTACATATGTCTTGTGCAATAAATAATCTTAAACCCTCCAATATAGACTTTTAATTTAAGATACACATACTACCATATCCTATGCGCCAATAGTTTAGTAATTTGTGTTGTCACAGTATATCTATATAAGATTTAACGTAGTAATTCAACCATGGAAATGATTGATTGTATTTTTTTTTCTATTTTATGTAATTGTTAAAAAAGTAAGTCGAACAGTAAATCTATTTGTTCCATCATATAAAATGTTTTAGCGTAGTTATTTCGTCATTACCACTTCTTAATTTTCTGTGCTACAAGATTCGTCTAAACATTCCTCGATTTCTTCTGAATTGGGGAGGTAGTCAGATTGCAAAATTGTCCCATTTTTTTATTAAGGTAAAGTGTAAAGGTTTCGATATTTAACCAAAAATATCGTGGCGACTCTGGGCTTCTGATTGAAATTTAAAAAGGTGAGTAAGTGAAAAAGATCGCAGGTAAGTTTCTGGCAGTATTTTTATTTTAATTTATTTCGATTAAGTTTGTTTATCAACAATTGGCGACCAAGCTGCCAGGATCCTGATATAATTTTATACGAGGTAGACCTATTTTAAAGCACAGAAAATAGGATTTGGTAATGACGTATTTGTAAAAATTTTTATCGTATATAAGATGTAAAGATAAGGTTATGTTGTGACTATATGCGGTAGAGTAAATAGTTTAAATAGAATATTTTGTATATATAATAAGTTTGTGTAATATTTATTACACGATAAAATTTTGAAAGAAATATATTTAAACAAAATTTTTTTTCTCAATAATGGCAGACAATAAGGAAAATGTCAGCATCACTGACAGTGCAAATGATAGCCAGACAAGCATGAATGAGTCACAAATCATGAGTGAAGGAATTATTCACTCAACGCCAGTCCCGACTAACAGGGCTGAAGATAATGAAATAATGAAAATGATGCAAATGCTTTTTAATACACAGAATACTAAGTTTGATGAAAAATTTAGTAAATTTGATGAAAAATTTAGTAAGTTTGATGAAAAATTTAGTAAACTTGATGAAAAATTTAACGAACAGAAAAGTGAAATTAGAGAAATCCAAAATAATTTGAATGTAAAATTCGATGAAGTGAAAAAAGAAATTAAAGAACAAAGCTGTAATTATGATAAAAGATTAAGTGAAATAGAGACACAGTTAGGCGAAATAGAATTAGAAAATAAGAAAGTAATAGACAAATTAGAATCGAACAAAGATAATAAGGTAAGTAGCGGTGACAATATGAAGAAAAATAAGGGTAACACGGTGAGTAATAATGATGATTTAAATAATGGGTTTACAAGTGATAACAATGATAATAGAAGTAAAAATATGGTGTTAGAAAATGATTGTGTAGATGTTGATAGTGATAACGATATTGAAAGTGAGAGAAAGAGAGAAATAGAGATATTTAAAGTACAGAGAAATTATGAAGAATTCGTAGAAAGGTTAGGCGGAGAGAGAAGTAATAATAATAACGAGTACTTACCTTATAGTGGAAGTGAGATAGCAGTAGATGAGGTTAAAGATGATAATATAACTTACCTGATTTTAACAGAATATACTAAAGACGACAGGACTATACTCGAGCGTGACCAGGTATATGATAGAATAATATGGAATAATCATATTAATTCAAATGACATTGTGGAAGAATATGACAATATAGATAATCATTATGTTGATAATCATGAGATAATGTATTCGATAGCAAATGAATGGTATAATCATAAGATTAGACTGTTATTCGACGATGGAGGGTGATTGTTTATTGTTTATGAACATTTAATTATGTGAATAGTGTGCCGTACTGGGTTCGGCATCGTAGGCTAAGTGTTTTTAAAACGAGCGGCTTTGACGTCACGCGCGGCCACGGCATCTCGTCGGCGTCCGGCTATGCACACTGTTGCTGTGTAACTATGATATTCAGTTGGCGCGCCCAGCTGTTTTTGTACAGTCCTGCTTTAGAGAAGTTTTCTTGGGTAGACAGACACATTGAATCTGTCTCATTTCTATTTGAACCCTCAACCAGGTCTTCTGCTCTCGGCTGACGGCACTCATCAGTTCAGGACTTCGTCGACTTTCTCTATGGTTGGCTGAATAAAGTACTGCTCCAGGTATGTACAAGTTGACGGTTCTAAAAATATTTTAACCCCAAATATATTTTTGTGTTTCAGCTTCTATTATAAACTATACTTGTGTGTGTGCGTGTATATCAGTTTTCAATTTCGGCGTTAACGCAATTAAAGATTAACTTAATATGAATGTAAATGTTGCGGGTCAAATTGACTTCAGTACAGAAAATGATAATGCATCTTGCACTCAGCTGTTGTTGTTTTGTGTCATTAATAATTATGAAATACTCAGTTAATTAATTTGAACATTCTCAACGAAATACTTAAAACGTAATTGGTAGATGAGTGAAATAAGTCACAGCTGGGGAGTTTAATACTGATTAATACGAATTAGTGGCGATGTGTGTGTGGGCTGTTGATGTTTAAAGTTTGTGTTAGAAATTTAATGCGGACGGCATATGTGGCGAGATCATTTCTTTATGACACCCTATACAACTCATTGCATGTCGCAGGTGCTCGAACAAGGGCGAGATGGGTGTCGGGTGTGACGACCAACTGTCCACCCTCCTGGCAGAGACGATCCTTTAGCCACGATTGCCGTCAGTCGAGATCTACCGTTCAGACACACTTCTAACGCTACGCTGCCCCAGGACTTCGTAGTACAACCGAGACACTACTGATCAGCCACAGTATTGCTTAAGTGCACCGGACAATCCAGGTGGGAACATTCTGATTATCTAATTCTATCTCAACGACATTGTGAATGCACGGGAGCTCCCAGAAGCTCACTCATGAAGTTTTAACCGTTAAACTTTGGCACAAACTCTCATGTTCAGTTCTGTGACTGCATGTGTGAACATTACACAATTAGACCTAATGAAATCTATTATATCTGCTTATAATGTGTAAGATAATTACACACACACGCATATCCGCAGTCCGCTGTAAGTTCTTTTTTAATCCAATTAAAGCCATTAGGGAGTTAGTTATTTCGTGCTTTCATGTCATACGGTCATGGCAGAATTTTAGTCACGTAAAGGGGGCTGTCTGATGTTTTAAGTGGTGAAACTATTTTAATGGTCACTTATTCTTATTGCTTATTATGATTAAAGTGAGGGTTGATTAGTATTTTGAGTCTCTGGTTTAGTTGGGGGCGGGCACTTACATTCTCTGGTGCTAATTACCAAGGCATATTAATGCTTCGTAGCTGTGATTTATCTGATTACCTTGTTAATTATATATATATATATATATATAGTTGTGCATTCATTTACTCTAGTTGAAATGGGTTTTATGAGGGGTTTAGTACTGAAATGAGGGATGTTGTGTCATTTATGTTGTGTATGTGCTTGTGTGTGTAATCTTTATATATTTTGTTGGGGGAATATGTTATAAATTAAAAGTTCATTAATGTGCTTACTAAGTTACTAAAAGGCTAGCCTATTTGAAGTCTATACAACACTTATGGATTAGTGATTTTCTATTTTGTGAATAATATTATTGCAACCATTAACTTAAACATAATGTGGCAGGATTTTTGCAATTTATGTTAATATTCAATTCACTCACATTTTATGCCATTAAGAATATTAATTGATATATATATATAATCCTGCAGTTAATTTTGCTCTTGTTCAATCTATAACTTGTCATCTTATGTAAGATTTGCAGGCTTAATAAAGTATACGCTTGTTGGTTAATAGATTTTTTTTTATTTGCAAGTCCTGTCATTCACCTGGGGGGACATGTCTGTAATTGTAATTGGGCCTTACACACTTTTGCTTCCTCTAGGTTCACCACCTAGTTCTAAATATGATGTCTCTCCCCTTTACAAAAAAAAAAACTTAATAAAAATAAAATAAAATAAAAAATTCAAAAAAAATTTACAAAAAAAAACTTATAAAATAAAAGGGGGGTTTCAAATGCAATTTATTTTATTTTTATTAAGTTTTTTTTTTTGTAAAGGGGAGAGACATCATATTTAGAACTAGGTGGTGAACCTAGAGGAAGCAAAAGTGTGTAAGGCCCAATTACAATTACAGACATGTCCCCCCAGGTGAATGACAGGACTTGCAAATAAAAAAAAATCTATTAACCAACAAGCGTATACTTTATTAAGCCTGCAAATCTTACATGAGATGACAAGTTATAGATTGAACAAGAGCAAAATTAACTGCAGGATTATAATATATATATCAATTAATATTCTTAATGGCATAAAATGTGAGTGAATTGAATATTAACATAAATTGCAAAAATCCTGCCACATTATGTTTAAGTTAATGGTTGCAATAATATTATTCATAAAATAGAAAATCACTAATCCATAAGTGTTGTATAGACTTCAAATAGGCTAGCCTTTTAGTAACTTAGTAAGCACATTAATGATCTTTTAATTTATAACATATTCCCCCAACAAAATATATAAAGATTACACACACAAGCACATACACAACATAAATGACACAACATCCCTCATTTCAGTACTAAACCCCTCATAAAACCTATTTCAACTAGAGTAAATGACTGCACAACTATATATATATATGTATAAATATAATTAACAAGGTAATCAGATAAATCACAGCTACGAAGCATTAATATGCCTTGGTAATTAGCACCAGAGAATGTAAGTGCCCGCCCCCAACTAAACCAGAGACTCAAAATACTAATCAACCCTCACTTTAATCATAATAAGCAATAAGAATAAGTGACCATTAAAATAGTTTCACCACTTAAAACATCAGACAGCCCCCTTTACGTGACTAAAATTCTGCCATGACCGTATGACATGAAAGCACGAAATAACTAACTCCCTAATGGCTTTAATTGGATTAAAAAAGAACTTACAGCGGACTGCGGATATGCGTGTGTGTGTGTGTAATTATCTTACACATTATAAGCAGATATAATAGATTTCATTAGGTCTAATTGTGTAATGTTCACACATGCAGTCACAGAACTGAACATGAGAGTTTGTGCCAAAGTTTAACGGTTAAAACTTCATGAGTGAGCTTCTGGGAGCTTCCGTGCATTCACAATGTCGTTGAGATAGAATTAGAGAATCAGAATGTTCCCACCTGGATTGTCCGGTGCACTTAAGCAATACTGTGGCTGATCAGTAGTGTCTCGGTTGTACTACGAAGTCCTGGGGCAGCGTAGCGTTAGAAGTGTGTCTGAACGGTAGATCTCGACTGACGTCAATCGTGGCTAAAGGATCGTCTCTGCCAGGAGGGTGGACAGTTGGTCGTCACACCCGACACCCATCTCGCCCTTGTTCGAGCACCTGCGACATGCAATGAGTTGTATAGGGTGTCATAAAGAAATGATCTCGCCACATATGCCGTCCGCATTAATTTTTAACACAAACTTTAAACATCAACAGCCCACACACACATCGCCACTAATTCGTATTAATCAGTATTAAACTCCCCAGCTGTGACTTATTTCACTCATCTACCAATTACGTTTTAAGTATTTCGTTGAGAATGTTCAAATTAATTAACTGAGTATTTCATAATTATTAATGACACAAAACAACAACAGCTAAGTGCAAGATGCATTATCATTTTCTGTACTGAAGTCAATTTGACCCGCAACATTTACATTCATATTAAGTTAATCTTTAATTGCGTTAACGCCGAAATTGAAAACTGATATACACGCACACACACAAGTATAGTTTATAATAGAAGCTGAAACACAAAAATATTTTTAGAACCCGTCAACTTGTACATACCTGGAGCAGTACTTTATTCAGCCAACCATAGAGAAAGTCGACGAAGTCCTGAACTGATGAGTGCCGTCAGCCGAGAGCAGAAGACCTGGTTGAGGGTTCAAATAGAAATGAGACAGATTCAATGTGTCTGTCTACCCAAGAAAACTTCTCTAAAGCAGGACTGTACAAAAACAGCTGGGCGCGCCAACTGAATATCATAGTTACACAGCAACAGTGTGCATAGCCGGACGCCGACGAGATGCCGTGGCCGCGCGTGACATCAAAGCCGCTCGTTTTAAAAACACTTAGCCTACGATGGCGAACCCAGTACGGCACACCCTCACCCCAAAAGGGCAACATGGTTGACCCAAAACAAACCAGTACTCAAGCACGACGGCTGCGGGAAACCTGGAAAAATCTCAGATTCTAAATCGCTCTTGGTGAGTTCAGTAACACAGGAAAACGAAAAAGCAGAAGGAAGAGGTGTGAGTATGCCACTGTGTCTGAAAGAGAAAATGTAAGTGTGCGTCCTGCATGCTCGCCGGGCCCTATCCGCATGCAGATATAAGGAACAGAACAGGAGAAAGAGAAGAAACGCTGACCAGCTCTGAGTACCGACCACCAAGGCCTCCCAAATCTAATAACTGAGACCCAGGACCATTAACACTATTCCTCCCTTCCCAGGACTGAAAATCTCTACCACACTGCGACCATCCCCCACGCGAGTCCTCTCCTCCATGCCAAACTCTCGGGACCGCCCCAACACGTCACCCACTCCGGTGACCACCACCTAACTCTCCTTGGTACTCACATATTCATGCCCGAAGGCTAACAAGGTGCTACAACCTTGATATGCGAGTACCCTTCGAGAACCGTCCACCTCGTGGACCGACCAGCCATGTGAAGCAAACAAGGCATCCTCCATCCTTGACACATGACTGGCCCACCTCCCACACTAGGGTGGGCGGACCCGATTCACAAGGCAGAGAAGACAGCGCAGAGGGCACGCGAACATCAATCCTATTTCTTAACTTTTCAAAAGCAGCTTAACTAGCAGGGGGGGTTTACTTTTCCACCGTCTAAACAAATCACACTTAATCCAAAACTGACACACCAGAGAAATCAAACGAGGAATGCGGCATGGATCGAGCCTACAATATTCAAAATCAAAATCAACCACTATGACCAAGGAAACACCAGCACATAACTTCTCCATCGTACTTTTAGAACAGGGAAAACTGACGATCTCGACAATCTAAGGTCACTCTCCAACTCTCTAACCCTCTCCATGATAACTTTCCAGAACAGGGGAAACCGACAATCTCCAGGACTACAATCTACTCACTTTCGGCAAGGTTCTCTAACTCCTTATTGATAGTTTTTTTTTTTTTTTTTACTAAGGAGAGGGGTAGGAAAATCAGGAAGATGAAACGGGGTAAGGATCATTAAAGGCTCAATAGCTAGGAGTAAGGGTAAGGGCATGGCTCCCTCCGGAAATAAGGATGAATGGAGGAAACCAAGGACGCAACCCTGAAATAGATGAACACGACTGGGACTGTGAGGAACATCTACCCGCTACCCGTTAACCGCTTCTTCTCACCTTTCTGTGACGGACTTTCGGTACTCGTTCCTTTCGGACACAACTCTCTGAGAGATTATTTCGTGTTGAGCTGCACTGCTTCGTTTCTTCTGAATCAGAATCAAGGCAACTTACCTCGCTACTTTCACTTCGCTTTGGATTATGCTTGTCATCTAACTCCTCTGCTACAATTTCTTACTTTTCTTCTACAATATCCCTTTCTTCATCCCCATAATCCAAATCAACATCATGACACTGCACCTCCTCACCATCTTCCTGTTGCTCCTCTGATCCATCTTCAACTGAATCTTCTCCAGCTCCTTCACAAACTTCTTCACTAACCTCTTCTCCGATCTCATTTTCATCAACACCTTCATCATCAACATCATCGCCATCACGTCCACTACTACCATCAGAACACTGCACATCCTCGTCCTCCTCTAGTTGCTCACCTGGTCCACCTGAAACTTCTTTCCGCTCTTCAGAATCTTCAACACTACTTACAGAAGGCGTCTGCACATCTTCACACACTACATCATTCTCACTCACACACTCCACAACGCTGCCACCAAATTTCTCCTCAACTTCTACCTCGTCTACTTCTACAACACTTGCAGCCTGGACATCCCCTTGTCCATCCACAACCTCAGAAACACTTGCAGCCTGGACATCCCCGTGCCCATCTGCAAACTCAGACTCTTCAGTCTGACTAACACCTATAACTATACTTCCCTGTGCAGCATCCGCAGACCGCTCTTCTGACTCTTCGGTCGATTCCACTCCTTCACCACTCTCAGCAACTACAACATCCTCAACATTTTCAACCCTGGAAGCTAGCTGTCCAGGTTCATGAGCAATGACTAAATTAATTTCTACTGGCGATGGTAAAGCTACACCATCAAGTGACTTCTCATATCCCTGCGTAGACGATGATGATGTCACAGGATCTGGATCCCTCACGAACAATACCGGAACAAATTCTGCGGCATCTGGATTCAACCATGACGTCCTCTCTGAGTCCTCTAATTCTGTATTAACTGACGTGTTCTTATGCTCTTGTATTGATCCACAGAAGTTATTCCGCTTTTCTTCTTCTGCTTCACCTTCTTCATTCACTACTCTATTAGACACTGGTAATTCCTCTGGAACCTTTAAAGTCTCACTTTTCTCCAAATAAGAATAACGCCTAACTACAGGCTCCCTACTTGCCGATGTCTGTTTACTAACATAACTACTTCTTCCCCGGTTAATTTCATACTTATTTCTTCTCTCAGCTGTAACTGTTGTTACCATCTTCTCATTTGCCACCCCTCTGTAGCCTCCATTACTTCCGGAATGTTCAGTTTTTCTTATAGTCCCTTGTGTTCTCCTCCAACCGCCATGTTTGTCCTTTTTAGCTCTTCCTAAGGAACCACTGGAGTATTGGACATCTTTAGCAGCTCTTTCCCGGGACTCATCATTCTCCTGGACTCTCCTAGCATGCGCACACCACCGGTCCAGGTCCGCAAAACAACGTGGAGGATCTGCGAAAACTAGCCGGGATCTCTCTTGGGGATTCAGACCTTCTCGTATTACTTGTATTACTTCCGTCTCGGGCAACCCCAACCTTAATATACGGGCAGCTTTCCTTACATCATGCACGAAGTCCCCCAATGCCTCTCCGTTGGCCTGTAGGCGATAGAATAAATCTAACTTAAGCTGGAAACGTCGTCGATGGGGTATGAAGAAATCCAACACTTCCCCATGGAAAGTGTCGACACCGCAGCCCCGACGCAGAGTGTTGGTGACCAGACCGGCCAATGAACCCCGGCAATACGGGTATATAAGGGACAAGACCTCCTCATCGGACACACCCGGGAAATCTGCCAACTGCAGGACCAGGTCCAAGAAGACCAACAACCTGTCCTCATCTACTCCATCCAACACCGAAAGTTTCTGGAGAATCCCTGAAATGGGGTGGGGCAATTCCTGGTAACATACCGCCGCCAGAGTTGCACAATACTCAAACACAACACAATAAAACGTAAATCCCAATAAAACACCTAACACAAACTTAACCTACAAAACATAATGACAAAGAATCCGGAAAAAACTCAAGTACTCTTCTTCCTTTGAGCCGCCCCAGAGTGCTCTAGCGATGCGACGAGATGGGTGTCATAAAGCAGAGAAACAGCCATGCAAAATGCCCAGAAGAGAACACGACACAAAACAACAAAACCGACTCACTATATACAATCCACAAAGTACACATAAAATTCAATATAATAGAAAATACATAACTAACAAGTCGATGACATCTGGTCGGACCATGACCGCATTCAGAATACATGATACCGCAACGCAACACCCTCAATAAACAAATACTACATAACGGGGGTGCTATAAAACACGTCGTCTATTCCATGAAACAAATCGCAATCAAAATCAACAAGTACTGACGGCCCTCATCACGTCCAAAATCTGGTTGAGCTCCAGGGTATGCCCAAGTGAAATCGATCAGCTCTCATTCATTTTAAAAAAACAATCAATCACCTGCTTATAACCCCTTTTCAAAATCCATCTTGCACTCAACATCACAAAATAATTACTTAAACACTAACACATATTAAATCATTTTAAACTTCATCAACCCCTTATTCATTTTATAAAATATGTTATTTTTCTGATTATTCATTCTATTAAATCGTTACACTACCATTAACTTTTCTTGCAACACTTGGATTCCAATTAAAACTAATTTGAAATAATTTGCAAGTCCCAACACCAGCTGACATGCCTGTAGCCACACCAAGTTTCATTTAAGAAAACAAATACAAGTCCCCAGATTCTAAAACTTCCAAAGTTCAGAAAAATAAAGCAGAAATAATATCTACTACATACCTAGAATCATAACCACGCTCTGATCTACCATTTGAAACCCCCCTTTTATTTTATAAGTTTTTTTTGGTAAATTTTTTTTTGAATTTTTTATTTTATTTTATTTTTATTAAGTTTTTTTTTTGTAAAGGGGAGAGACATCATATTTAGAACTAGGTGGTGAACCTAGAGGAAGCAAAAGTGTGTAAGGCCCAATTACAATTACAGACATGTCCCCCCAGGTGAATGACAGGACTTGCAAATAAAAAAAATCTATTAACCAACAAGCGTATACTTTATTAAGCCTGCAAATCTTACATGAGATGACAAGTTATAGATTGAACAAGAGCAAAATTAACTGCAGGATTATATATATATCAATTAATATTCTTAATGGCATAAAATGTGAGCGAATTGAATATTAACATAAATTGCAAAAATCCTGCCACATTATGTTTAAGTTAATGGTTGCAATAATATTATTCACAAAATAGAAAATCACTAATCCATAAGTGTTGTATAGACTTCAAATAGGCTAGCCTTTTAGTAACTTAGTAAGCACATTAATGATCTTTTAATTTATAACATATTCCCCCAACAAAATATATAAAGATTACACACACAAGCACATACACAACATAAATGACACAACATCCCTCATTTCACTACTAAACCCCTCATAAAACCCATTTCAACTAGAGTAAATGAATGCACAACTATATATATATATATATATATATATATATATATATATATAATTAACAAGGTAATCAGATAAATCACAGCTACGAAGCATTAATATGCCTTGGTAATTAGCACCAGAGAATGTAAGTACCCGCCCCCAACTAAACCAGAGACTCAAAATACTAATCAACCCTCACTTTAATCATAATAAGCAATAAGAATAAGTGACCATTAAAATAGTTTCACCACTTAAAACATCAGACAGCCCCCTTTACGTGACTAAAATTCTGCCATGACCGTATGACATGAAAGCACGAAATAACTAACTCCCTAATGGCTTTAATTGGATTAAAAAAGAACTTACAGCGGACTGCGGATATGCGTGTGTGTGTGTGTGTGTGTAATTATCTTACACATTATAAGCAGATATAACAGATTTCATTAGGTCTAATTGTGTAATGTTCACACATGCAGTCACAGAACTGAACATGAGAGTTTGTGCCAAAGTTTAACGGTTAAAACTTCATGAGTGAGCTTCTGGGAGCTTCCGTGCATTCACAATGTCGTTGAGATAGAATTAGATAATCAGAATGTTCCCACCTGGATTGTCTGGTGCACTTAAGCAATACTGTGGCTGATCAGTAGTGTCTCGGTTGTACTACGAAGTCCTGGGGCAGCGTAGCGTTAGAAGTGTGTCTGAACGGTAGATCTCGACTGACGGCAATCGTGGCTAAAGGATCGTCTCTGCCAGGAGGGTGGACAGTTGGTCGTCACACCCGACACCCATCTCGCCCTTGTTCGAGCACCTGCGACATGCAATGAGTTGTATAGGGTGTCATAAAGAAATGATCTCGCCACATATGCCGTCCGCATTAAATTTCTAACACAAACTTTAAACATCAACAGCCCACACACACATCGCCACTAATTCGTATTAATCAGTATTAAACTCCCCAGCTGTGACTTATTTCACTCATCTACCAATTACGTTTTAAGTATTTCGTTGAGAATGTTCAAATTAATTAACTGAGTATTTCATAATTATTAATGACACAAAACAACAACAGCTGAGTGCAAGATGCATTATCATTTTCTGTACTGAAGTCAATTTGACCCGCAACATTTACATTCATATTAAGTTAATCTTTAATTGCGTTAACGCTGAAATTGAAAACTGATATACACGCACACACACAAGTATAGTTTATAATAGAAGCTGAAACACAAAAATATATTTGGGGTTAAAATATTTTTAGAACCCGTCAACTTGTACATACCTGGAGCAGTACTTTATTCAGCCAACCATAGAGAAAGTCGACGAAGTCCTGAACTGATGAGTGCCGTCAGCCGAGAGCAGAAGACCTGGTTGAGGGTTCAAATAGAAATGAGACAGATTCAATGTGTCTGTCTACCCAAGAAAACTTCTCTAAAGCAGGACTGTACAAAAACAGCTGGGCGCGCCAACTGAATATCATAGTTACACAGCAACAGTGTGCATAGCTGGACGCCGACGAGATGCCGTGGCCGCACGTGACGTCAAAGCCGCTCGTTTTAAAAACACTTAGCCTACGATGCCGAACCCAGTACGGCACAATAGTGTGGTTTTGAAATGGATTGTCTTATGAAACGATTTGTGGTTGATGATAACAAATAATAAGTTGGACTGTATATTCTTTTATATGTTGATGTCATTATGTTAAATGTATTTGTGTACTACATTATGGTGTATTAGATGTTATGTAAACAATGTGTATATGTAGGAGAAATTGATAACATTAATTATAAATTAAATTAAATTTTCAATTATTAGTATAAATTAATAATAATTATAAAATTTTACAGACTAAATAAGCGATGAAAGTAATTGTGAACTTTTAAATAATTGAATTAAATAATTGAAAATTAATTACTTAATTAAGGTTGTACAAAAGAAAGTTTGATAATGAAGTTAAATGATTTTATGAAATTAAGATTCTATAATGATTAGTAGATGATTAAACAGATAATATGTTCAAATTGAGGTATATTATTATAAGGGGAGAAGTGATGTATTTTCTAGTGTTATATCAAGGTGAAATGTTGTAAAAAGGGTTTGGGTGATAATGAAATAAGGCAGGTGAGTTAAGCAGAATTAAAGTTAATGGGAGTTAGAGAGAATAAGAATTTTGAAATACCGGTAACACACAAAATAGTGTTAGATATTTAGAGACACAGTGGTTAGCGATTATATGTACAGAGGTGAGTAAAGTGAATGGTAAATATATTTGTTGATGGTGATATTTTGTAGTCAGGGTAGTGGTGTAAGGAGTGATCAGCGTGCGGCGTTGTGGCAAGTGATAGAGGAGTTTAAGGGAGTGTTTGCCGATATTTTGGAGGGCAAATGGTTAGGTATGTATATGGCCAGGTTGGGAACACACGTCCTAGTACAAAGACGAGCAGTGCCAGAGGTAAGTGGAATTAGTGAAGGTGTTTATAATTGAGAGATTGGTGTCATAATTTGTAAATCTGGTTGTTAATAGTGGTTGTTGGTAGGAAGAAAGGGAGTAAGATTATAGGTGTCTATTCAATTGAAAGCATAGCGAATACAGGAGTCACCCCGACTAATCAATGATCGAAATGTGAAGGGTTAAGTAGAAATTCATAGTAGAAATTACAAAAGGTAATAAGAGATGAAATATAATGTAAAATGAAGGTTAATAATAAATTTGAATTTTATAGAATTAAATGATAAATAATTGATGGCTAATTAATAAAAGTTCAATTGAAATTAAAATGTAAAACGTTTATAAATTTTATACGCAAATTTAAAGATGTAGGGTGTGTAGATTTTGACCAAAGTTAAATGTGATTTGGTTATTTTAATGTAATAATCGCAATGTTAATTATAAATGTATACATGCCAAGGGGTAAATCGAGTTATTATGAATAATTAAATCACCCAAACTAATGGAGATTGATAATGTTAAAGAAAGAGAGTCATAGTAAAAAAAAATATAAAATTAATGGAAACAAACTTTAATAGAATTTGAGAATAAAGTAAAGTTGTAAAATATGTAATTTTGAGTAATTTAAATGTCAATTTTATTGTTAATTGTACTGATACTATGTTAATTTTAAAGGTCATATTTTATTACGTTGTTGTGTTTGAAGATAGAATTTTTAAAAGATGTTTAATGTATTTTCTGATGTAGCCTATGTACAACATACACACACCATGTATGTGTACATACATATACATGCGTATATACATACATACATACACATATATGTATGCGTATGTGTATATACATGTGTATGTGTGTGTGTGTGTATGTGTTGTTGTAGGTCAAGGTTGTGGACTTGACCCAGTTTGATCAGCTGATGGGTGATGTGATATACTAAACCCGTTTGGGCAATGAAGGGATGCGCAGATTTTGCTGTTTAATTGATTTGAATAATTTTAAAATTTTTT
This sequence comes from Magicicada septendecula, assembly GCA_034769895.1. NCBI lineage: Eukaryota > Metazoa > Arthropoda > Insecta > Hemiptera > Cicadidae > Magicicada > Magicicada septendecula. The sequence continues at coordinate 187,041,921 of CM068375.1, forward strand.
GAATATTGAGAACAGTATATTTTAATAAATCTAAATTTTTTTTGAAGAAAACAAATTTTGATTTTGTGCCTCCCATCTAATTGATGTTTTGAATTATGATTGTATTATTGTTTATATGTATTACTAGGGTTTTACTGAATTATATTGTTTAGTATGTATGTATAATCACATGTTAGGATAAATGAATTTGTGGAGGTTCAATTTGTTTGTTTTTCTGAGTATTAATAGTAATGAAGAAAATTGATAAATGTAGATAAAAGATTTTTTTTTGGTTTTGATGAAAATAATAATAATATGACAATCTGATTTTGAACTTAAAAGAATTGTGGATTTAAAGATAAATATTTTGTGACTTTTAAATGATGAGTTTATTTATAAGATATAATAAGTATATGTATGCGCCCAATATTGCTGAAGGCGACCCAGTATGCATGACAAGGGGGAACATATCGGTTGAGGATCTGGCATGGAGTAAGGCCAGGGGTTTGGAGTTTGGGGGGTAGCATGTTAGAAGGTCAGGTGTGCTGTGGTGCATGTCTGTTCGATTTTATGGTGTTGGGATCTCGAATAGAGAAGTCCAGTAATCTCATTCAAATGTGGCCATAGTCGTCCGAGCCAGGGGGGTAGTTTACCCATGATGTATAAGAACTAATGGGGGTTTGTTGGCACCATATCCTCACCGATCCTCTTTGGGGTTTAGCAATGAGATTTCTTCTGTTTCGACAGAAGATCTCTCATTGGGGGGTATTGTAACGGGGCAAAAGGGAGGCCTTTTATTGTATTAACTTCGGGTTTTTATTTTATTAGAATATTCACAATTCATTTTTCATCTGTGGGGACAGCCACGGGTTAAATAAAACGTAGTTCGAACAAAGAAACGGTGATGAAACAATGGCAATGGAATGTGTGGGTTGAAGATTCTTTGAACTTTGCGGGTGTGTGACATCTGCGCCCAAACGCACTAACATCGGCGGAGCGCATACCCACGCTAAGCCAAAGGCGCACAAGATGGCTTGGAGATGAATTTTGTTCGCACGTGGTCTCAACATGACGGAAACGAGATCAAGTCCTGCCCACATTTGTGACGTCCACCAGTGAACACTAAATATCGTCGACATCCAGCACATGTAAACCATATGTGTCATGTGTGCAGTTACCAAGACTTTGACAACGAAGGCTGTGCGGCGACGAAATTTGTTAGCAAGCAAGGCAGTAATGTCCGGCCTCATGTAGTCAGTCGAGACACCGTCGCGGCCACGGCCGGACGCTCGCTACGACTCAGTGGTCTCAAATAAACTTTTTCAGATGTAAAAGTCTAAACATCAATAAATTACCACCAAACAGTGAAACTAAAATCTCAGAGTAACGTGAGTGGAGTGAAAGAACGGGATGGTAAAAGTGGTGAATAGACAAAACATTCGAGTCGGTACAAAGTGAGGCACGAGATGAAGGTTAAGTAGGCGACTACCCATTTGGTTAAATAATTTAATGCGAAAGAGCGCTCTTAATTAAAGGAACTATTTGAATGGATGTGAATGTAGTGTGTGGATGTAGATACTGGGCCGCTTTCTAAGTATGTATATCTATATAAGATTTAACGTAGTAATTCAACCACGGAAATGATTGATTGTATTTTTTTTCTATTTTATGTAATTGTTAAAAAAGTAAGTCGAACAGTAAATCTATTTGTTCCATCAAATAAAATGTTTTAGCGTAGTTATTTCGTCATTACCACTTCTTAATTTTCTGTGCTACAAGATTCGTCTAAACGTTCCCGGATTTCTTCTGAATTATTATTGGGGAGGTAGTCAGATTGCAAAATTGTCCCATTTTTTTTATTAAGGTAAAGTGTAAAGGTTTCGATATTTAACCAAAAATATTGTGGCGACTCTGGGCTTCTGATTGAAATTTAAAAAGGTGAGTAAGTGAAAAAGATCGCAGGTAAGTTTCTGGCAGTATTTTTATTTTAATTTATTTCGATTAAGTTTGTTTATCAACAAACTCTGAACTTGGAGCAGTGTGGTTGTGCTTCCCCTTCTATCCAGTGTACTTAGAGGGTAAGTAGCAGTTCTTTTTATATAATTTTTCAATAGTTTTGTTTAACTTTGTAGGTGGTGGTGGTTTACTAATTTTTTAACAGTTCACGTTTGTTATTGAACAAATCTCAGGTACGCTTAAGTTAGTATTTAATGTACAAGTTTAACTTACACCTGAAGATGACCATATATTGTTTTAACAGTTGAAATGTCATGTGATAAATTCTAATGATGGTAATAGTTTAACCTAACCCGTCTGATAATTAAAATGAATTGTTTGTTGAATATTTGTAATGTTTTTAATAAACAATGACACAATAACTGTTCATATATTCATGTCCGCCTATGTATAGACATTAACTCAGCCAGAAAACTGTAATATTACATTGTTCTTATTGTCCTTATGAGGTAGATGTTTTTAGTATTGTTATTGTACAAGAAATAATGTTACAGAAATGTTGTTAAGAGATGGGCAACCATAATCCATATCGCCTCAACTTTTTGTTGCCCCTCGCTGAAATGAAAATCTGCATATGCCCATGTATCTGAGGTATAGATCGAAGTTAATAATGCTACTCAACTCCACCCTACAGAACAAATATTATGTTTTAACATGCTTTTCACTTCTGTTCCCATATCATATATAATGGAGAATTTACACAGAAATTTCTATTAAAAAATATTATAATAGATAAAAATGATTAACATTCTAAAAATAATTTTAAATAACTCAGGGAGTTTAATTTTTTTAAATTTATGTTTGGGAGCTATGTAACACTTACTGTAAATACACAGCGTATACATAGTATACTCAAATTAACAAATTTTGGGGCAACGGCTTGGAGGCAAGGCTGATAAATAGCAAAAGACAGCAAACTAGAATACCAATTTTTTAAAAACTTGCCATACCTTACAATAATTATATTAAATAATTGGTTTAATATGTTAATGTAATTAATATACATGTGCTAGTCTTTATAATAAAGGTTGTAAGAGTTAATTTAAAATTGAACATCAGTAAGTCGTTAAATAAAAAGCATGGTAATATTTAAAGTCATACTTGTGTTAATAACATATCAGGAGCTGGGAGTAGAAAGGGCGAATATGAAAATGATGGTGTTGGGAAATCGCGTTTACAGTTTGTGAATACTGTCACGATAGAGGGGGCGAATATGTATTTCAGTATTAAAAAACATAGATTCTGATTAGTTTACACTTTTATTTTTAAATAATTAATGATAAGTAAAATAAAAAAAATAATAATATAACATATATTCACCTTTACTCCTCCAATATTACAGCACTAAGCTCTCAGCTGGTTTTATGTAGTCCATACATTTCAATGCTATTTAGAAAACACTAAGGGCGATCACACATATACGTGATAGTGGTATTACCGTGTTCTCACCATGAGGATTCTGTAAAAAAAAAAATTGATTTTTTTTTATTTGCCCTTTCTCCTCCGAGCTCCTTATATGTTTCAGCTTTACTATTTATAATTCACTAAAATATATTTTTTACATAAGCTATAACAAATTATTACAGTAGCCATAGTTCTACAGTGGATGACAATTGTGTGGATTAATTGGTGACAAATGTTGGATTAATTTATTTGTCAAAGCATGGTTAACCAAATGCCAATTGTAAGGGATATATTATTAACTCCTAAAGGCAATGCCTTGTCGCTGTAGCCACGTCACTCTATCCCTTGTGATATTCTTCATTTCTTCATAGGACCCACTATTCACGACACTCATTGTGCTGCGGAAGTATGCAGTTCTTGGTCTTCCTTTGGGCTTCTTCCCCACTACTTTGCCATCAAAGATGTTAGTTAAAAAAGCACTATGTCTGATCACATGCCCTATCAACTTAATCTTCCTCACCTCTATACTCCTAAGCGATGTTCATTCGTCTTCCTATCTGTCCAACTAGTTTTTGTCATTCTCCGCCAAATCCATATCTCCATTGCTTGAAGTCTGTCACTCTCCACCTTCCCTAAGGTCCACGATTCACACCCGTAAGTTAAAACACTCCATACAAATACCTTAACAACTTTTTCCTTGTTTCAATACTAATATGGTTGCTTGTTAACAAGTTCCTTTTGCTCTGGAATGCTTGTTTTGCCAGAGCTACTCTCCTCTTAATCTCTGCCAGACACTTATTCCCACTTGTAACTATGCTACCCAGGTAACAAAATTCAGTAACATGCTCCAATATTGTGTTGTTCAACATAATGGTTGATTTAATGTCTTCTCTTTTTTTACTTACAACCATTATTTTAGTTTTCTTAACATTAATCCTCAATCTCCAAGCGTGAAGAATTTTGTTAAACGTACCTAACATTCGGGTCATATGCTTTTCTGAGTCAGCCATCAGCACAATATCATCTGCGAAGCGGATACTGTGTATCTGTTCCCCATTTATTTTAATTCCCCTAGAACTCCTTTTCATCTGAGTTACAACATCTTCTATAAACAAATTAAACAAGTACGGTGACAGTGGGCAACCTTGTCTTACCCCTCTTCTTATTATTGCTTCCTTTTTACATCCATTTATGTCTATTTCAGTACTTTGCAACCTATAAATATTGAAGATTACCCTTCTAACTTTCCAGTCAAGTCCTGACTTCCTCATAGTTTGAAACAACAGCTTCCAATCAACATTGTCGAACGCCTTCTCGAGATCCACAAATACTAAATAGGTTTTCCTATTCACTTCAATTCTCCTCTCCAGGATCTGCCGCAGAGCCAAGATTGCTTCTCTGGTTCCTCTACCTGCTCTAAATCCAAACTGATCCTCCTCCAAAGTGTGATCAATCTTTCCTGCCAGTCTGTTCTTCACTATGTTCAGCAAAATCTTAGCAGCATGAGATATTAAGGTTATCGTTCTATAATTAGCACAGTGTTCTACTTTACCTTTCTTTGGTATTGTGATTGTTCTACTTTTAATGAAATCAACTGGCAATACTCCCTCATCATAGCACCCAGTAATTATTCGAAATAGCTGGTCTTTTGTTCTCTCCCCTACATTTTTCAAAAGCTCTGCTGGTAGGCTGTCAGGCCCTGTCCCTTTTTTCATACTCAGACCTTTAAGGGCATAATCAAATTCCACCCTTAGGGGTGTAAGGTATAGGATGCGTCTCTTATAGCCTCTCCTATACAACCGTCAGCCTCACCTTCATGAGTTGTAGCGGAAGTTCGCTGCATGGTGCACCCTGTTCACACTAACGAGGCTCTGACGACTGAGTGACTGCCGGTATAAGTGGTCCCCCTACTACCAAGTGCCAACGGCTTCTTTGAAGGCGGATGAGCGGGTAGTAGGTTAGGGCACTCTCTTGTCCTTAGGGTGTGAAAATACCCCAGAAGGCGGATGAACCAGAGATGGTCAACGGCATAGGATGCAGAAGGCAACGGGAAACCACTGCATTAAAGATCTGAGGATATCCCCAGGCTTTTAGCATGATGGCTACGTCTAATGCAAAATATTCCGGAGTTTCAATTCCCCCATTCGGTTCGCCGGGGGGGGGGGGGTAGGTGTTGGATAGAGTCAATTTTGAAGAAGTTACATGCCATAATAGTGATAGATTACTGATGATAAAACTTAGGGCAGAGCCAGTTGATTTGTGTATAATTATGGTGTACTTTCCAACAACAAGTAGTAACGATGAAGATATAGAATTAATGTATGAACAGATTGAAGAGTTGCTCAAGATAATAAAGAAAGACGATAATGTAGTAATAATGGGCGACTTTAATGCATCTATTGGTGCTAACAGTAGTCAAAAATGTGCCGGGAAGTTTGGTTTGGGGAACATCAATGCACGAGGGGAAAGGTTACTTGAGTTTTGTGAGCAGTATGAGATGATCGTCACAAACACGTTTTGAAGTCCCCAAAAGACGACGATACACTTGGAAAGCACCGGGAGATGTTAGGAGGCATCAGATCGATTATATTCTAGTCAGACAAAGATATAAGAACCAAGTCAAATCTAGTCATTCATATCCTGGTATGGATATAGATAGTGACCATATTCCCATTATGGCCAAGTGCAATATTAAATTTAGGAAAATCAGGAAATCTAAACAAAAGAACTGGTGCTTAGAAAAACTGACCGATGACAAAATAGTAAAAGAATTGGAAGAGGAGACAGACATGTTGATGGAAGGAAGACCAAGTTGGGAGGAAGTAAGAGATGGAATAATTGTAACAGCACAGCGTGTTCTAGGGAAGAGGAAGTTAGAACCACGGCAACCGTGGATGACTCAGGAAATATTGGATCTAATAAGGAGGCGTAATAAGCTGAGAAATAAGGATTATCAGGAGTTCAAGAGAATAAAAAATCAGATTACCTCTATGTGTCGCATTGAAAAAGAAAATTGGATGAAACAACTAAGTCTTGAAATAGAAGATGATTTCAGTAGAGAAAAATGTGATAAGGCATATTTAAGGATAAAATCGTTACAGTTGAAGCATAAGACTCGAAGTAATGTTGTTAAGGATAAAACTGGTAAAATACTTTTCGAAAATGATAAAGTCAGCGAGCGTTGGAAGGAGTATATAGAGGAACTATATGATGGGGAAGCTGTGGTAGTCATGCAGGAGTTTCTAGAAAATGAGAATGCTGTAAGGGATATACAAAACAGAAATTTGCCATAACATCAGTAACATCTATTAGAAACAGTTACAGCATCTGTATTAACCTATATATAAATTCTATACCTATAAATGTGCCCGCGCACAAACACACACGCATACTTACATTACCTACCTATGTGCAAATACATTTATATCTATCATTAGTTACTTTTCAAAATACCATATTAACAATAATTAAATGTACAAAAAACTACAATTGCCCTTTTACACTTTTTGTAAAACAAGGAATTTTCTTTTTTTTATTCAGTGATGCAGCTCTTCAGTTACCTCCTGAAGTCTGTTTAAACTTACTAATGTAGTTGTGTCACTTTTTTATTTTCCAGACACTTCATTCCATTTCAAAGCTAAATTTCTGTTGTTTTTTTCTTCATTGTTGCTAATTAATCTCATGACTCTGTCTTTTGACTTTAAGTATAATTTTCTCATCTGAGATGATTTGAAAACTGGGATCACCTTTATCACAGAATCACCTAGATCTGCAATTTTTAAAATGTAGACTACCTTTTATAATTTCAATAATGGGTTCATATCTTTCTTGTTTGTCTGCTGCCTGATAGTCATATCATATTGTATTATGTGATGCCACCTTATAACCTTTCATCCGGTGGTGATTAACTGGGGTAACCGCCCACACGTCAGGTTATTTGGTGGGTCATCAACAGCCAGATGGTTTTGATCCCACCTTTCCACTGAGTGCGAGACTCATCATCTGATTCCATCCAGTAGTCTGGAGCGTACTCAACAGACAGTGGGATAATCACCACCACACACCTTACAATTGGCAGGAGATGCTGTAATACAGGCTCCATATTTTATCAGTTATTACTTGAACAGAAACAAAAGAAAATGGACTGCGGATTTACATGTGACAGTGTAAAAGTTTAGTGGTCACTACTGCGCATGTGCCGTTTTCCTATGATGTATTGTGTACCAACCAAATAGTGGTTAATTTTAGAATTTAACCCTTGTATCTCTATACCTAAGATTAAATCCTTACTATCAACCAGTTATAGCTGTAAAGTCTGTACTCTCTTGTAACTTTTTATAATTTGGAGTGCCTTTTCATATAGTGATGTAGTAATGGTTACTGATGTATTGTCCATTGCTCCTTTTTTGGACACCATATGTACGCTGAAGAATCAAAATCCAAATTATCGGCTGTGTTCACAGTTTATTTTCTTTGAGCTCACAATCAAAACATGTTTTTAACAATTTACAAGTTTTTTTCAATTTCCAGTATACCGGACACCCGTAATCTGTATCATTTGGATAGAATCTACATAATCCCTGTGTTAATTTTTGAATAACTTTAGTTTCTGTCAGCATGAGAGACTATAAGCTCTTGTTCCAGCATTTTCAAGCACACAAGCATAACCATAAAATATGCTAATCACTATGGAGAACATGTATAAAATGAGCATAATGACAAGAGCAGATATCAACTTTTCAATAGTAAAAATACTTCACTGATATAGGGTGAGTCAATAATGAATGTGAGCAAGGGAATAAGAAGAGACTGATATGAACGTCATGCCTAAAACATGAATCATCAGAATTCTTCACAACTACATATGTTTATACGCCTATATGCATAAATTCACAGACCATTTACAAACATATCAGTCAACTCTTAAATATGTTGGATGGTTATGTGAGACTGAATCTGTATACAGTATATAAGTTACACTTTGTTAATTCCTATTCTATTCACATTTATAGTTGTATTTATTTATTTTTTAATTTTTGTATATGTTCATTTCTTATTAACAACATATTTAATTTAATAAATAGCTTATTTATTAATTTTAATTTTCGTGTGCACTGAAAATAGAAAGTGCTACAGAATCTGAACTGTTGGCAACACTGCTATAACAAATTGTCATTCTGGTAAGATAATAAGTGAATAAATTATTTTTTATTATATTATATATGCCTAGTTGATTACTCCAAATAGCATGCAGTATGTCTTTAAATTTATGTATCACAACATAAAAATATCGGTATGGAGAACAATACATGACTTCCATGTTCTAAGATTTATATTTAAAATCATTTTTGAAATGAAATATTTCCATAGAAACTACTTCTTTCTTATTTCAGCCTTAACCACAACACTGTGGTCACTAACATATACCACCTCACGTTAGCGCACTAGATTTTCACTGTTGATGGCAGTCGATGGCACTGCCGAAACGTCTGGTTTTGCAGAAAACATTGGACCACGCCCAAACAGCCCAGGAAGGAATTTTAACAACACACTACTTCTTTGTTGTCGATAACGTAGTACTCATATAAAAATTATCCACTCCCCCTTCAACTATCATTTTCATTTATAGATATTTCATCTACCTTTCTACAGTGGATTATTAAGACCTTCTTTTCAGGATACTTTATTTATCAAAATAAAATATTTTACTCTTGTTAAAATGTAATTAAAGGTTTTCAGGTAAACTACCCCTTCCCCTTAACCGATCTTCACCAAAAATCAATAGGCCTTGAGTCCTCTACAACTCAGGTACATATACAAAAAATTATTTGATTCTGTTTGAATTTGCGGCAGTTATCATTAGCCATTAAAAAAATTCTTCACACACACACATACACACATCTCGGAAAATGACTTTTCTTCATGTTTTGAGGGTGTACAATCAGAATCAGCCCTTATCTTGAACATGATTTTTTTGCCATCACCTAGATCGCCTAGCTAAATATTATTTCAGAGGTGGTTTGCCAGTTCGGGGTGAACAGGCTTAAGGAGGGGGCAGTGTTTGTTACATAATGCGGAACGTCTTGTGCGTTCGATGGTGTCGTTCTAGAAGCGTCTTGACTAGCCCAACGGTGTGTGTATCTGCCAAGGCCGCATTCAAGTATTCTCTAGAATTTTCACATGTTTATAAATACATGTATTATGGAATATGCTGCAATCTCAGTGGGGTATAAATATAAGACTTCAGCTGTGCTTAGCTTAGTTACTGTCAGGCGATTACAACAGTGCGTTTCAGTGGCGACTTACATAGTGAGGTTTGAAGTATTAAGGCAAAGTGTTATGTGTTTTATAATCATGCGGGAAAACTGTAATACAGTTGTGTTTTGTATTAACTGACATTTTTATTGCGTGTAAACAGTTTTATTTGATTTGTTGTAAGAGACTATCTTGTAGATTACAAACTGTTTAGGCCTAATTGTGATAATTACAGCTGGTGATTAGTGACTCAATTGGTTCTTGTATTTTGTTTTCCACTGTACCATACGACGATCATTAGACCATCATAACAATATGAATTACCAGGGGGACCCAAAAAACTGATGTTACAAAAAGTACTGGTAGTTGGCTTTCAAGACTGCAGAAAATTATGTGAAGTTGAAACAAAAACAATTAAATTTTTATCAGGTAAACAAAATAAGGTCTAATACAAAAACAGACTTTCTGAATGGTGGATAAATCAAGAGTCAGGTTTTAACAAGATCCCAGTATATATAATGCTACATGTTGTATTATTTTGTATATCTGTATCACTTGTATTAACAGAGTGAGTAGTTGCTGGTCTGCTTTATTAAAATAATTCATCTGTATTGTACAAAAGTGTTAGGTTAAGCCACCTTACTGTTTTGTTTGTTATTTCTTTTGTCTTCAATCTATACATACACACAACAAATAATATTATGCTATATAGGATATTCTGTTACAATGACAGAGTTTGAGATCAGAAAGTTGCAGTAAATCATTGCAGCAATACAAACTTTTTCATTTTTTAACAACCAATTGGTTCATTTTCAAGAAAAATAACCTTTCCTCAACAGCATCCAGATGACACACCAACATTCGGATAAACAACATGCTGCCGTACTTATAAAAACGTACAAATACAGTCGCTAATTTCTGATGATTTGTAACTGACTGTTAACTTGTGAGTGACCTATATATTTTACATGTACTCAGGTGGTACGTGAAGTTAACTTACTGACACAAACCATTCTTCTCGAAGACTCCCAACTTAATACTGATAACAGTTTGAAAAAATCGAATAAACTTGTGAGCACGTGTGTTTTGTATGTCACAGCTGTTACCTACACCTCCTGCTGCACACTTTATAAGAGGGTTAAGCGCAGTGGCGAAGTTAAATGGAGGCAATTGAGGCAATGCCTACCCTAAAAAATTCTGTAGAATAAAAATTATAAATACGTATGAAGTATGTAACGTAAAGATTATACATTGTTACTATAATTGTCGAATTTACTAATTACATGCTTTACTCAGTGACCGCTAGACGGTGACAAGTGACAGCAGACATAGTTAGTTTAAAGCGAATGAGGCAAAGTGAACCTGCCTCAGCGTTTTTTGTATACATTGTATGTAAGCAATGTGTTGGCCGAGACTCGGCAGCGCGGGGAGCGGGGGATTGACCAGCGCTCCACACACTGTAGCGTTGAGGCATGTCTCACTGCTGTTGTGCGAGTTTCAAAGCGCGCTGTGTTGTTTATAATCGTGTTTATTTTGTGCGGTTATTAAAAGTGTGCCTGTGATTCCGGTGAACTAATAGAAGATCAACACTGTCATTTAAATTATTTGTGACATTAAACATATATATATAGAAACTAATCAAGTTATAAATTTGGAAGTTCAATTAGTTATATTATTGTGTATGAATATAACATATTCGTGTGTCGCCCGAAATGAGTGAACGCGGTCCTTTTAATACTTTGTCAGGTCTTTTAAACTTATTAAAAAGTAAGCCGTTTTCTTCTTGGAGTCACGAAGAAAAATGTGGTGTTCAAAACAAGAGATTTACGCCTAATTTAGAAATTAAACATTTTGATGGTAAAGTATCTAGAAACTTTAAGTTTTCTTGGTACGAGCGATATTCGTGGTTGACAGGCTGTCCGAAACCAACAGACTTTTTTGTTATACATGTATCTTGTTTTCTGGTGAAAAAGAATGGATTTTATATGGAGTGATGGTAACAAAAAACTTTCTTAGAAAGGCAGACAAACACCAGAATTCAAATAAACATATTCAAAATGAAGAGCGGTACCGTTTGCTGGGACGCGTGAGGATTGAACATACTCTCTCTGAAGGGGCTAGAATTCAAGCTGTTAAACATAATGAAGTCGTGAAACAAAATAGGCTTATTGTTGAAAGACTTGTTGGTATTGTGTGTTTTCTCGGGAAACAGGAGCTTGGATTTCGAGGTAATTTCGCAGCATTCACACATTTTTTTGTAGATCCTCAAAGAGATCACAGCTTTTAGAATCTAGAGGATTTAAACATCCACAAGCATCCACTACCCATTGGAACTTTCATTCCAGAGCAGTTCATACCATCTTTTCCCACTATGGTGACTTGAGACAAATTTTTGAGGACATTACAGAGAATGATGAAGGATGGGATAGTGATTCGTACAATTCTGCTGTTGGATTGCTTAACATACTCAAAAAGACCCATTTCATTTACTTACTTTGTTTTTATAAGGAAATATTCGTTTTTACTGACCATCTCTTTTCTCTACTCCAACACAAAACTATCTCCGATATAATTCTGTGCAACACTGAAAATAAGAAAACTACTGCTATCCTCAAGGACATGAGATCAGAAAACACTGTGTCGTCTTGTATTGAAAAATGTCACCAAATAAGCAGCGAGGTAAATATAGATGACAGTAACAGGAAACTGCTGAAAACGTTAACTTATGAAGTTCCTGACACTTTGATTATGCAGCTGGAGGTACGGTTCAGTGATTTCGAAAGTATCCAGTTTGTTGAGTTGTTGGATCCAAATCACTTCATTTCTTACAATGAGAGTTTTCCTTCTACTAAACTGAACAGCCTTATAAATAAATACCCTTTTTTCAATAGTGAAAGACTGGAAAATGAATTAAAAAACATTTACTCAGATACTGGAAAACATTTGTTCCCTCAAAGACTTTTACATTTTATAATTCTTAATGACTTAGATCCAGTGTACGTGGAAGTTTCAAAAATTAATTCGTTGGATTTTAACGTTTCCTGTTACCACGGCTTCTTCAGAAATGAATATGAGTACTTTGAAAAGAATAAAACACTACTTGCGCAATACGATGACTAATGAAAGACTTAACTCTCTTAGCACCATTGCTATTGAAAAAAAATTTGTGAAGGAATTGATGAGTGACCAGTTGTTCAAAGACCGTGTAGTTGATAATTTTGCAAGCAAGAAAACTCGCCGTATTGAATTACTCTACAAAAAAATTTAAGGTAAGACTTTTGCCTACCCATTCATTAACTACTAGCTTCGCCACTGGTTAAGCGTAAACTAGAGTTTCTCCTTTATTACCAGAAGGTAACATTTTTAACAAATAGTCAATTTATTATTACAAACCTTTTCTAATTGTAGTAGGCTAGTCACTATCAGGCTTAATATGGCAGACGGCCAAGATGGATAAGCTGGATTCACAGCAAATCATATCATCTGCAATTAACACCCATTACTTTTGATAACTATAAATTAGTGTATTCAAGTTCATGTTTATAAAGTTTTCACACTTTTCAAACAATAAATTACATTTGAATTTGATGTAATTCTGTAGGAACATTGAATAAATATTAGTATTTACATATACTGTACTATTTTTTACTTCAGGAAAAGGGAAGTATGGTGATCGCGAAAAAAATCGTGTTCAAGATAATGGCTGATTCTGATTGTACTACCCTCAAAACATGAAGAAAAGTCATTTTCCAAAAAGTGTCTCTGTGTGTAGAATTTGTTTCTATGACGAACGATAACTACCGCAAATTCAAAAAGAATCAAATGATTTTTTGCATATGTGCCCGAGTTGTAGAGGACTCAAGGCCTATTGGTTTTGGTGAAGATCAGTTAAGGGGGAGGGGCAGTTTACTCGCAACGTTTTACATTTTAACAAGAGTAAAGTACTTAAAAATTCATTTAAACTTTTTCAAACAATGGTAATTGTTAAAAAATAAAATAATTTTGTTGCGAGGCAATAAAATTATAATTTTTTCATTTTAATTTAAATCATCTGTGCATGAAGATGTATCATTCCTGGCAGGCAAGAATATCTCCATTATGTAATGTTTACGTTTCCAAAGTTTTATTATTGTGATTACCGCAATAAAAAGGCAGGCAGGACACACACACACACACACACACAATTTGCGTTATTTCTGGCCTCACTCATGTTTATTTTCTTATGTTTGCATGCTTTTTGAATTGAAAGTGTTGTAACCCACACCAACACAATGTGTGCAAGTCGAAAAGGTGTCTAGCGTGGACAGAGATTTGCTTCCTGTGGATCACTCGCCAAAGTAACTGCACGTGTTTACAGAGGAATGGTTCATAGGGAGACTTTTTGTCTTTAGGGAATGAACTCTCTGCAAGATGCTTAGGGTTCATGAGTTCCTTCTTTTCTGTGTTTTTGTTCTCTGAAACATACACTGTAGATTCGCAGCTTTACTCTGAGCAGTGCTCCATAGGGAATGTTGAAAATTTTTGTCCACAGTGGACCCTCATCATACTCACTAAAACCTGCTCTGATGTTTTGATACGGCAATCATAACAGTAAAACTTTGAAAACTTGAGCACTACTTAATGGAGATCAAACATTAACTTTTACAAGCCATTAATTTTATGCATATTTTGAAGCAATAAATGTTTTAATAAATTAATACAATCTGTGTACTTATTTCTATTATGATATAAAAATTACAAACTAATATGTGTACGTATGAAAAATATTGCAACGATACAGCCATATGCTGTATTAAGCACTGATTTAAATAAATATAAAATTTGTAAAATTATTATAAGTTTGGGGTAAATGGACAGGTCTGGGATTGTAAAAATGTTTCATTGTTATACTAGGGGAGAAATTAACCTGTTCCAACAGGCAAAGAACACCTGCTCGATTGTATGTGTGTTATGCGTGTATCTTGTGTGTGTTAGTGATGCATGTACAGACAGGAATCTCAGCTACCCTCCCCAAGTAATTGACTAAAATAATTATTTTAATTCACTGTGTGAAAACTAATTAGTGTATAAACAAACAAAAGGCACCAAAGTGTGTGTAAATTTTATAGTTATCCATAGTAAGAAAATGACGTTAATAGGACACACTATGCGAAGTCAGTGCGAAATAAATGTGCCAAAAATATGCAAATTACACTAAGACGATCAAATTAATACAGTGAGTGCTTAATCAAATTAGCTATGAGTTGTGCTATCTCGATTCAGTACAAAACACTGCCATTTGCAAAAAATTGCAAATATATGAAAAGGTATGGGAGTGGGGGCTAGCATGTGATCTGCAGGTCTCGACAGGATAATTTCGGAACCAACAGGTGCGGAATCTCGAGAGGGTATAAATTAAGGGTTCGACTGGAAACCCTTCTCTTCTTTTCAAAATACAGTTGCAGTCGGACACGCTGTTCATCGGCAGAACAGTTTATTTTGTTATAAGTCTCATCTATGAACGAATAAAGACGTTCAGTAATTATGTTTACAATATTATGGGAAACGTAGAGTACCGGGACCGTTTAAGTCAGCAAGAGTACCAACAGAGAAGCTACAAGAGCGCCGCGAGATGCTAGACGTTAGGAGATGCTTTTTAAACGCCTAACAGCCGTACGAGATCTACCTCGCAGCAGATAGTAATTCTCTGGGACAGACCACACACTACTGGAGAACGACGCTGGCCTCTGGACATATCCAGGACCACGCCAAGCCAAGAGTAACGGAAACCCAACTCTGGACCCCGTCAATAAGTCGTAAGGTCATCAAAACTCGAGGTGACATGCATAATGCATTTATAAATGATTCTTTTAAAAGAGCTCATAAAGACTATATAAAGAGACAATGAATTAAAACAAAAAAGGTTTATAATTAGAAATAATGTAATAGAGTCTTAGGTAAATGTTTTAGTCGTAAGAATGAGCGATCGCATATACATAAATATAGAAAAAAAAGAAAGTTTAATTTTGAGATAGTATATTTTTTTATCAAAGTAAAATAATTGAAATGATTTGGTATTTGCATTTTGTAGAAAAGAATAATTTAAATTTGTAATATGAAACAAATGCCAGTCTAAGGGTAAATAATATAAATTTAAATTTAATTTAAAAAAAAAAACATTGGTATAGACTGAGCAAGCTGAGGTCAGATCTGAGTAAATGAATTCAATTAAAAGTACATTTAAATTTTATTTTGTTTTAGTAAATCACATTGAATAAATGTCTAGATTAAGATTATTAACATGTCTAGATGTAAGAGTGTTTTAAATGTGTGTAACACCATATAACTTAAGAGATAAATACTTAATAATGAGTGATATCTTGATCGGAGATTATTAACAATGTTTGTTATTTATAATGCTTGTTAAACAATAAACATGAAATTTTAACTACTCATAAATCTACTACTCTTATTATAGTTACACCTGGTATCGCTATACAACCTGCATAAGTTACAGTATATCGAATTTATGTTATGTATCGTAATATATAAATATTTTTCTCCTCTGGAAAATTGTTTACCTCCCCCCCCTAGAAAATATATTGACCTCCCTGATGGCTGATAACTGATTTTCGTAAACGGATTTAACTGCCTGTGTGGAATGCAGCGTTATGACATGGATCAGAGTGGTGGGTGTTAAACAAAAGAAGACAAAAATGTATTAAGGGGCCCATGTACCCGAATTTTTTAAAAATTTCACTTTTTCTGTTTTTCAAATTTTCAGAAACTACAGTTAATTCTGAAAAAAAAATGATATAAAATTTGTTTACCTATGAGAAATAAAAGTTACAAAAATAAATAAATAAAAAGTACACAATTTTGTGTTGAGCGCTTGCATTTTCAGGCTTGGAAACTTTTAATATATTTCTGTTTTTTTTTTTCACATACAAAAGGGAATTTTTGTGTTATAGGTTAGGTTGGCTACTCTGTCATCAGCTGATCATTTTGTAATTTGATAGTTTTGCCTGTGGTATTGTAGTGCTAGCTTCTTTCTTTAGTTGTTTAGTGTTGTGTTGTCCAGTTAGTAAGTTTGTATTTGTTGATTCGGTGGATGCATCACATTAGTTTTCTGCTATTATAAAAATAAAATGCCTAGGAGCAGTAGAGTGTTCAAGAAGCGTAAATATTTTGGAAATCAGCATGAAACTGGCAGCCAGAAGAATGAACATGATAAGCGTAGTTCTAACCTAAATAAGTCTAATGAGACTGTTTGTGATAGACCAAGATCAAGTTCATTTGAAAAACTGGGTAATTTCATGACAAACTCAACTGAAAAATGCAGTGACAAATTACCCACTAGTTATATAGTGATTGACATTGATATATTGAACAAAAATTTATTTCAATCAGTAGTGTGTAGTAAGTGCGGCGTAGGCAAGGTAAGCCTTCAATAAAATGTAAATAATAGAATGGGTTGTGCTTCTAGCTTAGAAATGAAATGTGATAAATGTCTGGCACAAAGGTATTTTATGAGTAGTAATCTGATTGAGAATACTGGCTATGACATAAATATTAGGCTTGTCTATGGCTTGAGATCTATTGGTAAGGGTCATGATGATGCAGTTATGCTTTGTTCTGTTCTCGATATTCCTGGCCCCCCAACAAGGTTCAAGCAATTCAATACAGCAATATTGAAAGTGGTAAGTGATGTGGCTGAAAAAAACATGACAGATGGAGTGCAAGAAGTTATACAGAAGACAGATTCCTCCGACATAGCAGCCGCAATAGATGGCTCATGGCAAAAACGAGGCCATACGTCAATAAATGGAGTTGTTACAGCGACTGCAATTGAAACTGGGAAGGTTATTGATGTTCACTGCCACAGTAAATATTGCTATGGTTGTAAATTAGCCAAAGAAGACCCTACTAAGATTGAAAATCATGAACAGACGTCAGTTAAATTACGAAGGTTCCAGCAGGGGTATGGAGGTGAAGGGCGCTATAGCAATTTTCAATCGGTCACAAATGAATCGGGGAGCTGGTACCTAACCTATCTAGGTGATGGTGATTCAAAGGGATACAAGGCTGTCACAGAATCACTGCCTTATGGACCAAACGTAGAGATTGTCAAAGCTGAATGCATAGGGCATGTGCAGAAAAGAATGGGAGCAAGATTGAGAGCTCTATGCAAATCAGAAAAGGGAAAAAACTCAGCGATAATAAGACTCTGAAAGGGAAAGGCAGACTTACAGATGCAGAGATTGACAGGCTGCAGTTATATTATGGTAAGGCAATAAGGAACAACTGTAAAAATACTGTCGGAGAAATGAGAAAAGCAGTGTGGGCAATATACTACCACAAAGCTTCAACGGATAAGGCCCCTACTCATCACCTTTGTCCAAAAGGAGAAGAGTCATGGTGCGGATACAACCGTTCTATTATTACAGGTGAGGAATACAAACATGAGCATTCACTACCTTTACCTGTGCTTCATAAAATAAAACATATATTCAGGGACCTAAGCAATGAAACTTTACTGAGCAAGTGCCTTTTTGGTAAACACAAAACCCGAATGAATCGTTCAATGCCCTAATTTGGAAAAGGTTACCAAAGACAATTTATGTTGGGATAAATACAATTAAAGTGGGAGTGTATGATGCAGTGCTTGCTTTCAACAGCGGAGCTTACCGCAAATGTACTGTGATGGAGAAACTGGGACTGAAAGTAAGTGAGTCTTGTCAGGCACGGTTGAGTCGAATCGATGAGAGGAGAGTAAAAGAAGCTGATAAGAAAATGACGGAGCAAAGTAAGGTAGAACGTAAAAGAAAAAGGCAAGAAAACAATAAGAAATCAAAAGAAAATTAGGAAGACCCACAGTACGGCGCAGGACTATTTTAAATGTAGCTTTGTTGTGTAACTATGGTAACATTGACAATAAAGTAAGTTTTCTCAAAAAATGACTTTTTACCATATTTATGTACCTTTTTCTCAGCTTCTGTAAAAGATAGAAACACGATTCTTTTTTTAAGTTGTAGGGCTAATTACAATGTATCTACTGAACCTCAAAAACAGAAGAAGAAAGTAACCAAAAAATTATAAAAAATTATTAACTCTTTAAAAAAATTAAAATATTTAGACAATTTTTCAAAAAATTAATTAAATAAATGTAAGATAATAAAACGTAATTTTTTTGGTTCAGATGGTTAAAATACCTTCCCAGAATATGCTGACCAAACCTCAAGTTTGTACCTTGAACAGGCTTTCAGAAAAAGGTACATAAAGTTGATTAATTTAACATGGGGAAGGTAGGCGGGTACATGGTCCCCTTAAGGAACAAATGTTTTGTGAGAAATTTATAATTTTTAATGAAGAAAGTTGTGTTATGAATTCCGATCTGACGAGCTGAGAAGCTTGAAAGTGCTAATCGGAATAATTTTTCTATAGTGGTGTGCAACAGTGATAATTCTGTTTGAAATTTATAATTATATAGATGGAAAGAAAGAAAGACTCAATTTAAAAAAAGAAAAATGACTGGTATGGTATTGACAGGAAAGACTTTGATAACACTACAGACATCATTCACCCTCAGCTGATAATCTGCAGCGAGAGTCCAAATTACAGGAATAAGATCACAGCTCCCTTTGGCCCGCTCTTTGTTTGACCTAAAAACAATTATCCAACAGCACAGTCCTTCCTCACAAAGGTTGGGTCTTCACCCACGTGACATGGGGGTACCATTTTAGCTGATACGTCATTTCTTCAGAACTCATGCATCCACTTATTTGATACTTTGTCACCATATCTAGCTCTGCTTCTTGTCAGATATATATTATAGACACAAACATACAATTCTGCCCCTGTCATGTCTTGGTTGTAAAGTAAAGAACGTTAAGTTTTCATGGCTTCCTGCTCAGAGCACCTGTATTCACAACAACATCTATTGACAAATACTAGTAGCGGTCACTAGTCCTTCTTTGGTCTTTTTGATTGGCACAGATGATGAAAATTACATCTGAAAGTCACCCTATAATATATGCCTCTTGTTGTATGAGGAAGCGAGTTCTTGGGGTTTAACTCAACCGTTTGGGATTTTTCTGTCTCTTTAACTACTTGGGGTATGTTTCATGATAACTTTTGAAGGCATCAACTGATTTTCGTAAAACTTGGCACATACTTTACCCTACAGAATCTTGTTGTTTTTGAGATCACAACAAAAATAGGACGGGGAGTCAAAATTGTGAAAAAATCGCATAGTCCCATGTGAGGTATCAAATTAAACGGAATTTAAACCACAATCTGAATATAGTATAGTATTTGTTTTTGAAATTTTCAAAGTTTTTGGACGTCAGAGCCTAAAACGTTGGCAAAATTTTGGATAAAAGCACAAAAATTCATGTGGCATATTAAGGTAAAGCAATTTGGACTAAAATCTGAATATAATGCTAAGTTTAAAATTTAAAAATATTTGGACTCTAAGAACCAGTAAAGAGATCACAATTTTTTTTAAAGTGAAAATCCAATTGGGTGTCAGATTAAAAGGAATTGTAACCGAAATCCGAATGTTCCTAAGTGTTTGCATTTATTGTATGATTGTGTGCTCTACAGTTGATTTGTTACTCAAGAAATATTAGAGTAATTGGGATGTATGTAATTTTTCCCGAAATTGGAAAATTGTCTAATAACGAAATTCATGTAATAATAAATTTACTTCGTTCAAAATAGTGAGCGAGTTCTGCAGCTCAGGGAGCATAGGCCTACTAGTTAATCATAATGTGACAAATATGTTTAAAAAAAGACACCGATGTACGAACACACAAAGATTATTGTAAGATAGTTGAACATGTAATATAGCCTACATTTAAATTTTTTAGCTAAGCAGAAGTAGGCCTACTTCAGGATTAGATGCTATGAGCACGCTATTAGTTAAATATTGACAATGAAGCATATGCTTTGAGGTGCATCATCAATTGTAAACAAGAAGTCACATGGGATAATAATCAAAATGTACATATTTTCAAATACAGAAGGGAGTAAGACAGGGAATGACCTAATATATTTCCAATAATACTGGAGGTTAAAAGACGTTAGAATGAGAAAGAATGGGCATAGAATAGCTAGAGTACAACTCTCAACTTGGAACTCCAAGTTCAATCTTTGAACCTAACTTTCGGTAGTATGTGAACATTATCAGCAGGGTTAGGTCGGATAAGTACCATCCGATTTACCACACAAGTCCTACCTAAATACCGCTACTTATCCTCTAAGCCCGCTGGACAAAACTGAGAAGCACCATCATTGATGCAAGGTTGTTTGTTTTGTAAACTTGCGTCAGGGTGGTGGTGCTTCCTGGATCTGTCCAGCGGACTTAGAGGGTAAGTAACAGTTCTTTTTTATGTAGTTTTGACATGATAATGTCTTTTGGCTGGCCATCATTTGAAAATTTCTGTAACGCTGTAAACTGTAACGCATCACGCTGCATGACATCATTCTTGCGTGACGTCATTGGGATTGTTGTAAATAAACGTTTGTTTTGATACGTCGCAATATATATAATGTGTTAAAAATAATATCACTGCAAACAATTAAACCAGATTTATAAAGCGTCCTGAAAGTTTAAAATCAAGTGTTAGCACAATTTACCAGCCGGGAATCGTTAACTAAAACCGCGACCGCTAACATGCTAACGTCGTCGCAGATTAAAGACCTAACAAGCGAACAACACTGCATAGCTGTAGATAGGTTATTGGGGTTATTGTCTCTAGTTAATGGTTGTCTTCGTATGTGATTCAGCTAACGATCTATTCATTAAAAAATATTCAAGTACCGTCTGCCTAGTGGCAAAAGCTAAAGAGCATGATAATGTCTTTCGGCCGCCAGCTAAACGCAACATTATTATGGTTACTGACTGACTGATTGTTTCCTTTCTGCAAATGTTGCGTTTAGCTGGCGGCCGAAAGACATTATCATGCTCTTTAGCTTTTGCCACTAGGCAGACGGTACTTGAATTTTTTTCTGTAGTTGCATTTAATTTTGTAGAAGATGGTGGTTTTTTCTTTTTTTGCAGTCCACGCTTGTTAGTGAATCTCAAGGAGGCTTAAGTTTGAATTTAATGTACTAGTGTACCTTACACTTGAAGATGATTACAGATTATTTAGTACTCGAAATGTTGTGTGATAAGTTGTAACAATGGTAGTTGTTTGACGTACGCCTTCTGATAAAATTTGAGTTGTTTAATGAAAATTCAGTCGAGGTGGATAGCACGTTTGACGAACTCATTCTAGAAGGCATAAAGGTTTCTTCAGAATAAATGTGGAAAAAATTGTTAATAAGGTTCCACCAAGTGGCAGTTGGTATACATATGCGAATGAAATTAAATGTTTTGTTAAAATAGTAACAGATATAATACGAAGCCTCACTATCCACAGGAACTTCGAGATGATCCCTCTAATTGATAAGATACAAAGCTCACAGTTAAGACCGTTTAGCCTCGTCTGTAGAGTAGAAAGTCGAAGATACCCTAGAAGAGCATGTGAAGCAAAACCAGAAGGTAAAAGGAGAAGAGGCAGACCTAAGTTGAAGTGGGAAGACAGTATTAAAGTAAGTACAGAAAGGAAACTTCTATGCATTCATGTGCCTATAAAACTAAAAAAAAATGTTGACTGTATCAGCTATGGGAAGGAAAAGTTGGATGGGCACCTCCTATGCCATTCAAACTGGTTCACTGCCCCGATCGAGGGCGTGGGAGTGGAAGGTCCAGGCCCAGGTAGGACTACACGGTTCGGGTAAGAAAAGGAAGAAGGTATGTGATCAAGAGGCTGTCTATATAAAGGAAGAAATTGCAAGCCCACTAACCTCTGGGTTGAGGAGAAGAAGAAGAAGAAAATTAAAATATGGAATTTAACTTTAACGTAAAGTTAACTTTCAAGTGTTAAAGTTAAGCCTTTTACAAAGTATAACCTATATTGTACGACACCACCTTCTACGATAGGAGCAACACCAACAACAGAAAATTAAACAAATATATTAACAAATTTATTAAAGAATATGGAAACTATTAATATTACAGAAATACATTAAATGAAGTAACAAGAAAACTGAAATTTGTAGCTTCTGTTAATATATTTATTGTAAGTCCAACATGATGTATGTGTTCATCCACCAGAAATGTATATATTTATTTTGTCAAATCGTAGCCCAGAACATGTAATGCATTTTGTGTGTTGTCTCTACAATAAATTTACCCTGGCTGAATTTTCTCATTGCGAACATACTCCAGTTACAAAATTTTACTACTATGATTGCCACGATTAAAACGTGTGTACACCGTGAGCGCACATGTGTGCAACGTACCAGAGTGCGTGCTGGAGTCAATGCAAGGCGCGCGCTTGCACTGACCCCCAACATGCAGACTGCATCGCAGGACATGTGTCGGCTCAGCGGTGCGGTGTGAGTCTGTACATGCGTGCGCTTACCAGAGTGTGTGTTGAAGTCAATGCAAGGCGCACGCTTGCACTGACTCCCAACACACAAGACTGCAATGCAGGACACGTGTCCACCAAACGGGTGTATGTGAGTGTGATGCCCGTATCCTAATCATGACATTCAGAGCAGCAAAAATTCAATTACATGGAGTATTTCAGAGTGGGTAAAGGAGCCACAAGCTGAATTTATCTGCAGAGACATTGACAGGACACATCTGTTATCATGCCAGTTTGAATTAAAATAAATAATTTCATTTAATTTCTATCAGTTGCTTAGAAACAGACAACTTATTGTTATTAACAATTATAACAATGAAAAATTTAAAATTTTTCTTTCTTAATGATTTGCTATTATACAAATGGATAAATTAAGTGCTGTAGTTTGGGTTTTAGGAAATATACTATGATGTAATTCCTTTAAACATTTGTAAAAAATAATTCTTAAAATAAAGGTTCAGTCAACGATATGGGTGACTTTAAAAATTCAGTTGTATTTTTATTTATGGATTGTAAAATTAACATTTACACTAAATTGAAAGTATACACAATAGCATTTAATTAGATGCAGAAACTACAAGTTTTTGAACACTCCGCACCGAATGTGGTGACAATTTCAATTCACACACTTTTGGAGTAGAGTTTTTACGTTTTATATTACACGCTATAACATGTGAAGAGAAATTATTCAACTCTGAATGTTTCGATGTTTCATGCGGGTGGATCATTGTACACTGTAACGGAAAATTTGACCTATTTATAATTTTAATAAATAAGCTATGATGAAAATAGAAATAAGGGTGTGCGTGAGAAAGCAGAGAGGCGCTAGAAAGTGAGGTGGCAATAATGTGAAAACAGAATTACTTGCTAAAAGCTCGATAATGCATGTACGGTATGTTGAGGCACGATTTGGGACACTACTGTCATAAACTATATTATGTTTCAGATAGTAAGGGTGTTTACCAAATGTTGTAAAACCTAAGTGCATATAACAATAGCTGGCGTGGGAAAGCGATCTTGTTGTGTGAGAGAGATAGAAAGAGACGCTATTTTCTGTAAACACGTGGGCGCGGTGAAAAGTTGGGCGAATTAGAAAAAGCGTCATACGTTACGCGGGAAGTTGTAGTTAAGCGGATTGGTTGAATTCGTATTTAGCGGTAGTTTGTACCTATCGAAGCGTTTGGTTGTAGTTCGTAAGTAAGGGAAACTTGAGGCATGTATATATTGTGAACTTAGAGGAAATAAGGGTAGTCTTCTTAATATCGGTGGAATTATACGGAGAGACTCGTGTACGTTGTTTTGCGTCAAATAATATAGATATTTTAATAATTAAAGGAAAGAATCAGTAAATTTCTCAGAAGTAACAAAGTACGGGAACACTATAATTATTAATATTGAAGTTATAAAGCAAGTTTCATAAATCATAATAATTCAAAGAGTGTATAATCAAAGTTATAATCAATAATAATAAATAATAAATACATACGAAGTTCTGTTAATTCTTTACGTGGCGGTAATTCGCGGAAGAAGGAGTTGGAGTTCGAAAGAAGTTGTGACGGTATAAATTAATCGGGACAAACGCGACGTGGAGTGAGTTAAATGCACTTAAGTTAAATTCTGTCATCTTTGTGTCCAGTGTAATTATACAACATAGTTAGAGGTATAATCCATATGTTAGTGTAGTGCACTTGTGATAAAGTGAATTGTGCAAGTTTAACCGGAATCAACACGACGACGGCTGCTGACGAACACCGATCTACAATAGCTTCAGGACCACGCACTTGGAAGGATTTATGCAAGTAAAGAATAATGAACATTTAAATTCTGTTTTTTTTGATAATAAATAAACATATGTTGTATGCAACATAGTGACTCAATCTGTCATAAAGGACTCATTGCTAGTTAATCATATTTAATATTGTTCAATAAGTAATTCAATTCATATAAGAAGATTTTAATTTTGTAATGTATAAATACAAATTGTCATTAAAGTGATTAACATACTTTAATTTGTGTTTATTATTACTGGCGCCCTGAGGTAAATCAAGAGTCGGTACACTAGAATAAGTACCATAAACTATTATAGAAATTAATATATATCATATTTGATAAAGATAGTTTGTGTTCTTATTTTTCTCATGCTCATAGGCCAACTTAATTTTCAAATCAATAATTTTAACTCTTTTACAAAGGCCTAGCAAGAAGTGTATTATATTCTGTCGCCCGGAACGTGGGACACGATTGAGTCACTATTAAATAAATTATAAATTAAGAACAAGTAGAAATTAAGAAATAGTATAAAACATAGTTTATGATTTTATGATTACGCGAAGTAGGAGTAGGAGAAACAATGACATACAAAACAACACTTATAACCTATACAGCAACATGAGCACAAACACAAGTACCCAAAGTAACGCTATGGAGTTCCAAATAAATAATCAACTAGGTGATCCAGACACGCTCGCAGACATTTCAGAGGGGGATGAAGCGTCAGGGACGCGGGGACTAAACAGACAGAACGGTGTAAACGCAGAAACACAACAATTTACACCAACAGTGGTAACAGAACTCCAAGAACGACCGGTAAGTCAGACACCACCAGAGACAGACAAAAACACTGATATCTATACAATACTACAACAAGTACTAGAGAAACAATCAGAAAAAACAGAACAACGATTAGAACAGCTACTAAAACAATCAGAAAAAACAGAAAAACGACTCACAACAGATACAAATAACAAAACAGCTCTCACAACAGATACAAAAACAAGCAGAAAAAAACAGAACAACGGTTAGAACAACACGAGATGAGATTAGAACAAGCACTACTACAAATGAACGAACAAATCAATAAACACCACGTAGAAATAAGAGACGAAGTCGCCATGCAAATAGAACAAGAAAGAACGAACAACAAAAAATTGTTCCAAGACTACCAAGTAGAGACGAACCACAAAATACAAGACAATACCGACAAAATTAATGAACTTAGTATAAATACTAAACAGCAATTCTTAGAGTTGGACGAACGATATAGTAATAACATTCAAGTTATAAACAAGAGATGCGAAAATAACACAGCCGCAATTCAAAATTTACGAGCCGAAAAGATGGAAGAAGTGAAGAAAGTGTCGGAAGAAACTGGTCTACAAATACGAAAAATACAACGAGAAGTTAGTAATAAATTAGCATCAATTAATAACCAACCATGCAACCATAACCTTACTAACGAACAATTAAAAAATATCAGATACAATGGGACTGGAGACTTCCCGATGGAGTTTGTGAAGGAGATGGAGGATGTCTACATGGAATACTACCAAGATAATGGCAACGTCGCATGGATCGGAAGGCACCTAGAAGGAGAGGCCGCAGTGTGGTGGAGATTGATCAAGAATAGCTTAACCAACTTCGTAGAGTTCAAAGAAGCATTCATGAATAAATACTGGAGTGACATGATCCAAGAAAGGGTAAGAAACGAGCTCGAGTTTGGACGTTATCATATGGAGAGTGGTATGAACATGATACAATATCTAGAACGAAAATTATTAGAGAACAGACAACTAATTCCACCGATACCTGAGCAATACCTAATCAGAAAGATCGCTAAACATTATTTGCAAGGAGTACAGATCGCCATTGTTACTCGTGGGGTTACAACTATTAATGAATTCGGACAAGTACTATCAGAATTCATGGATTTGAGGAGTGAAACGAGGACAATGACTAGAACACATTATGACAATCGACGGGAACAAAAGCCATGGGTAAGAAATGAAGAGGAGAGTGGACGATGGATGGAACAAGCACGGGCACACGAAAGCGAAAACCGGTCGAATACACAACACTACAATAGACGACCAAATAAATTTAGAAATGAACCAGAGCCAATACCTTCGACTAGCGGTAACCAACATAACAAAAGCGGCACTGCAATATCAACAAAACAAGGACAGCATGGTACAGATGACGTAGATTTAAGCACTATTAAAAAGTATATTAATACCGTTGCTCTAGATTTAGAAGACGATGCCTTAAATAACGATGGTATTAGTGTAGAGTATTGTATAAACAAATGCCCGGAGATCAGAATATCATTGAATGAAATGCCCTTATACGGATTGGTTGATACAGGGAGCCAAGTGAACGCGATATCTGAGAAATGGTTCAAAAATAATAAGAATAAATTGGGAAAAGTAGAAACCTTAAGACTATCGAATACTGTCATCAAAGGAGCAACTGGACAGAGATCAAAAAGGGTGACGCAGCAGGTTTTATTAACGACCAAGATCGGCGATGTGGAAATGGACGGCGTATTCCTCGTGGTACCAGAACTAGTAACGGACTGTATAATAGGCATAGGATTACTAGAAGAATATGGGTGTATTATCGATTTCCGTAACCAACAAGTAACAATTCCAGAAAAGGGGAACCAGAAGGAAGTCACGGCAGAGATATTCATGGCCGAGGTATTCAATACTATAGTAGTGTATGAGGGAGCAGATAATGAAGGAATGGAGGAAGAAACCCAAAACACACACACACACACACACCACACAAAAATTAAAAAAAACAATGTAACAGCACACATCCGTATATTAATGTAGTAGTAATAGGTAGAAAAATAAATGTAAGGAAAGTCAATGTAATAACATATAATGAAAGTTAGTTACATAAGAAATTATGAAAATGTTTAGAAAATAAGTAAATAAGAATGGTTACCAGATGTTTAAAAAGGGAAATTGTTGTGGTCAACAGATGTTATTGAAAGAGAAAGTAGACCACCCACATTTTAAAGAGTTGTTGACAAGTCAGGTAGAGAGAGGGACAGATAATTTGTTTGTAAACAAGTCATAAAAGCAGACCAACCCTTAAGGTCTAGTATGCAATAATGAATGTATTAGGAGTAGTGTTGTAATAAAGTACTCACCCAAGTATACTAAGAAATTTAAGGCAATTACGTAAATTGAATATGTTGTTAATTTTAATTATAATGAATGTATTAATTATGTCAAGTTAATAGAATATCAAACAAAGTACTTATGATTATAATAATTTTAGGGACGCATCAATTAAACTAGTTTACAATTTTGAAAAAAAAATTGAACGTTAGTTTAATGGGGGGACTTATGTAACGGAAAATTTGACCTATTTATAATTTTAATAAATAAGCTATGCTGAAAATAGAAATAAGGGTGTGCGTGAGAAAGCAGAGAGGCGCTAGAAAGCGAGGTGGCAATAATGTGAAAACAGAATTACTTGCTAAAAGCTCGATAATGCATGTACGGTATGTTGAGGCACGATTTGGGACACTACTGTCATAAACTATATTATGTTTCAGATAGTAAGGGTGTTTACCAAATGTTGTAAAACCTAAGTGCATATAACAATAGCTGGCGTGGGAAAGCGATCTTGTTGTGTGAGAGAGATAGAAAGAGACGCTATTTTCTGTAAACACGTGGGCGCGGTGAAACGTTGGGCGAATTAGAAAAAGCGTCATACGTTACGCGGGAAGTTGTAGTTAAGCGGATTGGTTGAATTCGTATTTAGCGGTAGTTTGTACCTATCGGAGCGTTTGGTTGTAGTTCGTAAGTAAGGGAAACTTGAGGCATGTATATATTGTGAACTTAGAGGAAATAAGGGTAGTCTTCTTAATATCGGCGGAATTATACGGAGAGACTCGTGTACGTTGTTTTGCGTCAAATAATATAGATATTTTAATAATTAAAGGAAAGAATCAGTAAATTTCTCAGAAGTAACAAAGTACGGGAACACTATAATTATTAATATTGAAGTTATAAAGCAAGTTTCATAAATCATAATAATTCAAAGAGTGTATAATCAAAGTTATAATCAATAATAATAAATAATAAATACATACGAAGGTCTGTTAATTCTTTACGTGGCGGTAATTCGCGGAAGAAGGAGTTGGAGTTCGAAAGAAGTTGTGACGGTATAAATTAATTGGGACAAACGCGACGTGGAGTGAGTTAAATGCACTTAAGTTAAATTCTGTCATCTTTGGGTCCAGTGTAATTATACAACATAGTTAGAGGTATAATCCATATGTTAGTGTAGTGCACTTATGATAAAGTGAATTGTGCAAGTTTAACCGGAATCAACACGACGACGGCTGCTGACGAACACCGATCTACAATAGCTTCAGGACCACGCACTTGGAAGGATTTATGCAAGTAAAGAATAATGAACATTTAAATTCTATTTTTTTTGATAATAAATAAACATATGTTGTATGCAACATAGTGACTCAATCTGTCATAAAGGACTCATTGCTAGTTAATCATATTTAATTTTGTTCAATAAGTAATTCAATTCATATAAGAAGATTTTAATTTTGTAATGTATAAATACAAATTGTCATTAAAGTGATTAACATACTTTAATTTGTGTTTATTATTACTGGCGCCCTGAGGCAAATCATGAGGTACACTAGAATAAGTACCATAAACTATTATAGAAATTAATATATATCATATTTGATAAAGATAGTTTGTGTTCTTATTTTTCACATGCTCATAGGCCAACTTAATTTTCAAATCAATAATTTTAACTCTTTTACAAAGGCCTAACAAGAAGTGTATTACAACACCTTGCTCTCAAAATATCCCCAGTAGAATAAATGGCACGCTGGCAATCTCGTGGGCCACGGAATGTTGTCACTCCTGAAGGTAACTCGTTGAACTGCATCCATTTATTGCCTATCCCTATGGCTGATTGCTCCCCATACTGTTTGGTGTGATTTCAGACTTTACTGCGACTTGGGGAGACAAACAATTGGACATCATTTGGACATATTGCTCTGATGTGACAATACTGGAATTCCCATTCTCATCCTCAAAGAAGTGAGGACTGATTATTCCAAATTGCACACCATAGGTAAATTTAGCAGTGTGGAATGGTTCTCGATGCATTTCTCGACGGTTATTTGCCTCTCAATACCAAAAGGTTTATTTACATATCCGCTCAGATGGAAATGAATTTCATCACTCAGCGTATTGTGAATAACGTCTACATTGTTATTTATGACATACAAGAACTGGCGGCAAAAAGTCACATGGTTTACTTTATCACTGTCACTTAAGGTTAACAATATTTAAATTTTGTATGGCTACATATTTAAATCATTATGAAGAATTTTTTGAACACTGGTATTCGATGAGCCACGTGAAACTGTATGGCGTCAGGAGGAATGTTTAGCATAGGATAGTGTAGAAGAGCAGCTCTTTTGCGCCAAATTTTTTTGGGCGTACATACAGTATGTTACCTGGAGGTTCCTTTTTACTTCCATCTTCCATAAGGAAATGGAAGAATGGTGGTCATGAAAAAAAATTGTGTTCAAGATAAGGGGTGATTCTGACTGTACTATCTTTAAAACATGAAGAAAAGTAATTTTCCAAAAAGTGTCTGTGTGTGTCTCTTATGTAGAATTTTGTCTATGGCGAACGATAACTGCCGCAAATTCAAACAAAATCAAATAATTTTTTGCATATATGTCATAGTTATAGAGGACTCAAGGCCTATTGATTTTGGTAAAGATCGGTTAAGGAAGAGGGGTAGTTTACCTGCAACCTTTTATGTTTTAATAAGAGTAAAGTGCTTAATTTTGATGAATAAAATATCCTGAAAAGAAGGTCATAATAATCCACTTTAGAAGGTAGATGAAATATCTATAAATAAAAGGGGTAGTTGAAGGGGAGGGGGTAATTTTTTTAAAACTACCTTTTTCGAATAAACTACTTCATTTTGAAGGATACGATACCTTAGTAATTACATATAATGAAACTAGTACTCAACAAAAGTGTAAATATCAAAAATTGGGTTGTTCAATTAAGAGGGAGGGATAGTTTTCCTGCATTGTTTTGTGTTTTAATAAGAGTAAAGTACTTAATTTTGATAAATAAGTGTCCCAAAAATGAAGTCATGTTAATCCACTGTAAAATGGTAAATGATGTATCTATGCTCTGTATGACAGTGGTTGGCGTGTGGACCCTGGCCTACCTGCTGCTTTTCCCTCATTGTAATACTTCCGCCCGGGCTCGATAGCAGCTAATTGGCGCATGATTCACCTCACTGTGCGCCCAGTATGAAACAATTTTTTTTTGCCTCGCCCAATACTTGTAAAATTTTGTTATATTTGAAATCAGCGAAATAATACGATGAAAATGACACCATACATGACTAAGGAATATTAAAAATTGGGCGTTATAAAGCACTATGCACTGTGTATTAAAGTACTTGTTGACCTTTTACCTTGAAACACCTTAAAATTTAATATTTTTTAGTCGGGTTTGGTGTCATTTTCATTGTATTATTTCGCTGATTTCAAATATAAGAAAATAAGAAAATTTTACCAGTATTGGGCGAGGCAAAAAGAAATTGTTTCATAATGGACGCACAGTGAGGTGAGTCACGCGGCAATTAGCTGCTGTTGAGCCCGGGCGGAAGTATTACAATGGGGGAGAGGAAGCAGGTAGCCCAAGGGTTCACAGGCCAACCACCGTTATACAGAGCATATAAATGAAGACGGTAGTTGAAGGGGGAGAGTATGATTTTATGAAAATTTCTGTGGTGGTTTGAAGTAAAGTATGAGTATTTCATTTTGAAGGATAAGATACCTTAGCAATTACATATGATAAAACTATTACTCTATGTAAGTGTAAATATCATTAATGGTGGGGATCGGTTGAGGAGGAGGGATGATTATCCGCGAAGTTCAGATTCTTTATAAGAATAAAGTACCGAATTTTTATACATAAAGTGACTCAAAAATAACATTATATTAAATGACTATCCCATAATTACAAAAATATCTATACACAATGAAAATAGTTTGAGGGTGAGGAATATTTTTTTAGAAATTATCAAACCAAATTCAAGTAAATGATTTTAAATATTGTAAGGGTACATATCTTCAACATGCATTTATGAAGCAACATGAGAAAAAAAAATTAAATGATTAACACTATAAATAAAAAGGGATGAATCAGAGATAAAGGAATGGGTATTTAACATAATTATATGATCAAACATATAACGGTAATAATAAAAGTAACCTCTGATAAGAGAAAAGTAGCAAGCAATGGAGCAAAACTTGGAAAACAACGGTACAATACGATTTAACCAAAATAACCCAATAGATTTGGTAAGTGAGTAGGTAGAAACAAACCCCAGCCCCAGTGATAGGACAAATAAAGACAAAAAATAATCAAAGGCAAACAAATAATACAAAACACAAATGATAAATCAAATGTAGTAACAAGCAGTATATAAAGTTATGTAAACCAGAAGTACACTACCAATAACAATTAAGTGAAACAATTATTAATAGAATAGGTGTGTTATTAATAGCCTTATAGTGAGTTAAAAAAGTAAAACATAAAATATAGAAAAACTGACTATAAAATTATGTTTTAAAACCCAATAAAAATCCAAGAGTGAGAGATAGGTAGGGAGTGATAATAATAAACAGGGAAGTGACAAGAAGAAATTAAGATAAACAATTTATAATCTTAAGAAAAAATAATAATAACTAATGGTAATAAACCAGAACCATAATCAAATGGTTGATAGACAAATAATTTAATTGTATTAGCTAGTAAGAAACAGAGTAGTTATGAGGATAATAACAAGAAAACATCTTCTATTACTAAAATAATCACCAGGATGATTATCACTATAGAATAGATGATGTCAAGCCAATACTCACCAAAATTGTTATTTGTTTGAGTTAAAAGAGTTATAGTTTATAATAAGGAATATGGCTGAACAATAGACAGACCATAAACCTATTTTTATGTTATGTTTTGTTAGTAGGATTAAGTGTTAAAAAAGTGTGTGTAAGAGATAGGAGTAGGCATAAGCTACTACTACTACTCTCCAGCACTACAGCCCATGGTGAGCCCTGGTTTCCGCTACGACCCGTCTCCACTCATCTCTGTCCATTGCCCTCAGTCTCCAGTTCCTAATGCCCATCTTGTAAATTATAATAACATTAATTGATTGTAAAACAGCCCCAAAGTAATTCAAAAGCAAATAAGTACTAAATGACCATAAGCAGAACATATGGATATAATAAATAATGTTTAATTTGTGTGAAATAAGAAATTCTAGACTGTTACACTTCGGCCTATAAAATACCTAACTGTCTAACTTCAGAAAAAACCAATTGTAAGCAATTAACTATTGTATTTGAAAAGTAAGACCAAGTAACTTATTGATTACAATTAACTAACAATAATAATATGTCAAAAATGGAATAAACAGTATAAATAAGCGAAATATGTAATAACATAACATTAGCAATTTTGTCAAAAAAACATTAATACATGACCTAGACCAGCTTTGTGAGATGTCAAATTGATCTTTAAAAGAAAATAGGGTCATAGATGTTAATATTTCATACATTTGGTAATATCATCAAGGAACAATAGCCATTATAAAATATTTATTCATTTTGAACCAAAACCCAGGATTTATAACAATAGATACAAATGTATATAACCAATGAGAGTGGAGTTGGTTGCCATAACAACGAAACGTTATTATATTTAAAACCGTTAGAAAGTGAGGAGTCCATTATTAACGATCCAGCGAACAGACGCTAAACTGAATTCATCTCAATTAAAGTTTAATAAAGAAGAAAATAAGATCCAGATGAAAATAAAATGAATACAAGAAGTCGAACATAGTTCCAGTAAATCAAGGAGAACAATAAACCGAATTTTAACAATAAAAAATAAATAAAACTCTGAATAAAAAAAAAAATAGACGCCAGAAGAAGAAGGAAAACCATACCATTGAAAATTAACGAAAGTATAAACACAACCTGGAAAAATACTGGTT
Source organism: Magicicada septendecula (assembly GCA_034769895.1). Classification (NCBI taxonomy): domain Eukaryota; kingdom Metazoa; phylum Arthropoda; class Insecta; order Hemiptera; family Cicadidae; genus Magicicada; species Magicicada septendecula. The sequence continues at coordinate 187,075,901 of CM068375.1, forward strand.
ATAGCAAGAAATAACAAGGTTTCGTTAAGTATAATTTAAATTACCAATAATTACGAACTAAAACTGATTAACCTTTTTTCACAAACAATAACTCTCACTCCGAACACTAAATTCTTTCAAGGATTGATAGATAATATTTATTAAAACTGTATGTAACTGTAGATTAACCCATGCACGGATTTAAGGGGGGGGGGGCGGTCGCCCCCCCAAACCATACAAATAAAAAGTAAACGGTGTATTTTAAACATTTAAAACTTTTTTTATGAGTAAAATGTATTACTTTTTATTAAATATGTATGAAAACTCGTCATCGTAACTGTTTACTCCAAATTTTAATTTATATAAATCAAAAACGTTTATTCAAGCTGTGAAGAAAAGCAACTCTGGGTAGGGGTTGGTAGGTTTGGAGTTTAAATGCTGCGAACAGCGAGGGTTGGTATCACTGCTCTCTGACAGTGACTCAGTGAGTGGAGTCTGGAGTGCCATTGCAGCCGCCTAAGAGTGCTTTCACATGTGCGGTTCCTCTAACGTCGTTACAAGTGCGGATCTAATGTGATTGTTTTGAAACATTTAAGTTTGTTCTACGAATTGCCAATCATGGTAAGTAACAAATGATTTATGGAAATTTAGAGAAGTAGTAATTGAATGAGTTGTTATGTCGAAAGAGATTTTTGTTTATTTTCTAACCTCAACATTTACTGTATTAGTATTGTAAATATGGCTCTTTGTTGTTGTATGTACTCCATTCATGAGATATAATTTCTTGTAAAAAACACAAACAGACAGACGGACTGATAACAAAACGTAATAACAGAAGAGACAATAACAGAAATAGACTAAATTTTCATACTGTTATTTTTTCTCTTCTTAGATACTTATAGGCCTATATCTATGTCGTAGCTAATTGGACTAAACGGTAAACAATAAATTAAAAAATAATTGATATTTGTTTATGTTTAATCGAATTACTGAGGTCATTTTGGAGTACTTTCTACTTTTAAAGAAGAATGTTCAACAATTTTAACAAGTAACAAAATCATGTTGGATGAAGCTCATTTTTGAATACAAGAACATTTTTTTTGTAGAAAAATTAAATATTCCGCTTCATTACTATCGAATCAATTGTATGATTCATATAACAAATTCTGTATTATCTATTTTATGTAATTTTATTTTATCGGTTCACTAGATCCGAAGTTATAACCGTTTAAATTTGTCAAACTTTTTCGAAACATTCATGATTGAAATGAATCAATTTATGTTATTATAAAATCTTGATAACTCAAAAAATAATGGACAGATGTCTCAGTTTATCTAATTATACATTATAGAATCACAATATATTAAAAAAAATAGACATTTGTTTATGTTTAACATCAATATACTCAGATCATTTTGGAGTATTTTATAATTTTAAAGAAGTATGTTCAACGATTTGAAGTAACAGTCATGTTGGAGGAAGCTCATTGCCAATGAATCGATAGCGGTTCTTTTTCAAAAAGTTTTCTTAAGCAACATTAATATGTTATTTGCGCACTACATGAGGAAAAATATCGTACGCATAACATGTGCCAAACTGTTCCTCTCGCGCACTTGTTACGAAATATGCTATAACCTCAAAAGCAAAATAATAACAGAAAAAATGAGTCTTGGTAGATCAAAATCGATGCAGTGGTTCTTAAGATATCCGTGCCTACGCAAAGAAGTATGTGCGCGAGCGTACGTAAGCACACGTTTGCCCGAGTAACCAGTTAATTAGACTAGTATGCAGCTCAATGCTTATTGGGCTAACCAACTGGTTAAATAGATGAGAGCGTTGATCGAAGCTCATTAGGCTGACCAACTGGTTGGTTAAGCTAACGCGCTGCTCTGAGCGCTTTAGTCTGACCAACCAGCCGTTCGGCCGAGCAACCGTTTAGTCCAATTACCTAAGACATCTATACTGTCAACAGGGCTTGAGTTGACCGCTTTTCAAGTGATTTGCTGTTTTTTTTTCATTAGTTTTGTTTCTATTGAACCAAATAACTGTGAAAGTATCGAAAAAATATGATTATTTATTTCAAATGAAACAAAATAACGTTAATTTGGCTTATGAAAACCTGTAACGTTTGTTTCCAGTGAAATTTTGAAAAATTAGTTACACTGCGGTCGACTTAAGACCACCAGGTCGACTCAAGCCCTGTTGGCATATCCTATAATTATTATTTTAAACTACATCAATGGCTTGATTTTTTTCAGGCCAGTACATCTGAAGGAAGTAGGCCTAAATGTCCAAAGAGAACAATTGAATCATTTTTTCAACCCTTGAACCTAAACAGAAAAATTCAGAAAACTAGTGAAGACCCATTACAGTCCTCTGACCAAACTCTTAAAGACCCCTTGAGTAATGAAAGTGAAGGACAGACTACTTCTGTCTTATCTTCATCCTCAGTTCAATCTTTTCTAAAACCATCTACAAGCTCTATGCCAAAAGAAGTACATGGAGTGACTTTCCAAAACGACATTGCATTGTTTATAGGGAAAGTAGTTGATGACCATACAAAATGCTGATTTTTAGAATCCCCTTGGCACCCACAGATGATTATGAGTTTCCTTTCTCCATTCACGTGAAAAGTGGAAAAGAAGAAAGGAGATTTGTTAGTCGGGGGCACTTAGCAAAATATCCTTGGCTGATAATTTCACCGAGTGAAAAAGGATTGTTCTGTAAATATTGCACTTTGTTCGCAACCAGACATGTTGGTGTTGGAGGCTTTCAAAAAAAAATTGCCCTCCAAAAACTTGTACTAAAACCATTGCAATCGTTCGCAAAACGTTTGGGAAAAGATGGCGCTCTTGAAACACATACCAAGAACCTATACCATCAACAAGCCACGCAAGCAGGGAAACTATTTCTTGAAGCTTATCACAATCCTAACAAGGATGTCATCAACCAAATAAACGAACAGAGGTTGTCGCACGTAAATGAAAACAGAGCACGGTTGAAACCTATCATTCATACAATCATTTTTTTAGGCAGACAAAACATAGCCTTTAGAGGTGATAGGGATGACAGAGAAGTTGTTATGCCTAGTGAAACAGAATCGAGTCCAATAAATGAAGGCAACTTCAGAGAACTACTTTGGTTTCGTATTCAAGCAGGAGATAAGTCATTGGAGAAGCACCTTACAACGGCAAACGCAAGGGCAACTTATATTAGTAAGACCACCCAAAACGAGCTTATTGAATACATTGGAGAAGAAATTTTGTCTACTATATTAAGTAAAGTGGATAAAAGTAAGTTTTACAGTGTTATATTTGACGAAACTACAGATGTTTCTCATGTGTCTCAGCTGAGCATTGTGTTGAGGTATGTAACAGATAAGAGGTGTTAAAGAAGACTTTATACAATTTGCAGATGCGTACAAAGCCATTCAAGAAAAGTCAGATAATCAAGGTGAACCAATTTTAACCGGTAGTGCTCTTGGACAGCTAGTATTGGATACATTGAAACAATTAAATTTGGACCTGAAACACTGCGTTGGAATAGGTACTGATGGATGTAGTGTCATGGTATCTGAAGTTTGTGGAGCTGTAGCTGAAATGCAGAAAGAAGCTAAAAATGCGGTAAGGTGCCCGTGTTACAGTTGTAACGGTACAGAATTGTGAGCTACCCCAGTTTAATTTTATATTGCATCAATTCAATCACTTTTCAAATTGCCAGACTTTCAACTGTAAGGAGCCCCAGTACAGCAATGCACACAGTTAGCCTAAACAATTGCCAGACGTATTGCGTAACCGCCCAGCAGCAGGCTTTTTGTGAATCACAGTATGCAGTCTATCACCAGTTGTTGCATCAGCCAGTAGCAGATAGCAGTCTTCAACCAGAGCGGTCGTAAGTTAAACAGTGGCCTCGGGCGCAAGATAGGCCGAAAATAATCTAATCGGCCTATCAAGTAAAGTGTTAGTGCGCAGTTTGCCAAAAAATGTGCTTGCGAACAATGTAAGCCAACCGATTGAAAGGAATAGTGATGTTATTGGTGAAACAGCCTTAAATTTTGTGACTGAGAAAATAATCCAAGTTAAACAGTATAAAATCAGTTTTCGGAGTGTTCTACAAACAAAAAGTGCGTAACACGTGGTGGCGGAAATTGTGGATTGCATTGACCAGATGAGTAGCCAACTAAAGAACATAATCAATTGAATAAAATCAAACACCATTTTTAGTAATTTCCTTTGTTATGTATAACGTATTAAATTTCAAACGAGATCTCTAAGGGAAAAAATTTACTACTGGTTCATAATAGTTTGTTAGAGGCTAGTTGATTAAGAAATGTTTATTTTATTAATTCATAAAATTTCACCTTAAAATAAATTCAGATTTTATTTAATATAAAGTATGTGTTAGAGTAAGTCATTACGCCATAACCATTTCCTAGTTTTCTGTGTTGACAACTCGTCTAACGAAATCGGGGGTTTTCTGAGATTTATTACAGTCAGATAGCGGGATTATGTTACAATTTTTATAAGGGCAAGAGTGTTCAAAGTTTACATGTAAAACTAAAAAACATGTTGGCGACCTGGGTAATTTAATAAGGTAAGTTTTTCGGGGACCATGACGGTAAGTAGAATTCTGGCAGCGGTGAGTATTATAATATGAGTGTATTATTTTTAGTTCAAAAGGTAGAAGGCGAGTACCTTTACAAGTGGCGACCCTGCCAGGATGTTCGTATAAATATTGTAGGAGCTAGACCTGTTTTAAAGCACAGAAAGTAGGATTTGGTAACGGCGTATTTGTACAATTAATCGTATATAATTACGTTGTGGAAATTAGGTTATGTTTTGGTAGCGTAAATGTGGGGTTTATAAATAAATTTTGAAGTACGAGTATAAATATGGGTGAAGTAGGTGGAATGACTGACGAGGAGTGGGGTAAGATAACAAATGATAAAGGTAAGATAGTTGAAGTAATAGGGGTAGAAAATAAGGCAGTCAATAGGCCTAGTGATAAGGATGATAGTATAATGGGAGTAGAAAGTGGTGACGAGATAGACCAATGTAACTATAAGCAAGTCGAGCAGATGGCAGATAATAAGGTAAGTAGGGATAATATGAGTGAATCTGAATATCAGACGTATATGTTGAATCTTATAAAAACAGAGATGGTTAAGGGTTTTGATATGATGCATAAACGGTTTGACGAAATGGACAAAAAGTGGGATAAACTTTTTGATAAAATGGATAAACGTTTTAACGAGTGGGACAAAAAATTGGAAGGAGATGGATATCAATTAAAAGAGAGTACAGAAGTTGAATCAAAACAGGTAAGTGGTAGTACTACCAGTAATCATAATGATGATATCACATTACATAAGAATAATGATTATATAGCTGAGAATGGGGTATCTAAGAATGATACGGTAAGTAATAGTGGTGAAATTAAAAACGTGGTGTTAGAGTGTAAGGTTGTGAGCAGAGAAAGTGTTGATGAGGTTATAAGAGTGTGTGTAGAGAGGTTAAATGGGCAAAGGGCAGATGTTCCCCAAGTTTATGGTGAAACAGAGTTTTCACAGGTGTTTAATGAGGACAGAGTTTCCTCCAGTATTTGTATAGAAGACAAGGTGTCTTCAGTTGGTCCCTGTATTTTTTGTGATTTACCTGGTAAAGCCAGTAGAGGTAATAAATATTTAATGGTGCCCTTTGCATGGAATGGGAGCGTTCAGTATGGTTATGAGAGGTGTTGTAATGAAAGAGAGAGAGAAATAAAAATTTTTGAGATTAATAGAGGTTATGAGATGTTGGTGCAGGTGTTAGATATTGAGAGAGATGAAGAAAGTGAATTGTATTATGAAACGGAGAGAGAGGAATATGTGAATAAAACTGTTATAAATGATAATATAACTGACTTGCTGTTGAGAAAAAATACTTACGGAGACTTTATAAAAAATACTGATGTTGACTTGATTTATGATAAGATAATTTTGGGGGGTAACCCTATAGATTATTATTTTGATATAATGGAAAAAATAAAATTTTATGGCCATTACACAGAAAAGAGCCATATGATGAATGCAAATAAAATTGACAAATGTTATACAAAAATAAGACTATTATACGATGATGGAGGTTGAAAGCAGTGTATGGACATCTTCATTACTTTAATATATGGTAATGACCTGGCTGAATTACATATTGAAGCATGGCAAATAATAACTGGATATGACGAAATTTGTAAATACATAAATGTGTTAATGTTAAATGTATTGTGTTAATAGTATTCTGTTGCAATGTATATTATAGCTTATGTGTAACCTATGTTTGCAATGAGAGGGGAAGGTATAATCATAAATAATAATACTTTATTCCACTAAAATAATAACAGATATTCATGAAGCCTATTTTGTGTTGTGTATTTATATTCAAAGTGTTTTAAATAATATAACTACAGTTAAAATGTTTTTAATAAAATGTTATTAAAGTAATTGTTTTGAATCAAAAGTATATCTGATCTGAATTGTAATAAAAAATTTAAGAGATAAATATGTGAACTGTAAGATTTATAAAAATGGAAAAGTGCAGTACAGCTGTTAGAGGTGAGGTAAGCAGAATGTTGAGTGTTTATAACTGTGTGTATGAAAACAAGTCTGGCACACAAGTGTTTATGTAAACAGGTATGCCGTATGTTGTGACTAATGTCCACAGACACACTTGGTGACAATAACAAAAATGTTGTAGTCTGCTGAATTATTGCCAGTAGAAAATCCTATTATGTAATAAAAGAAATTAAGATGTGTTGGATTGAAGCTAATTTTTATAAGGTAAGGAAATGACTTAATGTTTTAATTGTGAGACAGTTAATATTTGTGTGATAGGATGTTGTTAATGTAAAATCATTTTGATCAAATGTAATTAATTCTGAAACTGTTAATTAAATAAAAAGTAAATTAATTTGGCAATTAAATTAATTGAAAAGATGATTTTTAATAATAAAGTTAAATTTATTTTGGACTAAATTTCAAAGGTAATGGTAAAATAAATAATTGATAAAAAACATAATGATTAAAATATTCATTTAAAATTGAAAACTGAAGGAAATTTTGTATGGATATAATAAAAAACTGAAAGAAGTCCAAGCTGAGATAGTGTTTGGAAAATAAGATGTGTATATTACTGTTCATATAGACTTTACATATGTCACGAATTTTTTGTCCTATATATATATATATATAGTAGTTAAGGAGACCTTGTATAATCTATGTATTATTCTGGAGGGTAACATTGTATGGGTAATGTACTACTGTATTGTATATAACTTATATTGTTTTGTTAACGCTATTTTCTAGGGTTAAGAGATATTCTATAATATAAGATGAGCCAGTACGTTGTCAATGAACCTGAACGGCTAAGAGGAAACAAATCAGTTGCGGGATATGGGGTGATGGAAGGCCGTTTATTAAATTTTAAGTGAATGTTCTAGAGTCAGGCGATACTGTGGTGGGTATTGGTCCGAGCTTATGGTGGTGGGATCTCGAGTAGAGAAGTCCCGTAGGATCGAATGGGTGCTGCCGCAGTCGCCAGACTAGGGGGGTAAGAACCCATAATTTTAGTAGAGTGTTCAGGGGGTTGTGGCGCCATATCCTCACTGATCCTTTTAGGGTTTAGGCAATAAGAGTTTGAACGCTTCGGCCTTCAACCTCTTATTGGGGGGGGGGTATTGTAACGGGTACAGAATTGTGAGCTACCCCAGTTTAATTTTATATTGCATCAATTCAATCACTTTTCAAATTGCCAGACTTTCAACTGTAAGGAGCCCCAGTACAGCAATGCACACAGTTAGCCTAAACAATTGCCAGACGTATTGCGTAACCGCCCAGCAGCAGGCTTTTTGTGAATCACAGTATGCAGTCTATCACCAGTTGTTGCATCAGCCAGTAGCAGATAGCAGTCTTCAACCAGAGCGGTCGTAAGTTAAACAGTGGCCTCGGGCGCAAGATAGGCCGAAAATAATCTAATCGGCCTATCAAGTAAAGTGTTAGTGCGCAGTTTGCCAAAAAATGTGCTTGCGAACAATGTAAGCCAACCGATTGAAAGGAATAGTGATGTTATTGGTGAAACAGCCTTAAATTTTGTGACTGAGAAAATAATCCAAGTTAAACAGTATAAAATCAGTTTTCGGAGTGTTCTACAAACAAAAAGTGCGTAACACGTGGTGGCGGAAATTGTGGATTGCATTGACCAGATGAGTAGCCAACTAAAGAACATAATCAATTGAATAAAATCAAACACCATTTTTAGTAATTTCCTTTGTTATGTATAACGTATTAAATTTCAAACGAGATCTCTAAGGGAAAAAATTTACTACTGGTTCATAATAGTTTGTTAGAGGCTAGTTGATTAAGAAATGTTTATTTTATTAATTCATAAAATTTCACCTTAAAATAAATTCAGATTTTATTTAATATAAAGTATGTGTTAGAGTAAGTCATTACGCCATAACCATTTCCTAGTTTTCTGTGTTGACAACTCGTCTAACGAAATCGGGGGTTTTCTGAGATTTATTACAGTCAGATAGCGGGATTATGTTACAATTTTTATAAGGGCAAGAGTGTTCAAAGTTTACATGTAAAACTAAAAAACATGTTGGCGACCTGGGTAATTTAATAAGGTAAGTTTTTCGGGGACCATGACGGTAAGTAGAATTCTGGCAGCGGTGAGTATTATAATATGAGTGTATTATTTTTAGTTCAAAAGGTAGAAGGCGAGTACCTTTACAAGTGGCGACCCTGCCAGGATGTTCGTATAAATATTATAGGAGCTAGACCTGTTTTAAAGCACAGAAAGTAGGATTTGGTAACGGCGTATTTGTACAATTAATCGTATATAATTACGTTGTGGAAATTAGGTTATGTTTTGGTAGCGTAAATGTGGGGTTTATAAATAAATTTTGAAGTACGAGTATAAATATGGGTGAAGTAGGTGGAATGACTGACGAGGAGTGGGGTAAGATAACAAATGATAAAGGTAAGATAGTTGAAGTAATAGGGGTAGAAAATAAGGCAGTCAATAGGCCTAGTGATAAGGATGATAGTATAATGGGAGTAGAAAGTGGTGACGAGATAGACCAATGTAACTATAAGCAAGTCGAGCAGATGGCAGATAATAAGGTAAGTAGGGATAATATGAGTGAATCTGAATATCAGACGTATATGTTGAATCTTATAAAAACAGAGATGGTTAAGGGTTTTGATATGATGCATAAACGGTTTGACGAAATGGACAAAAAGTGGGATAAACTTTTTGATAAAATGGATAAACGTTTTAACGAGTGGGACAAAAAATTGGAAGGAGATGGATATCAATTAAAAGAGAGTACAGAAGTTGAATCAAAACAGGTAAGTGGTAGTACTACCAGTAATCATAATGATGATATCACATTACATAAGAATAATGATTATATAGCTGAGAATGGGGTATCTAAGAATGATACGGTAAGTAATAGTGGTGAAATTAAAAACGTGGTGTTAGAGTGTAAGGTTGTGAGCAGAGAAAGTGTTGATGAGGTTATAAGAGTGTGTGTAGAGAGGTTAAATGGGCAAAGGGCAGATGTTCCCCAAGTTTATGGTGAAACAGAGTTTTCACAGGTGTTTAATGAGGACAGAGTTTCCTCCAGTATTTGTATAGAAGACAAGGTGTCTTCAGTTGGTCCCTGTATTTTTTGTGATTTACCTGGTAAAGCCAGTAGAGGTAATAAATATTTAATGGTGCCCTTTGCATGGAATGGGAGCGTTCAGTATGGTTATGAGAGGTGTTGTAATGAAAGAGAGAGAGAAATAAAAATTTTTGAGATTAATAGAGGTTATGAGATGTTGGTGCAGGTGTTAGATATTGAGAGAGATGAAGAAAGTGAATTGTATTATGAAACGGAGAGAGAGGAATATGTGAATAAAACTGTTATAAATGATAATATAACTGACTTGCTGTTGAGAAAAAATACTTACGGAGACTTTATAAAAAATACTGATGTTGACTTGATTTATGATAAGATAATTTTGGGGGGTAACCCTATAGATTATTATTTTGATATAATGGAAAAAATAAAATTTTATGGCCATTACACAGAAAAGAGCCATATGATGAATGCAAATAAAACTGACAAATGTTATACAAAAATAAGACTATTATACGATGATGGAGGTTGAAAGCAGTGTATGGACATCTTCATTACTTTAATATATGGTAATGACCTGGCTGAATTACATATTGAAGCATGGCAAATAATAACTGGATATGACGAAATTTGTAAATACATAAATGTGTTAATGTTAAATGTATTGTGTTAATAGTATTCTGTTGCAATGTATATTATAGCTTATGTGTAACCTATGTTTGCAATGAGAGGGGAAGGTATAATCATAAATAATAATACTTTATTCCACTAAAATAATAACAGATATTCATGAAGCCTATTTTGTGTTGTGTATTTATATTCAAAGTGTTTTAAATAATATAACTACAGTTAAAATGTTTTTAATAAAATGTTATTAAAGTAATTGTCTTGAATCAAAAGTATATCTGATCTGAATTGTAATAAAAAATTTAAGAGATAAATATGTGAACTGTAAGATTTATAAAAATGGAAAAGTGCAGTACAGCTGTTAGAGGTGAGGTAAGCAGAATGTTGAGTGTTTATAACTGTGTGTATGAAAACAAGTCTGGCACACAAGTGTTTATGTAAACAGGTATGCCGTATGTTGTGACTAATGTCCACAGACACACTTGGTGACAATAACAAAAATGTTGTAGTCTGCTGAATTATTGCCAGTAGAAAATCCTATTATGTAATAAAAGAAATTAAGATGTGTTGGATTGAAGCTAATTTTTATAAGGTAAGGAAATGACTTAATGTTTTAATTGTGAGACAGTTAATATTTGTGTGATAGGATGTTGTTAATGTAAAATCATTTTGATCAAATGTAATTAATTCTGAAACTGTTAATTAAATAAAAAGTAAATTAATTTGGCAATTAAATTAATTGAAAAGATGATTTTTAATAATAAAGTTAAATTTATTTTGGACTAAATTTCAAAGGTAATGGTAAAATAAATAATTGATAAAAAACATAATGATTAAAATATTCATTTAAAATTGAAAACTGAAGGAAATTTTGTATGGATATAATAAAAAACTGAAAGAAGTCCAAGCTGAGATAGTGTTTGGAAAATAAGATGTGTATATTACTGTTCATATAGACTTTACATATGTCACGAATTTTTTGTCCTATATATATATATATATAGTAGTTAAGGAGATCTTGTATAATCTATGTATTATTCTGGAGGGTAACATTGTATGGGTAATGTACTACTGTATTGTATATAACTTATATTGTTTTGTTAACGCTATTTTCTAGGGTTAAGAGATATTCTATAATATAAGATGAGCCAGTACGTTGTCAATGAACCTGAACGGCTAAGAGGAAACAAATCAGTTGCGGGATATGGGGTGATGGAAGGCCGTTTATTAAATTTTAAGTGAATGTTCTAGAGTCAGGCGATACTGTGGTGGGTATTGGTCCGAGCTTATGGTGGTGGGATCTCGAGTAGAGAAGTCCCGTAGGATCGAATGGGTGCTGCCGCAGTCGCCAGACTAGGGGGGTAAGAACCCATAATTTTAGTAGAGTGTTCAGGGGGTTGTGGCGCCATATCCTCACTGATCCTTTTAGGGTTTAGGCAATAAGAGTTTGAACGCTTCGGCCTTCAACCTCTTATTGGGGGGGGGGGGTATTGTAACGGGTACAGAATTGTGAGCTACCCCAGTTTAATTTTATATTGCATCAATTCAATCACTTTTCAAATTGCCAGACTTTCAACTGTAAGGAGCCCCAGTACAGCAATGCACACAGTTAGCCTAAACAATTGCCAGACGTATTGCGTAACCGCCCAGCAGCAGGCTTTTTGTGAATCACAGTATGCAGTCTATCACCAGTTGTTGCATCAGCCAGTAGCAGATAGCAGTCTTCAACCAGAGCGGTCGTAAGTTAAATAGTGGCCTCGGGCGCAAGATAGGCCGAAAATAATCTAATCGGCCTATCAAGTAAAGTGTTAATGCGCAGTTTGCCAAAAAATGTGCTTGCGAACAATGTAAGCCGACCGATTGAAAGGAATAGTGATGTTATTGGTGAAACAGCCTTAAATTTTGTGATTGAGAAAATAATCCAAGTTAAACAGTATAAAATCAGTTTTCGGAGTGTTCTACAAACAAAAAGTGCGTAACACATGGTGGCGGAAATTGTGGATTGCATTGACCAGATGAGTAGCCAACTAAAGAACATAATCAATTGAATAAAATCAAACACCATTTTTAGTAATTTCCTTTGTGATGTATAACGTATTAAATTTCAAACGAGATCTCTAAGGGAAAAAATTTACTACTGGTTCATAATAGTTTGTTAGAGGCTAGTTGATTAAGAAATGTTTATTTTATTAATTCATAAAATTTCACCTTAAAATAAATTCAGATTTTATTTAATATAAAGTATGTGTTAGAGTAAGTCATTACGCCATAACTATTTCCTAGTTTTCTGTGTTGACAACTCGTCTAATGAAATCGGGGGTTTTCTGAGATTTATTACAGTCAGATAGCGGGATTATGTTACAATTTTTATAAGGGCAAGAGTGTTCAAAGTTTACATGTAAAACTAAAAAACATGTTGGCAACCTGGGTAATTTAATAAGGTAAGTTTTTCGGGGACCATGACGGTAAGTAGAATTCTGGCAGCGGTGAGTATTATAATATGATGAGTGTATTATTTTTAGTTCATAAGGTAGAAGGCGAGTACCTTTACACAGTCATGCGTTGAACCTGTCTCTGTCAAAATCTTCTTCTCTGCAATGTGTAAGAAATGCCACTGGTCTTATGAAAGAAACGGTCTCGTTCTTTACGGCTTCTGCCAAAAGAAATTCTGTTCTGAAGAGTGTTCTTGGAACTCAAGTTTCAGGTGTTTGTGAAACTAGATGGGTAGAAAGACACACGACGATACTACAATTTCGTGCCAACCTCTAAAAAATAGTCGATGCTTTACATATGATTTCGGAATGGCGGGAAATCGAATCGGCTTCAAAGGCTAAATCATTGATTGCTGCTCTTTGCAGTAGCGATTTCATAGTTACAATTGTGTGCATAAGTGAAGTTTTATCACTTCCTCTTCCTTTGAGCCGATATTTGCAAAAGGAAAGCGTTACAGTTGACAAGGCTGGCTCACTGGTCCAAGACACTTTGAAGACCTTGAAGGAGAAAAGGGGAAATTCTGAAGAAGAATTCTGCACACTTTTTGAAAAGTGCAATTCTACTGCCAGTTCTCTAGATATCGAAGTCACAGTACCACGCTTGGCAAAGCGACAACAGCACAGATCTAACCACCCTACACCTAATCAATCTATTCCAGAAGAATATTACAGAATATCATTATATATACCACTTTTGGAATCCGTCACCGAGGATTTGAGAACTAGATTCTCTGAAGAAACTCTATGGCTGTACGGTTTAACAATGTTCATTCCAGCACAAATGATGAAAGAAGACTTCCAAGACATTAAAACAAAAAATGGAATCATATTGACATTGAAGAAAGTTGCTAAGAAATTTCATCCTCTTTTAAATGTAGATGAAAGCATAGTTGAACAGATAGTTTCAAGTGAATATTATCTTTGGAGGAGGAAGTGGGAACGAGACAGGGAAGGTATCTTGCCGAAGAATGCTCTGGCGACTCTTGATGTTTGTGATGCAGATATTTTTCCACTAATAAAAAGTATGTTGCATATTTTAGCGACACTGCCGGCAAGTGTCGCCAGCGCAGAAAGATCGTTCTCCACTTTAAGAAGATTAAAAACATGGATACGATCCCAAATAGGAGAAAAAAGGTTAGTCGGACTTACTCTACTGAACATTCACAGGGACATAAAAGTTGAAATCGACAAAGTTATTGATCGTTTTTCAAAAAAATTCAAAAGAAGGTTAGAGTTTGTTGTGTAAAAAATAGTTGTGTAATACTAACAAATAATGTATTTGATGTGAACTACATTTTGTACTCAAACCTAAAAAAGTTTTGTACTCAAACTTTAAACGTTTCTTAAAGTAACGTTTAATGTCATTGGCTGCATAACGTTGTAACAAAATGTAAAATTCGTAAATATTCGGGGTTACAAAAAATTATAATAAAAAAATTTGTTTGAAAAAATTTATTTATTTATTTATTTAATTATTTCGGATGTATTTATGTAATTTTATTTCTTTTAATTATTAGTTTAATCAATTTAATCACTTAAAATAACCAAAATTGTTTTTCCGCGTTAATAATCCTGTAATAATTGATTAGCGATCTTTCGTTATTCTATGAGGGTCCTCCTTCAGTGACGTTATTCTCTTCCTTTCTTGGAGTCCGGGTGTCAAATATTATCTACAATTCTTTTATTTATATTTCTACCAATAAATGAAACTCAAAATTCTAAGATTCAAGGAATTTATTAACACTATTGAAAGTATTCGATTTTGAATCGATTAGTTAATCGACAAATAACAAACTCGTATCTCAGGGTGAGTAAATTCAGTATATAAAATATTAAGGTTAAATTGCAGGTTCTTTTAGCTGTTATTTTATAATAGTCAGAGAAAGGCAAAGCTGAAAAGTATAATGCTTACAATAAAAACTGCTTAATTATCTAAAATACAAAATATTATTGAATATACAATGTTAGTAAGATAAATTGCTCGAACCCAACTCGTGATGCTGTTCTACTGCCACCGCAAAGGATTCTCGGAATAGTCCAAAATGGCCGCCCCCGTGCTGAATGTAAACGAAGCGTCTTCACTGCAGAATTCTTCCAAATAAAAGTTGGTTGTTGGTGTATTCCTCTTCCATTTAGTAGTGGTTAATTAACACTACTAAAGTAACTTAAGTAACTCTTCATCACAGTGTAATTATTCGGGAGTAGTGGTCAGTTGTTCGGCACGGATCAATGTTCAATGTGTTCTTGTTCCAATGGATGTGGGATTTTACAATGTCCAATTTTGTGTCGATATTATTTTTAATTCAAGTTCATATTGTCTATTATTTGGATTATGACTTCATATCTTCATAAATCACTTAATTTGGTTGATTCCAGGTTCTCTCAGTGGTTATTAATCGTATTTTTCACTTCTTTGTTGTATTTTTTATAGGTTTAGTTATATTCAAAAAACTGTCTTCTCTCTTTTTTAATGAAGTATTTTTCATGAGCTCGTTTAGAAGTGTACGTCTCAACGTGTAACAATCAACTAACTCCCTTCCTTCTTCAAACAATAGGTCTTGGCTGATTTAATATTAATTCGACATAGTTTTAGCCAGATGGCATTTCCGCCTAAATAATTGACTTTTACATTATATAATTAATTACGTTTTTACTTATTACTTAATTTTATTTAATATTAATTACTTATTCACTTTCCTTAGTTAATTCTGCATTATTTGATATCAAACATGATATACTTTATAGTATTTTTAACTCAAAAAAATCATATTTACAGTATATCTGAATGTAGGCTTTAACTGTACTTCCTGTCTCATTAAATGGTTTACAAATTCTGTTAGTATCTAATTAACATTGAACAATATCATTGCTTGAATTAAAATGGTTATTTTTCCTCAATTCCTTGTAATTTTATGATTTAATTAATTAATTTAAATATTATTTTTAGTTTAGGCTTTCCTCTTAGATTCCAGTGTTATTACTCTTATATTTTTCCTAATAATATTGTATACATTTCTTCAATACCTTTACAAAGTATGGTTACAGTTATAAGACACAGTAATTGATTTACTTTATATAATTTTCATCAATTTAATTGATTTCCTTAATTTATTCATTAATTATAAGGTTGTTGAGATGTACCAGTTGGCCTAGATTTTACATGTGTTCACATACCATGTTTATTATTATTACAGCTTGCTAATACCCTTTCTGACATATTATTCTTATAAAATCTTAATTAAAATTCCCTTACTTACTTACATTAACGTTTATGATTGATTAATACAATTAAAACATAACAAATATTTTATAACAACAAATTATACTCAAACTCAGTCATTAAAGCCTTGAGTTCAATGACCTGTAAATATAAACAAAACCCATCTGTTTTTCATCACCTAAAATATTACTTAAAATTAATTTTCATGCAGTCCTTGCAGTTTTTACTTTATTTTAGGGATGTACCCTTGATCACTTCACTATTTAGTGCATTATCTCATCTTATTTTTTGTCATATTATCGAATAGTGTGAGATAAAAAATAGCACTTACTTGGGATTATCATTAGTATATTTTCCTAATAAAATAACTTGCACTGGTCCACTGTTATTCTTTGATCTTATCTGTATTCAGTTTTCTAGTCTTATAAGATCAAGAATCTTATTTACACAGGATCATTAAGATTTGTTTTTTCATTATAAAATAACTTTCACTGGTACACTTTTAATTATACCTCTAGACACTTTTACTTATACATACTTTACATTTACTATTATTTTATTGCATTTTACTTTTCTTATTTATTTTCATCTTTTTTGGGGTTTGTAATTTTATTACATGCGGTTGTTTTTCTAACAGTTGTTCCTTTTATTACAGAGGTTTGTTTATCCTGGGCATTTCCTGACCTACTCCTATACTACCTGTGAATAATTACTTTGTGCTTTGGCCTATCATTATTTTTCTATAATTTCTTATATATTGCATGGTTGTTTTTTAATTTATTTTATCTCTTCGAACTATTATTTAACTACACTGTGGTCCTTGACTAATTTTATAGTAGTTTTCATTGATGTCATTTTATTTTAATTTTATATCTGATTATTTTTTAAACTAGAACAATGTGGATAATCTGTCATGCTACAGATTGCTCTCCTCCAGAAGTGATTAGTTCAGAGCATACTTTGAGTATATATGAAATAATTGCTTATGATATTATTTAGTTATTACATCCCTCGTCTTTGTCCCCATTTCTACATCTGCTTCTTCATACTTGTTTTTTTTTCTGAGGTTTATTATATTTATTTTTTCTTTAACTTAGTTCTTCACCCATGGGATATTCATTCCCTAACACGTGAGCTGGGGCAGTCCAGAGAGGCACTTGTGGCTACATATACTCTGCTGGCCATACTACACTTCTAATCGAGATCAGAGGAACATCATCTCTGCTCGAAATATAATACTGCTGGAATTATCTACAGTCATTAAGTAAAAATTATATAAGAATAGTCTATTTTTTGACTAATAAAAACATCCTTGGATACCTCACTTCGTAGTTTCTCAGATTTACTAATACTTTCTATCTCAGTTATTATTCTTATTATTTATTCTCCTTATTCTATCCTTTTAGCTCTGCTGATATATTCATTCGTATTATGGTTGGAAGCTCTGTTGATATATTTATCACTAGTTATTGGTTGTAAATTTTTTCATCTGAATTCTCCTTAATTTGTCTATTGTTCGCACAATCTTCTTCTGGTTATCAATATTAATAGCATATATATATATTTTTTTCTTGGTTCTAATTAATTGTTCTAATGGTTTTATGTTATGACAGTCCTTCTACCAATTGTTCTTATTATAATTCAAATTAAAGTAGTGATTATAGTTATATTTTTTTTCTTTTTTCAAAAAATATTATTTCGCTCTGGTTTTCATTCAAATTATTTCCTTACCATTATATCACTTAAGTGGTCCTTACTTCCCCTTGCATTTCGTAAATCTTTTAATATTTCTTTCCAAAACTAGGTTATTCATATTGTTGATATAAGTTGTTCTTATCCTTCTTTTAGAATTTTGTTGATATCTTTTTATTTCAATTCAAAATTAAGTCCCATAAATAATTAGTTGTAAGTTGATCTTATGTTATTTTTGAATTTGTTTGTTTACAAATTCTCGTAATATTTTTTTATGGAGGCCTGGTTATACACTCCTCTGATTTTTCCTGAAACGATCTCCTTTAGTTCATAAGTGTTATTGTTATTTGTTTTGGTGATTATAAATGGTCCGATATATAGTAGTAATAACTTCTTGGTGATCCCTTCTAGGGTGCTTGGCAATTCGCGATTTTTCAGCAGTACCTTTTCTCCTATTTTGTTATTATTTTTCCAATTGCTTTCTGATACTTGGTTCGCCGCTTCTCCTGGTCCTCGGTCACCTTATTATAAAATTTTATTTTATCAAATTAATATCCATCACTAATGGGGAACGCTATGATTTCCTTGATCTCTCGGGGGGGGGGGGTTCTCGTACATGGCGGAGTATGGGATAATCCCTATAGCTGGATGATGAGCTAAATTGAGGAATTCCTCCGTGGCTGCCAGATATTCTTGCCATTTTTTCTGTTAGTGGTGGCAGTAAGTCCTCAGTATTCTTCCCACCTCTCTTAACACCCTCTCTGCAGGATTACTACTTGGGTGGTAAACCGATGTTTTGTAAGTTTTAACCCCAAGTGATAACAAGGTATCTCACCATCTTCTTCCCTTAAATTGCGTACCATGATCAGTTATAATTGATGATGGTTTTCCTATTTCTGGAATATATAGTTCAGTTATCACCCCAGAATTTTCAGAGTAGTTGCACGATTAACAGGGTATAGCTTTATAAATTCCGTGAAATGATCCATCATCATGATCAGATATTTATATCGGTGTCGACCGCCACTACGGGGAAATGGCCCGCATATGTCTAAGAACACTTTTTCTAACTTCACTTTCGATGTGATTGGTATCATAATGCCTTCCTTCTGCTCATTATTAGTCTTCACCAGTTGGCAAATATGATAGGATTTAATGTAATTTCTCACTTTCCGATTTATGTTTTTGATGTGACAGCTTTCTTCTAGTGCCTTTATCACTTTCAAGGCTCCCATATGGCCATATCGTACATGGTAGTCTATTATTATGTCCTCTTCAATTTTTGTTGGAATAATCACCTTCCAGGTTTCCTGATTTAGGGAAGTTTTAATAAATAATATTCCGTTATTAATATAGTAAAATTTAGATACAGTGTCATCTTGTTCTACCAATCGATCCTTGATATTTCTCAACTTTGGGTCAGATTGCTGGTGGATGCTGATGTTCATCAATAATGCCTCTAAATCTGATCTGGTTCTAATAATGTTGTAGATCTTGAGTATGCTCTCCTTCTCTCCCTCAAAAGTTTGATCTTCCAAATTAATCCGTGATAGAACGTACGCTACAACATTCTTTTTTCCTGGGATGTACTCCCATCGTAAATCGTACTCTTGCAGGGCAAGTATCCACCTGGTCAGTCTGCCGTGACTCAACTTACATCTCCTTAAAAACGATATGGATTTATGGTCTGTCCGGACTGTTACTGGATAACCCAAAATATAGGTACGGAATTTACTACAAGCAAATACTACACTGAGTAACTCCTTTTCAGTCACATTGTAGTTCCTTTCACATTGATTTAATGTCCGACTAGCGAACTAATCACTAAATGATGACCATTTTTGTCCTCTTGATACAGTGTTGTTCCTAAACTGATGTTGCTGGCATCGCAGTTTAAAAAGAAAGGTTGTTTGAAATTTGGGTGGTGAAGTATAACTATTTTTAAAAACTTGTCCTTAATGAGTTGAAAGGTAACATCTTGCTCTTGACCCCAGATCCATTTGTTTTTGGATGATAATTGGTATTGAAATTTGGCGGTTAACTCTGAATACTGGTTTTGGAATTTCCTATAATAATTACAGAGTCCTAAAAATGACTGTAATTGTTTTCGATTTTTTGGTTTAGGGAACTTCTGTATTGCTTCCACCTTTTCTAATGACGGTGAGATTCCTTGGTCGTTTAAATTAAATTCCAAGAACTGGACTTCCTTAGCAATGAATTTCGATTTTTCTAATTTAAGTGTTGTATTGTTAATAGCTAATTTCTCTAATACATGTTCCACTCGGTAGCAGTGTTCCTCCCAGGTTTCTGAGGTAATCAGTAGATCGTCTACATACACAGTGGTAAACTGGAGTGCTTCTTGGCCAAGTACCTGGTCCATACATGCCACAAAGATGGCTACTGAATTCACGAGTCCGAAGGGCAATCTCTTGAATTGGTAATTGCGCCCTTAGAATATGAACGCCATATACTGGCGACTCTGTGGGTGCAACTCCACTTGCCAGTAACCGCACACAGTGTCCCATGTACTAATGAACTTGGTACCGTGGAACCTCTTTAAAATTTCTTCTATCTCACCGGGCGACGTTCTATCATTTATAATCATCTTATTTATCTCGCGCGCATCCAAACAAAGCCGGACTTGGCCGTTTTTCTTTGGAATAGCCACGATTGGACTGGTAAATGGGGATTGACTACTCTCTATAATGTCACTACTGATCATTTTATTAATTTCTGCTCGTACTGCCTCCTTCAGTGAATGCGCTATAGGATATGACTTTCTGTTAAACTCCACTTGTTCCTTAAATTGAATTTTGCATTGATAGTTTTTTATCTTACCAGGCTCATCTGAGAACACTGCTCGATACTTCTCATAGATTTGCATTAAAGTGTTTGCTTGGTGTATCGGTAATTTTTCCTTGGTATTTCCACATCGGAAGTTCCTTATTTCCTGTATCTTCTGTTCCCATAAATCATCTTCTTTATTATTGTATACTATTTGGTTACATAATGATTTGTTTCCTATATAATTGATTTCACGAAGTTGTTGGTGGATATTATTGGGAAGTACTGTCTCGCTACCTACTAAATCCACCATCCATATTATCCCTTCTGAAAACAGCGATACCTTCTCCTTAGTATATCACACCCTACCAATATATTGAATGGCAATCCTGTTGCAATTAAAAACACCATATTCATAGCTATACTCTTGCTAATAACATTTACGGACACTTGTTTTCTTATAGTCTTGTTCTGGCGACCAGTGGCCCCTATTAATATAATATTGTTTACTGGTAATATCGACAATGTTCGACCACATACTTTTTGGATTCTTTCTAATTCAATGCTATTAATTATGGATACATTTGCACCCGTATCAATCATTATTTGGGCGAAAATCCCTTCAATTTCTGCGTTTACATATATGATTTCATTATTTTGACTATTGAGGCATGTGTTGTTCTCTTCTAATAGCTCATTTCTTATATTTTTCAAATAATTATTGCTAATAATGGTAATATTCTTAAAGTTGTTGGCACCTTGTAGTTCTTGTTCATACCCAGGAGATACGAGCAGTGAAGGGTCTTGAAAATTTATCACTGCCTCCTCCCGTTTAAGTTATCATTGTCGTTGTTATTAATAGGGCTGACTGTGATGTCGGTCTGGAAACTTTGGGTCGGTTCCTGCCGCTCAGTACTATGGTCAAATGGTGGTTCGTGGTTTGGTTGCCTGTCTCGATCCTCTAAACTGGTACTTCGTCGGTGTTGGTTGTATATTGGATTATCACGTCCTCCACTTCTCTGCCGATTATCATAATCGTGAAAACTGTTCCGTCTTTGAGGTGTATACCTCCTTTGACCATTATCTTCTGCCCTTATAAAATTTACTCTAGGTCTAGAAACCCTATTATTATTGTTGTTGTTATTTGATTGGTAATTTCTGTTATTATTATAATAATGTTCGGTATTACCTTGGTTGGGGTTTCTCTGACTATTATAATTATTGTTATGATAATAATTATTTCTATTATTAGGGTAGCTGTTATTACTTCTGTTATGATTATGGTTATTATTATTATGGTTATTATTACTATAATAATTAGAGTTGTTGCGGTTCCCGGTGTAGTTATTATTATTATGGTTATTATTACCATTAGGGTACGGATTTTTTCTCAAGTCAGGCCTATTGTTCCTTCTTCTACTTTGACGATAGTAGTCTTCATTTTCGTAATTTTCCAATAATTCTGTCATAGCTTGCACTGTTTTTATTTGGCTACCCCTCCTTGCTCTTATTATATCTTCATCATAGTGGTACAACAATTTGTTCACTAGACATTCCTCTGGTATGGTAGGTTCCAAATGTTTTGCCAAACACACCTTCCCCAGGAAATAGGCAGTCATTGTATTACCTACATGGGCGTTGTATCTTCCTTGACAGATGTTATCACGTATCAAGTTTTGTACTGTCTCCGACCAATACTTTGCCTTGAACAGGTTCTTAAATTGTTGGTAGTCCGTGATTTCACTCCTATTTGCCATCCACCAATTGTCGGTCATCTCTCTGAAAGACTCATCCAATAGTTCCCGGTTGTTACTCCATCTATTTCCCTGATGTTTAGCAAAATATTCTTCAATCCTGGCCAAAAACTCCATAGGTTTCCTTTTATATTGGCGAAAATTCAGCCATTCTCGATTTTCATTAATAGGGATACCCGTAATATTAGTGGGCCGGTTTCGAATTAATCTGATCTCTTCTTGGCTCTGCCGTACTTGACCGGTTATATTTGTCATAGCAACTTCAATACCATCACACCTTTCCATGACTTGGTTCCATACCTTCCCTAATTCTGCCTGTGTTTCTCTTCGGTTTTCTTCCAATTTGTTTCTATTGTGTTCCTCGATATTAATTATTTTGGTATTTACTTCTTCCTTAAGACCCTGTACTTCCCGCTCAGTATGGCTACATCTTTCGTCAACTTCCATAATTTGTTGTTTTATTCCTATTGTTTCTTCTTCCAATTTCCTGATTGTGGATTCCTTATTATTGTTGATTTCCTTGCTCAACTCTTCTTTCAACGACTCTATCCTTTCATCTAACTTGTTGATATTCTCCTGGGTAACCTCCGTCAATTCTTCTCTTAACAGTTGGTTATTCTCATCCATTTTCTCCTCCATCTTCTTATTTCATCTATTTTCTTATTGGTATTTTCGATTTTGTGACTCAATTCTCCCAATTCTTCCTTTGTGGATTGGTTGTTTTCATCCATTTTCATACTCAATTCTTCCTTCAACAGTTGGTTGTCATCCTTCAATTCTTCCAATTTCTCCCCCATCTTCTCTTCCATCTTCTTACTATTCTCCCTTAACTCTTCCTTCAAGGATTGGTTGTCTTCTTTCCTTTCCTTACTCAATTCTTCCTTCAACTGTTGGTTGTCATTTTTCAATTCTTCCTTCAAGGATTGGTTGTCTTCTTTCCTTTCCTTACTCAATTCTTCCTTCAAATGTTCATTGTTATTTTTCAATTCTTCCTTCAAGGATTGGTTGTCCTCCCTTATAAGTTTTAACAGGTCTTGTAAGCTCATGCTCTCCGTTGGTGTGGGGTTTTCAGGTTGTTTCTCCTGTTGTGCAGGTTGATTCGGTTCCGCAGGAGGTAATCTTCCTTCGATATCTTCGACCGGAGTTGCCTCTTTGTCGTCCATATCGATCTCTTTGATTTCTTTTTCAGCTTCTGCTGCCCTTTTCTTCGATATTGCTCATTTCGGCATTTTTATTACTCTTTCTGACTTTATAACAGCTGCCGGCTAAAATTAGGAATTGGGCAGATTATTCTTATCTTTTATGGCATATCAATCACTAATTAAAGCCCCTTAAGTTGGACGCCAATTTTGTAACAAAATGTAAAATTCGTAAATATTCGGGGTTACAAAAAATTATAATAAAAAAATTTGTTTGAAAACAAATTTTATTTATTTATTTATTTAATTATTTCGGATGTATTTATGTAATTTTATTTCTTTTAATTATTAGTTTAATCAATTTAATCACTTAAAATAACCAAAATTGTTTTTCCGCGTTAATCAGATTATCTCCTGTAATAATCGATTAGCGATCTTTCGTTATTCTATGAGGGTCCTCCTTCAGTGATGTTATTCTCTTCCTTTCTTGGAGTCCGGGTGTCAAATATTATCTACAATTCTTTTATTTATATTTCTACCAATAAATGAAACTCAAAATTCTAAGATTCAAGGAATTTATTAACACTATTGAAAGTATTCGATTTTGAATCGATTAGTTAATCGACAAATAACAAACTCGTATCTCAGGGTGAGTAAATTCAGTATATAAAATATTAAGGTTAAATTGCAGGTTCTTTTAGCTGTTATTTTATAATAGTCAGAGAAAGGCAAAGCTGAAAAGTATAATGCTTACAATAAAAACTGCTTAATTATCTACAATACAAAATATTATTGAATATACAATGTTAGTAAGATAAATTGCTCGAACCCAACTCGTGATGCTGTTCTACTGCCACCGCAAAGGATTCTCGGAATAGTCCAAAATGGCCGCCCCCGTGCTGAATGTAAACGAAGCGTCTTCACTGCAGAATTCTTCCAAATAAAAGTTGGTTGTTGGTGTATTCCTCTTCCAATTAGTAGTGGTTAATTACTCTTCATCACAGTGTAATTATTCGGGAGTAGTGGTCAGTTGTTCGGCACGGCAATCAATGTTCAATGTGTTCTTGTTCCAATGGATGTGGGATTTTACAACGTCCAATTTTGTGTCAATATTATTTTTAATTCAAGTTCATATTGTCTATTATTTGGATTATGACTTCATATCTTCATAAATCACTTAATTTGGTTGATTCCAGGTTCTCTCAGTGGTTATTAATCGTATTTTTCACTTCTTTGTTGTATTTTTTATATGTTTAGTTATATTCAAAAAACTGTCTTCTCTTTTTTTTAATGAAGTATTTTTCATGAGCTCGTTTAGAAGTGTACGTCTCAACATGTAACAATCAACTAACTCCCTTCCTTCTTCAAACAATAGGTCTTGGCTGATTTAATATTAATTCGACATAGTTTTAGCCAGATGGCATTCCGCCAAAATAATTGACTTTTACATTATATAATTAATTACGTTTTTACTTATTACTTAATTTTATTTAATATTAATTACTTATTCACTTTCCTTAGTTAATTCTGCATTATTTGATATCAAACATGATATACTTTATAGTATTTTTAACTCAAAAAAATCATATTTACAGTATATCTGAATGTAGGCTTTAACTGTACTTCCTGTCTCATTAAATGGTTTACAAATTCTGTTAGTATCTAATTAACATTGAACAATATCATTGCTTGAATTAAAATGGTTATTTTTTCCTTAATTCCTTGTAATTTTATGATTTAATTAATTAATTTAAATATTAGTTTTAGTTTAGGCTTTCCTCTTAGATTCCAGTGTTATTACTCTTGTATTTTTCCTAATAATATTGTATACATTTCTTCAATACCTTTACAAAGTATGGTTACAGTTATAAGACACAGTAATTGATTTACTTTATATAATTTTCATCAATTTAATTGATTTCCTTAATTTATTCATTAATTATAAGGTTGTTGAGATGTACCAGTTGGCCTAGATTTTACATGTGTTCACATACCATGTTTATTATTATTACAGCTTGCTAATACCCTTTCTGACATATTATTCTTATAAAATCTTAATTAAAATTCCCTTACTTACTTACATTAACGTTTATGATTGATTAATACAATTAAAACATAACAAATATTTTATAACAACAAATTATACTCAAACTCGGTCATTAAAGCCTCGAGTTCAATGACCTGTAAATATAAACAAAACACATCTGTTTTTTCATCACTTAAAATATTACTTAAAATTAATTTTCATGCAGTCCTTGCTGTTTTTACTTTATTTTAGGGATGTACCCTTGATCACTTCACTATTTAGTGCATTATCTCATCTTATTTTTTGTCATATTATCGAATAGTGTGAGATAAAAAATAAATAAAAATTGGCCGTCACGGGACGCCCGGCAGATGTGAAACATAAAAGTTGATGGTAGAATTTATAATTAATGAAAACCAATAAAGAAATATGGAGTAAAATAAATAAAAAAAAAAAACAGTTTTGTTAATAAAATCAATATATTTTTCTTATTATTCTAATTATAATAATAATTACAGGATATAAATACAAGAGAAGTAAATATTTTTAATATAGACTGTTTTACAATGCAGTTATGGAATATTATTTGACGTATCTTCTGTGATTTCTGTAATAGTAGCTGTTGAAGGTGTTTTAGACGGTATTAAAGAAATGATTGGCTGATGATAACTGAAGTATGTAACAAAAGTAGTAGACGTGATGTTATCAAGGTATCTTGAAAATACAGCATCGATTGTCGTTCCATATCTAGTTGTTGGTTCAGTTGGCTTATTATTGATTTTCAAATCAAATGTTTGCTCAAGGAATGTTGTCAAAGGGATTGAATCGTTTGTTGCAAAATTAACATTAAAATCTCCTGCTAAAATCATCGGAAGTTCGTCTAAATTATCTCCTAAAATCCTTGAACCTTCGCGACTATATATGAGTAAACGATGGTGTAAAAATTTTAAAATTTCTGTGACTTTTTGATTTGGTGAAATATACACAACAACCATAAGGAATTCTCTACCATCATCCATTTTAACTTGAGAAGCACATATATCACCAATAGCTGCTTGGGTAACATTAAGTTCACGTGTATTTCGTATTGTAAGTTCTATATTCGTCATAGTAATTCAGGCTATGTTTTTGTTTTGATATATCGGAACTCCCGCAGCTCTAACATCTTCCCGTTTAAATTTTACTATCCAATCGAAATCAGGTAGTTGAACGTCTTTTTCATTAGAAAGGCATGTTTCTGATAATAATAAATAGTAAGCAAGTGTTGTAGCCACAGTTTAATTGATTTGATGTTAACTAATCCATGAACAAAACTACTTTTATGAATAATTTTTTTTTAATATGTACATAAACACTGTGCTCATCATTGATATTTCTTGGAAGAGAATTTACCATTGTATCAACTGTAACAGGAACGTTGATTATTTGTCCATATATTCCAAATTGCCCATGAACATGCCTCAATCTCCTTATTTGCATGAAAGGAATATGAGGAGATAGAAGTCTTTCAGTAACAAAATCAAGCGTTGGTAAATACTGTGGTTTTCCAGGATAGCGGAAACCATTATAAACTGAGAAATTAGGAATTTTATTTTTATCAAGAGCCGATGTAGGTTTCTTCAAATCTCTCTCAAACCAAAGTCTATCACAGATTGAGCAAGCGTGTCTGAACTGATTATTTTTAAAGTTATCAATAAAGTATTTGTTAGCGAATTTATGTAAATGAAAGTTACTGTAAGAATTAGAATTTTGACCTTCTGTTGTCTGAAAAGCTGCTGTTGTTGTTTGAACCCTGTCATTTTGTGTTTCTTCAAAATGTTGTGTATTGTGTTGTTGTGCAGTGCTGGTGAAATTCTGTGCTATTTCTTGTATGATATTATCATTCGAAGAATTCAAACTTTGTTGGTCATTTGGTGTTGCTTTCGTAATTTGTTCAATAGCATCTATGTTGTTTATATTACATTCTGTATGTACTTGCTGTACATTTTGTTGACGTAGCCTGCTGTCTCTTCTCTGCTCGTTAATTTCTTGTCTGTTTCGCTCTCGATAATTACGATTACGTTCAGCAGCGGTAGCAGGAATCAACTGTGAAATATTTTGCTTTAGCCTACTGTCTCTTTTGCGCTTGTTTATTTCTTCTTTGTGCCTTTCATAGTATCGTTGTTGTCTCTGTGTATGTGAATTTGAACTTAGTTGATTATTCGATGTTGCTTGAGTAATTTGTTCAATTTCGTCTGTGTTCTGTACATTAGATACAGTATGGATTTGGTGTGAATTTTGTTGACATTGCCTGATGTCTCTTCTTCGCTGATTGATCTCTTCTCGGTGTCGTTCTAAATACAAACAACTACGTTCAGCAGCCTTATTGTCCACTCTAAATTACAAATAAAATATTTTAAAAATAATGAAAACATTACTAAATAAATATTTGTAATAATAAAATGTAAGATAAAAAAATATCAATACCTCACTGGTACGATATGCCTCGAATTAGATGTATTTTGGTCATTGTTAGTTTCAATTATAATATCACCTATCTCTTGCGTTGTTTGTGTACTGAAAAAATAAAGTAAAATTTTAATTGTTTTAAATTTTTATAAAAATAGAAGCCACACACACAGAGAAAGAAATTAAAACACGTGGATGTATATATCTCGCGTTTTGTGTACACATGCGCAGAAAATAAACCACTTGTTGACATCAGTAAACACATTTCTAACCTCAAATGAACAAATAAAATAGAATAGTAATAAAATAATATATTAACAGATGATTTACTAACCTTTGGTTTGAATCGGTGGATTGTGTTTCGTAAAGCAAACGTTGTGCACACGTATTAGACATTTTACTGCAGCCTGCACTTTGATCATCATTAATTATTTGTTTCTTTTTGGTCACTTGATCGTCACTGTCACTCATATTTCGATTCAATAATATTGTCACTGATTCGAAAACTTTTAAGCACTTAACAATGTCCTTTCAAAAACAATAATATTAAGGCCAAAGAAATACAAAGTGTGTATACAAGCGGTGAACACGTCAAGTATACTATAGTCGAATAGAAAGGCACACACAGTACACAACTCACATAGAGAAGCAACGAAGTGTATAGTATACGCGCACACACACACAAGGGAGTCGAGAGCGGTGGCGTAGAGGGGGCATGACGGCATAAGAGAGCATCATGCCGTTTGCCGTCACGGCATACGAGTCGGTTTTACTGCCAAGGCGCGCCAATAGATGTTTCACATCAATAGCACTTACTTGGGATTATCATTAGTATATTTTCCTAATAAAATAACTTGCACTGGTCCACTGTTATTCTTTGATCTTATCTCTATTTAGTTTTCTAGTCTTATAAGATCAAGAATCTTATTTACACAGGATCATTAAGATTTGTTTTTTCATTATAAAAATAACTTTCACTGGTACACTTTTAATTATACATCTAGACACTTTTATTACTTACATACTTTACATTTACTATTATTTTATTGCATTTTACTTTTCTTATTTATTTTCATCTTTTTTGGGGTTTGTAATTTTATTACATGTGGTTGTTTTTCTAACAGTTGTTCCTTTTATTACAGAGGTTTGTTTATCCTGGGCATTTCCTGACCTACTCCTATACTAGCTGGGTATAATAACTTTATGCTTTGGCCTATCATTATTTTTCTATATTTTCTTATATATTGCATGGTTGTTTTTTAATTTATTTTATCTCTTCGAACTATTATTTAACTACACTGTGGTCCTCGAGTAATTTTTATAGTAGTTTTCATTGATGTCATTTTATTTTTATTTGATATCTGATTATTTTTTAAATTAGAACAATGTGGATAATCTGTCATGCTACAACGTTTATGTACAATTCAAGATAAGAAAAAAAGATAAACACCAAAACTAAAAGTACTTTTCCCCTTTTTTGTGTTTTTATAACCTACTGTAATAAAACTAAAATTAATTTAGATATAGTAAGTATAAATTTATAGCCCTAAGGCCATTTCAACAATTTTACTTCTGTTTTTTCCCCTAAAAAAAATAAAATAACCCCCCCCCAAATCAAGGCTCTGGATTCGTGCTTGGATTACCCTATGTACGAAGCCTGTAATATTGACACACACTTTTAAACACCAAGAGTTGAATTTGATGTAAACCTTTTTAGTATTCAAGTACCATAAATGTAAGGGGGTGTACTTTATTAACATCTTGTTTTAACTTTTTTCGTAATCCAAAGAACTCATTGACAGAATAACTTGTTTAAATAAAGAATATTAGCGGCCATGATGATCTCATAAAACTGCTGTCACCTTAGCCATCCGCTGAGTTGAAATTAATTTGTAGCCGGAGCGAAACTTTTTTTATAATAATTTCTATTGTACTTGAATTATCAATAATTAGCGAATTTTAAACACTAATAAACAAGTACTGATCATTAATAATTGTCCTTTGTTTTTATTTGAAATTTATTATAGTTTGTGTACTTTAGCGGTGAATAGAATTCTTTACCAAAATTCTATGTTGGCAACACGTCGAACGACAAGCAAGATTCAAATTCCCGCCAGTCCACATGGGTAATTTGAATTTGTCAACATCGCACAGAAAAACGACACCGAGCAAAACTTTTAATTGTTTTAAGAAAACAATTTGGCGCCTATCGGGAAGAAAAAACAACGAGTAAGGACAGGTAAGGACTATCAGACAATAGCAAGATTCGGTACTGTTTATTAGCGCGTTCACGATCTTCACCACTACGCGAGAAATCTTTACAGAATTGACACCAACAACAGTGGGACTTTTATAAAGCGACAGAAAGTTCTTTAACAAATTGACGCCAACAACGCGTGGCATAATAAACATACACAGAACTCGTATTCTTTAACAAATTGACGCCTACAACAGTGAGGCCTATAACCAACCTTTTACAATATAAATCATAGAACATGGAAGTCACGTATGGTTTTCCATACCGATATAAAAGAATACTGTAATATTTTATGGTAAAGATTACACATAGAGCAAATTTTTATTCAAAGAGTTCATTCAACTGCTTATTGGAGCTACTAAATTTTAAATATAATTCCAACCAACCAGTTTAGACCGGTTTAGGTTGTTTTATGGCAGTCTACAACAGTCTTGGTCAGTCTAGACTGCAGGGTACTGTGTCGGAGTGCCATCTGCCATGACCTTGACAAACCAGTCATCTTTCAAGACCAGTCGAAGACAGTACAGTCTGCGAATGGCACTCGCACAGCCCTACATGTGTAAATTGAAAACGGTCTACCCATGTGATTCAAATCGTGTAGACCATTTTGCAATTAAAACAGTTTAGACACAGTCGCAGCACAGTAGTAACACAGTCCTATATATGTAAATCCACTTTTAGAATCTTCCTGTCATGACAAAAAAAATTGTGCCACACAACTCTTGTTAAATGCCAACATAATTTCTAAAGACAAGCACCTGCAATTACCAACACATTAACATCATTGTATTATAGACATAGTTGCTTATTTTATGACAGCTATGCTGAAAATTATGTCAAATAACTGCTTTATATATATTCAATTTATGGACTAAAATTTTTATTCAATTATTAATTATGCCACGTACTGAGCCAGATGGGGGCCTGGATATTTTTGCAAGTCTAAGGTAATAAACCTCTTCTAAATAATACACCTCTGCTTAAAGTGATTCAGACAATCTGACAACTCTTGTCATTAATGAGCATGTAGTGCTGCGATATCCCCCAGGGGCTCACCCCATCTCAGTTTGTCTCTCTTTCGTTTATCATATAGGGTGAGTACGTGGACTAGCGACCACGGGATCCTAAGCTAAGAGTATGGACAATAGTATCCAACTCTTCCCCTTAAGATGTCAACACATTTATTCACATCTTTAATAAATCTCGTAAAGGTACAGTTTATTTAGCAGTGATAATAGCTGGGATTCATCTTTACAATATGATTTATACAAATGAAGTAATCTCATAATGCTAATTTTGTCACGAGTCTCATTGTATAAAAATTCTCATTTGTGTGATTTATGTTTATTTAACCTTGATATTGGCAAGGCCAAGCTCAGCCTCAGTTAGGACAAGGGAATTGATCATTTGACATTCTCTTAATTGAAATGACTATTTTAGTCTAATTGATTTATTACAAACATTTTTTCTACTGATTGGACCTATTCAGTATTGCACATTCCTCGACGTTCTTCTTGGTCTTTCAAATTGTCTGACCGTGCTTTTTACTTTGTTAAGGTGTGCCGACTGTGATATTGCTTTTTATTAATAATTTGATTGAACTTATTTTAATGTTACTGTATTCATTATTTTATTTACTGAATTCTTCGGGCGCCATCTTGCGTACTGCAAGAAATTAATTATTGTAAAAATATATGTGCTTACCATTTTTTCGGGCCAGATTCTTTTCGGCGAACAGGATATCAGAATGGTTGTTCAAAATAAAGAAAACTTTATTTTGTTTCCCATGATTCAAAATTTATTGGCATTTAAATTTTATCAAACAAATTATTCTTTTCTCCAAGTAAAATATAGACATAAAATGGATCATTATTAAGTTGAATATAATTTGTTCAGCAATAGTCAAAATAAAACAGGAAAGATAAATACAAAATAATTCGCTTAAATTATACTTAACTAACACAACGGAAACCAGCGCTTTCACTCACACACACATACATATTTACATACTTTTAGGTTTTATGTTGAGCTCAACTTTAAAATTTAGTTAAAAGCCAGTATTAATTATTTTTGAAATGTCTACTTTCCTGTTGGTGTGTAGGGTTTCATCCTGCGGGGCGTCTCCTGTTGTGTGCACTGCCTATTGTTTTCACTTTTATATCTTACGGCCGAACTGTTTGTTTAGTTTTATTGATCACTGATTAGTACATTATTTATATCTTTGAAAGTCCAAAACTAGTTAAAATTTCACATTTGTTAATTTGCGTTTATGCTGTTTATGCGGGCGAAAACGGTACTCAGCCGGCGGTGAGCGAAACTGTCCACGTCCGCTTTGTTTGTGTTATTTGCTGACTGGGACTAAGCCACCGGCGCTATTTTATGAAGTCGCCGTGGTTGTATGACCAAGTCTTATTGTTTGAAAGTTTGTATTCCTACGCCAGCAGACTGTTTTGTTACAGAACTGCATTACACACCGAATTCCATTGTGGGGATCGTCTCTGACGTAATGTCGCCTGACGATCCGTTACATAATTTGTTGACAGTTTTTGTGTGTCATTGGTTGACCTTGGCACAATTCCGTCGGTTGTTTCACTCATTTTATAAAATCTTACCGAATAATTGTCACATGCAGTGTTGCCACTGTCGCTTTCATCGCTACCACTGAATTTACCTTTCGTTTATACGTTTTGTCCCTAATATTCGAAAAATGTTATTTGTTTTATAAAAAAAAAATACAAACTGCTTTATTACCCCTAAAAATAGGCCCGTTACAATACCCCCTCAATGAGATATTTTATGCCGAAGCATAAAAAACCTCATTGACACATTCATACTTGCTAAAGGGATCAGCCAGGATATGTCGCCACAACCCCCTGTATGATTTACAAAAAAAAAATATAATCAACTCACCCTTGGTCCGGTGACTGTGACCGCACCTGAATGACAATACTGGATTTCTCTCTCGAGATCCCAACACCGTAGAGTCAGACAGATACTTAATGCCCCTGCTCTGACGCGCTGGCCAGCTCAGGTCCGCCGCCACAGCATCACCAAACACTGAAACAACAAATCAAATATCAAATAGTGGCCTTATACAACACCATATCCCCAACTGATCTTTTTCCCCCTAGCGGTGCTGGTTTGCACTAAGAAGCACTGGTTTTGTTTTTTACTTACTTCTAATATATATCAAAATACCTAACAACAACATAACATAAGAAAACATAGTACATTCATAATCCACATCATTATTATTATCTTAAAATAAACAAGTTGTATTTAAAATGTTACACACTTAACATCATTAAATTTGCATATAAAATCATAAAATTTACCTTTTAATCATAAAATACATAAATCTCCATTTAACTTTTATTAATTCGTTTCTCAAAATTTTTTTTTTTTTTTCAATCTTCCTTTTACACATCATTTCATTTATTATTTCCTTCCATTAATTTGGGTGATTCTACGTTATTCATTATAATTCACTCTATCAACTTGGCATTTACCCATAATCTTCCCCTTTTATTACTCTAACGCTCCCTTACAAAATCTTTAACTAGTATGACACCCCTCTCTATCAAAAAAAATCTACTAACCCTTCTCTACCTCTAACTACTTACTACTTTAACTCAATTCACCACCTTCGCTCTATATATAAAAAAAAATACTCTCTAACCCTTTGTACATAGGATATGTGTTCCCCCCCCCAAAAAGCTCAATTCCTGTTCTCTGGTTCCTGGATTCTACCTAAGGCAATCCCTTTCCACTAAAATCGTTCCTTATCCCGTCCCAACTTATCATTATGTTGCGGACTCCCACATTACACTACCCCCTACTACAAAATTGCCATCCCCAAAATCTCAATCTCATTACCTCACTACCACTACAACAAATTAACATCATCAATTATAAACAACAATATATCACTCAAAACTCTACATAAATTTTCCATTACTACTGTGTCTCCATCAATACTTCTCAAAATTCTATAACATACATTAACTCAAAACAACATTACATTATTTTCATCTCTACTATTTCTTTAACTTTGACTTCAATTTGGACAGATCTATATGTCCCACAAATATTCATCACCCAACTTCTATCTTTTGCAACCCATTGAAAATTTTAAACTATCACAACTTTATTTCATTTTATTTTAAAATCTATAAACACATTGAAACATATTATCGTATTTTATAATCCTTATTCCTAACAAACTACATGCAATTAACACAATAAGATATAAACACAATATAGGAAGTATGTAGTGCATCTATTTTTCAAATCAAAACAAAATTATTTAGTAGCAAGTTATCATTATTAAAATATAGCAAATTTCTAATTCGTTACCCCCCTGGATAACCTCCCTGCCACACACACACACATCTTGTTTAATACATTACATAACATAATAAACAAATAGACATTTACCTTGATTATTAGCATTGTTAAAATTAAACAAACAATTCTTTTTTAAATAATTTATATAAAAACTTATAAACATTCTTGTTTAAAATTTTTCATTAATTCTTTTATACATCATTATTTCATTATTTATCTATCCTTTGCTGTAATTAGATTCCTCAAAATTTCAAAATTTATTATTAACATTTATTTTTAACCATTATGTTATTCCACAAAATAAACCATTTGACATTTATTTATTTATTCATTGTTATCAAATTAAAATCTCATCAAACCATTTAAATTCATTATAAAATTCAAACAGATAACATTCAATCACAATATTTAAACATCTCAAATTATTTTAATTCAATTGATTATTAAAACACAACATATTTCAATTATTACCAAAATTTACAAATCATTAATTATTGTCTTCAAAATAATTTTTATTATTTCTTCAGACTGCAAAATATTAATAATATTATTATGATTATCACAACATTTTTCTACTACATATACACATTGTTTACCTAACATTTCATAATACACACAAATGAATTCACTACATTATTTACAAAGTATTCGTCAATAACTGTTCAATTGTTTCACACTTCATATGTCCAAATCTGCAAGGTCGTTACCAAAATTTACAATATTTAACAATGTCCACTCACTGATTTTTTAGTTCAGCCTCCATCGTCGTATAAATATCTAATATATTTGTAACATGCATCATTGTTATCCACATACAGTTTATTATTATTATTATTATAATAATCCATTACCTTTATTTCATTCATTAAGCCATTATAATTTATAGGGTTATTCCCTATTAATATTTCATAAACCTTGTCAACATAAGTTATTGTTGTCCAGTCTCCATCAGTATTATTGGTCAACGTCAGGTAAGTTGTTTTATTATTTTTATATTCCTCTACTATTACGTCAGGTAAGTCATTATCGTTTATAAAAATATTATCAAAATAATTCTCTATCTCTCTTGCAACAGGTAATTGTTTTATATGGTTCATCTTCACCCCTTCTAATATTTTTCTCAATTCATCATAATTCCTTTTTAACTTATACAATTCTATCTCTCTCTCAATACACAACTCTCTCTCTTCATAACACCACATCACACTCTCACAATTATTACAGACAGAGGGTACAACATTATACAACATCAATATACACTTCAATTCATCTACTAACTAATACGGGTCTCTTGCCCTGCAAAAACAACATCTGTGAACACTCTGGTTCAGAAAAATTAATGGGAAAATTTACCCTCTGCCCACATTCAACTACTATATTATTTTTCCACTCTCTCTCTACTTCATCAATACACCTTAACATCTCATAATCACATTCCACAAACTCATCAGTACTCTTTGATATGACATTTTCAATTATATTATTATTCTCATTGTTTTCAACAACATCATTATTATTTATTAATTCTTTATCTGGTATCGTATTTTTACATTTGTCACTACAATTTTCATTTGTTTTATTTTTCTCTGTATTCATTGCAACTACTTCCATTCTCTCCACACTCTGTTCTAATTTATTTAAACTAGATCTTATTATTTCGTTATGATTTTCAACATGTTTATTCATTTCTTGAATCTCATATTTCAACTCATTAATATCCCTACTTTGTTTGTCAAATTTGTCATTCAATTCTCTAAAATTGCTGTCTTGTTTTTCTAAACTATTGTACATCATATCATACAATCTTGTTAACATATCTATTTGACTGTCAGATAAGCTGACGTCATTATTATCTGCCATTTTTCTTAAAATCTTTTAGATATATTTCTTTGCCAAAATATTTTATATGCAACACATACTTATAAAAAAAAAAAGTTCTACTCCCCCATACTACATATAATCATGACATAACCTTACTACGTATGTTAACACATTTTTTTTTTTTTTTTTTTTTTAGTTACCTTAAACAACCATTCTGTTCTCCCAAGTAGGCCTATATTTATATAAAAAAAATATTTTTTATATAAATGTCCCTAAGTTCGGAAGCCAAATTGTGATATTGCTTTTTATTAATAATTTGATTGAACTTATTTTAATGTTACTGTATTCATTATTTTATGTACTGAATTCTTCGGGCGCCATCTTGCGTACTGCAAGAAATTAATTATTGTAAAAATATATGTGCTTACCATTTTTTCGGGCCAGATTCTTTTCGGCGAACAGGATATCAGAATGGTTGTTCAAAATAAAGAAAACTTTATTTTGTTTCCCATGATTCAAAATTTATTGGCATTTAAATTTTATCAAACAAATTATTCTTTTCTCCAAGTAAAATATAGACATAAAATGGATCATTATTAAGTTGAATATAATTTGTTCAGCAATAGTCAAAATAAAACAGGAAAGATAAACACAAAATAATTCGCTTAAATTATACTTAACTAACACAACGGAAACCAGCGCTTTCACTCACACACACATACATATTTACATACTTTTAGGTTTTATGTTGAGCTCAACTTTAAAATTTAGTTAAAAGCCAGTATTAATTATTTTTGAAATGTCTACTTTCCTGTTGGTGTGTAGGGTTTCATCCTGCGGGGCGTCTCCTGTTGTGTGCACTGCCTATTGTTTTCACTTTTATATCTTACGGCCGAACTGTTTGTTTAGTTTTATTGATCACTGATTAGTACATTATTTATATCTTTGAAAGTCCAAAACTAGTTAAAATTTCACATTTGTTAATTTGCGTTTATGCTGTTTATGCGGGCGAAAACGGTACTCAGCCGGCGGCGAGCGAAACTGTCCACGTCCGCTTTGTTTGTGTTATTTGCCGACTGGGACTAAGCCACCGGCGCTATTTTATGAAGTCGCCGTGGTTGTATGACCAAGTCTTATTGTTTGAAAGTTTGTATTCCTACGCCAGCAGACTGTTTTGTTACAGAACTGCATTACACACCGAATTCCATTGTGGGGATCGTCTCTGACGTAATGTCGCCTGACGATCCGTTACATAATTTGTTGACAGTTTTTGTGTGTCATTGGTTGACCTTGGCACAATTCCGTCGGTTGTTTCACTCATTTTATAAAATCTTACCGAATAATTGTCACATGCAGTGTTGCCACTGTCGCTTTCATCGCTACCACTGAATTTACCTTTCGTTTATACGTTTTGTCCCTAATATTCGAAAAATGTTATTTGTTTTATAAAAAAAAATACAAACTGCTTTATTACCCCAAAAAATAGGCCCGTTACACGACTTGTGATTTTGAATATATTAAAAATATACATATAAAGAAAAAATTGAGTTTCTCACAGTTCGAAACAGAAAATTTCCTAACATCTAATTAAGTGAGGAGTGTATGTTAATCATTCTTTTGTGGTTGTAATGTAACCACCAATATCCTGTTTTGACGATTTTCAAGGATTTGTACCGCGCGTGGCAATCTAAGTTCTGACTGGCTGAAGCAAGGGGAGTAGCCCAGTTACGTAGATGATGCCTTTTGAAACTATAAAAACTGTTGGAGGCCCAAGCCTTCATCATTTGGCCTATCGAGTGATCCGGGGCGACACAGCCGTGTGTCCTGTAAATTTTCGCTTTCGTCTTCAACTACTGTGAATCTACAAGTTTTATAATTTTAAAATCTAACTATTCAATTTCTATAAAGTTTCGGTACGGTAAATCGTACCAAACTATTCGGTACTGCTCTTCAGTCGCAGCTCATATCACAGTATGGCACAGCTTAACAGAGAGGGAGGTAGGACTAAGGAATAATCGAAATTGTAAACTCAAATTAAAAGATAGAGAGAGACTATAAAATATTATAATACTGTTCTATCAAGTTATTCGTTATATCAGATTTTTATATCAATTTTTTTACTAATTATCTCTGAAATAAAGAGAGAAACAAAACAAAATTGTTGACATCAAATATAAAGTTTGCGACATTTGAAAGAAATTTTTTATCTTATTTACATTTTTAATTATATTTTCATTTATATCTATATATTATGTTACAACACAAATAAGCCAACCCAATACCAGGGATGAACAAAACAATATTAAATCTAAGATAATACTTCATGTTAAATAAAAATGATTAATTTAAATAAAATATAAAAACTATGACTCGACAAATGACGACTTTGACCTAACCCAAGTGATTGACCCAACAAAAGGAAACAAATGAAGAAGGGATGATACACAAACAAGTAATAAAACATAGGAGAAGGAGGAATAATGCACTCAAGAACAATATTGGAACAAAACCAATAATTATCCTATGAGAAAGGAAAAAGTAACTGTTATTACCCATTAATGGACAATAATAATTTAGGGAAGAAACCCTATTAAACAAGGTTAAAGATTAAAATGATAAAAAAGCAAACTAAACCCCAATTGAGAATTAGATGTAAAAATAGTATTGTAAGAGCATAAAATTGTTAATAGTATTAAGGATATATTGTAATGAAAGAGAAATAAGTATAGGGATTACCCACTAAAAAACAAAGTATAAACAGTGATACAGTGCAATAGTGTATGTGTAAAAACCCCAAAGTGAAGTGATAAGGAAGGTACGCTAATTAAATTATAATTAACTATAGATAATTTAAAAGTGAAGGTGAGGTATAAATGGGAATAGTGTAAGATATAGAATATAACTATTATAAGAAATAGTGAATAATAAAGAAAATAGACACTTAATAAATCTGTAAAAAACACTAAAGGTTTAAAAGTGGAAAAATAACAGTGAATAAATATATGGTGAAAAATAGTATTAAGTATGAATTATAGAATAAGATATCCTGAACACTGGAAAGTGATGATGACATTATTATTTAAGAAAAGATGTTTAAGAGATTTAAGTTTAATTATAACCGATAGTAATTAAAAGGGAGGATCCCAGGAAAGAATAAATTGAAGGTGCTGACATGGAGAGAATGTAAAGATTGTTTAAGAATTAAGAAATTAGAGACAAATCAAAGACACCCATGTTATAAGGGATAGTTATAAATTTCATAAAAGTGATGTTGTTTATCACAATAAAAATAATATGTATTGTAAACAAAAAATTAGCAAATAATAAGTTGAAAGGAAGTGATGATATTTCTCACTCAAAATAATAACTCTAATAACTTATGTTATGAATAGGATATGGCTGAAAGAAACTTGCAGTCCATAAGCCTAATTGTTATGTTTTAAATATTAAGATAGAGAAAGCAATATTGACATGTAAGCAAAACACCAACAGACTCAAAATACAACACAACCAATAATAATAACAAAGTAAAGCCCATTAGGCTGAAACGAAATGTGATTTACATGAAATGTCAAATAACATAATGGCTACTCAGGCCTATGAAAGGGCATAACTGTCAGAACCAAACAACTAAAAATTATAACAAATTAACAAAGAAATTAGCAAATCTGAGGTGAAGGATTCACCAAGAATAAATTGTAAATCATTTGTAAAACAAAATATTATAATAAGCATTTGTATACAAAAAGAAATGTAATCAACAAGTATTAACATAATTGTAAAAACATAAAATCTAAAATTACCCAAACTTGTGGGGTGTCAAAATAATCTATGAAAGGAAATAAATACTATAGTGACAATATTTAATAACCAGGAAGGAAGATAGAGGCATAACAGCAATCAGAAGATATACGAAGAATTCGAATTCTGATAACAATACATCATCTCAAAATCAACCAATCAAAATCATGCAGTTGCCATGGAAACGGCAGTTGAAGAGGATTACCGTTGAATACCGTTAAAAAGAAGCGAAGCGTCAGTAAGAGGAAGCCAATGTTGGGAAGAACGATTTTCTGTTAAAATAATGTAAAAAAGTAATTAAAGTTCCTAACCATGACAGCATAAGAAGCAGACGACCATTTATAGCAGCCAACTCGAGATCCAAGGCAATTAAACGGAAAATTACCCGAAAAGAACATCCAGATACATTATGAAAAAGATGCCCAACCCATTGAAGCCCCAAAATTAATGAAAACCGAACTTATTGCAGCCAAATCCTACCCGATCAAACGAACGAAGACCGAGTCATGCTGAGGTGTTAAGTACAATTAAATTACTTATTTTCCAAAACCCTAATCACTCTAAATTTTACTAAAAGTAAATTTATCTCACTATAAACAAATATTTCTCTTTCAAAGATTATTTAAGTAAAATAAAACTTGCTAAAAACTTGTTAACGTAAATATAACCTATTAGTTAAACACGAACTTACAAAACACATTTAACGACACCACAGAACAGATTGTAACATCACACATTATTATTTATGTACACGTAGAATAAGGTAATATATTTTTATTGTAACCATAGGAATTCTTTAGCTCATAGTCACAAGAATCCACGATTTTGGAAACAAAAATAATTGTAATACTTCAATGTACACAGCCATACAGAAGGTAATTGTTTCCTTGATCGATTCGTCAAGCCCAGAGGACAAGAGTTCATGTAATCAGCCGGTGCAAATTTTTTCATTATATAATTGTCAATTTGAATATTTTAATTATCACCTATTAAAAATAACTATTACAGGGAGTAACCGTCGTTATTATTTCATAGGGAGTGCTTTATATATTACTAGTGTTTAGTTAAGAATAGAGTTGATGAGAAGCGAACAAGTTGTCGTTTGCGCGGCAGCATCGACAATTCAGACGGCTGTGCGAGCGGGAATTATTTGAATGCCTGACCGTCACTGCTGATAACTCATCCGACAATAATTTTAGTTGTTTTATATAACGACTTGGTGCCACCCGGGATTAACACACCCCTATAAACAACAGGTAAGGTTAATGCCGTGTTATACAGGTGATTACCGCAACGCTACGGACATCGTTAGCCGCGAACATTAATGTAACGACCCCGGTGCAAGACGAACGCATTAATCATTATTACACATACAAAATTGGTGTACATTTTACAGGTACGCACCAGCCAGATCTTTACGTTACAATATATATATATATTTTTTTTTTTATACAAGTACATTTATCTCTTAAAATGATTTAATTGAATTATTTGATTTAATTCATTGATCTAGAGATCAAAGTAACTTTTCATAAAGATGTTATATCAAGGTTAATTAATGTGTTAATTGCTTGAAAATATTGATTTTATTATTGATTGCTTATTGCACCTTGTATGCACATAATGTTTTAACGATTAATTGTTTGATTGGCTGACATTAAAGAGGTCAGTCCATATAG
Source organism: Magicicada septendecula (assembly GCA_034769895.1). Taxonomy (NCBI): domain Eukaryota; kingdom Metazoa; phylum Arthropoda; class Insecta; order Hemiptera; family Cicadidae; genus Magicicada; species Magicicada septendecula. The sequence goes on from CM068375.1 coordinate 187,117,631, forward strand.
AAACTTTACGATATCACAGAACAATCTACGTGTTTGTCGAATGTGCCAGAAGAATCTCGATGTAACGCGTGTGGCGTACGTGCTTGTCGACGCATTTTTGAGAGGTTTCTCGAAGGCGCCAGCCGCGCGACTGTGTCAAGGCCGCAGTTAATTACGTAGTTCACACCAGCGCTGAGACGCAATTAGGAACATTCTGGTCTGTGAGCGCAGGTATAAATACATGGCGGCAGTGGCCTTAAGTTTCAGTATAGCAGCGATATATTTACAGTTCGGTCCGAGAGTCATTATTGGGCGACATTACTGTGTACGTCAAGTGGTTATTAGTGAAGTGTTGCGTTTTATAATCGGGCGGTATAATTGTAATACAATTGTGTTTAATATTAGTGGCATTTTATTGAGTGTGAACAATTTATATTTGATTTGTTGTAGTAGACTGTGTTGTTAATTACGAACTGTTTAACTGTAAAAATTAAAGCTGGTGATTAGTAACTTAATTGGTGTCTTGTACTTACTTTGTTTCCACTGTACCTACGACGATCAAGTAGACCGTCGTAACACTATTGTATCAGGTGATACAACACCCGCTTCTAGCATGTCCACGACGTCCTCTACGCGTGTCAAAGATACGTCAGTATGAAATTTAATCGAACCATGGAATGGAGACGGTCCTATTTCAGTATCAGAATTTTTCGCGAAAATTGAAAGAGCCGCGAAAACCAGAAATTGGTTAGACGCTGATAAAGTAACAGTAGCCGTATTAAAATTTACGGGAGCAGCCGCTTTATTTTATAATAGCAATGCGGAAGTTGCGAGTGAGGATATAACCTTTGATCGTTTAAAATAAAGATTTACAGAGCGATTCAAGATTAAACATCTTATCAATTTCATTATAATTATAGTCAGTTGCAAAATTCGATGCAACGAAAGTCGGAAACACCGGAACAGTTGGCTGACAGATGTAGGCGTTTGTGTGCGCGTACAGTCAGACAAGTCGCTGACCCTGAACAACAACGAATTATTAACGAAGAGGCGGAATGTCGTATGTTAGCCGCATATATTAATGGTTTAACGGGTAATGTCGGAACCCAAGTACGTTATAGAATGCCTGCTACATTAACAGAGGCATTACAAATTGCTTCAACAGTTACAGAAGTCGAAAATATGGAAGCTCGACGAGCTCAACAAAACAAATTTCAAAGTCCCAATCGAATATTTACTGTAACGTGTTTTAATTGTAATAAACAAGGTCATGTAGCGAGAGATTGTCGTTCTCGAACAAATAATTTCGGTACTAATGGGAAGAAATCCAATGCAATTAATACAGGGAACAGGGATTTCCGGGGTCATAATTCGAATAGAGGCAATCGAGATATTTCAAAAGTTGAATGTTATAATTGTCATAAAACAGGGCATTATGCGAATGAGTGTCCGCGAAGAAGGAAGGTAGCGACTTCCCCAAACGGGCAAAGTTTGTCGGGAAACGGTCCCACCCCGCCGAACGTGAAGTCGAACAGAGTGTAATCGAAGTACAGGTAGACGTAAACGGGCGTGCAGACGAGAGTAGGGAGATGGAACGACTGCCAAGCCAGACTCTACATGTGGAGCGACCGCAAAGCCAGGCTCTGCACCTTAAGGGGGATTTAGACGAGGCTTGTACATGTCACTTGTACAAGGCACTTTTTTACTTACTGGCGTGGGGTTATTTACACGAGGCTTGTTACAAGTGACTTCTAGAAGCCACTTGTACTCGCGTTTCTTCAGTTGTTCTTCATTAACCTGTGAATCATGTCTGAAATGATGAGTTCTGAATTGTCTGAAGTAGATGAGGCGATTGACGACGCTACTGATGAAGTGATTGTGGTGTTAAGTGATGAACTCAAAGAAATGTTAATCAAGAAGAGGATGATATGGGTTAGAGATTGGATAGCACGAAGAGACGAGTATGGGGCATCACAAACTGTGATTCGTGAGATAGCTGTGGAAGATCCTTTAGAATTCAAAAAACAGTTACGAATGACTGTTGAAAAGTTTGAGGAATTGTTACAATTGTGTTTAACTCTAATTTCCAAAAGAAATAAAACAATGAGGAACTGCATACCGGCAAGAACAAAGCTGGAAGCGACACTTCTGTACTGAGCTACAGGTGTCAATTTTTCGTCTCTCTGTTTGCTATTTCGGCTTCCTATAAGTACTATTTCATGTTTCTTACCAGAAGTTCTACAAGCAATTATAACCGTGCTGTCAGAATACATATTGGTAAGTGGTATTTTTCGCTATTATAACCTAATAAATATGTAACAATTTTTTTGGCACAGGTCATTATCACTAAATAAAAAGACAAAATAACAATTAAAAAAGAGAGAAAAATTATAATTAGTTTTTCAATTTACATATTACATTTTCTTTTTACTTGAAAATATCAATGTTCGCAAAATCAAAGTTCTCACAGTGATGTATATGTAAGTTTATTTTCTGTGAATATAAATTCATTTTGTCGATCCTCTTCTTCTGAATCCATACCAGAAAGCATTGGGGACTTGCAGCTGCTTGAGGTAGATGTTGAAGGAACAGGCAACCAGTCAAGTCTTTCTTGTGTTATTAGCGATTGGAATGTTTCCTGCAGTTTAAGGAAACTTCTTATAGGTAGTTGTCTAAGCTGTGATGCAATGTGACTGGAAAATATTTCATACTCATCTGGTTTATTTTGGCTAGTACTACTGGGCTTATTCACATTACCGCGAGTTTCACACAACTTTTGTAGCTTGTTGATCATCTTCTCAACCCTAACAATTTTGCTGTAACATCATTTTTTAGGAACTGGACAATTTTTCTCGGTACCTGCAATATTTGGATATTGCTCACCTTCTTCCTCCTCATTCAAAACAGATTTCTCGGTTTCAGCAACAGTATTGACTTGTGTTTCTTCTGTTGGTACTTTTCCACTACTTTCTTTGTTTTGCTTTCCGTGCGAGGGATTGCCATTTTCAAGTGTCTACAACAAATGAAAAAGTCAAAAAGTATTTAGTTACAACAGTGCAAGTAGATAGGAATTTAATAATTGTGTGTCTGTGTGTGTGTGAGTAATGTTTTATTTGATTTGTGTATTATCTCCATCTTTTTTGTTACAGGTCCCAAATACAGAAGAGCAGTGGAAGAAAATTCAAAGATTGTTTGAAGTAAAGTGGAACTTCCCCCAATGTTGTGGAGCCATAGACGGGAAGCACATACAAATAAAACATCCCCCAAACAGTGTATCCGACTTTTACAACTATAAGGGTACATACAGTGTAATTCTATTGGCATTAGTTGATTATGACTACAAGTTTTTATACATTGATGTAGGCACGAATGGCACGGCAAATGATGGTTCAGTTTTTAAGGTATCAACTTTAAACGCGGCAATGACAAAGAACTTACTGAACTTCCCAAAACACTTCTTGATCGTCGGTGATGATGCTTTTCCTCTGCGAGAAAATTTACTCAAACCATTCAGTAGAAAGAACATGACACGCGAGGAACGTATTTTTAACTACCGATTGTCACGTGCACGCAGGGTGTCAGAAAATGCATTCGGTATTCTAGCATCAAGGTTTCGAATTTTTGGAAAACCTGTTGAAGTGCAGTTGGCTACGGTAGACCTTGTTGTTAAGTGTGCGTGTATAATTCATAACTGGCTGCAAATTACGTCAACCACCAACTACTGCCCGAAGGGGTGCTTCGACTGTGACTCAGGGGTCGTTATTCCTGGTACTTGGCGGAGTGAAAGTACAGTTACCATCCACAGGAAAACCTCGTACTGGTAGAAAGAACACAAAAGAGGCATCAGAAAGAAGAAATCATTTTATGAATCACTTTGTAGGAGCAGGTTCTGTTCCATGGCAGGTACAGGCAGTTGGACTCGAAGAATGAAAAAATTATGGGCTTACAGTTATAATAGATGTTAAATACAATTTAAAAGTTATGTTTTGTACCTTTGTCTTTTGTTTTTCATCTAACAGTTACGTTATTTAACAGTTATGTTTGTTAAATAAAATTACCTTTGACTATATGATAAATTGAATTTTTGTATCATAATATCATAAGCCTATATACTTGGAAATAAAATGTACTTACTAGGTTTGAAGAAGACGATCTGGAAAGAACCACTTCTCGTAAGAATGAATCGGCAGTCTTAAACCATACTAATTTCGGTTCATAGAGGTCATCTGTTCCTGAACCGGATTTTTGTTTAGCCATGGTAACTTTTAAATACTCTTGGCGGCAGGTATTCCTGATGGTTTTTATCTTCTGTCGTAATATTGGAATTGTATTAACAGGGATTCCACACTCTTCCAACTCTCCCATTAACTTCATCAACGCCAGATCTCTCTTGTTTTTGTTAGCGTAATCTGGTTGTTTTGCGTTCCACATTCGTTCGTGACCTTCAAACATTTCTAAAAACCGTATTACTTGATTCGAACTCCACTTCGGAGCATTAACCTTTTTTTCCGACTCACTTGAACTACACATTATAACACTTTAACCTCAAAAACTCGCAAACAACCACTGTAGTACAACACTGTGACGCACTGCAAGCAAGCAACTGAACTAGAACAAGTGGCATGTAGGAGGCTAGTAGGTGTTTAGACGGGGATAGTAACAAGTCACTTGTGGTCACGTGACCTCCGAGAAGCGGGACAGTGATACAAGCCGCTTCCATTTTTCAAGCAGACCTTGGAAAGTTGGTGGCTTGTTAGGGGACGTCCATTAATTACGTGAGGTTTTTTTTTTAAATTTGGACCCCCTCCCCCCCTTTGGTGAGATTTGGTGAGATGTGGTGGGACCCCCCTCCCCCTCACGTGAGGTTTACCCTATAATTTTTAAATAATTAAATTTATTTGATATGTTCATGTTTTTGCTTCATACCACTAAAAATACCTAAAGCATATCTTCTATGTACTACATTTTTTCTGTGAAATTATAGGTGAAAATGATAACTATGTTTAAGGTGCACTATAACGAGTTTAATTAAATTAATTGTCTTGAAAGCTGCCAAATGGCTCTCTACATATCGTGGTTTTTGCAAATAATTTTCGCAAATAAGCAAATACAAAATAGGCTGTGACACCACCTTCCCTAATTCTTCACTCACTCCATGAGCATTCATGTGCTTCCTCTATTGTAATGATTGGACACATGACATCCATGTGTTTTGGTAAGTACAGGAAGACAGTCATTAGACGTATCTACATCCTCCTCGTGCAGCCACTCCAGCCTATCGTCCACGGCGCACAGCAGCTCCTCAGCCCGACGGGTGACCACACCGTTGGTCGAACCCTGACCACAGGTCCTCGCGGGGTTGCATGCAGCGCCGACCTGTGTTTCTGCAGCTTCACACACGAAGCAAAGTAGATGCCGCAAGTCTTGCAGCATCTGTTATGGATAGTTTGATCATTCATCAAAAGAGATGGGCAGTAGTAATCATACGGCATTTGGGAATAGCCCGCATGTTTGGGATACACCGTGAGAGATTGCCGAAGCAGGAACAGTGCGAACGACTTCCCATCGTGTTCCCCAGACTCCGGCACAGTCGGTTCTCCGGTCACTTGGAGGATCGGATATTAGCTTCCTTCCACAAACGATTAATGTCTTGCTGGCACGTTTGTTTCGACTTGTCTGCATGCCACTTAACATACGCATTGTAAAAGTTTTGATACAAATTCATGTTGAACACAATAACATCGGCTTTATATGTGTTGCAGAATATCATGACTGACTCACTGACTGACACGCAGTGATTTCGACCAGCGCGGCAGGGAACTCCCCGAATGAAATCTGACACTTGTGCAGCTCTTTGTTTCAAATCGGGGAATCCCGGGCATGCACACGTGTATTAAGCATTCAGTTCAGTTCAGAGAGGCCATAAAGATTGGTGGGCACTTTAATATTGTCTATGCTCGGGATTAATTTTATAAAACAAAATGTTATCCGTTATAATAATGTATATTCTCTGAATTAAAAAGTTGACGTGAGATTTTCATTGGCCCCCCTCCCTTTAAATGAGATTTGGTGAGATTTTGCCGGACCCCTCCCCCCCCATTTTGAGCTCACGTAATTAATGGACGTCCCCTTACTTACCACTGTCTACTGTCCTGTTACCGGGCTTCTTGGTTTTACACAAGGAAAGTTGCAGGCATGTAACAAGTCGCTTTAACAAGCCACTTGTAAAAAGGCCTCGTCTAAATCCCCCTTTACAGACGTTACGTGCGACCCTAGTTACGATGACGCTTTGTCAGTGGACGTTATCGTAGGACGTAAACCTTGTAAATTTTTGATTGACACTGGGACTATGGTTTTATTTATAAAAAGGGGTATCAGCCAAAAGTTAATTCGAGATATTAAAGTTGTTGCTAAAAGTGCTACTGGGGATGAACTAAAGGTCTTCGGAGTACAGAAGGTAGGCTTCATAATTGAAGGTACTAAAGTCTATCGCGATTTTATGGTAGCAGACCTTTGTACTGACTTTGATGGACTGTTTGGATTAGACTTATTGAGAAAATTAAATGTCTACATTGATTTTTCCAATAATGACGTATATATATGTATATATATATATATATATATATATATATATACACCCTGATTAACGAAAGAAAGTGACTGGCAGAGCGGCCGCACGGCGACCGAGTTTGTAGTAAAAACATTCCACTTAACCTCGTGGAAACGTAAAATACAGGGCTAGAAATGTCTAATGAACTGTATTTTAATCATCAATTAAAGATGTTTTTAACAAACTTTTCTAATTTTTTAAATCTTTTTTCAATTAATTTATATTGAGAGTTAAATAAAAAAATACACGAATTTGAATTAAAAATTTAGGGTTTATCATTTTTATTACGTAAAAACTCAGAGGTTAAGCATCGGAAAAACATTTCTTGTAGACAAATGGTAGTCCACCTTCTTTAGTACAATATATCAAAAATTGAGATTCCTACGATTAAAATTAACGACGTTATTAATTTTTTTCTAATGTCCTGTTAACTCAGTTGTTAAAAGTTGTACATGAATGAGATTTGTGTGACGCTCTCTTTAGATAACTAAGTGTAGAAGACATATACAACTTACACCTTGTACGTGATAGGAATACTACAATGGATTAATATATAAAGTGAATTTCACAGACAGCAGTGCGCGGCGCTCTGCGACGGAAGTACAGTCAGAACCTAGTGGACTCATTTTATTCGCGCGCTACCATCTTCGTTTGAAGACTACTAACTCACAGCTACAAGTGTTTTAATAAGTGTTTTTTGTAGTGTATTTTTATGATTTATACACATATTTTATGAACGGATTCCATAAAAGCTGAAGAACACTACAATACTTGTAAGCACCATACTGTCTTTATTATTTATTTGTCAATAACAAGTAATTTACTAATATTGTTTTTACATTTCAATACATTATAGCAGTAAAATACTGTTATAATTATGCAGTATCTGGTAGACCGAGCTTTGCTCGGTAGTTTTAAACTGTAAACTGTATTTCATAGTTAAATAATTAGTTGTTGAGAAATTTGAATGGCCCAGAAAATTAACAATTTCCCAGTAATTACATTGCACTTCAATTAGTAGTATTAAAGCTGATCACAAAACAAAAATAGTTTATTAACAAGAAAACAATAAATACCGTACCGCAAAAGAATGATAAGCAATCATTCAAGACACTCCATCTGTTATAAAAAGCATCTAGTTCAACTAAACCACAAAAGTCTGGTCAGATATAAGTTTTGACAGACCTCCAGGAAGATAGATTAGATTAAATAAGTAGACAGATAACTAAAATCTCTGTATAAATATGAGAGGTTGGTGACTGGTAGAAGTTGACTATGTGTCAATGTGTGAGCCGTGAGCGTATGCACCGCTTTCTTTGGGCTGTTACTGTACCTTGACTCGATGGCGCGCCGTTGAGCGATGTTAGTTCTAATTTTCCTATATTAACTGATTGCGGTTATATTTCGTAATATTTGAAGGTTACATACCACTTTGTATTGATGAATACAATTTTATTATGCTTATTGTGAAAAAACTATGAAAAAATTATTAATAACGGAGTTAACAGTACATTTGGAAAAAATTAATAACGTCGTTAATATTATTCGTAGGAATCTCAATTTTTTATATATTGTACTAAAGAAGGTGGACTACCATTTACCTACAAAAATGTTTTTCCGATGCTTAACCTCTGAGTTCTTATGTAATAAAAACGATAAACCCTAAATTTTTAATTCAAATTCGTGTATTTTTTTATTTAACTCTCAATGTAAATTAATTGAAAAAAGATTTTAAAAATTAGAAAAGTTTGTTAAAAACGTCTTTAATTGATGATTAAAATACAGTTCGTTAGACATTTCTAGCCCTGTATTTTACGTTTCAACGAGGTTATTAAGTGGAATGTTTTTACTACAAACTCGGTCGCCGCGCGGCCGCTCTGCCAATCACTTTCTTTTGTTAATCAGGGTTATAGCAGGAGAGCCAGTCACCAACAGTGAGGAGACCAGGGAACCTGATACAGGGACTGGCCATCTCGACCCACCTGTAGAAGAACCTGAAGGATGGAGTATTGTGACCACCCAGGATCAGTCCATACCAGCAAAGTCCGAGATGCTTGTGCAGGGACGCCTGCAGGTGACGCAAGCAAGTTAGCGATCGCAGGGATTAGAGAAATCCCAAGAGTTAATCGGATCAGGTAAATCCGAAGAGTTGTTAAGTGGATCCAAAGAGTTTAAGGGTGTAGCCCATGTTAATGTTATCTGGATTAGGTAAATCCAAAGTTGTTTCGGGAAAAGGTAATTCCCAAGAGTTTTCCGGTTCATGTAGTTTGTTTTTGCAACCACGATCGCGAGGATCGGGGGTGTTGCACAGGTTAAATAGATCCAGGGGATCAGGTAGATCCATTCGTGTACACGACGAAGTTTTAATAGAACCGGTAGAGTTTCAGACTCATGGCATTAGAGTAGCACGATGTTTAAGTAGAGTTTTTCACTCCACGAAATACTCAGATGTTGTTGTTCAAGTTGTTAATTTCAGTAATGAAGATTTAGTTCTCCCAAAGAATAGTTTGTTGGGGTTACCTGAGACGTTTGATCTAGCACCCACCGGAACGTCGGAGACGCCCATACCCACAAACGGTGAAGACCATGAGCAAAGTAGTTGTGAAGTATTCACGTTGAATACTAGTGAAATAGGCTGTATTGACCCATTGTCATGTAAGATCTATCGTTATGTAGAGATGAGTTGAATGATGAAATTCAAAATAACTTATCACATTTGTCTAATCGAGAGAAGGGAATAATTGAACCTATTTTGTTAAAATATAAACATTTGTTTTCTGAACCGATTGTTAATACGGGATGTAGTTGTTGATATAAAACAGTGGTGCACAACCTTTCAACATCTGAGGGCCACTAAAAACTTTTAAATGATCATGGCGGGCCACAAGGCGACTTCCCTCCATTTCGCCAATCACCTACCTAACCTTTCCCTTATCCTAATATTTCCAGTAGCATTTCCATGAAAGATAATGCTTCTAATTGAAGAGCGTTTTCTAACATGTCTCATAAGTAACTTAAGTAAGTAAACTTAACACAGCTACATTTAAACTAGCTCTATTGAATAATTAAAAACTCACCTGAAAAAACGTTTGAGGTCACAAAAATAATACAGCCATGAGATTCCAAAATCGAAATTTTAATTTGTAAAGAAACACTTTTAAAACAATCTTTTAAAAAACACGTAATTTTAAAAATCAGTTTTACTTTTTTTAGTTTACTTTTAAAAGACACACAATTGCAATAAAATTATTAATTTGAAAGAAAGCACAAAACTATTATTTGTTAAAGAGGAAACTAATTTAGAGCCTAATGAGAGACTTGACACTTTGTTTTTCACTAGTCTGTCTATATCGGGTTCAATGTTGGACACAGCAATTCGTAAGTTTCCCTCCAAATGTTCATCAGTCAGAGGGTAACGACCTCTTGATTGATCTGTTTCATCAAAGAAAAAGACTGCTCGGATAAGTAGGTACTTCCAAATAATGTTGCCGTTTTTAGAGCATGATTGTTCAATGCTTTCATTTCCTCAGGTAAGTAGTTTTTATAAAAATCCAGTAGAGAAACCTCAGAAAATTTTGTCTTCAATTCAGAGTTCAATTGAAGATCAATTAGGTCCATCTGGAAATCAATGAGCACTATCTCAACATCAGTAGTGAATGGTAGAGCAAACATATCAAACAATTTCTCAAATTTTCTCATATCTTGAAATCGACGTTTAAACTCATTCTGAAGATTCTCTATAGGTGAGGCATATTTAGTGAAGTTAATGGGTTGTTCAGAACTTGCTGCAAAACTGTTCATTATAGAAAAACGTGTCAGTAGCCCAGATGTCTGCTGTGCCTGCCATAAAATCAGTTTAACCTCAAACGATTTTATTAAGTAAAACAGATTGTGTATCATGTTATTTTTTCCTTGAGGTTTGGTATTTAGCTGATTAAGATATTGGGTTATGTCAACTATGAAAGATAAATCGCACATCCATTCATTGTTCTCAAAGTCTGCTACCAGATTGTCATCACGGCTTTTCAAAAGATAATTATCTCTTTACGCAGGTCATACACTCGTTTCAGCACTGTTCCTGCACTAAGCCAATGAACTTGTGTAAAATAAAGAACATCGTCATACTGGGTGTCTAATTGTAATAGGAATTCTCGGAATTGGCGATGAGTGAGTCCTCTGGAACGAAGAAAATTTATTACTTTGATCACTGCTTTCATCACATGCTCCATATGAAAAGTTTGTGCACAAAGGTTCCCTTGGTGTAAAATGCAGTGGAATGCAACTACATGTATATCATTGCCCATGTTTTTACAATCTGTTGCTAAATAGTTCACTACTCCTTACTTCTTTCCCATCATGGCTGGCGCACCATCTGTTGAAATGCCATATAATAGTTTTAGGCTAAATTGTACTTTTCCAAAATGTTTTTCACCTCACAATAAATATCTGAACCTTTGGTTGTATCTTTCATAGGAACTAACACCAGTAATTCTTCTGTTATGTGAAAAGCTTCATTAATACCACGGATAAAAACTGAAAGTTGTGCTGTCAGTGACGTCTGTGCTTTCAAGAGGTTCAGAAAAACTTAAATTCTAATATTTTTCCTTAAATGTTTTTTCAATGTCTGATGCCATTTCTTCTGCTCTTCTGGATACTGTCATATGATTAAGACTAATTTTTGAAATAATACTTTTTTTCTCCGGGAAAGCTATATTTGCTACTTCTTCCAGACATTCTTTAACTAGCTCCTCCATCTTTGTACGGCTTCATTTTTTTAACTAAAATTTTAGATACAACAAAAACAAAACTTGCTTTAACTGCAATTTCTGAGTCATCAGTCACTTTCCGAAAAAGATTTTGTCGACTTGTTAGTTTATGTTGGAATTCTTTTACCTTATCCTTTCGCAATTGTCCCGTCCACTCTTTGTATTTGCCAGCATGTTTTGTATCGTAATGTCTCTTCACATTGTACTCTTTCATTACACCCACGGTTTCTTTGCAAATTAGGCATGTTGCTTTACCGTTATACTCTATAAAAAAATACGTCTAGCTCCATGCCTCTTGAAACACACGGCACGCGTCAGTCATTTTATGCATTTTTCACAGACATGATCGTGAAATGTTACAAAAAAGTAATCACTTAAAAACACACGAATGCCAAATACGGATCGGTCTCTACTGAAACTGAACTAACGCTACACACTACGAGAATTACTGCTACCTACTGCCAGCTGCCAGCCTAGTTCACGCATGCGCAGACAGTGAGTGTCCCCCACTACCACCACCACCTGACCTTGGTCAACCTAATTCCCAATCAAACCAACAAATCTGGGTAAATTTCCATACACAATTTTAAACATGTGGACTTATATTTTTTCCTCCGGGCTGCATAAAGTGAGGTTGAGGGCCGTGGGTTGTGGACCGGTGATATAAAACATAGAATTGATACGGGAGATAGTCCGCCGATTCGAAAAAACCCTTATAGACTGCCTCATTCTTTAAAACCAGTTGTAAAAGAGCATGTCGAAGATATGAAAAATCGTGGTATAATTCGTGAAAGTTCTAGTCCATGGGGAGCACCAATTGTTATAGTGACCCAGACACGAAAGTCCGATTCAACTGTTAAAACATCATTTTTGTGTAGATTATCGTGCTTTAAATAATGTTACTCGTAAAGATGCATATCCATTGCCTAACATTGCAGAAACTTTAGATAGCTTAAATGGAAGTGAATATTTCTCTACCTCAGATTTATATAGTGGCTATCATCAAGTTAGTATAGAGCCTAACGATATAGAGAAAACTGCATTTACAGTTCCTGGACATCATTTTGAGTTTCTTAGAATGCCATTCGGGTTATGTAATGCGCCCACAACTTTTCAATGCCTGATGGACAATGTCTTGATGGGATTGAAGGGTGAGGAGGCTTATCTCGATGACATCATAATTTTTGGAAGTAGTTTAGAAGAGCATACTAAACGACTTGAACGAGTTTTACAAAGACTAGAAAAAGCCAATTTATATATGCAGTTACCCAAATGTACATTCGCTGTACAAGAAGTTGATTATTTAGGACATATCGTAAGTAATGAAGGAATAAAGCCTCACCCAAAGAAAATTTCTCCTATAAAGAATTACCCTGGTCCGAAGAATGTGAAGGACATGAGAGCATTTTTAGGTTTGGTTGGATATTATCGAAGATTCATCCAAAATTTTGCGGATCGAACTAAAGTATTAACTAAATTATTAAAGAAAGATGAAAAATTTAATTGGGGTGAAGATCAAGAGAACGCATTTAAAGATTTAACAGAAGCCTTATGTAATGAACTCGTACTTAAATATCCAGATTTCACTCAACAATTTTATTTGTCAACCGGCGTGAGTGCCACCGCGATAGCAGCTATCTTATCGCAAAAACATAATGGTCAAGAACACCCAGTTGCATATGCTAGTCGTCAGTTAAATAAAGCCGAGAGAAATTACGAGCTACTGAAAGAGAATTATTAGCTCTTGTTTGGGCGACAAAATATTTTAGATGTTATTTATATGGACATAAATTTACCACAATTACCGATCATGCAGCGTTACGTTGGATGTTAAACTTACGAGATCCCTCATCATGTTTAACAAGATGGTCATTAAGATTATCTGAATTTGACTACGACGTAATACACAAACTCGGGAGAAAGCATACCAATGCTGATACTTTAAGTAGGCATGTCTATACTATTGTCATTCCATTATTATCCACACAGGAGATAGCACGTGAACAGAAAAAGATATATATCGTCAAGAGCAACTAAAGAAATCGCCAAATGATAAATTTGTAACCGATAATGACGGACTGCTATATTTTAACAAAAATGGCAACACCAGATTAGTTGTTCCGAAAACCTTAATACAATCAATGATAGAACAACATCACGACACTGTATTTTTCAGGACATCAAGGAATAAAGAAAACTATTGGAATAATTAAACAACACTATTGTTGGCCTTCCCTGGCTAAAGACGTTGAAGATTATATATATAAATGTGTATCATGTAACCAAAGGAAATCTGTAAAAGCCGCAAAAGCACCATTAGGTACATTTATGTCATCTACAAAACCATTTGAATTAGTATCAATGGATATTGTAGGTCCATTGCCTGTTAGCAGTAAAGGAAATAAATATCTGCTTACGTTCATTGACTATTTAACTAGATATTGTGAAGCAATACCAATCCCAAATCAGACTGCCGAAACAATAACCCAAGAGTTCGTAATAACATAAAATCATTACGCTATATGGAGTTCCAAAACAATTATTAACAGACAAAGGTCGAAATTTTCTTTCAACATTATTTAATGGAGTTTGTGAACTACTCGGTATACAAAAGTTACAAACCACACCTTAACATCCACAGTGTAATAGAATGATTGAACAGTGTAACAAGACCAAAATCTGTACTTTTAAAGACAAATAATAAACCATGAAGAGTAGCATAGAAATAGAAACAAGCAGTATTATTACTATCAAGTAAAATTGAAGTCCCAAATAGAAAGGAAGGTGTAGACCAAATTAACACACCAAACCCAATAACTGACATGACTATGACCAACAACTATACTAGTTAGACAATACCCAGATAGATTAGGAGCAGTAAATAAAGAAATTCATAATAAAACAAAGAGTACAGTACAACTTTAGAGTAAATAATATGTAACAAATGTATAGTAACTAATTCACTAAATGTAATTAAGACTAAAAGGTAAAGTGATTCGAGGTAAAATAAAAAAATACAACAGTGTCAAAGTAAAAAACAGTGAAAACAGGCCTAATCAATAACCATCCCACAGACAATATAATAAGGATGAAGATCAAAGAAGACAGATCCAAAATGGACTGTAAACACAGATATAATATTGTTATTTGTTAATCACACAGACAATTGTTTTTAAGTGTTTTGTTATTTAGCATTAGGTGAAGTTGTAGTCATTAAGACATGATTTTTAGTTAAGAGTTTTTTTTTAGTTTTGAAGGAGTTAATATTACTAGAAAGAAAGGAACAAATAAATTCAAATAATAATTTCCCAAAACGTCATATCAATCAGCCATCCATAATTGTAAAATGTTCTGTTTTGTAAAAGTAAAATCCCCAAAACTAGTTATTAAGTTACAAATACAGGTCATGAGTGGTACCAAATTGTTCATAATTATACCAGAAAAAACAACATGTAAATTATATTATTTCTGTTGTGTTAGATGATAAGTATTACTATATTTGTACTGTAATGTACTCCTTGTTTTTCTTTTAATGTAAATGAACCTTGCATAGCAGTCACAAGAACATGACATTATAATATTAATTTAAAAAATTAAGAAATCGAACCCTGAGACAGAATCGATCTATACTATTGTTAATATCGAATACAGTGAAACTTCGATTAACCATCACTCTTTTAACCGTCAGTTTCTGTTAACCGTCACTCTTTTAACTGTCAGTTTCTGTTAACTGTCAGTCCGTACTCTATGTACAGTAACCAGATTGCCGTGAAAAACCATCATCGCTTTACTGCTGAGCGGCGGAGGCGCTGGAGTGGCGCATTATTGTTCTATTGATGAGTCACGTTCTTGGCCCGCCTATTAACAGGCTTAATTATATTTATATTTAATAGCTATCGCACACGTGGTCAGTTTCAGTTGTGGCTGAGAAGCTGTTGTGCTCGGTGCTATACATTATTTGTTGCGCAGTGGTTTAATTGTTTCGGCATACGATAGTGACATTCACACCAGTAAGTTTTGTTGTTAAGGTTTCTTTTCTTTTTTATTTTTGCGCAACAGCTAAAGAATGGCTGAAAAGCGTAAACGAGTTGTGTTAGATCTCAACCAGAAAATTGAGATTATTAAACATTTGAAAAAAGGTGAAACTCCCACTAGTATTGCTCTCATTTACAGCGTTGGAAGAACCACACTGAATGACATTCAACGCGATGCTGACAAAATAGAACAACATGTTTCAAAAATGCAAAACATCGATGGAGAGCCTAAGACTAGTAAAACCATGAAATCAGCAAAATATGACCAACTGGACACTGTTATGTATCAATGGTTTATACAAGCACGGAGTCAAGGAATCCCACTTTCAGGCCCGTAATGGCCAAGGCGGTTGAAATGAACAAAAAACTTGACGGAGATCCTAATTTTAAAGCAAGCATAGGATGGCTCGATAAGTTTAAGTGTCCCCATGGCATTAGAAACTAGACATTAGTGGTGAAAAACTTAGTGCAAACAGCGCAGTTATTGCCAAGTACAGAGAACAATTTAAAGAGAAAGTGGCCAAATTCAACCTTGTTAGGGAACAAGTGTACAATTGTGGCGAAACCGGACTCAATTGGAAAGCTTTACCACAAAAGACATTAGCATCACTTTCGGAGACATCAGCCCCAGGTTTTAAAGTCCAAAAAGATCGGATCACTTTAATGGTTTGTGCAAATGCCACCGGCAATCACAGGTTACCCCTGCTTGTGATTGGAAAAGCAAAAACACCTCACGCATTCAAAAATTTTAATTTGAACGCATTGCCTGCTACCTATTACGCTCAAAAGAGTGCTTGGATATCTCAAGATATTTTTTCCAATTGGTTCCACAAAGTGTTTGTACCACAAGTTAGAGCTCATTTAGCTGAAATGCAGTTACCACAGGAAGCATTGCTCCTAATGGACAATGCTCCAGCACATCCCACTTGCGGAATTAAAAGTGATGATGGCAAAACAACATGCCTCTTCCTTCCGGCAAACACAACACCACTAATCCAGCCTATGGACCAGGGCATACTAGAAAACATGAAACATCGTTATAGGAAAGCTTTTATTGGAAGTTTGATTTCATCTGATGATGAAATGTCTGTAAAAGTTTTGGAAAACGTACAACATAAAAGACGCAATTTTCAATGTTGCTGCTGCATGGGATGATCTTCAAATGTCAAATCTTAAAAATGGGTAGAATAAACTCTGGCCTGAAGCTAATGATGGCTAACCTAAGGAAACTGGGAATGTTAGTGTCGACAAAATTGTGCAACTGTGCAATAATGTACCGAACGCTGAAGACATAACGCCAGCAGAAGTAACAGAGCGGTTGGGATGTGAAAAATTGGACGGAGGCTTTGACATTTTGAACGACAATGAACTTGTTTCCAGTGTGATTGACAATGAAGAAGAAGAAATTGATGAAGACGAGTGCTATATTTTGAATGAAAAAACTACGTTAAGCCATACAGAAGCAGAAACAATGTTATCAAAATGCAATGAGTGGTTTGAGGGGCAAGAAGAGGCAAACGCAACGCAGATACTTCTCCTACGTAAAGTACGGAACATTGCCGCTCAGAAAGCACGAGCCTTGAAGAAAGAAAAGAAAATGACAGACTATTTTAAAATTTGAATATGTATGTACGTCTAGAGCGTAAGTTCATGTAACAATATGTACAGTACATATGTTGTACTACATATACTGTACTTAATGTAAATTGTATAGTGTTTGTTTCTGTAAAGTAAAATACATGTAGCCTATGTACAGTGTATTTCCAGTTCATAAACGTGCATTTTTTATCACGTTCATATGCAATGGATGGGGGTGGGTTGTTGTTTAAGGTTTTTCTGTTAGCCGTCTATTCGATTAACCGTCACGGTCCCGGTCCCGACCCTGAAAGGTTAATCGTAGTTTCACTGTACATAATTTTCCAACGTGAATGAAATAAATATTGAACTTTATTATTATCAAATACAATTCCATGTGTGTTATTTCTTGAAGGTATTAAATTAGTAGTGTAATGGGGCAAAAAGGGGGTTTTTGTATTAAATTTATTTAAATCTATTCTGTCAGCATTGCAAGTCCCCTGCAAATTAATGTCGTATTCAAACAAAGAACAACCACGTAACTTTTTGAATGGAGTGTAGTTGAAAAATGCCAGACTCGCTTGTGAATTCAATTTTTGTCACATACAGAGACGCATACGCACTCGACGGCGCGCCGCTACTATGCCTAAACATTAAAACCGACGCCACGAAAAATGGCGAGGCAGGACAATTGTCAGAACATGTGCTTTCAAGACGAAGGAAATCCAGTAAGAGGCCACACCCCCAAACCCTCCTATATCGTCAACATTTAACAACCTTAGCCTGTGTGTCCCGTAGACAATCCATACACTGTGTGCGGCTACGAAAATTTGTCGCCTGAAGGCAGTGATTTCCGGTTGAGCAACAAGATGTAGTGGGGAGTTTGTTGGCACTCTCGGGAGAGTCGACGATTAACAACTACACGTAACGGATGCGAATAGTGGCGTGCGTCACCGGCTGGGCAAATTTTTTATCAAAAATGTGAAAATAATACACACCAGTCGTTCCACAAATTTTTACCTGGCCGGGTGGACAAAAAGACTCGTGGGCCCAAATAAATTCTTTTAACTTTTAATAGAAAGTGATAAACTGACATAAATAGCGAAACGGTATCTCAGAATGAAGTAAGTGAAAAGAAGAAAGCAAAATTAACAATGTGGTGAATTGAAAAAAACTTTCGGACATACAGTCAGTGCGGCACGAGACGGGGAGGATCGCCGATGGTTAAGTAACACACGACCAATTTCACTGTATCAATAATTTCATTTTAAAGGCCTCTGAACAAAATAAATGAGGTTTCTAAAGGTATGAATGTGAGAATGGGCAAGCTGGGTCGCCTTACTTAATATAAGGATTAGAATAAGTATACAATGTTGAAATAAATGTTTAGTGTTATTCATATGTGAAAGAAACAGTAATATTTTAATTTTGAGAGAAAAGATGAGTAATCCATAAATTTGAAGGAGCATAAAAAATGAAATAAAATTTGAGTTGTTTCACATAAATGAGAGTCGAGCATGTTATTGACATAACCCCAAACCCTGCTTGTATTTCACTGTTCATGTGACGGACCTTGGAACTGTAAGGTAAGTTATCCTGGATAAACAATTTAAATGTTATAAGTCTCTCAGTAATTTGAAAGTGTACAATAGGATTCTCACTAAACGAGCGAAGACCAAGAAGACGTCAGCGTGTGGTAATTCCGAAGATAACTACGAAAATAGAAATAACCTCAATCGGTACGTTCAAGATGGTAATCGAAGGTACTTATTAAAGAATTGTTTCTACATTACAACCGTGTTATTCAAACGTCTGAGGCAGATAGCATATAATTTTATTCACTGAATCATAGAAAAATCGATGAAAGAAATCAAAAACCTAAACAAACCAACAAATAAATATAATTAAAATACATACGAGGAATAAACACCAACAGCTATACTCATTTACAAAAATATATTGTAAACCGAATTAACAGTAACGAGATAGTAAATTGGATTACAAATTAACTAATAAAAGACAAAAATCCAGATTATTACAATGGTTACATAAAACTTTAGCTGACATCATCTCACATTTTGTGACAGCTGAAGGTAAAAATTGGGACGATGCACTTCTGGCATAAAATTCCTTATGCACTCATGGCATATAGAAGTGCACCCCATTCAGCTACAGGTTATAGTCTGCATATATTATTATTCGGAGAATAAATTAACCTTCCGACAGCAGATGACTTAACTGCAAAACTTTCGGTAGATGATGAAACACAATTTGAACTTTCAAAGCTACGGTACGTGAAAAGCTTAATGAAATACGTCATTCTGCAGTAAAACAATCAGATAAGAGTAAACGTAATAATAAAGAATATTATGACAGGAAAGAGCGATTTAAACCTTACAAAGTAGGGCAATATGTATATCTGGATGACCTAACAAGTATAAGAGGTCCACGAAAGAAATTCACAAAATTTTGGAAAGGTCCGTATGAAATAATAGAAGTAATAAACAAATTGAATTATAAATAAAAACTAAAACAGATGAAATTTTAGTCATACACTATAATCATTTAAAACCTAGCAGTCATAACATGGAAACGACGACGCGTGATAAAGCCTTTACTGCAACGCGATAGCGAGTCTGAAGTAGACGACCTTGACCGAGACCAACCACCTGATGAAACTAAATTAAATGAACCCTTCATAGTAGACGCTGGTCCAACACAACTAACAATTTAACCACTACGTCAGGTTAGTGACCTTGAACCTGAGGGAAAAGATTCTAATATTGAATTACGCGATGTAATTCGATCGAACATTAACAACCCTGAATGGATTCCTCCACCCACTCAACAAACCGGTCCAGAAATAGTTGGGCGATATGAATTGAGACCGCATGAAAATATTTTAGCACCTCGTAGATTATAACTGAGTGAATAAATTAAAATTTTATCACATGAAAAGTAATGGGAAATTTTGTACGCATTACGATGCAGTAATGAGGGCAATGTTATTGACATTGAGTCTCACATATGCTCAAAGTATGGATTCAAACGGAAATTATAACGCACTGATGACGAAAGATACACTAGACTCTCATGGATGCACAAATATTTCTGATCTAAGTAGATGTCATTTTGACAAAGGACTTGTATTTATTAAACAAAGAGACATCATATTGACGACCGACACCTGGACCATAGCAGTTACTGTAAGGACAGAAGACTATGACGACATTTTATTCCAAGTTTCAAATTTATTTAAATATTTAAAAGGTTTGGAAACTTCATCAAATTCCACAGACATTATTCCTTATTCCATCTTTTGAACTGATTCGTTTACAATAAAAATTGAAATCCACACAAATTCAAGTGGACAATTTAAAACTTCTCTTACCCACTTCTAGAACTAAAAGAGTGTAACGGTACAGAATTGAGTGCTACCTCAGTTTTAATCTAAATCAGTTTTAATTTTCAATTGTCAGCATCCACCTGCGAGGTGCCCCAGTTTAACCAGCAACACACACTGTTAGCCTAAACAACTGTCTAGACATATTACGTAACCGCCCCAGCAGCAGTCCTTGTGAAACACAGTAAGCAGTTTGTCACCATAGAGTCAACAGGTGGAGAGCAGTGAAATTAATTCAGTTCATTAACTAAAAACAGTATGCAGATTGTCACCACAGAAGTAACAACAGACAGTAAAGTGTAGCATACAGTTCTATAAGTGAAAACAGTGGCCTCGGGCGTGCAAGATGGGCCGAAAGCAAAAGGGCCTATCTAATAAAAACAGTTCCATTGCACCTCATGGCCGCGCGGCCAACCTAAAAAACATCTAAGTGCGAGTAAAGTTACGTCGGCCGACTTAATATTAACATACGGAGACATTAAATCAAACTAGTGAACATTTAGTTAAAATCAGTGAACTCATCATAAACAGTTGTAGGAGTGCGTACGAACTAAGAAAGCAGTCATCTAATAAAAAGTGATCAGTGCTCGTACCGATGAAGTTACGTGGACCGATACCATTATTAGACGTGAACAATGATTTTGGTAATCAGTAACAGCAGAGATAAAATTATACAGCGATTTCCGAAGTGAGGGATAAAAAACGCACATCCCCAGTTGAAGCGAAGCCACTACCAGGATGAGTACCATATTATTATTTCCGAATTTTTAACCACTATACGGTAATATTTACTTTTACAGACACTTGATTAAAAGAGATCTCTAAGGGAAAGATATAAATTAAACAAACAAAAATAAACGCACTGGTTCATTAAAATATAAATAATTTGTCGTAGTTTAAGAAAGGTTATATTAAGAAATGTTTATCATTAATTCGTTGGATTTCATATGTTACTAACGAAGATTATATTCACATACACTAAAAGAAATTAAAACTTTGTTATCAAAGGAAGATGAAGTAATTAAATCGTCCAATAAACCAGACGTTATTTGTTAAATGTAAACTGTATATTGATCTTTATACCGTTCATCTCAAATAATCCTTTTTGCAGCTGTGTTCGTCTGTAGAACCTTGGAGATATCCATAAGGTAAGAGTTTAATATCTGCACTAATTAATAGTCTCAATGGCGCCCGAACAGGGACGATTTGTGTGATTTATAAATCACACAGATCAGGCCTAATTAAGCTGCAGAACGGGTTATTTGAGAGGGAGGACGTTTTGGTAAATTACATAAACATAGTGAAATATTAAGAGGGTTAAGTTAATACTGGATAAGATTAAAATTTCTATGTAACATTTTATAAACTTATAAAAAATGGCAGGAAATGATGAAAGCGATATGAATGAAATGACTAGTGTCAACAATTGTGATGAATCAAATATTTTGAGTAATTTTGAGATATATTCAACTCCAAGTGCGAGTCAAGATAAAATAGTAGAATTAGATGTGACAGAGCAAAGTAATGTGACTGAGGACTTGGGGGTTCAGTTAACTCCAACCTCAACTAAATGTAATAAATTGGACAATGACGTAATGAGCTTTTTGCTAAAACAATTTAATGTATTGAAAGAACACAATAAAGAAGTCAAAAATGACTTCAATAAAATGAACTGTAAATTTGATGCTAAATTTGATGTTATAAATGGTCGTTTTGACGAAATAAATAAGCAAAATGCCAAGTTTGAGGTTAATATAAATAAATGGTTTGACGAAATGTTAGATAAAAATAATGGTCATATAGTTGAAAATGAGGTATCTAAGAATGATACGGTAAGTGATAGAAGTGATAATGAGAGTAGAGAGTTAGTTGACGTTAGTAATGAAGTAGTAATAAATACTGATGAGGTGGAGAAAGAATGGAGAGATAGTTTAAATGTAGAGTATGAACAGAGGGCAAATTTTTCTTGTAATATGTATGAAGTAAATGCTTCACAAGTGTATGAGGACAAAGGTTCCTTATTAGTTTATTTGGGAGACACAAGGTCTACAAATAATAGTCCCTTTATGTATTATGGTTTCCCTAGTAAGGCCAGGATGTGTTGTAACAATGTTATGTTGCCCTCTGTGTGGAATGAGAATGTGAAATGTTGTGAGAAGTATTGTGATGAAAGTGATTATGAGAGAGAGAAAGAGTTAGAGTGTTTCAAGTTAAATAGAAGTTATAAAGAGTTGATAGAGTTTGAATATCAATATTATGGTAAATAATGTGAATTTACCTTGTACTGCAATAAACAATGTGTATATTGATGATAAATATTTGCCTGTTGGGAGAAGTAGTGTACTGGTAGTAGCAGATAATTGTGATGATGTAACTTACCTGGGAATAACAAAAAACATTGACGGAGACTTGATAAAAAATACTAATGTTGACTTGATTTATGACAAAATAATGGAGGGTAACCCTATATATTATTATTATGGTATAATGGAACATATAAATTTGCATGGTTATTACACAAAAGATAGCCATATGTTGTGTATAAATGAAAATGAGAAAGGTTATGTGACGATAAGACTAATTTTCGATGATGGAGGTTGAATATAAACTCCATGAATGGACATTTTAAATACTTTAGTATATGGTAATGACCTGGCTGATTTAAGTAATGAAGGGTGGTAAATAATAAAACTATGATGAAAATTTGTAAATAAATGTGTTAATGTTAAATGTATTGTGTCAAGATTATCTTGTTGTAAGGTATATTATGGCTTATGTGTAACATATGTTTGTAATAAGGATGAATGATATAATAATATTTACTAAATGGTATTTACTAAAATAATGAACAAGAAACAATAAGGAATTTTATTTTGCATTGTGTGTGTAAATTACAAGTGTTTTAAATACTGTAACTAAAGCTAAATTATTCTGAGTGTAAAATTAATTGTGGTATGAATTGTAACAAATAATAATTGATAAATATGTTAACATCAAAAGATTTATAGAAACCCAAATAATTGTAGGAAGTATATGTGTCAGTAGTGATGTAATCAGAATGTTGAGATTGAGGTAGTGTTTATGAAAACAAGTCTGGCATCCAACTGTTTATGTAAACAGGTATGTGGTCTGTTGTGACTAATGTCTACAGTCATGCTGAGTTGACAACAACAAGAATGTTGTTCTCTAAAATCTTATTATGAAACACAAGAAATGCAAGATGTGTTGAAGCCGACAACTTGGTATTATGCTGAATCATTGCCAGTAGTAAATTTTATTACAAAACCAAAGAAATGAAGTCAATTTTTGTAGATAATATAATAATAAGGTAATTACCGTAACTCAGAATTTTGAGAAATTAAATTAATTTAAATTGGTAATCAAATTAATGAGAAAGATGATTGTTAAATTTCAGATGTAGTGGTAGCGGGTAGATGTTCCCACTTGTCCCAGTGGGGTTCGTCTACTTCAGGGACGCGCCCCTGCCCACGCGAGCCTTGGTTTTCTCTATTTATCCTTATTTTCGGAGGAAGCTTTGTCCTTACCTTTAGTCCTAGTTCTTGACCTTTTAATGATCCTTGCCCTTTCCATTTTCCCGATTTCCCTAACCCTCCCCTTAGAGAAAACATAAAAATAGTTACATAAATTGGCTCACTTTTTCGGACCTTTGATTGCCTTAATTCTAAATAATACATTAAGGTAATCCCAAAAATTAAACAAACGTGTTATTTACGAATTGTAAACTCATCTCTTAATTAGGTAGGTAGTAAAGAAGTTTTGTGGTTGAGTAAACAAACTAAGATAACAAATTTCTTGTATAAGCTAATAGGATTATGGTTTACTGAGATGGGGTCGTAGATTAGTGGTTGTGGTTTGTTTTTCTTTATTTTTGGGAAAAGACGGTAGATAAGGAATTTAGGACGTCAGAAGGACTTTGGTTCACTTTCATTGAAGTGGGGTTCTGTTCGTTTTCAATCACATCTCTGTAAACGATAATCCTGTACATATAAAGTATAACCTATTCACGGGTAGTTAGAGAAAAAATAATTTGTGAAAATATTTTAAAGTAAAAGCCATGTAACCAAAAGGTTAAATTATTATTTTGTGGTACCTGCTATGTTAGGTTATGAGTAGAGATAAATGGTATATAGAATGTGATTATGGAGAAAGTTGAGAAGAGATTTGAAACCAATGATGGAATGTTTGTAAAAAATATTGAAATTGACTAAGAAAGAATTACACATTAAACCCATTAGAATCATTTCGAAAAATGTAATTAAATTAATTGAAATTGTTTTGAATGTATGAAGAGACTAAATTAAATTGGAGTTGTCCCTGGGGTAAACTAATAATGTGAATGTTAGTGATGTGTTTAACTTTATTTTGATTCGAATTGAAACTGTAATTATAAATTAATTGATAATTATAAATTACTGATGAAAACACAATGATTAAAATATTCATTTAAAATTGAAAACTGAAGGAAATGTGTGGGCTAAGATAGTGTTTGGGAAAATAAGATGTGCAAATAACTGTTCATGTAAACTTGTATCAATGACAATCCATGTTTTGTTTAACTGTAGATTCCCCACCTAAGTGCGGCCATGACCTCACCGGATCATGACCGTGAAAGTAGTTAATTGTGACAAATCATAAATTTTACTTGATATAACCGGCTTGTGGTTTGTTTTGTTTTGTTAACCCGGTGGTTTGTTAGACTTAGTAGGGGGGTTATTTTTTGGGGAATCTACCAAATTTTGGAACAGGGCTATTTTCACCCAGATAGGGGTGGTAGTCTATTAGGGGCGTATCATTCAATACCAGTAAGTATTACACTGAATTTTATTGTAATGCCGAAGCAAGGATGGGGTGGAATAAAAGAAAAAATGTCCACCCCTTCCGCATCAGTCCTTGTGGAAGCAACTGGGCGCTACAGTCCGGGGGGGTAATAGTGAGTGTGGATTAGGAGGTGACCCAGTTACAGGTCACGAGGGAGATGTGATCACGGCTAGGTTGAGGTCTGCAAGGGCCAAGAAGCCTAGTGCTGCACACAGCAGATTGTAACGGGTATCAGGGGTTAAGGGACTATTAGGGGGGTAGTAAAAAAAAAAAAAAAAATTTATTATATATATATAGTAGTTAAGGATATAACTTGTATTTTTTAGATCCATGTTTTTCGGTATCCAAGCCACTTATAGTATATATTAGTAAAATAGTTTACCTTTTTCTTGTCCGTCTGGTGGCCTTTTCTCTATATTTCAATCGACGCGTTTCAGGGCATATGCCCCATCATCAGGATATCACTTGTTAAAGGTCGTCAATGGTTAAAATATTAAAAACACTGCACACACAATTCTAACACACAACAATAAATGTAATACAAACATAAAAACACATAAAATGCCCAAATTATAGACACACACGATATCGATGGTGCGCACCACGACATGCTATAGTCGACTGCAGTGTTCATGTTGTTATATGTCGTGCACTATGGACCTTGTTCTGTATTCTTATCGCTGTGTCGTATAATAGATTGGACTGGAAATACAGCTGATCGTTAAGGATGACTTCTTCTGTTTTTTTATTTTTGTAAGCTTTATATATTTCGTATTCTTCAATAGCATTCATATAATTACCTTTTTTGCATATGTGGAGGGGTTGAAAGTTCGTTGTGAAATCAGTATAACTATGGTTGCTGTCCATCAGATGGCGCGCGTAATTTGACACTGTTTTACTAAATTCTTTTCTAGGTAAATGTTCTTTGAATCGTCTTTTAAAAGGTCTACCAGTTTGGCCAATGTAAAAGCTGTCGCAGTCATTGCATATTATCTTATAAACGCCCGTCCTGTCTTCAATTGATTTTGAATGTTTAGGTACGAGTATCTTATTAATGTTATTATTAGTTCGGTAAGCCATTTTAATATTTATCCCACCGAATACTTTGTTTAAAATTTTGGGTAGGGTGTTACCATATTCCGATGCTATATACCTAATTTTATTTTTATTATTTTCTTGTAATTCTATGTTGTTTTTCTTTTTTCTGTGTTTCTTGACCAAATTATCCACGATTGATCTTTTATAACCATTGGCCTTAGCTATGTGTTTGATCGTGTTCAGTTCTTCGTGAAAATCTTTGTCATCTAATGGTATGGAAAGTAACCTATGTATTAAACTATGATAGGCTGCCATTTTTTGAGAAAAGGGATGATGTGATTCAGCATTTATCGTGAGATCCGTGGTTGTCGGTTTTCGGTATATTTGGTATTGGAACTTTTCATCTAGTCTTGTAATTGTCAGGTCGAGGAAGTTAAGTTTATTATTTATCTCTGTCTCGAGTGTGAACTGTATGTTTCTATTGACACTATTCATGTATAATTTCATATTTTCTATTTGTCGTATTGTGCCATTAAAAATTATAAACATATCATCAACGTAGCGTGTATATGATATTATGTTCTTGGAAAGTTTATTTATGCCATTGAGCAAATATGTATTCTCATAGTGGTTTAAGTATATGTCAGCCAATAAACCAGATAAAGGTGACCCCATGGCTAGGCCCTTTTTTTGGATGTAATAATTATTGTTAAATGTAAAATAATTTTGGTCAAGTATAACTTCCAGTAAATTGATTAAATCATTGATTTCTTCAGAATTACATATTTTGGCGTTAATAAGATTTTCTTTAAGGATAGTGAGAGTTTCTTGAACAGGGACATTCGTATACAAGTCAACAATATCAAAAGATGCTATTTTATAATTAGGTCGTAATTTAATGCTCTTCAATTTGTTAACAAGGTCAATGTTATTTCTTATACTATGGTTATTAAAACTAGAAGCTTGTCAAGCACATACGGTATTTAAATTTCAAAATATTAAAATAAAACTGCTTAAAACAAGTTTACACATAAAGTTCAATCAAGAGTGTATTGCGAATGATATAATACCTAGATATGCCTTCATCAAAATAAACAGAAAATCAAAGACTGCTATGAAAATCAAAAGACATGCTGAAATAATGTGGATGAAAGAGGAACTTAAATATTTGTATAAAAAGAAAGCAAAATTAAACAGAGATTTATATAAGACTCATTTAAAACTACTTGATAGCATTCATGTAGCCCTACTAGATAACACAATCCAGGTTATCAACAAATACGTTCATGACGTACTGCAACGTGTTTACCAAAAACAAAAGATTAAACTTCAAGCTCTTAAACATAGGCAGATAAGGGAGGAGGACTTCGAATGTAAACACAAGTTCTACACGCGTGTCTCTAATTTGACGAGTATACAATTTACATCTGATGAAAGAGATATTCTTAACAAGGGGCTAAATTATAATATTCCTTATATCGGTAAAGACCACATAATTCGAGAAATTATTAGTGCAGAGGCCGCCATAAAAACAATACCAAACCAGACTTTACAAAATGAAACCCGTGCCGTAATTAATAATAGCTTGAATAAATGCCTAAAAACTATAACAAATAATGAAAAGCGATATAAAGTTAATCAGAGATACTTGAAAGAAAATAAAACCTTGAAACATATAAAAACAAAATTGGTAGATAACAATGCACTGATTACAAAGGCTGATAAGGGGAATACTGTAGTCGTAATAGACAGAGACGAATACACTTCAAAGGTTAATGATTTCATATCAAATAATAATATTTTAATGATACAATCGGACCCAACTGCAGAGTTCGTCAAAGTTTTGAATAATAAAATTAACCTATGTACACGGCTGTTTGATAACGCCACACGCCGTGCACTAAAACCCATTAACGCAGAAGCACCACAATTTGTTGGCCTACCTAAAATCCATAAGACCAATATACCGATTAGGCCATTGATAAATTTCACAACTGCGCCGAGCTACGTCAGCAAAAAACTTGCAGTGAAAATAAAAAACAGTATAAAGGCAAGTAATAACCATAGTATAAGAAATAACATTGACCTTGTTAACAAATTGAAGAGCATTAAATTACGACCTAATTATAAAATAGCATCTTTTGATATTGTTGACTTGTATACGAATGTCCCTGTTCAAGAAACTCTCACTATCCTTAAAGAAAATCTTATTAACGCCAAAATATGTAATTCTGAAGAAATCAATGATTTAATCAATTTACTGGAAGTTATACTTGACCAAAATTATTTTACATTTAACAATAATTATTACATCCAAAAAAAGGGCCTAGCCATGGGGTCACCTTTATCTGGTTTATTGGCTGACATATACTTAAACCACTATGAGAATACATATTTGCTCAATGGCATAAATAAACTTTCCAAGAACATAATATCATATACACGCTATGTTGATGATATGTTTATAATTTTTAATGGCACAATACGACAAATAGAAAATATGAAATTATACATGAATAGTGTCAATAGAAACATACAGTTCACACTCGAGACAGAGATAAATAATAAACTTAACTTCCTCGACCTGACAATTACAAGACTAGATGAAAAGTTCCAATACCAAATATACCGAAAACCGACAACCACGGATCTCACGATAAATGCTGAATCACATCATCCCTTTTCTCAAAAAATGGCAGCCTATCATAGTTTAATACATAGGTTACTTTCCATACCATTAGATGACAAAGATTTTCACGAAGAACTGAACACGATCAAACACATAGCTAAGGCCAATGGTTATAAAAGATCAATCGTGGATAATTTGGTCAAGAAACACAGAAAAAAGAAAAACAACATAGAATTACAAGAAAATAATAAAAATAAAATTAGGTATATAGCATCGGAATATGGTAACACCCTACCCAAAATTTTAAACAAAGTATTCGGTGGGATAAATATTAAAATGGCTTACCGAACTAATAATAACATTAATAAGATACTCGTACCTAAACATTCAAAATCAATTGAAGACAGGACGGGCGTTTATAAGATAATATGCAATGACTGCGACAGCTTTTACATTGGCCAAACTGGTAGACCTTTTAAAAGACGATTCAAAGAACATTTACCTAGAAAAGAATTTAGTAAAACAGTGTCAAATTACGCGCGCCATCTGATGGACAGCAACCATAGTTATACTGATTTCACAACGAACTTTCAACCCCTCCACATATGCAAAAAAGGTAATTATATGAATGCTATTGAAGAATACGAAATATATAAAGCTTACAAAAATAAAAAAACAGAAGAAGTCATCCTTAACGATCAGCTGTATTTCCAGTCCAATCTATTATACGACACAGCGATAAGATTACAGAACAAGGTCCATAGTGCACGACATATAACAACATGAACACTGCAGTCGACTATAGCATGTCGTGGTGCGCACCATCGATATCGTGTGTGTCTATAATTTGGGCATTTTATGTGTTTTTATGTTTGTATTACATTTATTGTTGTGTGTTAGAATTGTGTGTGCAGTGTTTTTAATATTTTAACCATTGACGACCTTTAACAAGGGATATCCTGATGATGGGGCATATGCCCTGAAACGCGTCGATTGAAATATAGAGAAAAGGCCACCAGACGGACAAGAAAAAGGTAAACTATTTTACTAATATATTGTATTTTTTAGTTATAATTGATGTGTTATTTTGGCTGGGCAATATTGTACTGGGAACATTAGGATTAAATTTGAATTGATCAATGTAACCGATGGACAATTTAGAAGCTATATTACAATGTAGTCGAATGCATATTATATTTTATAATAAAAAATGAACCAGTACTTTGTCAATGAACCAGTACGGCTAAGAGGAAACAAATCAGTTGTGGGATATGGAGTGATGGAAGGCCGTTTGTTAATTTTTTAATCAAATGTTACAGAGTCAGGTGATACTGTGGCAGGTATCCGTCCGGGCTTATGGTGTTGGGATCTCATGTAGAGAAGTCCAGTAAAGTCGGATGGGTGCTGCCACAGTTGCCGGACTAGGGGGGTAATTACCCATGATTTTAGTAGAGAGTTCAGGGGGGTTGTGGCGCCATATCCTCACTGTTCCTCTTAGGTTTTAGGCAATGAGAGTTTGTATGCTTCGGCATCCAATCTCTCATGGGGGGGGGTATTGTAACGGTACAGAATTGAGTGCTACCTCAGTTTTAATCTAAATCAGTTTTAATTTTCAATTGTCAGCATCCACCTGTGAGGTGCCCCAGTTTAACCAGCAACACACACTGTTAGCCTAAACAACTGTCTAGACATATTACGTAACCGCCCCAGCAGCAGTCCTTGTGAAACACAGTAAGCAGTTTGTCACCATAGAGTCAACAGGTGAAAGCAGTGTATTAATTCAGTTCATTAACTAAAAACAGTATGCAGATTGTCACCACAGAAGTAACAACAGACAGGAAAGTGTAGCATACAGTTCTATAAATAAAAACAGTGGCCTCGGGCGTGCAAGGTAGGCCTAAAGCAAAAGGGCCTATCTAATAAAAACAGTTCCATTGCACCTCATGGCCGCGCGGCCAACCTAAAAAACATCTAAGTGCGAGTAAAGTTACGTCGACCGACTTAATATTAACATACGGGGACATTAAATCAAACTAGTGAACATTTAGTTCAAATCAGTGAACTCATCATAAACAGTTGGAGTGCGTACGAACTAAGAAAGCAGTCAACTAATAAAAAGTGATCAGTGCTCGTACCGATGAAGTTACGTGGACCGATACCATTATTAGACGTGAACAATGATTTTGGTAATCAGTAACAGCAGAGATAAAATTATACAGCGATTTCCGAAGTGAGGGATAAAAAACGCATATCCCCAGTTGAAGCGAAGCCACTACCAGGATGAGTACCATATTATTATTTCAGAATTTTTAACCACTATACGGTAATATTTACTTTTAAAACACACTTTAAAACACTTTACAAAAGACACTTTATTAAAAGAGATCTCTAAGGGAAAGATATAAATTAAACAAACAAAATAAACGCACTGGTTCATTAAAATATAAATAATTTGTCGTAGTTTAAGAAAGGTTATATTAAGAAATGTTTATCATTAATTCGTTGGATTTCATATGTTACTAATGAAGATTATATTCACATACACTAAAAGAAATTAAAACTTTAATTGTTATCAAAGGAAGATGAAGTAATTAAATTGTCCAATAAACCAGACGTTACTTGTTTAAATGTAAACTGTGTATTGATCTTTATACCGTTCATCTCAAATAATCCTTTTTGCAGCTGTGTTCGTCTGTAGAACCCTGGAAAATGCAACCAAAGGTAAGAGTTTATTTAATCTGAACAACCTATATTGAAATCTTGAATTTGAAGTAACAGATAGTGTCTCAAGAGGTTTAGTTAATGGAATTGGAACAGTATTCAAATATTTATTTGGAACTTTAGACACAGACGATTATGAGACTTTAAATACAAAACTTGATGAAATAGCTAGTACAAGCGAAACAGTTGCACATGTTGAATCAGATAGATTAACTTATTTAAAGAACTTAACAAATGAAGTTGAAAGTAATAATAATGCTATAAAATCTTTAGTTAATACTGTAAAGACAACAGTTGAAGAAATTAATAACATAACATCGGAGATAGTAAGTGAAATGTTGAAATTAAAGAAACAGTTACAATATCAGTCTAAAATTTCTTCTTTGTTTAGAGAAATAGAATTGACATTAATTGAGGTAGATAATCAATTAACTCAATTACAAGAAGCGTTAGATGTAACATCTGCCGGATATTTGAGCGCAATTTTAATCCTCCCTAATAAGTTGAATAAATTCTTAAAAGTAATTGCAACGAAATTGCCTGTTGGACTTTCGTTAATTATAAATACCGACTGGATATGGTATACCACTATTATAGAGTAGCAAAAGTTCATGCTATAGCAACAAGAAATGTAATTAGAGTGATTATAGATATTCCTTTACAATCAAATGACAATAATTATGAATTGCATAGCATTAAAATTTTAACTTATTATGATTAAAGGTTAGAAAAATGTTTAGTTGTCATTACAGAATTGAAATATGATATGATAATTGATCTTATCAATTAAATAAGATAATGATTGAATTATCTTATCATATGATAGACAAAAATTTATTATCTTGTTGATTCATCCTTTTCGTTCACTGTATAAAATATTATTATATATATAAACTTTCACAATATGAACTTACTTTCTTTATCACTTCCCCATACGTTTCGAGGTGATGTTCCTCTTCCTCAGTGGGAGTAAATACTGAATGTCATTTTACAGAATAATGGTTATGGACTATAGGTGTGTGTGGTGGGGGTTGATGGTGGGAGGGTATTGGCGCTGAGGTTCAAATTGTGTGTTTGGATCAGTGTATCGAATAGTGTATGTGATCTATAATGTAATTGTTCATTTAATATGTTGTTTGGTTGTAGTGCGTGATATCTGTATATTTCAAATTGTTCAGCTGTGTTTAGTTTTCTACTTTTAGGTAAGTAGTGTAATATTTCCATGTTGTGTTCTATGTTTGTGTAACTGTGGTTTTCGTTTTGTAAATGTGTGGCAAATGTGGACTGTATGTAGTTTGTGGTGAGGGCTTTTAAATGTTCTGAAAATCTGGAGGAAAAAGATCTTCCCGTCTGGCCTATGTAGAATTGGTGACAATCATTACAATTTAATTTATATACCCCTGTTTTGCTGTATGCATCTGTGTCTTTGTTAGTACAGGGTGATTCAGATAAGTCAGAACTCCAACACTTATTTACCAACATCATTTAATACCGAACCGTAAATGTTTATGCAGTTTGTTTTAAAAGTAATAATGATTTCTCTGTGTTGTTGATTGTTAGACTGTTATTGATAGCGTTGACCTTGACCTTGGGAAACGTTGTGTAGTAATGCATCATTCCCCCACTCGCGCGCTGGTGTTAGGTGGTGGCTAGTCAGTCCGCCACGATGCTCACGCAAGAGCAGAGGGTCGCATTATTGGAAGCTTACTTCGCGGTAACATCTTACAAGCGGTGCGTTGAGTTGTTCCACGAGAAGTTCCCTGATGTCCCTATTCCAGGGAAAACAACAGTTTATGACATTGTAAAACGTTTTCGTGAAACAGGAAGTGTTAATGAAAGGTCTCAAAGCCGTCAGCCTGATGTGTTAACACCGGAATTTACGGAGCGTGTTCAGCAGTCTCTGCTGCGATCTCCCGGTAAATCACTTCGTCGGTTGTCTCAACAGCTTGGCACATCTTATTCAACCTGCCACAGAGCCACTAAACGTCTGAGGTTGCGGCCATACAGAGTTCGAGTAGTTCAAGAACTGCGTCCTTTGGATTCAGAAAAGCGTGTTGCCTATTGTCAGTGGTTTAAGAGATTCACTCTTAACGATGTGAATAATAAGCTGAACAATACGTTTTTCAGTGATGAAGCATGGTTCCACTTAAATGGATATGTTAACAGGCAGAACACTCGCATTTGGGCTGCCAATAATCCTCACACATTGCATGAGACCCAACTTCACCCACAAAAAATTGGAGTGTGGTGTGCCATGTCTAGGCAGCGAATTGTTGGACCAATATTTTTTAACACAACTGTTACTTCAGTTGTTTATGCAGACATCATACAGCAATTTATAGCCATGCTTGAAGTGAATGAACGTTATTGCTGGTTTCAACAAGACGGTGCAACGTGTCATACCTCCAATGACACGATGACGATGCTTCGTGGGTTCTTCGATGATCGATTAATCTCTAACAATCTGTAGCCCCCACGCTCACTAGACCTGACTTCCCCAGATTTCTTTTTGTGGGGCCATCTTAAGGAGAAGGTGTACTGCAATAATCCGAGAACGCTGGAGGATTTAAAGAATAACATTACCGCTGCTGTACGGGAAGTCACAGTTGATATACTGAGACGAGTATCTGAAAACATGTGCCGTCGAGTCGATATGTGTTTACTACAAAATGGAGGACAATTTCAGCATCTTTTATAAAGGTATTTAAATGTATGAAATACATTAAAAATGTATTAAATGATATTGATATTAAATGATGTTGGTAAATAAGTGTTGGAGTTCTGACTTATCTGAATCACCCTGTATTATTTATGTTTCCTAATGGTGTTGTTGGTTCTGTAGGCTACTTTATAATTATGTTTT
Organism: Magicicada septendecula; assembly: GCA_034769895.1. Taxonomy (NCBI): domain Eukaryota; kingdom Metazoa; phylum Arthropoda; class Insecta; order Hemiptera; family Cicadidae; genus Magicicada; species Magicicada septendecula. The sequence goes on from CM068375.1 coordinate 187,152,088, forward strand.
CTAAATGTGTTTGCAATTTTGTGCGTATTGGAATTGTAGTATGTAAGTGTTATGTATTTACTGGGTTGTGTGCTGTTGGTCTGATATGTTTTACTTTTTGTGTTTAGGATGCGTTTGTGTAGTTTATTTATTAAATCGGGGTTGTATCCATTTTTGACTGCTATATATTTGATTGTGTTTAATTCTTCTTGGTAGTCATGTGTGTTTAGGGGTATTGAAGTGAGCCTATGGAGCATGTAGTTGAAAGCTGCACGTTTGTGTTGAGTTGGGTGGTTGGATGAGTTATGTATGACCATGTCTGATGTGGTGGGTTTCCTGTATATTTTGTATGTGTGTGTGTTGTTTGTTTTGGTGATTGTAAGGTCTAAGAAGTTTATGCTATTATTTAGTTCTATTTCGAGCGTGAATTTTAATTTATGGTGTATAGTGTTAATGTATTTGTGGAAATTTTCTATAAGTCTTTTGTTGCCGTTGTAGAGGAGTAAAATGTCATCAAATAGAAAATTTCCACAAATACATTAACACTATACACCATAAATTAAAATTCACGCTTGAAATAGAACTAAATAATAGCATAAACTTCTTAGACCTTACAACCACCAAAACAAACAACACACACACATACAAAATATACAGGAAACCCACCACATCAGACATGGTCATACATAACTCATCCAGCCACCCAACTCAACATAAACATGCAGCTTTCAACTACATGCTCCATAGGCTCACTTCAATACCCCTAAACACACATGACTACCAAGAAGAATTAAACACAATCAAATATATAGCAGTCAAAAATGGATACAACCCCGATTTAATAAATAAACTACACAAACGCATCCTAAACACAAAAAGTAAAACACATCAGACCAACAGCACACAACCCAGTAAATACATAACACTTACATACTACAATTCCAATACGCACAAAATTGCAAACACATTTAGAAAACATAATTACAAAGTAGCCTACAGAACCAACAACACCATTAGGAAACACATAAATAATACTAACAAAGACACAGACACATACAGCAAAACAGGGGTATATAAATTAAATTGTAATGATTGTCACCAATTCTACATCGGCCAGACGGGAAGATCTTTTTCCTCCAGATTTTCAGAACATTTAAAAGCCCTCACCACAAACTACATACATTCCACATTTGCCACACATTTACAAAACGAAAACCACAGTTACACAAACATAAAACACAACATGGAAATATTACACTACTTATCTAAAAGTAGAAAACTAAATACAGCTGAACAATTTGAAATATACAGATATTACGCACTACAACCAAACAACATATTAAATGAACAATTACATTATAGATCACATACACTATTCGATACACTGATCCAAATACACAATTTGAACCTCAGCGCCAATACCCTCCCACCATCAACCCCCACCACACACACTTATAGTCCATAACCGTTATTCTGTAAAATGACATTCAGTATTTACTCCCACTGAGGAAGAGGAACATCACCTCGAAACGTATGGGGAAGTGATAAAGAAAGTAAGTTCATATTGTGAAAGTTATATATATATATATATATATATATATAATAAAAATTTATTGTAATGTCAAGTATTCAAGCAAAGAAATGTAAAATTTCACCTTTTGGTATATGCTCTCTCAATGTGCCAATACGATATGCAGCTGAAGGGCAATGTTGCGCGTATTCTATGCTAATTGGAGATGAAGAAAACACCAGATATTTATGTCGAAGATCAATTTTGAAGAGATTCCAGATTCCAATCATCTACGAAGGAACCAACGGAGACTTCTGGATTTACAGCCTGCCTAGTTTCAACTCGAGTGACATATCAATGTTCTGATCCTACTAATGGTATCCATAATGTAAACTCAGAGAGTATGTGGATAGCTGGCACAGGAATACTTCATCAACCAAAGACGTGTCGTATTATATCTAAATACTTCACGTTACGTCCACATCTTCAAGGGCAATCCTCAGCCACAATTAGAAGGAATCACATAATTGTTCCTCCTATCAAAATCTGTTGTCATCATAAGAAATGACAATGTTTAACTTCACCTTAAGTGATCAGTTGATACAACTGGATCATATTAATCGCATCTTGAATGAAACCGGCTCAGCTGGTACTGCTGACATTGACCTGTTATAAAGGAAGCTATCCGAGATAAAGATTCGACCACAATCTTACTCAGTAGTAAGCCTACTACTACTACTACTGAATCAACTCATTTGTTTATTTCTCTTATCATCATTATCACTGTGATAGTAAGTCTCGTACTATACACCTGTGGATTACAATATCCGTATATACGTAGTTGTGTTATGCCACTCGCTCGAGTTCGTACAGTAGCGCTGAGAAGACACCACGTACCGATCTATAAGGAGATGCAACCCGTCACAATGCGGAATCCTGATACTTCTGCAGAATCAACACATTTCACAGGAGAAGTGCATCGAGTGCAGTGAGGTGAAAAGTGAAAATTTTGTTGTAAAAGTTCATTCACAGTGGAAAACTCTACCTCTATCTTCTATATCTACTTTATCAAATTTTGAAAATTTTATAATTTGTTTTGTACACAAGTATATGCATGTTATATTTTAAGTTATGTTGTAAGATAACAAGTTATCTCTCAAGACAGTATCGAGTGCCAATGTAAATTAAAGTGAGGTACATAGTACCTCCCTTTCAAAAAAAGGGGAGTGATGTAGTGCTGCGATATCCCCCAGGGGCTCACCCATCTCAGTTTGTCTCTCTTTCGTTTATCATATAGGGTGAGTACGTGGACTGGCGACCACGGGATCCTGAGCTAAGAATACGGACCTAACTCACACGTGGTTTCAATAAAACAGCAAAGCACGTCATACTTTAAGCAAAACCTGGCTGAAAAGTGCAACTGGTCAGTGAGCTCATGTGACCTAATGCCTTTAGACTAATTTTTGTGGGGCTATTAAATCATTGGTCTACGCCAAAAAAAAAACACAAACAACTGGTGACTTAAATATCAATTATTAAATCTTCACAACTGGTAAAACTGAAACTCATTTATGGAGAATGACAACACAAACTGAACCATCAGGATATGTGTCACCATATAAAGCTGTGACAGCAACTTACCCAGTATTATTTTTTATACACAATGTTTCGCATGTATTTAAAATGACAATTAAAAGTATTACAAATTCACAAATTATAACTTATTTTATTTAAATTTAAAGTTGCTGTTGAATTATGTCTCATTAATAGAAAACCCTTTAAATATGCATGGCCTCATACTTACAAATTAAAATTTGCTGCACCAACAGGCGAGACAATTCATTGAACAAAATATACAACACCAAATATGTGAAATTAACAAATACTTAAATGTAATACAACATAAATGCTACAAAAAACAACAAATAGACAGTATTTGGTTCAGCTGTAAAGCGATATACACTAGATGATCACTGCAGGTGTTACCATGGATTTAAAGCATAATCTTGACATGTGCAATCCTCTCCACCCTCTTCTCTGACACTGTGCATCAGTTACAACAAATTGCTAAACTACTTATACAAAAGCTTACCAAACAAAAGTATTAGCTTGGCCAGTGGCCTAATCACGAGTTCGAATAATAAAAATTAATGTAATATCTTTATAGATGTAAGCCATAGTAGACCTACAACAATTTTGTTATTTGTTAATTAGCAATTTGTAAACAGTTACCTTGTAATTTAAATTTGATTTTCTCGGTACTGCTGTGAATATAATCTGCGGTTACCTAATCTGCTAATGAAGCTGGTCTAATATTAGCCACAATAGATGTCCTTTTCCTCACCAATCACAAAAACCCATTAACCTAACACTACGAACTTGACCTAATACTAACAGCCAATACTAACAGGTTTGAGAATTTAATCCACGAGCAGTTCACATAATAAACAAAAATTTGTAGGTTTAAGTATAATTGAAGCCCTGACTGGCATTATAATCTACACTTACGATATAACTGCATACAGAAAATATTTCTCACCTTTTTTAAAAGATGTTTGTTTATACAAAACGCCGGCGGTTTCAAAATTAATGCCGTTTTTGGACACGTAAATGTTACAAATTTTCTCGGATATACTTTTGATATAAAAATGACCAAGCTACTAATTTGTAAATACTCGTCATTAAACAAAACGACCTATATGCCCAAGTTTTAAGTTCGCAGTTATGCAGACAAGAGACTAGATAGGGATGAGCATCGATGGCCGATGTTCCAAAAACATCGATGGTTAACGTTCGATGTTCGATGTTTTTACCATCGATGGTTAACGTTCGATGTTTTCATACTATCTGTTAATGAGAAGAATGATCCAGCACGTGTGGACAAGAAAATGTTTGAGTTGGGCCCAAGTGGGCTAAAAATATGCTTCTTGAGTTGAAGAATCCTGTCGGCTGGTCTTCCATGTTAGTTAAAAATATTATGTAATGCATGCATTGCTTCAGTGGGAAGAAAATGATAAGATGTGGACTGTATTTGAATAGATTTTAATACGTTTTCACTGTTTCCTGCGGCCAAAGAAAACTTCCGTCTCCACGTTTGTAATTTTTTTCCGTGTTCGATGTGTACTAGAACTGTTTTCTTCACAAGTAACTAATGCCAGTTTATGGAGGTTATGTAGACAATGTAACTTAAATAAAATTTACTTTGTTAGTGTACAATAAAAGGGTGTATTTACTGGAAGTACAGAAATAATTTTCCATTTATCGCACATAATTACGGTACACAGACGATTTTTGGAGGTTGTGTCTACGTTTAACAATGCAACTTAACCTTTTAGATTTTTAAAATTAATTAGATTTAACAAAAATTTCCTTTGTTAGTGTACATTAAATTATTGTATGCATACAAGGCTGCTGTACATAACATTAAAGGCTTTATTTATTCGAAGTACCGGAATTAAAACCTAGTTCCAATTTAGAACGTAGACCTATAACCTATTTGCATATTTTATTGGGGTTTATTGGCACATATTTTATTAAAAGGGTGTATTTATTGGAAGTACAGAAATTATTTTCCATTTATCGCACATAATTACGGTACACAGACGATTTTTGGAGGTTGTGTCTACGTTTAACAATGCAACTTAACCTTTTAGATGTTTAAAATTAATTAGATTTAACAAAAATTTCCTTTGTTAGTGTACATTGAAAGGCTGTATTTATTGTATGGATAAAAGGCTGTATATACATTAAAGGCTGTATTTATTCGAATTAAAACCTATCGGTACTTCCAATTTAGAACGTATAACCTAGTAGGCTACGTTATTCGTACATACAGTATTTTATTGGAGTTTATTGGTACATATTTTATTAAAAGGGTGTATTTATTGGAAGTACAGAAATTAGTTTCCATTTATCGCACATAATTACGGTACAGAGACGATTTTGGGAGGTTGTGTCTACGTTTAATTATCTAACTTAACCTTTTAGATTTTTAAAATTAATTAGACTTGTAGGGGTGTGTGCATGGCAGAACTACTTGTGCACCCACTTTATAATCATATTTTTGGTAACACTGAGAACTTTAAGCCTTCTTTTATGCTTAAACAAATTATATATACACTTAATTATAGAAAAGCAAAAAGCAAATATGTAATTCAAAAGACTAATTTGCTCTAATAAACACATGCTGAAGTTAAAAACAAAAGAGTTTTTACTTGCCTAACTAATCATTAGTTACTAATGTGACAGTTGGAGCTGCTTTTTCTGCAAAAGCTGGGGTATGTTGGATTCAAGAGTGGTTAAATTAAGTCATAAATCTGAGTGTGCGTCAAGTCTATTTGTGTGCTTGATTTTCACTTGAGATGAAAATCCCATTTCACTCAAGAATGAGGTGGTGAATGGGATGAGCAACTCCGAAAGTTCAGGATATTCATCTCTTAAAGATATCCAGAACTTTGTTAAGTCAGAATCTAAAAGTTTATGGATTTTGTTGTCCATGACATGTCTCATGTTATCACTAACTATACAAAATAATTTACTAAAAATTTAGTTTTAATCCCAGCATCACAGATGATATCACACAATTGCTCATTTAGTTTTACTGACAACATGTTAGAACTTTCAAAATACAAGAATGGGTCTTGAATCAAATTGAATTCACTGTATCCCTCTGGGAAGCAACTTTCAATCTGGTTATAGAGAGTTAAACATCAGAGCTGGTAAAAAACAATGGTAGAGCATGAATAACAAAAATGTACAGTTTAGACTATGTACAAAACAGGTTGAATTTAAATTGTTAAAATGATATATCTTAGTTATTTACATGTAGTAGCTTTTTAAGACACAGTAAATAAATTTCCGAACCTGACTTTGCAACCCACCAAATGCCCTCTCGGGACCCTGCAGTGGCTCATGCCCAATAGGTTAAGAAATGCTAAACTAAAGGCATGTTTGTGGAGTGAAACATAAAAGATAACCCAGAATTCTAAAATGCTCTTAGTGAAATGGGATTTTCAGGAGTAACAACACACTATTTGGTTAACAAGCACATTTTACTAATATTCTAATACCAAGTCAATTAGATAGCTTAAATGTGTAGTACTCTATGTGATGCTGATCACATACTGTTAATCAGCAGCACTGCAGAATATTCTAGAGCCACACTCTTGGCATTCATCTGGAACTTTATCACATTAGCCTGATAATTAGGATGTTGCCACCAGCTGAGTTTTAGAAAGTTGGTGTAGTAGGTTGTGCATTCATATAGGATGATATTAGACAGCAGTTTTTAATAAAAGTGACAAATGATCAATTGTTTACTTGTGTTGTAAACTACTGTGATTTTTTTTATTACTGTTTGTAGGCTATACAGTGTGTCCTGGATAATTATATAAAGAGAACTGTTGTAATATAAGTGTGTTTGTTTTAGCAATTGAGTGTATCTGGTATTCAGTAATTCATTCCACTGTTTTAAGTTCATAATTCTTGTCACTGGTTGTAAGAATATTATTCTCATTAATTTTCCAATTCTATGAAGTCTTCAGTAGTTTTACCACGATGAGACTCAACTTTATCACTGAAGATGCCACATCACTGAATGAGCAAAACTTTTCTTTAATAATCTCAACAAAGCATGGTTATCAGCTGAAAAAAAGTTTTAGTATTAAAAGTTTTGATCACGCAAATCTATAAGGGATACTAAAAAAAAATAACATAATAATTGTATTGGACATAAAGTTATGTCCACAAAACAGATTTTGTTTGAAATAAATAAAACACAATTTGACACAAATATTAATTTTATGAATACTTGTTTGGCACATATTACAGAAGGTTACACCATTAAATGAGTTTGCCTAAGTATAAAATTCTTGTCAGATGAAAAACGTGTACAGTCAGAATACTATTTGTTATGTACAATACAAATGATTCACTATGGGTAGCAGTGACACATAAACACTAGACATTGACACTGAATTGTACTTGTTTTGAATGATTCATTGTGTCCTACCTGACCAGAGTACAGGTATTAACCAAGAGATGTTTAGTATACTGCTGTGTAACTGCTACAATGATGAATTATAAGTAGTACTTTTTGTTTTGGTCATCAACCTTGAAAAGGATAATAGAAACTTTGTATACCATGCTTCCAGCAGTTTTACATGATACATTCCTAGCACAAATAAGAAAAGTTTAAATCTGCTGATGATCTAAAGGAGTGATAGTTATTTGCAGACTGACAGGGTTATAAAATAATTCTGAAAGAATTGTTGCTTTTACAATACCATCCTTTATCAAGTGGCTACTCAAATCTGCCAGCTTTTCACAGAAACTGAAGTTTGATTATTAGATCCATCATGATGACCTACTGATGCTCCAAACATTTCAAGAATTCTCCTAGCCTTAAAAAACTAGACTGGCCTCATTGATTGACATGATTAATGTTAAATTTACTTTGGGATACTTCCAAACATAATACAGTTTAAAATAAACAAAAAAAATTGTATTTCTAATTTTTCCAGAACTGTATACACATAATTTGATCTGGATAGAACGTGTATTAAACAATAATACTATTTGATGCCAATAATGAAAATATCCTTGTGGAGAACTATACATGACTTCCATGTTTTAAGATTTATATTTAAAATCGTTTTAGAAATGAAATATTCTACAGAAACTACTTCTATCTTCAGCCTCAACCACAGAAAACACACACACACACACACACACACACACACACACACAATTCCTTTTTTCTTTATTTAATTTGAATTCAGAGTATTGGCACATATTTTATTAAAAGGGTGTATTTATTGGAAGTACAGAAATTAGTTTCCATTTATTGCACATAATTACGGTACACAGACGATTTTTGGAGGTTGTGTCTACGTTTAACAATGTAACTTAACCTTTTAGATTTTTAAAATTAATTAGATTTAACAAAAATTTCCTTGTTAGTGTACATTCAAAGGCTGTATTTATTGTATGGATAAAAGGCTGTATATACATTAAAGGCTGTATTTATTCGAATTAAAACCTATCCGTACTTCCAATTTAGAACGTATAACCTAGTAGGCTACGTTATTCGTACATATTTTATTGGAGTTTATTGGTACATATTTTATTAAAAGGGTGTATTTATTGGAAGTACAGAAATTAGTTTTCATTTATCGCACATAATTACGGTACAGAGACGTTTTTGGGAGGTTGTGTCTACGTTTAATTATCTAACTTAGATAGTAGGCTTCGTTATTGGTGCATATTTTATTGGGGTTTACTGGCACATATTTTATTAAAAGGGTGTATTTATTGGAAGTACAGAAATTAGTTTCCATTTATCGCACATAATTACGGTACAGAGACGATTTTGGGAGGGTGTGTCAACGTTTAATTATCTAACTTAACCTTTTAGATTTTTAAAATTAATTAGACTTAACAAACATTTCCTTACTTAGTGTACATTCAAAGCCTGTATTTATTGTATGGATAAAAGGCTGTATTTATTCGAAGTACCGGAATTAAAACCTACTTCCAATTTAGAACACAGTACAATCTAACGTAGGCCTATAACCAAACAAGTACATTAAAATCCTTTTTTCAACATAATGCAATAAAAAGCAATGTGCAGTTTCTGTTAACACCCAAATGATTAAGTATTAATAATGGGTTAGAGTGGAATACTGTTAGCCAATTCATTTGTAATAGCTAAAATTGCCAAATTATTAAGCCTTTCTTGGTAGGTAGTGCTTCTCTGCCAAGTTTTCAGTGAATTCGCTATACTGCTCAAAGATTTTTCAGGAGACGAAACTGTAACTGGAATAGTACAGAAAAGCCTATAGGCAAGACAGAAGTTCACAAATACAGTTTGAAGGTTTTTGGAGTAGGCTTAGTGGATTCTTTTCTGATTCAAACTCTGTTTTATAAATGTTCTTCAAGTGTAATATTTCTTCAAATAGATCCATTGCCAATTCCTTTTTAAACTTGCTAATGAGAACTTTTACTTTCAATTCTAATTCATCATTTTCCATGTCCGTAAAGTTCAATACTGGTGGAAACAAGTCAAGAATTGAACTAATTGCAGTGAATCGTGTTTTTATGTTGCCCATTACAAACTCTAATACTGGGTACATGACTGAGGTTTTAAATTTATTTTCTTGATCTTTGTTTACTGAAAAATCACTATTGGATTGATCTGTACTTTTTTTCCACCTTTTGGGAGATTCAGGAGGAACTTTTATTAGTTCTTTTGCAATTAAGTTTGGTTCTTCAATTATGCTGTCTGGGTTATCACGCAACAATTTCAATTCTGTCAGCAAATCTTCCACTAGAGTTATTTCAACGAGTGTGATTCCTTTGCTTTGAATAACAACATTTTTTTAGTCAATATATGAAAGCACTTTGAACCAAAATGATGCCAACATTAAGCTCTTTGTGGAATTGAAATATTTCTTAAACCCTAATATGATGTTGTAGGCAGAGGGAGTTAGACTAGAAGACATCTCTTCTAAAGTATATCCAACAATTTAAGTACTCCTGGGTAGTGCTTAACTATCGGTTTGACAGCTTGGATCCTCTCACTTCATCTTGTTTCAGGGAAGCTCTGCAGTGATAAAGGAATGTGCTTTTTCAAAACTTCCCAACATTTTTCTCTAGGGCTGCTAGAGAAAAATGAGTAAAGACTTGCAACATGCCCGAAAAATGTCATCACATCTGCATTGAGTTTTGCAGCATTAACACCCACATGTTTCAAGGAATGCGCCCCACATGGTAAAAATATTATGGATTCGTTATTTTCAAGAATTCTACTTCCAATTTAGAACCCAGTACAATCTAATGTGTGGAGAACCATACATGACTTCCATGTTTTAAGATTTATATTTAAAATCGTTTTAGAAATGAAATATTTCTACAGAAACTACTTCTATCTTCAGCCTCAACCACAGAATTGTGGTCACTAACATCTACCACCTCACATTAGCGCACTTGATTTTCACTGATGATGGCAGTCGATGGCACTTCCGAAACGTCTGGTTTTGCAGAATACATTGGACCACGGCCAAACAGCCTGGAAAGGAATTTTATCAACAAACTACTTCATCGTTGCCGATAATGTAGTACACATATAAAAAATTATCCCCTCCCCTTCACCTATCATTTTAAATTATAGAAAATTATCCCCTCCCCCTTCAACTTCCCCCTACCCCTTTTAATTTATCGATATTTGATCTACCTTTCTAGAGTGGATTATTATGACCTTTTCAGGATACTTTATTTATCAAAATTAAGTACTTTACTCTTGTTAAAACACAAAACGTTGCAGGTAAACTACCCCTTCTCCTTAACCGATCTTCACCAAAATCAACACACCTTGAGTCCTCTACAATATGCAAAAAATTATTTGAATTTGCGGCAATTATCGTTCGCCATAGACAAAATTCTATACACAGACATCTTTCAAAAAATTACTTCTTTATGTATTGAGGGTAGTACAATCAGAATCAGCCCTTATCTCGAACACGATTTTTTTCGCCATCCATTTCCTTATGGAACATGGAAGTAAAAACAATATCCTTCTTTTTATAATATGTATTGCACATGTTTTCTAACTCGGGACACTAATTATTAGATAAAATGTTTACCTTCATTTAAGCCAGCTTCCACTCACTGTGTTCTTTCTCAGAGGCCATAACATGTTTTTTTTTTAACGTTGCTGAACATAAATTGATGTTGAATTAAAAATAAAGTAAAGGATTAGCACCTGAATTTTGCAACGTGCAAGTTGAAGAATCTATTTAATTATTGCACTTAACTTGATATAAGTACTGATTACATTTCAGGATTATTATTTTCAGAAATAATGTTATGTAAACCAGATTTCCCCATATAAAGTTAATTAAAATTCTTTAACGCATAGCATTCATTCCAGGCCTTTATGGTAGTAGATTTGTATTACTAAATTTGAATTTACACAAATAATTCTCTTTGATTAACCAGAGTTACACACACAAACTAAATGCTGAGTGTCCTCCTAGTGTATAAATTCAGCTAAAACAGTATTCCAAAAACTTACCTTGTTACTAGAATATGTGACATGATGAACTTTTCATGTTAAATAGTTTAAATACTTTGTGTTGAGAGTTAAGCAATTTAATAATTTTTATTTATGCAGGCGTATAGCAAAATCTGATCGTCATGAAAAAGGAATAAGGCATTTTGTAATAGCAATTAACTGATTAGTTCCTGCTGTATTACTGACTGATATTACAAGACCAATTTTTGTTTAATTGAAAAGATATATTTTAACTGTTTCTTTTGGTGCAATCTGTAAATTCCTTGACACACATCCATAAAGGTTTGAAAATATGCTTATTGCAGTTTGATAGGAACAAATTCTCAAAAAACTAATACAAATTTGTTATGACTGATCACACCAGCTATCCTTTCTATTTGAAATGAGCCTTTTATCCAAATTTATTACATAGTATTGGGCCAAGATATATCACTACATTTGTATACTGTAATACAGTAGTGGTAGAATATTATCATTCCACTAATATTACCCTAACATAATAAATGAAAATACATTATATACACATTTTTTGACATAATCATCCTTTCACTTATCACTTTTTGCTTATCAATTTATTTGATGAATATATATTTAACGATTTATGTAAAATACAACAGGTGTTTAACGGACACGTACTATGTGTAGACCTCTTATTTCCCTCCTCGGCAGGTTGAAGCTCAACTGGCACTAGAGTTGGGTATGAAATTATACTATGCTCATAGTCTGTCTGTTAGCAGCTAGTGGCATCTATTGACATTCACTCATGTCAAATTACAGAGTCGGTAAAGGATGTTCGAAATTTGAATGTAAACAAATTAATAGTTAAATAATTAATATAATGGAAGTATCACATATATAATGTATGTAAATGTAATTGTGAAAAAACGATGTAGGGCCTACTTCATATACAGATCAGAAGTAAATGATGAACTATTCTCTTTATGTAATAAGCCTTGTTACTAAACAATATATATTTTTAAAAGCTTCTTATCATATTGAGATGAAATGGAGCGGCATTTGAAACATCTCTTAGGTATAAAAACAACATAACGACCTTTACAAAATTTGCCGCCCGTAGGCAGTAGCCTACTTTGCCTATGCATAAATCTACCTCTGGTGTACATGCTAAATGCATCTGAACAGTAGTAAGAATGACTTAGTATCCTGTTGAGTTATTCACATTTCTGACGGATGATACGCAAATACTGGAAGGTAGGATGTGAGAGCCAGCAATAACCTTAAATAAAACTCTCATATATTTCAGTTATTACAGACAAGTGCTTGATTTGATAATTTTTTTTAAATAAAATTGTATATTTTAATGTAGCTTTACAGTAGCTTGACAGAAAGTGTAAAAATGTAAAATAAAAACGGCATGACTTAGGTGTAAATAAAAAGTGAACACTTTACAGTAGCACAAAAAATTACAAAAAACTGAGACAATGAAATGCTACAGTTCAGTTAAAAATTTTGCAATCTCCCTCACACAAAATTTTAAAGAATAAAGACATCAACACAACAAAATATTTTTTTTGGAGCAAAAGGAAACACAATGGAAAGGCATCTCAGGTAGTATCACTTTGAAATTATGGTTTCAAAATGTTTAGGGAAAAGAATAAAAAAATGCTAGCATTAACAATCCAACAATGTATCTAAAAGATCAGGATCTTGCTAAGTACATTATAGGGAAAATTGGTTTTGTAGCTGCTAGTGGATGTTTGTTTCTATAAAAAATAATTGCAGTATCTAATAAATTATGGTACATATTTAATCATTTATTGAATAATTTGTCATTTATATAATTTTGTTTTTTTTTTTAATTTCTATAGATACTTTTGGTGTGTTTGTTGTAATTTTGTGTTTTACATAATCTTTTGTGATTAAATCATTTGGTATAAAATGTTCCAGATTATAAAATACACCTCACAGTTTTAACATACAATATGTATAGTAACACCTCTATACATAGTAACAGGTATATCAATATGCCTGTAATCACAGGTATAGGAAAGTAATGGCAAATCTTGCATAATCTTGTTATCAGTTATTGTTATTATTTGGCTAGTGCTATTAAATTCATATTGGCCCAAAGTGATCACAAAAGGAATTTATTGTATTTGTTTACAGTCAACAGTGTAGATTCCGGTGATGATTTGAGATTTATATAAATTAATTTTCACTCACATGAATGAAGTTGCAACCATAAAGAAATACAGAATATATTTTCTATGACAGCAGACAAGACAGAACACTTGTATTTTGCCTGTTATGTGTGTACTTACATTCAGACATAATTTATTTGGATTGACTCTGCAAGCTTGAAATCAGATAACAATAATGTTTTATATTTTACATTAGTGTATATGTAAAATTATAATCCTCAACGTATAATATTGAATTAATTGGGATGTTTCGTTAAATTGTTACGACGGTCTCACCGATCGTCACATAGTACAGTGGAAACCAAAATAAAACACACTTATGAATTTGCTAATTTATTGGTGTTGTTACATTTTCATTTGCTTGTTCAGTTTCATACATTTTTAATTAGTGTTGTGTTGTAAGTAGCTACGATGGTTGAGTGTTATTGGTACAAAAGAGGATGCTGCAGTTTCTTTTCTTCAAGAAAAAGGTTTGGTTCACAATCCTCATCAATGTGAACAAGGACACGACATGGTATTAGCCCTTGGCCAGCAACAGCATTGGTGTTGCAATAAGACGACTTGCCATGAGTATAAGGTAGTTCGCAAGGGCACATTTTTACAGGGGTCCAAATTACCGCTGGGAAAAATAATAAAATTTATTTATTTCTGGTGTGAAGGCGTAGTAGTGTGAAAAACAGTAAAAATCAACTGGAAATCAGTGTCAACACACACACAGAGTGGATGGCTTACTTAAGATATATCTGTGCCGTAACGTCATGAGAAACCCACGGAAAATTGGAGGACTGAATTTAACAGTTGAAATTGACGAGAGTGTGTTTGCCAAGAGAAAAAATAATGTTGGCCGGGTGTATCCACAACAATGGGTATTCGATGGATACGCCGAGAAACGAAGGAATGCTTTTTGTGTAGTGTGGAAGATAGATCAGCAGCTACCCTCCTACCTCTCATAGTGGCAAATACTGAACCAGGGTCTACTATAATGTCAGATGAGTGGCGTTCGTACCGTCAAATTGTTAATTTGCCACAACAGTACAGTCATTTGACTCTGTAAACCATAGTTATAACTTTGTGGATCCTGAAACGGGAGCGCATACACAAGGCATAGAAAGCATGTGGCGGTCCTGTAAACGCTGAAACATGATTGAATGTGGTACGAGAAGGGAACGCTTAGATTCCTATTTAAGTGAGTACATGTGGAGGTCCACAGAGGTCCAGAATATCTTTCCAGGTGATGTATCGAGAAGCGTATAGAGTCACCTCCTTACCACTCACGACTACCTGTGGCTAGCTGGTGTTTCTGTAAAAACAATATTCAACGTCTAACATTTTCTGGATAAAGAAGGAACATGCATTATGGTTAATAAGTTAGTATTATTAAATACACAGTTTTAATAGGTTAGTATTACATATCTACCACTTTTTAGATAAAGAAGGAGTATGCACTACGGTTAATAGCTTATGCTACAAGATACATGTGTTTATTTTAAAAATTAGTACAGTAACATACAAGACAGGTTACAAGAACAATTGCTGGAAGAAACGGAGAATAAACAGTTACAGTGAGGTCAAAAGACTTAGAATTGAGCACTACAGAGTCAATTGGGTTTGTAAAGAAACGTCTAACCCAATGTACTATCATTACACACAATAATGTACTATCATTACCTAACCAACCACAACACTCATGTAGAGTAGACGTATTATTTAAGAAGTATCTGTGCCTCAACCCAGTACTAAATCCAGTATACTGTAACAGGATCTACTGTTCCACACTGTAAATAAAGAAGACACGCAATAATATATATCTATGTGTAGGCTGAGGAGATTGGAATGGCTGTTTACTTACCACTTTACCTGGTATTTTGGTCACTTAACCAAATATCGGTATGGAGAACCATACGTGACTTCCATGTTCTAAGATTTATATTTAAAATGCAAAATGAAATGTTTCCATAGAAACTACTTCTTTCCACTTATTGCTTCAGCCTTAACCACAGTACTGTAGTCACTAACGTATACCACCACACGTTATCGCACTCGATTTTCACTGATGATGGCAGTCGACGGCACTGCGGAAACGTCCGGTTTTGCTGAAAACATTGGACTAAGGCCAAACAGCCCGGGAAGGAATTTTAACAACAAACTACTACTATGTTGCCGATAACGTAGTACACATATAAAATTATCCCCTCCCCCTTCAACTATAATTTTCATTTATAGAAAATTACCCCCACCCCGTTCAACTAGCCTCTTCATTTATAGATATTTCATCTACGTTTCTACAGTGGATTATTAAGATCTTCTTATCAGGATACTTTATATCTAAATTAAGTACTTTACTCTTATTATTATATATATAAACTTTCACATATGAACTTACTTTGGTTATCATTTTCCCATACGTTTCAAGGTGATGTGCCTCTTCTTCAGTGGGAGTAAATACTGAATGTCATTGTTACAGAATGTTACAAACTAGCTGCCTTCAGAACCATGATACATAGACTTAACAACATCCCCTTAGATGAAAAAGACTACAAAGACGAACTAAACACGATAAAATATCTAGCAGAATCTAATGGATATGACAGAACAATAGTCAGTAAGTCAGTAAACTCCTACACAAAACACAAAACAAACAACAGACAAAGACAGAAAACAACAAATTCATAACACTAACATACATCAACAAACAAATTGAAAAAATAGCCCACAAATTTAAAAAAGCAGGATACAGAATCGCTTACAAAACTACTAACAAAACAGAACACACACTATCAAAAAACACACACAAAGCACAAAACAAATTCGATCTACCCGGTGTTTACAAGCTAAATTGCTCAAATTGCAATAAATTCTACATAGGCCAGACAGGACGTTGCTTCAAACAGAGATACATTGAACACACAAAGGCACTCCACTCCACTACAGAATCCACCTTTGCAAACCACCTCATTGAAGCAAACCACACATATAAAAACATCGACAATAACATGAACATTCTACACGTACACACAAAAGGCCGAAAACTAGACACTCTAGAACAATTGGAATATACAAACACACAAAAACAAATAAAAACGACATCCTAAATGAACAGACACAATTCAAATCACACGCATTATTCGAACATATCTCACCCCACACACACAGCATCGATCTTTCGAAATTTGATTCCGTCACCCACAACAAGACGGGCAGCGCTACCAGCGGCAGCCTCTGAAGAAGCCTTTTAAAGGAGAAAACCGGTTCAGGCTGTAAGGTAAAACTTTACGCTTTTACTTATAAAAAAAATAGTGTTCCGAGTCGTTAATGTAATAGTGATATTTAGTTAAGTAATGGACATGTCATGGACAACGAAATCCAAGAAATAACATAAGAATATAGAATAAAGTAATTTGTAAATATCGTTATACTTCTGACATGTAAAGCAGTATACATCAATAG
Organism: Magicicada septendecula; assembly: GCA_034769895.1. Taxonomy (NCBI): domain Eukaryota; kingdom Metazoa; phylum Arthropoda; class Insecta; order Hemiptera; family Cicadidae; genus Magicicada; species Magicicada septendecula. The sequence continues at coordinate 187,169,258 of CM068375.1, forward strand.
TCTACTCTCATACAGTATACGAATTTGTTGGAAAATATCAGGCACACTACTTGGCAAGTGTTCAACACTGATTTAAATGTTTTGTTTAATGCAAACACTGAAACACACTATACACAAGAAATAGAACTCATCATGAACATAACTTGATTATATTACTTCTTATGGTATAAGAATATGATATGGGTTTTTTGCTTAATATCCACTTGTAAAGGAAAAAATACAGCAGATAATTATTTTATAAATAACTTTGTTACAGCTGCTGTGAAGTTGTTTAGATTAAATAATGTAACCTAACCAACTTTTAAGTATTGAATATTAAAGTATAAGTATATTTAATCCTGAGAGAAAATGAACAATTAACACCAGTTTTTGAAAGAACCATGAAAGGAGAGAAGATGAGCTTGTGTACGAAATGCAAAGTGGAGTATCTTATGTAGAGATGAAAGCTCAAAAGTTCAAGGCAAATACATATGAATGGAGACGATTGGTAATATCTGGGACCTGTCACACAACAGAACATCATACAATGATGATACTGTGTATGTATGATGTAATGTGCCTGCTTTTAATATTTTCAAAGGATTTTAATACTTTGTTTCGACTGGTTTCACTGTGTAAATTACAAACCTGAATATAGTGCTAGAAGTTTCAGTTCCTCAGCCTGCGTAATGATGATGTAGGCCTAAATGTTTCTACCCTTTTCTTGTGCCTGCAAAGAAAAATAAATTAGGCCTACATCACCGGACACACAAAGTACTGACATATGAACATTAATCAATTATTTTGTTTAATCAGTCAACATTCTAGGAGACCAATATTAAAGGGTTTACAGATTATTGACCCGTCCACCAAAACACACACACACAGGTTCTGATATGTGTTACAATTGTGTCTTATTTTCAGCCAACCGTTCTTTTACAAGTGCAATCAGTACAATTATACCTCGTGAGTATAAGGTTAGTTTAATCTGTAACCTATGATATTAAAAATAATAATACACTGCACATGATTATTACACTTTATATGATATCAGCTTTTTGGCTTAATATCCACTTGTAAAAGAAAATATACAAAATGATTATTATTTTATAATTAACTTTGTTACAGCTGCTGTGAAGTTGTTTAGATTAAATAATGTAACCTAACCTACTTTTAAGTACTGAATACTTTTAATGTGTCATGTACTGTGTTCAATAAGGAAACAAAATACTTTTACAGAATACTTAAAATCCTTGAAAATGGTATTGGATTAAGCTTGAGCAATGAATAATTAAACTAAGCAAGTGATTTCAAAGTCAATATCATTATGAAAACGTATTCTAAATAGAACATACTTACCAAAATTTATAATACTTACCAAAATCATATTTGTTTTTAGTAAGAAGGGGGCTCATATTTGTTGATGGTTTCCAGCATTTTCTGGAACAAATCCTCATTTCTATTTCTTGTTCGCCACATCAACTCACTTAAATAGGAATCTAAGCGTTCCCTTCTCGTACCACATTCAATCATGTTTCGCCATTTACAGGACCGCCACATGCTTTCTACGCCTTGAGTATGAGCTCCAGTTTCAGGATCCACAAAGTTATAACTATGGTTTACAGTCAAATGACTGTACTGTTGTGGCAAATTAACAATTTGATGGTACGAACGCCACTCATCTGACATTATAGTAGACCCTGGTTCAATATTTGCAACTATGAGAGGTAGGAGGGTAGCGGCTGATCTATCTTCCACACTACACAGAAAGCATTCCTTTGTTTCTCGGCAGTATCCACCGAACACCCACTGTTGTGGATACACTCGGCCAACATTATTTTTCCTCTTGGCAAACACACTTTCGTCAATTTCAACTGTTAAATTCGGCCCTCCAATTTTCTTTGGGTTTCTCATGACGTCTACGGTACAGATATATCTTAAGTAAGCCGTTCAGTCTGTGTGTGTGTTGACGCCGATTTCCAGTTGTTTTTTACTGTTTTTCACACTACTTTGGCCTTCACACCACAAATAAATAAATTTTATTATTGTTCTCAGCGGTAATTTGGACCCCTCTAAAAATGTGCCCTTGTGAACTACTTTATACTCACGGCAAGTCCTCTTATTACAGCACCAACGCTGTTGCTGCCCAAGAGCTAATACCATGTCGTGTCCTTGTTCACATCGACGAGGATTGTGAATCAAACCTTTTTCTTGAAGAAAAGAAATTGCATCCTCTTCTGTACCAATAACACTCAACAGTTCATCGTAGCTAATCATTTTTTAATTAAATGAATGTCAAACTCACAACACAACACTGATTAAAAATTTAATGAAACAAGCGAACAAGCGTCATACCTATTCGCGCGTCAGCCATCGTAACAACACAATTTTACCGTGTGCTGTAAAGTGTAATGTAAAATAAAAGACCACGTGGTGTCTTTGGCTATTCTAAGCAAAATTAAAGAGCTTTAGGAAAAAACTTTAAAACAAATTTAAAGACTCCCTGTATTAAGTCTTTTAAAGTCTACTAAAATAAACGTTTCTTTTTCATACATGTTATTTCAATTTATTTTCATAGCAATTAAAATTAAAAGTGCTAACTGAAGATAGCGACACACCATACATTTGCGGTTAGGTGGGGTAATTGTAAACGGAAAATGGATTGAAACATTTTGATTGATTAAAAATTGTGTATACATTTTAAAATTGAAATAACTGCAAATATTTCAACCTTTTGTTATTATGTTGCGTACAAAAAATTGTTTAAATATAAATAATAAATACAGCTCTAAAATTCAATTTACGGGTACCCCAATTTACAATTACCCTTGACATCTTAGAAGTAATTGTAAACAAGTGTTTTCTTTATCCTTTGAAACTAAAAAACTGACACTCCTCTTGAAATTGAAAAAAGATTTTAGGGTACCCAGATTTTAATGTACTTGTTTGGTTATACGTTAGATTGTACTAGGTTATAAATTGGAAGTAAATTCCGGTACTTCGAATAAATACAACCTTTATAATTCTACACACGGATATTTTTATTATTTGCATCAAATAGTATTATTGTTTAATACACGTTCAATGAGGCCAGTCCAGTTTTTTAAGGCTAGGAGAAACCTTGAAATGTTTGGAGCATCAGTAGGTCATCATGATGGATCTAATAATCAAACTTCAGTTTCTGTGAAAAGCTGGCAGATTTGAGTAGCCACTTGATAAAGGATGGTATTGTAAAAGCAACAATTCTTTCAGAATTATTTTATAACCCTGTCAGTCTGCAAATAACTATCACTCCTTTAGATCATCAGCAGATTTAAACTTTTCTTATTTGTGCTAGGAATGTATCATGTAAAACTGCTGGAAGCATGGTATACAAAGTTTCTATTATCCTTTTCAAGGTTGATGACCAAAACAAAAAGTACTACTTATAATTCATCATTGTAGCAGTTACACAGCAGTATACTAAACATCTCTTGGTTAATACCTGTACTCTGGTCAGGTAGGACACAATGAATCATTCAAAACAAGTACAATTCAGTGTCAATGTCTAGTGTTTATGTGTCACTGCTACCCATAGTGAATCATTTGTATTGTACATAACAAATAGTATTCTGACTGTACACGTTTTTCATCTGACAAGAATTTTATACTTAGGCAAACTCATTTAATGGTGTAACCTTCTGTAATATGTGCCAAACAAGTATTCATAAAATTAATATTTGTGTCAAATTGTGTTTTATTTATTTCAAACAAAATCTGTTTTGTGGACATAACTTTATGTCCAATACAATTATTATGTTATTTTTTTTTAGTATCCCTTATAGATTTGCGTGATCAAAACTTTTAATACTAAAACTTTTTTTCAGCTGATAACCATGCTTTGTTGAGATTATTAAAGAAAAGTTTTGCTCATTCAGTGATGTGGCATCTTCAGTGATAAAGTTGAGTCTCATCGTGGTAAAACTACTGAAGACTTCATAGAATTGGAAAATTAATGAGAATAATATTCTTACAACCAGTGACAAGAATTATGAACTTAAAACAGTGGAATGAATTACTGAATACCAGATACACTCAATTGCTAAAACAAACACACTTATATTACAACAGTTCTCTTTATATAATTATCCAGGACACACTGTATAGCCTACAAACAGTAATAAAAAAAATCACAGTAGTTTACAACACAAGTAAACAATTGATCATTTGTCACTTTTATTAAAAACTGCTGTCTAATATCATCCTATATGAATGCACAACCTACTACACCAACTTTCTAAAACTCAGCTGGTGGCAACATCCTAATTATCAGGCTAATGTGATAAAGTTCCAGATGAATGCCAAGAGTGTGGCTCTAGAATATTCTGCAGTGCTGCTGATTAACAGTATGTGATCAGCATCACATAGAGTACTACACATTTAAGCTATCTAATTGACTTGGTATTAGAATATTAGTAAAATGTGCTTGTTAACCAAATAGTGTGTTGTTACTCCTGAAAATCCCATTTCACTAAGAGCATTTTAGAAGTCTGGGTTATCTTTTATGTTTCACTCCACAAACATGCCTTTAGTTCAGCATTTCTTAACCTATTGGGCATGAGCCACTGCAGGGTCCCGAGAGGGCATTTGGTGGGTTGTAAAGTCAGGTTCGGAAATTTATTTACTGTGTCTTAAAAAGCTACTACATGTAAATAACTAAGATATATCATTTTAACAATTTAAATTCAACCTGTTTTGTACATAGTCTAAACTGTACATTTTTGTTATTCATGCTCTACCATTGTTTTTTACCAGCTCTGATGTTTAACTCTCTATAACCAGATTGAAAGTTGCTTCCCAGAGGGATACAGTGAATTCAATTGGATTCAAGACCCATTCTTGTATTTTGAAAGTTCTAACTTGTTGTCAGTAAAACTAAATGAGCAATTGTGTGATATCATCTGTGATGCTGGGATTAAAACTAAATTTTTAGTAAATTATTTTGTATAGTTAGTGATAACATGAGACATGTCATGGACAACAAAATCCATAAACTTTTAGATTCTGACTTAACAAAGTTCTGGATATCTTTAAGAGATGAATATCCTGAACTTTCGGAGTTGCTCATCCCATTCACCACCTCATTCTTGAGTGAAATGGGATTTTCATCTCAAGTGAAAAGCAAGCACACAAATAGACTTGACGCACACTCAGATTTATGACTTAATTTAACCACTCTTGAATCCAACATACCCCAGCTTTTGCAGAAAAAGCAGCTCCAACTGTCACATTAGTAACTAATGATTAGTTAGGCAAGTAAAAACTCTTTTGTTTTTAACTTCAGCATGTGTTTATTAGAGCAAATTAGTCTTTTGAATTACATATTTGCTTTTTGCTTTTCTATAATTAAGTGTATATATAATTTGTTTAAGCATAAAAGAAGGCTTAAAGTTCTCAGTGTTACCAAAAATATGATTATAAAGTGGGTGCACAAGTAGTTCTGCCATGCACACACCCCTACAAGTCTAATTAATTTTAAAAATCTAAAAGGTTAAGTTAGATAATTAAACGTAGACACAACCTCCCAAAATCGTCTCTGTACCGTAATTATGTGAGATAAATGGAAACTAATTTCTGTACTTCCAATAAATACACCCTTTTAATAAAATATGTACCAATAAACTCCAATAAAATACTGTATGTACGAATAACGTAGCCTACTAGGTTATACGTTCTAAATTGGAAGTACCGATAGGTTTTAATTCGAATAAATACAGCCTTTAATGTATATACAGCCTTTTATCCATACAATAAATACAGCCTTTGAATGTACACTAACAAAGGAAGTTTTTGTTAAATCTAATTAATTTTAAAAATCTAAAAGGTTAAGTTGCATTGTTAAACGTAGACACAACCTCCAAAAATCGTCTGTGTACCGTAATTATGTGCGATAAATGGAAAATAATTTCTGTACTTCCAATAAATACACCCTTTTAATAAAATATGTGCCAATAAACCCCAATAAAATATGCAAATAGGTTATAGGTCTACGTTCTAAATTGGAACTAGGTTTTAATTCCGGTACTTCGAATAAATACAGCCTTTAATGTTATGTACAGCAGCCTTGTATGCATACAATAATTTAATGTACACTAACAAAGGAAATTTTTGTTAAATCTAATTAATTTTAAAAATCTAAAAGGTTAAGTTGCATTGTTAAACGTAGACACAACCTCCAAAAATCGTCTGTGTACCGTAATTATGTGCGATAAATGGAAAATAATTTCTGTACTTCCAATAAATACACCCTTTTAATAAAATATGTGCCAATAAACCCCAATAAAATATGCAAATAGGTTATAGGTCTACGTTCTAAATTGGAACTAGGTTTTAATTCCGGTACTTCGAATAAATACAGCCTTTAATGTTATGTACAGCAGCCTTGTATGCATACAATAATTTAATGTACACTAACAAAGGAAATTTTTGTTAAATCTAATTAATTTTAAAAATCTAAAAGGTTAAGTTGCATTGTTAAACGTAGACACAACCTCCAAAAATCGTCTGTGTACCGTAATTATGTGCGATAAATGGAAAATTATTTCTGTACTTCCAGTAAATACACCCTTTTATTGTACACTAACAAAGTAAATTTTATTTCAGTTACATTGTCTACATAACCTCCATAAACTGGCATTATGTGGAACTTGTGAAGAAAACAGTTCTAGTACACATCGAACACGGAAAAAAAAATACAAACGTGGAGACGGAAGTTGCTTTGGCCGCAGGAAACAGTGAAAGACCCCGTTTCTTAGTTACATTACAAATGTATTATTTGTTGAAATGAGGTCTGCTAATAATGCGTGTTGCCAAGTATTAAATTGAATTGAAATGATAGTTATGGCGCTAGTTGGCCATAAGTACGAATGTGTGGCCTAAGGCCTACATTAAAAGTCGTAAGAATACGATGTGCGCGAATACGGCACTAGAATACTTGAATGCAAGTATTTTAAATGACAGCGAGGCTGCGAGCGAGCCGAACGCTGCTGACGAGCGTCTGATACACACTGTGCATAGTCCTAACACGCGAAAATTGAAACGAGGCAGTAAGCAGATTAGCCAACCTAGAAAACGAAATTATCGCGCTACCGTACATAATTGCTGCTGGCAGCTGTTGATTTCGGCACGTAATTTGCGTGCAGCAATGTGTGGTGTCGTTTTGAACAAATTTTACAGACCTGTTTACTCTTACAGTTAGCTATCAGATGACCTGCTCTAAGGCAGTTGATACAACATTTATGATTTGCAACAACTTGCCCCCGCTCAGCGGTGCTTAACATACGAAAATTATTACATATGTAAAGCGGGTGGTTAGATTTACAACACACGCATGAATAATGATTTGCCGCTGTGTGATAGCTCTTAAATGTATTGCTGCCAGCAGTATTTCTTAAGCTACACTTCTCAGATTTATTGTTAGGTTTTACATTAAGTTTGTTGAATTGCTGTCCGGGTTCAATAGGCATTGTATTTTCTAACAGCTGTCTGCGTAAGTTTAAAAAGTGCGTAAAGTCTTGAAAGCTAGGCAAATTGTCAGGGTCTATTGACTCCTTCCAAAGTTTTAAAGTAATAGGGTCAAGTTTGGTGGACAGCAACTGTATGGAAATAATTCAAATGAATTCACTGACAGCTTCATTGCTGCCAGTGAATTAACGGAAGACGTTATTGTGTTAGTAAACTCCGCCAAACTTTGGACCGAGTCCTTTATTGTGGACTTAACCTGAAGTAGGTTTTGCACATAGTATTTAGCTAATATGAATGGGTTGTTATACCTTTCGGACAGCAAATTCAACGCTATTGCATAATTTTCTTTACAAATAGGTAATGATTTGATTAAATCTAACGGTTCACACTTCACAGAGGAATGCAAATAATGCAGTTTTTGCACTGGTGTTAAATCAGATATTGAATGCACTAAATCGGTGAAAATTGAATAAAAATGTTGCCACTCCAGTATGTTGCCTGAGAAGCAGGGCAAACTTATCGTCTTTAATTGCATGGGCGTCGATAATACGGGAGGCACAGTCTGAGTATTAAAAGTGTCAAGTAGTTGCAAAATGTTTGCCTCAGTTGAGTATATCATTTCTTCGACCTCAACTCGGTCTGCTTGAGCAACGCTCGTGTCTTTACTGATGAGCTCTATCTCAGACTGTACCTCGTCGTACTTCGAGGCCAAGCTTTTGAGACTTTCCAGTCTTACAGTTAGAAAATGTTTTGTACTTAAAGTTATGTCAAATGAATTCACCGCGGATTGTATCCGCACTATCGCGGACTTTAATCCGCCTCTCTTTCTGGTCAGCACTTTGAGGCCTTCTTCAGACATTTTACTCACCTTTTTACTGTTGTTGGTGATACCTTGTTGGCGATGTCCTGCAGCGTCGGCTCCTTGGTGAAGATGGTAAACAGCTGGCAGAGATGACCACTTTGAGTAAGCACTGTAGCTGGCAGGCACTTGCTAATATGTTGTCTGAAGATGACGAGCGAAATGACGATGCAAATCACGCCACGGTCGTATTAGCTGACGTGCTAATTCGCCCGTGATGGCCAGAAACAGAGGTAGAAAATATTGGATGGAAAATCCGGCCCGGAGGACCAAAAAATGTTAATGAGAAGAATGATCCAGCACGTGTGGACAAGAAAATGTTTGAGTTGGGCCCAAGTGGGCTAAAAATATGCTTCTTGAGTTGAAGAATCCTGTCGGCTGGTCTTCCATGTTAGTTAAAAATATTATGTAATACATGCATTGCTTCAGTGGGAAGAAAATGATAAGATGTGGACTGTATTTGAATAGATTTTAATACGTTTCTTAGTTACATTACAAATGTATTATTTGTTGAAATGAGGTCGGCTAATAATGCGTGTTGCCAAGTATTAAATTGAATTGAAATGATAGTTATGGCGCTAGTTGGCCATAAGTACGAATGTGCGGCCTAAGGCCTACATTAAAAGTCGTAAGAATACGATGTGCGCGAATACGGCACTAGAATACTTGAATGCAAGTATTTTAAATGACAGCGAGGCTGCGAGCGAGCCGAACGCTGCTGACGAGCGTCTGATACACACTGTGCATAGTCCTAACACGCGAAAATTGAAACGAGGCAGTAAGCAGATTAGCCAACCTAGAAAAAATTATCGCGCTACCGTACATAAGCTGCCCGTCAAAATCAAATGATTTTTTAACATTTTTTTTTTTAAATAAATTATGATACATTTACAATTTAATTTAAAAGAGTACAGTTCTTACTAATGATAGTTAGGTTCAAGGCTAAGTTGAACCTTGAGTTATGAGATTAGATAACGGCAGTCCGTCACTAGTTTAGAGATAAGCATGGATAAGATAAGCCTAGAGATAGGCGGTTGTAGGCCAAGGTTGGCGAACAGCTGTTTCATATATGAATAAAGTCTGGTTTGACCAATATTACTGACACAAGTGTGTGTAGTATATAACATTATAAAACATGAAAGAAAAATACATAATTATACAATGTTTAATGCATGATCGGAAGCTCATCACATGATGGACCGATAGCTGGTAACCCTATGCATGTCATAGATGGTTACTGTAAAATTAATTGAGGCCCGTGGGCCTGTACAGAGAGTTCATTACATGAACAAAATTGTTGTTGAACATGTTGCAGTTGCATGTTCAATCGTATATTTAGCAGGGCGGCATGTATTGACCTAGTCATGCTGTTCCTGAAGTTTCAGGAACTTACAATATGTAATAATGTATGAACAAGCTAGATGCTGAATGCAAGCCCAGATATGACATGTATGTCATAATTTTAAGTAAAAAGAATTGTGCATGCTTACTTGCAAAATGAATACAATAAAATACAATATAAAGTAAATCTAGACGTGGCAGTTACATACGGCAGACGCAAGCAATATTTTTTTACATAGACACAATTTATGTGAATACAATAACAATAATTTAAATAGTTACAAGATGAATAATTGCAATGTCAAATAACAATACAATACTGAAATTACAGAAACAATTGAAAATAAGTTTAGAAATAACCAAATTTGTACACAATAGTGAGGAAGACATGAGGCATAAATCAAATGTTCCACATACGAAAATACAAATAATAATAAGCCTTGCATATTGACTAAACTAATACTTGCATGAGCAAACAGACAGTTGCTGACTCAAAAAAAAAAAATTAGGCTTATGCTAAAACAAGTGTTTATAACTTAACAAGTTTGGAACATTTGACTTATGTGTCCTTAAAATAAAACAAGGTAAATTATCCTCAATAAGCAAAGCTAAATCACCAATGGAAACATTATCCTTGGCAAACTTCCACTTGTGACGCTGCTGCAACTGGTGCAAATAATCGCGAGACCACGACTTCCAAATGCCCTGGACAAACCTCTGAAGAAGTTGCCAACGCCCAAGACGAGAAACAGGAACGTGAGAAAGGTCTGGGTCCGGAATCGCCGTTAAGGGTGCGCAAATCAAAAAATGTCCAGGTGTAAGTGGCACCGGGTCGTTAACATCTGAAAAGATAGCAAACAAAGGTCGAGAGTTCAGACATGCCTCTATCTGAGACAAAACGGTCATGAACTCTTCGAAGTTGAGTATAGATTTGCCTACCACGCGGCGCAGATGAAATTTCAAACTCTTTATGCCGCTCTCCCAAAGGCCACCGAAATGAGGTGAGGAGGGCGGAATAAATGACCATGATATCCCGTGAGAGGATGTGAATGACTTGATCGAAGAGATGGCATCCTTGTTGTGCCAAAAGTTGTAAATATCATGTAAGATGGTGCGGGCCTTCCTGAAGTTTCTGCCATTGTCGGAGTACAGTTGACTGGGTATACCCCGACGTGCCATGAAACGACGTAAAGCGGCTATAAACGCGCTGGCCGTAAGGTCGGAAACCAATTCCAAGTGAATAGCCCTAGTCGCTAAGCAAACAAACAAAGATACGTATGCCTTAGAAAGAGTTCTCGACCTCTGCCCGCCATGCCGAATCATGAAGGGACCACCATAATCAACCGCGCAAAATAGAAACGGCCTAGAAGGAGTGACTCTAGGGAATGGTAAAATACCAAGTCTCTGAACCTGCTGTGTGGCACTAAACCTGATACACTTGAGACACTTGCGAATAATGGAGCGGATGACTAGCCGGGCATTAACAATCCACCAACGTTGACGCAGTGAATGATGCACGAGTTGAGCACCAGCGTGAAGTAAACGAATGTGTTCACGTTCGATGATAAGGCGTGTAATATGCGCCGATGGGGGTAATACAATAGGATGTTTCGAATCGTAGGGTAATTGGGAATGCTGCAATCGTCCGCCCACGCGTATCACTCCAGAATCGTCAAGAAACGGGTCGAGAGAAGCCAACTTGCTCCTAATGGAAACAGAAGATCCGTTCCGAAGACAATTAATTTCGGTTGCGAAGTGGATCGACTGAGACTGTTTTATGAAGAAGTTGAGAGACTGATGAATTTCTTTCTACAGGGGTCAGATCGCCCGAAAGTTTGTCCGCACATGAGTGCCTAATGTTTCTGATGAACCGAAAACAGTAAGCGTATACACGCGTCAGCCGGTGCAACGAGGAAAAGTCCAACGATAAGTCAACAGCCAGGGTAGACATTAGCGAAAGGTTATGTGTATTTTTCTCTTCCGCGGTGACTTCAGATGACGACGGAGTGGCCGGTACGAAGGATGGGAAAGGATCAGACTCTGACGATTGAGACAGACAGCCAGGACCGTGCCACAAAAGCGAGCAATCGCGCAAAACGTCAGGGAGACACCCCCTAGATATAATATCAGCAGGATTGTGTCGCGAATCAATGTGATGCCAGGTATAAGTTTGCGTACGACGCTGAATTTCAGCAACCCGATTAGCGACGTATGTTTTCCAACGCGTAGACTGCGCATGAATCCAGTAAAGAGCCACCAGAGAGTCAGAATACAAATGTACATTATCAACAAACGAATAAAGAGCAGGAATAACCTTAGATACGAGTCACGATAATAACAAGCACGCGCAGAGTTCGATGCGAGGTAATGACACCTGGCGTAGGGGAGCCACGCGAGATTTGGAACACAAGAGGCGACAGGAGGCAGTAGAATCTTGATAAATGACTCTGATATATAGACAACAGCCAAACCCTCTCTCCGAAGCATCCGAAAAACCATGCAATTGAACTGTAGCTGCCTCACGCTTGCAACGAATAGATCGCGGGACTACTATTTTGCCAATCAGAATCAATTTGTTACACAAAGAATGCCAATCCGAAAGTGACTGACCGGAAATCGGTTCATCCCAACCAAGCTTACAAAGCCAAAGTCGCTGCATGAAACGTTTATACAAAAAGACAACTGGACCGATTAAACCAAGAGGATCATATATTCCAGCAATAATTGAAAGAATTTTTATCTTGGATATGCTAGAATCAACCGGAGATAGTTTGATGTCAAACAAAAATGAATCGGCAGTATTGTTCCAAAGAATACCTAGGGTACGCACATTGTCCTGTTTATTTAGGGGTCGTGAAAAGTTGTGATGATTTGCGACCGCTGTGGGTTCATTTGATGCCCATTTGTGTAACGTGAAACCATATTGACCAAGTAACGCACCTAGATCGGATTTCAGCTTGGTTAGATTAGGGATAGTGTCCGAACCGGTAAGTAGATCGTCGACATAAAAATCGTTGGTTATGGCTAACGCCGCTTGGGGAAAGGAAGACTGATTGTCCCTAGCAATTTGTAGAAGGCAACGAGTGGCCAAAAAAGAGGCGCTAGCCGTGCCGTAGGTTACGGTTCGCAGCGCGAAATGTTTAAGTGGTTCGAGGGGAGAATCACGCCACAAAATGCGTTGATAGTGACAATCCCCTTCAGCTACGCGAATCTGACGATACATCTTCTCGATGTCGGCAATGAGAACATACTTATGTATGCGGAAACGCAAAAGAATGGAAAAAAGGTCTTGTTGAACATTGGGGCCTACTAACAATATGTCATTTAACGAAAGGCCATTAGTAGTCTTGGACGAACCATCAAAAACAACGCGCAGTTTTGTGGTCAAGCTAGACTGTTTAAACACGGCATGGTGAGGCAAGTAGTAAATATTTGACGCTCCTAAATTGATAGCGCCATCATCGATGAGTGTCATGTGCCCAAGATCCATGTATTCCTTGATAAAGTCCGCGTAGTCGCGAGCGAGCTTGGCATCTCGCCTGAATCGACGCTCTAAGCTTAAGAATCTTGATTCGGCACTCGTGTAAGATTCCCCCAAGTGGGGATTATCAGACTTGAATGGGAGTGACACTATAAATCTACCCTCGTGGTTGCGCTGAGTAGAGCGCACAAAATGCTCTTCACAGGCCGACTCGCTATCAGGGGTATTGTCAGGGATAGTTTCTGTTTCCCAAAATCTCTCGAGAGATTGCAGAATTTGACTGTCATTGTTCCTTGCTAGGAACGAAACAGCAGGACCCTCGGTGTGGCAGTGCTTGGGCAGATTGCCAGCTAAAATGTAGCCCAGTTTTGTTTCCTGAATGATAGGAAAATTGGGGCCGCGTGTGTATTTATTGGCTAATATCAAATCCAGATAAAATTGTGCCCCTAATAGTATGTCGATTTGTGAAGATATATTAAAATCTGGGTCGGCCAGAAAAATTTTGTTTGGAATGTGGAACTGGTTGATATCAAACGAGGTTGAAGGCAGATTGTGAGTTAAGGTAGATAAGACGGCACATTTCGCCTCGAAACTATGTCTCTGATAGCGAGAAATAATACGTATAGAAGCAACATCAGTTGCGCAACACGCTGTGTTGTTTATTCCTGTGATTGGAATATTAGATTTGGTTAATTTAAGGTGTAACCTTTTTGCAAATGATTTTGTACAGAAATTGATCTGTGAACCGGCGTCCAGGAGCACTCTAGCTCTATACCTGTTGCCAGCCTGACCAACGACAGATACAACCGCTGTGGATAAAAGAACATTGTTTTTACACTGTAATTTAAGCGAGCAATAATTGCTGCTGGCAGCTGTTGATTTCGGCACGTAATTTGCGTGCAGCAATGTGTGGTGTCGTTTTGAACAAATTTTACAGACCTGTTTACTCTTACAGTTAGCTATCAGATGACCTGCTCTAAGGCAGTTGATACAACATTTATGATTTGCAACAACTTGCCCCCGCTCAGCGGTGCTTAACATACGAAAATTATTACATATGTAAAGCGGGTGGTTAGATTTACAACACACGCATGAATAATGATTTGCCGCTGTGTGATAGCTCTTAAATGTATTGCTCCCAGCAGTATTTCTTAAGCTACACTTCTCAGATTTATTGTTAGGTTTTACATTAAGTTTGTTGAATTGCTGTCCGGGTTCAATAGGCATTGTATTTTCTAACAGCTGTCTGCGTAAGTTTAAAAAATGCGTAAAGTCTTGAAAGCTAGGCAAATTGTCAGGGTCTATTGACTCCTTCCAAAGTTTTAAAGTAATAGGGTCAAGTTTGGTGGACAGCAACTGTATGGTGATAAATTCAAATGAATTCACTGACAGCTTCATTGCTGCCAGTGAATTAACGGAAGACGTTATTGTGTTAGTAAACTCCGCCAAACTTTGGACCGAGTCCTTTATTGTGGACTTAACCTGAAGTAGGTTTTGCACATAGTATTTAGCTAATATGAATGGGTTGTTATACCTTTCGGACAGCAAATTCAACGCTATTGCATAATTTTCTTTACAAATAGGTAATGATTTGATTAAATCTAACGGTTCGCACTTCACAGAGGAATGCAAATAATGCAGTTTTTGCACTGGTGTTAAATCAGATCTTGAATGCACTAAATCGGTAAAAATTGAATAAAAATTATGCCACTCCAATATGTTGCCTGAGAAGCAGGGCAAACTTATCGGCTTTAATTGCATGGGCGTCGATAATACGGGAGGCACAGTCTGAGTATTAAAAGTGTCAAGTAGTTGCAAAATGTTTGCCTCAGTTGAGTATATCATTTCTTCGACCTCAACTCGGTCTACTTGAGCAACGCTCGTGTCTTTACTGATGAGCTCTATCTCAGACTGTACCTCGTCGTACTTCGAGGCCAAGCTTTTGAGACTTTCCAGTCTTACAGTTAGAAAATGTTTTGTACTTAAAGTTATGTCAAATGAATTTACAGCGGATTGTATCCGCACTATCGCGGACTTTAATCCGCCTCTCTTTCTGGTCAGCACTTTGAGGCCTTCTTCAGACATTTTACGCACCTTTTTACTGTTGTTGGTGATACCTTGTTGGCGATGTCCTGCAGCGTCGGCTCCTTGGTGAAGATCGTAAACAGTTGGCAGAGATGACCACTTTGAGTAAGCACTGTAGCTGGCAGGCACTTGCTAATATGTTGTCTGAAGATGACGAGCGAAATGACGATGCAAATCACGCCACGGTCGTATTAGCTGACGTGCTAATTCGCCCGTGATGGCCAGAAACAGAGGTAGAAAATATTGGATGGAAAATCCGGCCCGGAGGACCAAAAAATGTTAATGAGAAGAATGATCCAGCACGTGTGGACAAGAAAATGTTTGAGTTGGGCCCAAGTGGGCTAAAAATATGCTTCTTGAGTTGAAGAATCCTGTCGGCTGGTCTTCCATGTTAGTTAAAAATATTATGTAATACATGCATTGCTTCAGTGGGAAGAAAATGATAAGATGTGGACTGTATTTGAATAGATTTTAATACGTTTCTTAGTTACATTACAAATGAATTATTTGTTGAAATGAGGTCGGCTAATAATGCGTGTTGCCAAGTATTAAATTGAATTGAAATGATAGTTATGGCGCTAGTTGGCCATAAGTACGAATGTGCGGCCTAAGGCCTACATTAAAAGTCGTAAGAATACGATGTGCGCGAATACGGCACTAGAATACTTGAATGCAAGTATTTTAAATGACAGCGAGGCTGCGAGCGAGCCGAACGCTGCTGACGAGCGTCTGATACACACTGTGCATAGTCCTAACACGCGAAAATTGAAACAAGGCAGTAAGCAGATTAGCCAACCTAGAAAACGAAATTATCGCGCTACCGTACATAATTTCTGCTGGCAGCTGTTGATTTCGGCACGTAATTTGCGTGCAGCAATGTGTGGTGTCGTTTTGAACAAATTTTACAGACCTGTTTACTCTTACAGTTAGCTATCAGATGACCTGCTCTAAGGCAGTTGATACAACATTTATGATTTGCAACAACTTGCCCCCGCTCAGCGGTGCTTAACATACGAAAATTATTACATATGTGAAGCGGGTGGTTAGATTTACAACACACGCATGAATAATGATTTGCCGCTGTGTGATAGCTCTTAAATGTATTGCTGCCAGCAGTATTTCTTAAGCTACACTTCTCAGATTTATTGTTAGGTTTTACATTAAGTTTGTTGAATTGCTGTCCGGGTTCAATAGGCATTGTATTTTCTAACAGCTGTCTGCGTAAGTTTAAAAAATGCGTAAAGTCTTGAAAGCTAGGCAAATTGTCAGGGTCTATTGACTCTTTCCAAAGTTTTAAAGTAATAGGGTCAAGTTTGGTGGACAGCAACTGTATGGTGATAAATTCAAATGAATTCACTGACAGCTTCATTGCTGCCAGTGAATTAACGGAAGACGTTATTGTGTTAGTAAACTCCGCCAAACTTTGGACCGAGTCCTTTATTGTGGACTTAACCTGAAGTAGGTTTTGCACATAGTATTTAGCTAATATGAATGGGTTGTTAATACCTTTCGGACAGCAAATTCAACGCTATTGCATAATTTTCTTTACAAATAGGTAATGATTTGATTAAATCTAACGGTTCACACTTCACAGAGGAATGCAAATAATGCAGTTTTTGCACTGGTGTTAAATCAGATCTTGAATGCACTAAATCGGTAAAAATTGAATAAAAATTATGCCACTCCCTATATGTTGCCTGAGAAGCAGGGCAAACTTATCGGCTTTAATTGCATGGGCGTCGATAATACGGGAGGCACAGTCTGAGTATTAAAAGTGTCAAGTAGTTGCAAAATGTTTGCCTCAGTTGAGTATATCATTTCTTCGACCTCAACTCGGTCTGCTTGAGCAACGCTCGGGTCTTTACTGATGAGCTCTATCTCAGACTGTACCTCGTCGTACTTCGAGGCCAAGCTTTTGAGACTTTCCAGTCTTACAGTTAGAAAATGTTTTGTACTTAAAGTTATGTCAAATGAATTTACCGCGGATTGTATCCGCACTATCGCGGACTTTAATCCGCCTCTCTTTCTGGTCAGCACTTTGGGGCCTTCTTCAGACATTTTACGCACCTTTTTACTGTTGTTGGTGATACCTTGTTGGCGATGTCCTGCAGCGTCGGCTCCTTGGTGAAGATGGTAAACAGCTGGCAGAGATGACCACTTTGAGTAAGCACTGTAGCTGGCAGGCACTTGCTAATATGTTGTCTGAAGATGACGAGCGAAATGACGATGCAAATCACGCCACGGTCGTATTAGCTGACGTGCTAATTCGCCCGTGATGGCCAGAAACAGAGGTAGAAAATATTGGATGGAAAATCCGGCCCGGAGGACCAAAAAATGTTAATGAGAAGAATGATCCAGCACGTGTGGACAAGAAAATGTTTGAGTTGGGCCCAAGTGGGCTAAAAATATGCTTCTTGAGTTGAAGAATCCTGTCGGCTGGTCTTCCATGTTAGTTAAAAATATTATGTAATACATGCATTGCTTCAGTGGAAAGAAAATGATAAGATGTGGACTGTATTTGAATAGATTTTAATACTTAACTAAAAATGAACTTTTTTCATGTGAAAAACTTACTTAATTTTAATACGTTTCTTAGTTACATTACAAATGTATTATTTGTTGAAATGAGGTCGGCTAATAATGCGTGTTGCCAAGTATTAAATTGAATTGAAATGATAGTTATGGCGCTAGTTGGCCATAAGTACGAATGTGCGGCCTAAGGCCTACATTAAAAGTCGTAAGAATACGATGTGCGCGAATACGGCACTAGAATACTTGAATGCAAGTATTTTAAATGACAGCGAGGCTGCGAGCGAGCCGAACGCTGCTGACGAGCGTCTGATACACACTGTGCATAGTCCTAACACGCGAAAATTGAAACGAGGCAGTAAGCAGATTAGCCAACCTAGAAAACGAAATTATCGCGCTACCGTACACTATCGATGGTTTCGTTTCGATGTTTTCCTTTGAACACTTTTTTAATTTGTAATGAAGACTTTTTATAAGTTGATTGTTAAATTTAGTTTATTTTAAATCAACAAATTTTTATTTTAGATATTCATGGCTATGTAGTTTGCTCCCTAACCTAGGTAAACGATAAATACCATGTACAGTAATATTAAATAGACATGAATCAGCGCGCAGGTTTTAGTGGGGAGAAGACGGCAGCAGTGAAAGGCACGAGAGAGGAAAATGTCTACTAACGCAGTTAAAAATATTAGTCTACTCTCTGAATTGTCAATAAGACGCACAGGAGTAATCTATTTTGACACGGGTTGACTTTTTATACCTAATGTGCCGAAGTTAGGCTTCTTTAATAATTAAAGATGAAAGATAATAGTTAAA
This sequence comes from Magicicada septendecula, assembly GCA_034769895.1. Classification (NCBI taxonomy): domain Eukaryota; kingdom Metazoa; phylum Arthropoda; class Insecta; order Hemiptera; family Cicadidae; genus Magicicada; species Magicicada septendecula. The sequence goes on from CM068375.1 coordinate 187,187,851, forward strand.
TTTACGTTTTTCCTTGTAAAAGTAGTAAAATTAGAAAACTGATATCGCTTATAATGAAATAAAGCAGTTACACTGCTTTGTCGATTCACAATTATTTTCGTTTTATTATATTTATAACTTTATTTATTTAGTTTTCTATTGTCTATGATTCTTATAGTTTCAATTGTTTATTTTTAATTTTTAACGTTTTTATGTATTGTTTTTTACATTTCATTAGCTACATTTTTAATTATATTACTAAATACTTTACCAAACTAAATTTTACAACCCTACCAACACACGCGCGCGCGCGCGCGCACGCACAGATATATGTAACTTACTTTTTCTAACTTATCTAACTTTTTACTAACCAATTATTCATATAATTTGAAAATTCTTTTATTTTTTTAATTGTTTTTAAGGTTTTTACCTTAAATTTGGTTACCTACAAAATTTGTTTGTAGGCAAGTTTTGATTTGATTATGACAGTAAACGTGGACATTTTGTAAGACGAAACAAGCGTTAGACACAACAGAAAGAGACAATGTAGACCTAATAAAGATTTCTATTATTTTGTAAACAGTGACTTGGCGTGTTGTGTCTGTTGCTGCAATGTTTCTCGAAAGTCGAGGCTAGACATCAACAATCGTATATTTTGTAATGTGTACACTTTGTGTACATATTACTATTCACGAAAAACGTAGTAATATATTATCCACATTGCTCTGGCATCTAAATTTGTTTGAATAAGTAACATTAATAACAGCTCCGTACGCGAAATGATTTTGTGTGTGTGTGTTTAAAAAAACAAGCAGATGTAACTATCCGTAAAGAACCGGAGAGACAATATTAATGTATTATCATTATTATTATGACCTGGTGTAGGCTAGACATTACAGTATCTGTTTATTCAGGTGCAGTCATGTAGTGCGATTCTGTCAGCTTGAGGCTAAACTATAACGATTAGTCACTCTTATTTGAATAGCAGTATGATACGTGGATATTGCAAAATGCTTATTACATCATTGTGTATGGGTGGTCATAATTATTGTTTGTGACAGGAGGAAGGAACTATAATTTTTGACAAGACCTCTTATAAACTTTTATTTTTAAAGCAATTATAATTGCGGTTACAATGAAACACCAGATTTGACGTCATATCGTAAGCAAAAACAAAACTCTAGAAATGCGACATAGCACTGAAACGAGACTAGGAAAAAATTCGGAAGATTTACAACAAATTTCGTATTTTCTGGAACGTTAAAAAAAAATCGGAAGACCTTCCGAAATTTCGGAAGACCTGGCAACACTGCGCACTAGACACTAGATGCCGGCTCACTGAGGCAGCAAAACAACTGACAAGTATGTAAACAAGCTGGTGAGTCATCAACAAGTCGGTGCCTGAGCCGCGGTCGGACTAGAGAGGTTTTACACTGTACCTGTATAATTTGTTATAAAAAATAAATTGAATCTAAAAGTATTAACAGTGTTACTTTACACTGTGATTTTATTGAGCTTTTACTGTTTAAAAGAAAATAAGAGAATTTATAGGCCTATCTCTCTTTGGGAATACTAATTTAAACTTTCACTAGGAGTAAACAAACCTGACATAGATTTAAAGAGGTTTCTGTTTTTGTTAAAGGGTGGTTTTATGTATGTTTGTTCAAAATACTTTATAATCATTATAATAATTAATAATAATGAACAGATTTAGTTAATTATGAATGTGAGTTAAATTATTTTAACGTTACCTCGCCTTTACCTAACCTGTTCTCAACGAGTTCGTCAACGGCCCTGGAAATTCTGATACGGGGAAGTTAGATGTATTTAAATTGTTTTCTCGGGTACAGTGTTGAGGTTTCCACATTCCGCCTGACAAAATGTGGTGGTCACCCGAGGGTTATATTATTCTTCTCTTTAATTATTTTTTATTTATTATTCATCCCCAATTCTTTGTACTATTACAAACATGTAAAAAGCATAGATTTTTATTTGAATTGCAACATTGGCATAAAAACATCGATGTTTGAAGTCTTAAAACATCGATGTTTTCATACCGATGTTTTTTTAACATCGATGTACTCTTCACGATGTTAATATCGATGTTAAACATCGATGGTTTTCTGGCGATGCTCATCCTACTAGAGGTGGGCCGATATACCTGTAATAGGTATTTTGGAACGATATTTTTGTGGAACGGATGTAACAGTGACTGAAAAGTTGAAATACCTGTTATTCGCGGCGACGCTGTTCAGAGTCGAGACACGCCGCCCTCGCTGTTCCAACTCGAGGCACACCCCCTACGCACCCACACAGACACGCACACACAAAATGTACGCAAGATCACGTAAACCAAGGCCAAATACTAGGCCTACAAAAATATCGCTGGAACGCAAGGAACAGCCAGTAACGCGTATTTAAAATACTAGGTATTTCAAATACTAGTGGTATCACCGATACACAAGGAACAACGCGTTCCAGAGTAACAGTAGTATTTTAGTAACACCCAATATTTCAGGAACAGGTAGTATCAAGCACATTTCGAGTAAGAACTAGTATGAGCCACTTTTTCGTCCTGTATACTTCATTCTGCTCAAAGAGACGGAGCTGTTTTTAATAAAGGAAATAATTTATCCTGCTGTTACATTTATTCTCGTGTGATATGCAGATATATAATACAGATTATATGCTAATAATTATATATTATACTAGTCACCAACTTGTAACTAAAATCGGTTGGTAAAACTTTGTTTTTACTCAAAAAAAACTTTATGTTCCGATCGTTAGTGAAATAGTTGAATTTAATTATATTGAGTTATAACCTATAGAGTGGCTGATGGTGATAAGCTATATTATACTTTTTATTAATGTGATTTTAACTTCACTACACATCTCACGTAAATGATGAGATTGTTGTAATGGACATTTATGCACTTTATCTAGTTCTGTTCCTTAAATATCTGTATGCATTTAATTTACTTTTGTTGTTGCTCATTATTTATAAGTTTGTATTTATATTTATTTTATTACAATTTGTTTTTTATTTTTATTTGTAAAATTTTGTTTATTCTCATTCACTCTTGTGGCTTACTGTTATGTTTTTATTATACGTTTCTGATGTTTTTTCACATTATTTTTCGTGGTATTACGTGTAGGCCTACTCTAAATTATTTAATTGCCCCGAGTTTCGCAACTGATTTGTCTAACCAATGTTAGTTTGTTTACTACTAGTGAAAACTTAAATTGGTATTCCCAAAGGGAGATAGGCCTATAAATTCTCTTGTTTCTTATTTTCATTTAAACAGTAATAGTTTAATAAAGTCACAGTGTAAAGTAACACTGTTAATACTTTTAGTTTCAATTTATTTCTTACAAACAAATTATATAGTATAGGTTATATAATATCTTCAAATAAATACACAGCAAGTAGGTTTATTAATATATTAATAGGTTTATCTAGGTGAAAATAAACCTACTTGGAGTGTATTTATTTGAAGATATTACATAGGAGACCTGCAGGAAAGTCAAAACGAGTTACTTACAAAGGATAATATAGGTTATTTATATATAGTATATAATAACAGGTATTTGTACCTGTTATCTTTTTGGAACGGTATTTTCATACCTAGTATTTTAAAATAACAGTTTAGCCCACCTCTACAAGAGACAATATTACAGTACGTAACCATACATATGGTCTGTAAGGTCTGTAGGCTGCTTTTCTTTCATGTTATAAACTACATATAACTTTAATATTATTTTACAGTTTCTAAAACATGCTTACAGGAGAAAATAAAAGCATTTTCCAATAATATTTATAATCGTGTTTTCAATTTTAAACTATGCAAACAAGTTGACGAGACACTTCGGAGGCTATGCAAGAGGCGGGCAAGCTCGTCGCTCGCTATTAACCCGCGTCCGAGCGTCAATAGAGGGGTTCTTAGGTGTGGCCTGCTACCGTCCGAGGGGTTTTAATTAGGCTTAATGTAATACAGGGCCAGTGTTTGCCGAGGCCGGGTCAAAGATTCGCCTAGCACAGATAGCTGTTGACCGAGATTGCTGATTAGGGGGTTGCACTGGAAGCGGGCACAGCGGCAGTAGAACTTTCTGGAAAGTGCCCTTATAGTGTCTTCAGAGAACGGACACCTAGGCCGTTTCGGATGGTCTGCTTGGATATCAGTTAATGACTATTACAAACCCAGCACAAACCTCGGCCTAGGAGACTGTAGCTTTCACTTATGGGTCCTCTGCCAAGTACCTCACACAGGGATCATGTAGGTAACTGTCGGTGTCACATACGTGGAAACGATGAATTTGTCTAGGGGCAGAACACTGAATGTTCACATTGAACATGCAAAGCAGGGATATTAACAGATATAAGTGATAGGCTGTTTTGCATGTCAGTTAGGTGAGATGTCTGTTGAGATAAAACCCAAGATACTTCACAACGGGAGACCAAGGCAGTCTAGTACGAGTACCACCTATGTATAGTCTGGGAAAGATCCTTTTACGTCTGGAGACCAGAAGGCTACAGATGTGCTCTTGGCCGTGTTAATGAAGATACTCCATTTGACCGTCCACTTAACTTATATCCATTCAGCTGTTCCTGGAACCAGATAACACCCATCTCGGGACTACGATCGACACCTTGCACTGCCATTTCATCAGCGAACATCGCCAACCTTGCCAGCCCGACAGTGACCCAAAACAAAGTAAGACTAATGTTAGCATGTTTTGGATACGTTCCTCTAGCATAAAACAAACATACAAAGTATACTCTACAAGGGGTTCAGGTCAAACTTTGGTCCTCTTTACAGCTCAGAAGCATACTTAGATTAGATTTTTGGATAAGACTGTGAGCGATCTTGTTCCTGAGTTTATGTGTGAGTGATAAGAATTCTAGACAATAGCAGCAGGATTCGACAAGTAGGCCTACGTACACATACAGGTGATTCTTGGAAACAATCCCAGAATACTGCAAGTAAAGCAAAACTAGTCATTGTAGGCCAGGTTATAAAAAGTTATTGTACTTGTCCAGACCCGTTTGGCAAAGACTTGAGATTGTAGCTTGGGATTCGAAAGCATTATAGCTCATTTCTGCATGTACAAGCCTCACAGGCCACTTCAATATGATAATCTTGTACCTTTCCTATCATTCTGTGTCTATCCCCACTGATAGACATATCACACCTCCTCCAAAGAGTACAACAAAACTAACATGTTACTAGTACTGTTTTGCAGTAATCGTACCGTTACTACGATTTACAGTAATCGTAGCATTGTTTTTTTTTCAGTTCATATAATGTTATTGTAAGTCGCTTTTTTTTAAACAAAACCACAATTTGCAAATCTCAAATTTACGACTTGTTCTTCGTACTTTAAATTTCACTTCATAACTTTTTTTCTTTGGGACTTAACAGTTACTGATACCCACCAACCTCATTTCTCAGTGGTTGAATTACCAACATTCTCTCCTCTGGTAGGAGAGGTTAGTGGTCTGTCCACCTGATGTCTTAAGGCTAACTGGGCACTATGGAGGGAATTATGACTAATGAATAAGCAGCATGCTTCCCCACCTGCTGCACCATGAAGTACCAGGAATACTAGGAATTTTGTGTGCCTATTAACATCTTACTGTTTTCGTATTGCTAGCAACTCCCTCACTACTCTGAAAATAATAAGTTTATTATTAGATAAAATCAAATAAATGTTTTAATTTTTAAAAACAGTAAAGTTCTTCATGTCTATGGTTCTTAGCAGTAGTTGAGAGAAACACTACAAGTAGGTGGTCATGTTCGTTTACAAATAATATAGCAAGTATCAAAGTTAATTATTCTAAATACAAGACAAAATTCACTTTCTCTTTTGTGGACAATTCTTGATTTGTTTCCTGTAGAACTTTTATATAATATATATGTTATCAAATAATAAATATTTCTGCAAGTGTATTTTGTTAAATTAATATTTAACAAATATTAAATTACTCTGCATTTCTACCTAAGTAAAATATTTAACAAAGTATATTTGCAGAAGTATTTATTATTCGAAAACAATATATATATTGTAACGCAACAGAAATGCTAGCATTCATGTTACATAAAAACAAGGTTCACAGAATAATAAACAAGTCAATATCTAACCCCATGATAGAACAAAGATCTAATAATTACATTTATAATCATAAATAAAGGTAAATAAGGATGCAAGGTAATATTAACAAGAATAACCGAACCTGTAAGTTAGACAATAGTTTATGATATATGTTTAGTGAAAAGCAGCCAAAAAATGAAACAATAATTTACTAATAGCAAATAAGAATTTTGAGTTAAGAGGTATTATTTTGTGACAACAAATGTTATGATAAAGTTTATGTGATGTTATACCAAATATGTGTTGAGTTAATGAAAGATAATGAAACAAGATGTATTATTCAATGACTGTTGTAGAATGAAGTGTGAAGCAGCTAATTAACGTTAATAGATTTGAATTTTCTTATATGTTATCCATATGTCAAGATAAGATTGTTATTAGATATGGAAAAAATAATTGTTTATATAAGTGTTAATAGTTAAGATTTGATTATATGTATGAATTTATGTAAAAGGGGCTATAGATGTGTACCAGTTATAAACACAGGTAGATCCGTTTACAATAAAAGGCCTAACAGCCAAAACCACTATATAACCACTCATAACATAAAGGTTAGGTACATCAATTAATAATAATTAATGAATACGATTTGAAGAGCTAGAAAAAACATTAAATTAATAATGATATATAATAAAATTTATACAAATTATGATAATACCATAATACCATGATATCGATTAATAACATATAATATCGAAAGTGGATTAAATATAAAAAAATATGTGTGTGTACCAGAGTACACAGGTAAGAAGTGAAACTTCTTTATGACATATCAATCGTTCAGATACTAAGTCTAATGGCGGTAAATAATCAGGTTTCGTTGGAAATTTAAATCCATTATAAGAAGCCATCACAGGGATACTATTTTTATTCACAGATTGTGCACAGGTGTTACATAGAACAATGTCTTTTATATCAAGATGAGGAACTATTGTTCTTAAGATCGTATCATGTTGAAGGGATGCAGATCGTAAGTCATCTTTAAACCACAGTCTTTCACAAACTGAGCAAACATGACCAAACGAATTTCGAACAAATTTTTTTTTAAATTCGTCATGAGCCAGATGATGACGATAAAAATCTGTGTAAACCAGATGATTAGTTTCATTTTGTGATTCTTGAATTAATCTTGACTCAACCAAGTTCTGACTTTGATTTCGGTGTTCTTGAATTTGTTCTCTTATTGTTTGATTTTCTCTTAAGATTCTGGATTCATTAGGATCGGGCACATTTCTAATGTTATTAGCTGTAATTATAAAAAGTATGTTATTAATGTCATGAATATAATGTATTGTGATTTTGATCGTATATAACTGAGAAAATCTCACCTGTTGACTGGGTTTTACCCTTTTTTCGGGCTCTGTACTCTCGCGCACGCTCTGCATCTGATTTTTTACGTTTTCGATGATTCTCTATCGGAATTTCTTTCTTTTTCCGGGCTCTATACGCTCTCATTCGCTCTGCAGCTGTTTTTGGATATCCCCGTTGGACTGAATAAAGATCACTCGCTGCTTGAGTTTCATTATTTTTCTTATCTCTGTACTCTCTCGATCGCTCAGCTGATGTACTGATTTGTGAACAATTACGATGATGAACATCTACTTGTACAACTATTGCATTTGGATACTCAATAGAGTTTTCGGACTCTGCCATTATTTAATCTAAAAATTAGTTAATCAGTTTACAAAAATTATATAATGAACTTTAATATTCATATTTCATGTCATAACTTAATAAAAATAATTCAAAGCAGATATTTAATAACTTACTCAATTACACAAGTTATGAGTAAATAATTGGAATTATCTATTCAAAGTAATACAATTATATGATGACAGTTAATCTTGTAGACATGCAATGATTTTATAGAATTCAAAATGAATAAATAAATCATTAAAAACGAATAATTAAAAAAGATGTACGTATACATATTTTTATTTTCTAATTGTGTTTTGTTTTATTTTTAAATTATTATTTAATTTGTTTTTTTTATTGTTTTTAGAATTAATAATGTTTACTAGATTTACAGTCATATTTATTAATACTTGCTAATTTAATAGATTTATATACATTTACTGATACTTACAATCAAAAAGTGAGGTTAACCTCAAATAAATATTAAAATCACGCTCACGTGTTGGATTTTTAATACTTGCTAATTTTAATAGATTTATATACATTTACTGATACTTACAATCAAAAAGTGAGGTTAACCTCAAATAAATATTAAAATCACGCTCACGTGTTGGATTTATCAAACGAAATATATAATCACTCTCACTTTTACTATAAATTCACTTGAATTTGAATTACTTTGCTTTCAATAACCAATTTTTCATTGAGGATGATGGATTGGCCATGGGTTCACCTCTCTCTCGTCTATTGGCCGACGTTTACTTGAATTTTTATGAAAACTCTCATTTGCTCTCACATAACAAATAATAAGTCTTTTTATTTTATCACTTTCAAACTAATATATTATTCTTTACGTCACTATACTGAACTTAAAAAAAAAAAACAACATGGTGCGTAACCGAAAATCGTGACGATTTTTTTTTACATTGCTATAAAATTTCTCTCATACGTCGATAAAGAAGTTTCACTTCAAAAAAGGAAAAAAACCGGCTTATATCAAAAAACCAGCAGAATATGTGTAGAAAATAATAAACCAACTATTGGTAAAGTTACATTCCGATAGGATAGCAAATTGATAAGGAATAGACAAAAAATATATGAAATAAACACTATATTCAAAACATGTGGAAGGAAGAAGTCATGTGTTGCTAGGGACGACAAAAAAAGAGGAAGTTGTTGATTTTGACAATAATTGCTTTGATGAACTGAATATGATGAGATTAAAAAACCCAGGAATTATCTATTTAATCGGAATATTCTAAATTATCAGACACTATTATAAAACACAAAATCCTAATGACAATATTTATGATTCTCACCAGTACAGTTTAACCAAATAATACTACAGAATGAAATCACAATAGAGAATAAATAACTGGATTCTACAAGGGAGGACTGAACTGTCCCATATCCGAATGGAATTGATGATATATTAAACCAAATAGAAAGAATTAACAGTATCACAATTAATAATATTCACTACACCAGAAGTTATAACCTTTCAAATACACGGAACAACACTAATTGCTTCAACCAAGAGAAGAACGTATTTGGATCCTGGCGTTGGAGAAGAAGCATCAATCGGGCTGTAAACCAATCCAGAGAGCTGTAATTCCGAAGTGGACAGGACAAGAATCACATTTTATTAAACCGAAGAAAGAAAATCGTACGGCATAATCGTCCAGAACAGTAAATTTATCAATCAACCGCCTACACGATTTGCTTCGTTCTAGTCTGGTAAATTATTATTATATTAATCATACTAACTACACAAGACTTCAAATTTGTAAATCTTGCATTCTTATCTATGTATTTTTAATCTTCCCCACAGTTACAAGAACCTTCACACCCTGAATTAAATTAATTACAAATTAAAACACAATATATAACTAAATTTAAATAAAGGATCGGAATAATCAACAATCGATTCATGCAATCTATAGCCCAAGCATATGTTAATTAGAACATATCTTATTCAATGTTAAAGAAGTAAACAAATAAAGAACCTTTATATATATGCAAAATCTTGTTATTTGGAGTATGGTTTAATGAGCTGGGAAATAAAAAAGTAACTGAATAAGTATAGAATAATTGGTTAACATAAACATTGAAATAACCTATAAGTTTCGTTGAGCCGATACTACAGCGCTTATAGCGGAATTATCTGACACCAAAGAGAGAGCGTAAAAATACAAAATTAGATATAATTCTCTCCAAGGTATAATAGGGTTGGATGAAATTATAGAATAACGCATTAATTGTTTAAGTTTCAGGTACACTAACACTGATATTTCTTAGAGAGCTAAGTTAATATTAATTAATTACGTCAATATATCCCACAACTCCAAATATCTCAGAGATTTACATAATTAAAATAATTCAAAACACATTGGCATAGGTGTAGTAACAAATTGACGAACCCAACAGTGGGGTTTTAAGGAGAGGAAACAAGTTTATCTATAAATTGACGCTCATAACGTGGGACCTAATTAGGTGATGCGAGAGTGGTTACTTACAAATTGGCGCTCAACTTGTGTAGGGCTTAAGTTAAGTAACTGTAACCATATTAACATTACTTAACCAGAGCAGGCAACTGTGGGAGAGTAAACATGCATACCAGAGGTAGATCAAGGATTAGGGCAGGAGAAACGGAGAAGGAAATAGATGAACAAAAACAGGAAATAAAACTAATAACAGACAGTGAAATGGAACAACAGGCAGACGAAATAACGGAAACTGAAATAATTGCGGACAAGGAAAAGGAAGTAATGGAGGAAGTTGCCCAAGGGGACCAACCAGATAAATCCAACAAAAAGGAAGACATGAGTATGCAGGAGCTGTTGAGGATTATAATGGAAAGCAATAGACAAATGAATGAGGAAAATAAGGAAAACTTAAGAGAACAATTTAGGAAAACAAATGAGGAAAATAAGGAAAACTCAAAACAAATGAACGAAAGATTAAACCAAATTCATGAAAGGTTAGATAGGAATGATGAGGGTATAAAACAAAAGAAGGAAGACATCTTACAGATACATGAAGAAAATTTAAGGCAAATTAATGAAAAAATTGAGAATCTTCATGTGACAGTTAACCAGAAGGTGGACCAAAATAATGAGGAAAGAAAATTAGAAATAGCCAAAACAAATGAAGTGTTAGAAAAAACTAACGAAACAATAATACAGGTTCGTGAAGAACTACAAAATAAAATTAATGACGTAAAAATTGAGAGTAAAACATTGGTTGAAGAAATCCAACAGGAAACTGTTGGAAAATATGAGCAAATTAAAAACGAAGTACATCAGGTACGGGAAGAGAATAAGGAAGGGATTACGCAAATACAGACAGACATGGGTGAACGACTCGAAAGAGTCTATGGCAATTTAAATAGTATGGAAGGTCAAATTAATACCAATAAAAATAAAATAGAGGAAATTAGTAGACGTGAATTACAATTGCAAGAAGAAGTAGATTCATGGCGGGATAGGACATGCCAACATAGTCATACAAATAACCACGAGAACCGGGAATCGATTAATTTTCGTAATTACAAGCGCAATCCGATGGAATTTTTAAAGAGATTGGAAGAGGTGATCACAAGAAATAGAGAAAATCGCTGGAGTATTATACGCAGTATGATTGATGAAACGTTTAAAGATACTTATGATAATTGGTGGACAGTGGTGCGCCCGGATATACTGGACATGACTGAGTTCAAAAACCAGTTTAAAGAGAAGTATTGGTCTGAATCTACACAGAACATGATTAGGAATAATTTGAGTAACGGTCGATACAAAACAAACATAGGCCAGTCTCCTACTTCATACTTTCTAGGAAAGGTATGTATGGCGCGAAACTTAGAGCCCAGAATTCCCGAAGAATGTTTGGTGATACAACTATCCTACCATTACGAGGAAGGGATAAAAAATGCACGTATGTGTAGTCAAATCAAAACGATTCCAGCCATGGCCAAATTCTTGGAGAATTATGAGCAGAGAATCAATACCAAAGAAATAGAATGTTAAATTATAAATATCAGAAGTATAATAATAACGCGCCACCAACCAATTCTCATAATAATGATCACAATCGACCTGCGCAGAACGTTAATGCCAATAGAAACCAAAATGAGCATGCGAATAATAATTCCAGGAACTATAATTATCGTGGCAATAATAATTATAATTATCGCGATAGTCGCAATAATAGAGGAGATGGGGACAGACGACCCAATAATTATAGGCATAACGTCAATTATATCTACTCCAGGCCTCAAGGTAATCAGCGACGATATTACCCAAGGAGTCACCGATATGACAACCATTATGACCAGTCCCGGCGTGAAGTCAACTATCCACCTGAAGGAAATTATAGGATAGCGGAGCCTAATACGGAGGATCGCACTGAAACCGTACAAAATCAACACAGTAATCAAAATGAAAATAGAGAAGAGGGGGTAAGCCCTCATTTAAATTAATAGAGGCAGTGAAAATTAATGAATACCCTTCACTGAACCGTAATCTTGGGGAACAACGAATAATAAACAAAATTGAGAGTAATCGTAAAATAACCATAATTAATAACCACTATTTAAAGAATATCAGGGAAGATTTATTTGAAGAGGATAAGAAACATGTAAACAGTAATAGTAATAACGAAATCATATATGTAACGGCAAAATTAAATGGGTTAAAATCTACCATAATGATAGATACTGGATCTAACATATCGTTGATAGACAGTATTGAACTTGAAAAAATCCAGCGAGAAGTCCAGTTACCTATACCGACCTTACCTGTCAATAATGTGATAATTATCGGAGCCACTGGGAGACAAAATAAAACAGTTAAAAAACAAGTATCGCTCGATCTTACCAATAATAATATGATCCTACCAATAGGATTCTTGGTCGCAACGGGATTACCGTTCAATGTATTGATTGGATGCGATGTATTGCGCCAGCATTCCGCAGTAATTGACTTGCATAAAGGTATAATATCTTTAACATCCGAAGAAGGATTATGGACAGCCGAATTGATTGACACTAATAGAACCGTTCCAGTTAACACCAGATGTCTAGCCATAAAAAGCTATTTTTGTAAGAAAAATAAAATACCGGAAGTCATTCAATATGAGGACGATGATCCCGAACTGTGGCAGGGTAAGTTAGAAGAGATCCGAGAATTCCAAAGGGAAAAAACTTATAGACAAATAAGTAAGATACAGGCCGAAAATCTAATTCAGATATATAATAAATACAAACATGTATTCTCCAATGCTCCAGGTAAAGTAAAAGGATATCAGTGTGTAATAAATTTTAAAGAACCAGTGAACTTTCGCAGAAAGTCATACCCAATTGCTTATTCCATAAAAAACGAGGTCCGGAACGAGATTAATCGTATGATTCAAGATGACATAATAGAATATAGTCAATCACCATATACCAGTCCCATAGTAGCAGTCCCGAAAAAGAACGGAAAGGTGAGAATTTGCCTGGACGCTAGGGAAATAAATAAAATGATCATCAATGATAGGACTTCACCAGGCAAAATAGAAGAAATTTCAAAGAAATTCCACGGTATTAAATACATCAGCACTTGGGATACGGTATGCGGGTACTGGCAGGTCGAACTACACCCAGATAGTAGAAAATACATGGCGTTCCTTTTTGACGGAAGGAACTATCAATTTAAAAGGCTACCTTTCGGACTAATTAATTCGGTTGCAATATTTGTGAACTGTATGGACCAAGTATTGGGACAAGAAACACTGCAGTTCACTACGGTCTATGTAGATGATTTACTTATAACTTCTTCACATTGGGATGAACATTGCGAGCGGGTGGAACAGATACTAAGAAAATTATCTGAAAACAACATAACACTCAAGCTGAATAAATCTAAATTTATCGCCAATCAAGTAAAGTTTTTAGGTTTTAATTTGTCTGAGGAGGGTATCACACCTTCAACAGAAAAAGTAGAAGCAATTCAACTGTTCCCTACTCCAAAAAATAGAAAACAGCTACAATCCTTTCTTGGAATTTGCAACTATTACCGAAAATTCCAAGATAACTATTCAGAAGTAACTGCCAAGTTTCAGAAACAATTATCATCCAAAGACAAGTGGGCATGGGGACCAGAACAAGATAAAATTCTGCAATTAATCAAGAAGAAATTTTTAGAAACAGTTATATTGTACCACCCTGATTTTAACAAACGCTTTTATTTAAATTGTGATGCAAGCAATGTTAGCTTAGGAGCTACCCTATATCAAGAAGATAAAGAAGGACATCATATGGTAATCAGCTTCGCCAGCAGGGTGCTTAACAGCTGTGAACGCAATTACAACGTTACCGAGAAGGAGCTGCTAAGCGTAGTGTACGCATGCAATAAATTTAGAACTTATATACTCGGATACCCAGTGACCGTAAGAAGTGACCATAAATCAATTTCATTTCTACAAAGATGTAAACTTAGTCATGGCCGGCTAACTAGATGGGTCCTTGCGTTGCAAGAGTATTGCATTGATTGGGAATATATACCTGGAAGAAAGAATATAGCAGCCGATATCTTGTCCCGAATAAACATACAAGATCAATCATTCGAAGGAGAAAAGGAAGAGATTGCGAAGGTGTACCATGTCATTAAGAGTCGGAAGGATTTGGAGATTATTATAAATGAAATTAATCAACACCAAAAATCGGATCCCAAATTAATAAACATACGCCAGAAGATACAAAATGCTGATGAAGTTATTACTAAATATTACTGTATACATGATGATCGATTATTTACTAAGGTCACTCCTAAACAAATAAACTGGAAACTAGTAATTCCCACCGCTGTGGAAAACAAATTGATATTGGATTACCATGAATGATATGGACACATGGGAGCCATGAAAATCGTCAAAGCCCTGGAAGAACAAGTGTACATAAAAAATATAACCAGAAAAGTACAAAAATCCATACAGGCATGTCACATCTGCCAGATGGTTAAACATAATAATGAGAAGAAGGAGGGAGTCATGATCCCTATAACATCCAAATATAAGCTGGAGAAAGTATTTCTAGATATATGTGGGCCATTCCCACGCAGTGGAGGAACCCACAGATATAAATTCATAATAATTATTTTTGATCACTTTTCCAAATACACGAAACTCTACGCTATTAGCAGAGCCACGACCAAGAAAATTCTGGAAATAATCATCGGACATTACATAACAGAGGTTGGTAAACCGTCATCTATTATCACCGATCATGGTACGCAATTCAAGGGCTATAAATGGAGAAATAATCTTTTAAAACACATTAGAACATATAAGACTTCAGTATACCACCCCAGCAGTAATCCGGCAGAACGTGTATTGAGGGAAGTTGGCAGAATACTCCGAACTTACTGTCATGACCAACAGAGAAGGTGGTACGAATACTTATCACTAACCGAAGAGTTTTTAAATATATCTTACCATCAGTCCAGTGAAAATACCCCTTATACTGTTATGTTTGAAAGGCTTCCACCTAGAGAAATCCAGGATATTATAAACTTTCCAAATAACCCAGAATATCAATTTGAAACAGTTAAATTTTATAACCGAGTTATGGAAAAGGCGGAAATGAAGAAAAGAAAATATGAAAAGAATAACCCAAAACCAATTAAGTACCAAGTGGGTGAGAAAATATTAATAAGAAACAGGGAGCTACCAAGCACTCTAGACGGAATAACTAAAAAATTATTATTATTATATACTGGGCCATATGTGATAACAAAAAATAATAATAACAATACATATGAAATAATGAACCCTATCACGAAAAGGATTAAGGGAACGTACAATCAAGAGTCCGTAAAGAAATATAATGAATAAATTCTAAAAAATGATAAGAACAACTTATTACCAGTCTTGAAGAGAAAATACTCGGAATTTAAAAAGAATTTGAGTTGAATACTACCACTAAATTCTAAAATACAATAAGAACCACTTATTATCGATTCTGAAGAAAAAAAAAACACTTGTAAATAAAAGAGAATTTTTTTGAACAATAAAATAAATAGAAAAAAATGTGTCATTCAAAATGAAGTAAGTCTGAATTAAAATATAATTATGAAGAAGATTACAGAAGAAAGCGAGAATTATTATTAAATTTTTATAAAGAAATAGTGTGAATAATGAATAATGAAACCCCAAGATTACAGAAGAAGGCAAGAATTATTATTAAATGTTTATAAAGGAATAGTGTGAATGAATAATGAAACCCCAAGATAAAAGTTTTTACCTCAAATCTACCTATGCAAAATAAAGAAAGAAAAAAAAAAAATCATATGACCTAAAATACATACTACATTGCCAAATGATGGAAACAACTTCAGTAAACGATTGAATGTAACCAATGTAATGTTAAAGAAGACAAGAAAGATAGAGTATTTATGAACATAATTCATTGAAAAATAAACAGCCAGAATAATGAAATACGATAAGAAGAAGAATAGTTGGGCTAAGGAATATATTTAGTCAGAAATACAGTTATAATGATCATCACACAACAACTATTTAGAAAATATTGAGATCAGAGAAAAAACAAATGAAGAAGATACTTAGCATTACAATCACAACAAAAATGATTACAAATGATAACTGTCAAATTTAATATCAAAGAATGTTTAAGGAACTAAAATGGAATCACAAAATATGAAGGATAATAATGAAGAAATATAAAAGCAACAAAGAAAAAAAATTTTTCCCAAATATTTATTATTAAATAATTAAAGAGATTATTAGGAGATTATTATTATATTTTATAGCTGACTGTAGATGAATTCCAGCAGTACTATATTAAGATGTGGTGTGGGCAGCAGAGTATGAAGCCAAACAGTGCCTCTCTGAACTGTGCCAACGCATGTATTAGGGATTGTTAGGGAAATTAAATATTTAAGGAATATTAGAATAGTTGCAAGGATAACTTCAGTTTCCAAAAGAGTAGGACGAAGAAAACAGAAAGAAATGAGTTGACAGAAGAATAATTGTGAAATACAGTGATTATAGTAATTATAAGTAGAAGAGATGTGAAACTAATGTATCATTGAATATTGTGGCCAACTATCAACAAATAATGTTTACAGACATTAAAAATGATCAAGAATGTTAATAAAAATGATGAAATGTTATTAAATAAAAAAAAAAGTATTAATACTAGTCTAATGAAGTTACATTGAAAATCCCATCGTCAACCATTAACAATGAAATGAAGAAAAGGCATGTGAAAAAGACAAGTTTATTTGACCTAAACTTCATTCAGGTAAACTAAACTTTTTTAGGAGGCGGAGCATATGTAACGCAACAGAAATGCTAGCATTCATGTTACATAAAAACAAGGTTCACAGAATAATAAACAAGTCAATATCTAACCCCATGATAGAACAAAGATCTAATAATTACATTTATAATCATAGATAAAGGTAAATAAGGATGCAAGGTAATATTAACAAGAATAACCGAACCTGTAAGTTAGACAATAGTTTATGATATATGTTTAGTGAAAAGCAGCCAAAAAATGAAACAATAATTTACTAATAGCAAATAAGAATTTTGAGTTAAGAGGTATTGTTTTGTGACAACAAATGTTATGATAAAGTTTATGTGATGTTATACCAAATATGTGTTGAGTTAATGAAAGATAATGAAACAAGATGTATTATTCAATGACTGTTGTAGAATGAAGTGTGAAGCAGCTAATTAACGTTAATAGATTTGAATTTTCTTATATGTTATCCATATGTCAAGATAAGATTGTTATTAGATATGGAAAAAATAATTGTTTATATAAGTGTTAATAGTTAAGATTTGATTATATGTATGAATTTATGTAAAAGGGGCTATAGATGTGTACCAGTTATAAACACAGGTAGATCCGTTTACAATAAAAGGCCTAACAGCCAAAACCACTATATAACCACTCATAACATAAAGGTTAGGTACATCAATTAATAATAATTAATGAATACGATTTGAAGAGCTAGAAAAAACATTAAATTAATAATGATATATAATAAAATTTATACAAATTATGATAATACCATAATACCATGATATCGATTAATAACATATAATATCGAAAGTGGATTAAATATAAAAAAAGGAAAAAAACCGGCTTATATCAAAAAACCAGCAGAATATGTGTAGAAAATAATAAACCAACTATTGGTAAAGTTACATTCCGATAGGATAGCAAATTGATAAGGAATAGACAAAAAATATATGAAATAAACACTATATTCAAAACATGTGGAAGGAAGAAGTCATGTGTTGCTAGGGACGACAAAAAAAGAGGAAGTTGTTGATTTTGACAATAATTGCTTTGATGAACTGAATGTGATGAGATTAAAAAACCCAGGAATTATCTATTTAATCGGAATATTCTAAATTATCAGACACTATTATAAAACACAAAATCCTAATGACAATATTTATGATTCTCACCAGTACAGTTTAACCAAATAATACTACAGAATGAAATCACAATAGAGAATAAATAACTGGATTCTACAAGGGAGGACTTGAACTGTCCCATATCCGAATGGAATTGATGATATATTAAACCAAATAGAAAGAATTAACAGTATCACAATTAATAATATTCACTACACCAGAAGTTATAACCTTTCAAATACACGGAACAACACTAATTGCTTCAACCGAGAGAAGAACGTATTTGGATCCTGGCGTTGGAGAAGAAGCATCAATCGGGCTGTAAACCAATCCAGAGAGCTGTAATTCCGAAGTGGACAGGACAAGAATCACATTTTATTAAACCGAAGAAAGAAAATCGTACGGCATAATCGTCCAGAACAGTAAATTTATCAATCAACCGCCTACACGATTTGCTTCGTTCTAGTCTGGTAAATTATTATTATATTAATCATACTAACTACACAAGACTTCAAATTTGTAAATCTTGCATTCTTATCTATGTATTTTTAATCTTCCCCACAGTTACAAGAACCTTCACACCCTGAATTAAATTAATTACAAATTAAAACACAATATATAACTAAATTTAAATAAAGGATCGGAATAATCAACAATCGATTCATGCAATCTATAGCCCAAGCATATGTTAATTAGAACATATCTTATTCAATGTTAAAGAAGTAAACAAATAAAGAACCTTTATATATATGCAAAATCTTGTTATTTGGAGTATGGTTTAATGAGCTGGGAAATAAAAAAGTAACTGAATAAGTATAGAATAATTGGTTAACATAAACATTGAAATAACCTATAAGTTTCGTTGAGCCGATACTACAGCGCTTATAGCAGAATTATCTGACACCAAAGAGAGAGCGTAAAAATACAAAATTAGACATAATTCTCTCCAAGGTATAATAGGGTTGGATGAAATTATAGAATAACGCATTAATTGTTTAAGTTTCAGGTACACTAACACTGATATTTCTTAGAGAGCTAAGTTAATATTAATTAATTACGTCAATATATCCCACAACTCCAAATATCTCAGAGATTTACATAATTAAAATAATTCAAAACACATTGGCATAGGTGTAGTAACAAATTGACGAACCCAACAGTGGGGTTTTAAGGAGAGGAAACAAGTTTATCTATAAATTGACGCTCATAACGTGGGACCTAATTAGGTGATGCGAGAGTGGTTACTTACAAATTGGCGCTCAACTTGTGTAGGGCTTAAGTTAAGTAACTGTAACCATATTAACATTACTTAACCAGAGCAGGCAACTGTGGGAGAGTAAACATGCATACCAGAGGTAGATCAAGGATTAGGGCAGGAGAAACGGAGAAGGAAATAGATGAACAAAAACAGGAAATAAAACTAATAACAGACAGTGAAATGGAACAACAGGCAGACGAAATAACGGAAACTGAAATAATTGCGGACAAGGAAAAGGAAGTAATGGAGGAAGTTGCCCAAGGGGACCAACCAGATAAATCCAACAAAAAGGAAGACATGAGTATGCAGGAGCTGTTGAGGATTATAATGGAAAGCAATAGACAAATGAATGAGGAAAATAAGGAAAACTTAAGAGAACAATTTAGGAAAACAAATGAGGAAAATAAGGAAAACTCAAAACAAATGAACGAAAGATTAAACCAAATTCATGAAAGGTTAGATAGGAATGATGAGGGTATAAAACAAAAGAAGGAAGACATCTTACAGATACATGAAGAAAATTTAAGGCAAATTAATGAAAAAATTGAGAATCTTCATGTGACAGTTAACCAGAAGGTGGACCAAAATAATGAGGAAAGAAAATTAGAAATAGCCAAAACAAATGAAGTGTTAGAAAAAACTAACGAAACAATAATACAGGTTCGTGAAGAACTACAAAATAAAATTAATGACGTAAAAATTGAGAGTAAAACATTGGTTGAAGAAATCCAACAGGAAACTGTTGGAAAATATGAGCAAATTAAAAACGAAGTACATCAGGTACGGGAAGAGAATAAGGAAGGGATTACGCAAATACAGACAGACATGGGTGAACGACTCGAAAGAGTCTATGGCAATTTAAATAGTATGGAAGGTCAAATTAATACCAATAAAAATAAAATAGAGGAAATTAGTAGACGTGAATTACAATTGCAAGAAGAAGTAGATTCATGGCGGGATAGGACATGCCAACATAGTCATACAAATAACCACGAGAACCGGGAATCGATTAATTTTCGTAATTACAAGCGCAATCCGATGGAATTTTTAAAGAGATTGGAAGAGGTGATCACAAGAAATAGAGAAAATCGCTGGAGTATTATACGCAGTATGATTGATGAAACGTTTAAAGATACTTATGATAATTGGTGGACAGTGGTGCGCCCGGATATACTGGACATGACTGAGTTCAAAAACCAGTTTAAAGAGAAGTATTGGTCTGAATCTACACAGAACATGATTAGGAATAATTTGAGTAACGGTCGATACGAAACAAACATAGGCCAGTCTCCTACTTCATACTTTCTAGGAAAGGTATGTATGGCGCGAAACTTAGAGCCCAGAATTCCCGAAGAATGTTTGGTGATACAACTATCCTACCATTACGAGGAAGGGATAAAAAATGCACGTATGTGTAGTCAAATCAAAACGATTCCAGCCATGGCCAAATTCTTGGAGAATTATGAGCACGAGAATCAATACCAAAGAAATAGAATGTTAAATTATAAATATCAGAAGTATAATAATAACGCGCCACCAACCAATTCTCATAATAATGATCACAATCGACCTGCGCAGAACGTTAATGCCAATAGAAACCAAAATGAGCATGCGAATAATAATTCCAGGAACTATAATTATCGTGGCAATAATAATTATAATTATCGCGATAGTCGCAATAATAGAGGAGATGGGGACAGACGACCCAATAATTATAGGCATAACGTCAATTATATCTACTCCAGGCCTCAAGGTAATCAGCGACGATATTACCCAAGGAGTCACCGATATGACAACCATTATGACCAGTCCCGGCGTGAAGTCAACTATCCACCTGAAGGAAATTATAGGATAGCGGAGCCTAATACGGAGGATCGCACTGAAACCGTACAAAATCAACACAGTAATCAAAATGAAAATAGAGAAGAGGGGGTAAGCCCTCATTTAAATTAATAGAGGCAGTGAAAATTAATGAATACCCTTCACTGAACCGTAATCTTGGGGAACAACGAATAATAAACAAAATTGAGAGTAATCGTAAAATAACCATAATTAATAACCACTATTTAAAGAATATCAGGGAAGATTTATTGGAAGAGGATAAGAAACATGTAAACAGTAATAGTAATAACGAAATCATATATGTAACGGCAAAATTAAATGGGGTAAAATCTACCATAATGATAGATACTGGATCTAACATATCGTTGATAGACAGTATTGAACTTGAAAAAATCCAGCGAGAAGTCCAGTTACCTATACCGACCTTACCTGTCAATAATGTGATAATTATCGGAGCCACTGGGAGACAAAATAAAACAGTTAAAAAACAAGTATCGCTCGATCTTACCAATAATAATATGACCCTACCAATAGGATTCTTGGTCGCAACGGGATTACCGTTCAATGTATTGATTGGATGCGATGTATTGCGCCAGCATTCCGCAGTAATTGACTTGCATAAAGGTATAATATCTTTAACATCCGAAGAAGGATTATGGACAGCCGAATTGATTGACACTAATAGAACCGTTCCAGTTAACACCAGATGTCTAGCCATAAAAAGCTATTTTTGTAAGAAAAATAAAATACCGGAAGTCATTCAATATGAGGACGATGATCCCGAACTGTGGCAGGGTAAGTTAGAAGAGATCCGAGAATTCCAAAGGGAAAAAACTTATAGACAAATAAGTAAGATACAGGCCGAAAATCTAATTCAGATATATAATAAATACAAACATGTATTCTCCAATGCTCCAGGTAAAGTAAAAGGATATCAGTGTGTAATAAATTTTAAAGAACCAGTGAACTTTCGCAGAAAGTCATACCCAATTGCTTATTCCATAAAAAACGAGGTCCGGAACGAGATTAATCGTATGATTCAAGATGACATAATAGAATATAGTCAATCACCATATACCAGTCCCATAGTAGCAGTCCCGAAAAAGAACGGAAAGGTGAGAATTTGCCTGGACGCTAGGGAAATAAATAAAATGATCATCAATGATAGGACTTCACCAGGCAAAATAGAAGAAATTTCAAAGAAATTCCACGGTATTAAATACATCAGCACTTGGGATACGGTATGCGGGTACTGGCAGGTCGAACTACACCCAGATAGTAGAAAATACATGGCGTTCCTTTTTGACGGAAGGAACTATCAATTTAAAAGGCTACCTTTCGGACTAATTAATTCGGTTGCAATATTTGTGAACTGTATGGACCAAGTATTGGGACAAGAAACACTGCAGTTCACTACGGTCTATGTAGATGATTTACTTATAACTTCTTCACATTGGGATGAACATTGCGAGCGGGTGGAACAGGTACTAAGAAAATTATCTGAAAACAACATAACACTCAAGCTGAATAAATCTAAATTTATCGCCAATCAAGTAAAGTTTTTAGGTTTTAATTTGTCTGAGGAGGGTATCACACCTTCAACAGAAAAAGTAGAAGCAATTCAACTGTTCCCTACTCCAAAAAATAGAAAACAGCTACAATCCTTTCTTGGAATTTGCAACTATTACCGAAAATTCCAAGATAACTATTCAGAAGTAACTGCCAAGTTTCAGAAACAATTATCATCCAAAGACAAGTGGGCATGGGGACCAGAACAAGATAAAATTCTGCAATTAATCAAGAAGAAATTTTTAGAAACAGTTATATTGTACCACCCTGATTTTAACAAACGCTTTTATTTAAATTGTGATGCAAGCAATGTTAGCTTAGGAGCTACCCTATATCAAGAAGATAAAGAAGGACATCATATGGTAATCAGCTTCGCCAGCAGGGTGCTTAACAGCTGTGAACGCAATTACAACGTTACCGAGAAGGAGCTGCTAAGCGTAGTGTACGCATGCAATAAATTTAGAACTTATATACTCGGATACCCAGTGACCGTAAGAAGTGACCATAAATCAATTTCATTTCTACAAAGATGTAAACTTAGTCATGGCCGGCTAACTAGATGGGTCCTTGCGTTGCAAGAGTATTGCATTGATTGGGAATATATACCTGGAAGAAAGAATATAGCAGCCGATATCTTGTCCCGAATAAACATACAAGATCAATCATTCGAAGGAGAAAAGGAAGAGATTGCGAAGGTGTACCATGTCATTAAGAGTCGGAAGGATTTGGAGATTATTATAAATGAAATTAATCAACACCAAAAATCGGATCCCAAATTAATAAACATACGCCAGAAGATACAAAATGCTGATGAAGTTATTACTAAATATTACTGTATACATGATGATCGATTATTTACTAAGGTCACTCCTAAACAAATAAACTGGAAACTAGTAATTCCCACCGCTGTGGAAAACAAATTGATATTGGATTACCATGAATGATATGGACACATGGGAGCCATGAAAATCGTCAAAGCCCTGGAAGAACAAGTGTACATAAAAAATATAACCAGAAAAGTACAAAAATCCATACAGGCATGTCACATCTGCCAGATGGTTAAACATAATAATGAGAAGAAGGAGGGAGTCATGATCCCTATAACATCCAAATATAAGCTGGAGAAAGTATTTCTAGATATATGTGGGCCATTCCCACGCAGTGGAGGAACCCACAGATATAAATTCATAATAATTATTTTTGATCACTTTTCCAAATACACGAAACTCTACGCTATTAGCAGAGCCACGACCAAGAAAATTCTGGAAATAATCATCGGACATTACATAACAGAGGTTGGTAAACCGTCATCTATTATCACCGATCATGGTACGCAATTCAAGGGCTATAAATGGAGAAATAATCTTTTAAAACACATTAGAACATATAAGACTTCAGTATACCACCCCAGCAGTAATCCGGCAGAACGTGTATTGAGGGAAGTTGGCAGAATACTCCGAACTTACTGTCATGACCAACAGAGAAGGTGGTACGAATACTTATCACTAACCGAAGAGTTTTTAAATATATCTTACCATCAGTCCAGTGAAAATACCCCTTATACTGTTATGTTTGAAAGGCTTCCACCTAGAGAAATCCAGGATATTATAAACTTTCCAAATAACCCAGAATATCAATTTGAAACAGTTAAATTTTATAACCGAGTTATGGAAAAGGCGGAAATGAAGAAAAGAAAATATGAAAAGAATAACCCAAAACCAATTAAGTACCAAGTGGGTGAGAAAATATTAATAAGAAACAGGGAGCTACCAAGCACTCTAGACGGAATAACTAAAAAATTATTATTATTATATACTGGGCCATATGTGATAACAAAAAATAATAATAACAATACATATGAAATAATGAACCCTATCACGAAAAGGATTAAGGGAACGTACAATCAAGAGTCCGTAAAGAAATATAATGAATAAATTCTAAAAAATGATAAGAACAACTTATTACCAGTCTTGAAGAGAAAATACTCGGAATTTAAAAAGAATTTGAGTTGAATACTACCACTAAATTCTAAAATACAATAAGAACCACTTATTATCGATTCTGAAGAAAAAAAAAACACTTGTAAATAAAAGAGAATTTTTTTGAACAATAAAATAAATAGAAAAAAATGTGTCATTCAAAATGAAGTAAGTCTGAATTAAAATATAATTATGAAGAAGATTACAGAAGAAAGCGAGAATTATTATTAAATGTTTATAAAGAAATAGTGTGAATAATGAATAATGAAACCCCAAGATTACAGAAGAAGGCAAGAATTATTATTAAATGTTTATAAAGGAATAGTGTGAATGAATAATGAAACCCCAAGATAAAAGTTTTTACCTCAAATCTACCTATGCAAAATAAAGAAAGAAAAAAAAAAAATCATATGACCTAAAATACATACTACATTGCCAAATGATGGAAACAACTTCAGTAAACGATTGAATGTAACCAATGTAATGTTAAAGAAGACAAGAAAGATAGAGTATTTATGAACATAATTCATTGAAAAATAAACAGCCAGAATAATGAAATACGATAAGAAGAAGAATAGTTGGGCTAAGGAATATATTTAGTCAGAAATACAGTTATAATGATCATCACACAACAACTATTTAGAAAATATTGAGATCAGAGAAAAAACAAATGAAGAAGATACTTAGCATTACAATCACAACAAAAATGAAAACAAAAATGATTACAAATGATAACTGTCAAATTTAATATCAAAGAATGTTTAAGGAACTAAAATGGAATCACAAAATATGAAGGATAATAATGAAGAAATATAAAAGCAACAAAGAAAAAAATTTTTCCCAAATATTTATTATTAAATAATTAAAGAGATTATTAGGAGATTATTATTATATTTTATAGCTGACTGTAGATGAATTCCAGCAGTACTATATTAAGATGTGGTGTGGGCAGCAGAGTATGAAGCCAAACAGTGCCTCTCTGAACTGTGCCAACGCATGTATTAGGGATTGTTAGGGAAATTAAATATTTAAGGAATATTAGAATAGTTGCAAGGATAACTTCAGTTTCCAAAAGAGTAGGACGAAGAAAACAGAAAGAAATGAGTTGACAGAAGAATAATTGTGAAATACAGTGATTATAGTAATTATAAGTAGAAGAGATGTGAAACTAATGTATCATTGAATATTGTGGCCAACTATCAACAAATAATGTTTACAGACATTAAAAATGATCAAGAATGTTAATAAAAATGATGAAATGTTATTAAATAAAAAAAAAAAGTATTAATACTAGTCTAATGAAGTTACATTGAAAATCCCATCGTCAACCATTAACAATGAAATGAAGAAAAGGCATGTGAAAAAGACAAGTTTATTTGACCTAAACTTCATTCAGGTAAACTAAACTTTTTTAGGAGGCGGAACATATGTAACGCAACAGAAATGCTAGCATTCATGTTACATAAAAACAAGGTTCACAGAATAATAAACAAGTCAATATCTAACCCCATGATAGAACAAAGATCTAATAATTACATTTATAATCATAGATAAAGGTAAATAAGGATGCAAGGTAATATTAACAAGAATAACCGAACCTGTAAGTTAGACAATAGTTTATGATATATGTTTAGTGAAAAGCAGCCAAAAAATGAAACAATAATCTACTAATAGCAAATAAGAATTTTGAGTTAAGAGGTATTATTTTGTGACAACAAATGTTATGATAAAGTTTATGTGATGTTATACCAAATATGTGTTGAGTTAATGAAAGATAATGAAACAAGATGTATTATTCAATGACTGTTGTAGAATGAAGTG
The DNA here is from genome assembly GCA_034769895.1 of Magicicada septendecula. Lineage (NCBI taxonomy): Eukaryota > Metazoa > Arthropoda > Insecta > Hemiptera > Cicadidae > Magicicada > Magicicada septendecula. Next base: position 187,214,512 of record CM068375.1, read on the forward strand.
TGAAGCAGCTAATTAACGTTAATAGATTTGAATTTTCTTATATGTTATCCATATGTCAAGATAAGATTGTTATTAGATATGGAAAAAATAATTGTTTATATAAGTGTTAATAGTTAAGATTTGATTATATGTATGAATTTATGTAAAAGGGGCTATAGATGTGTACCAGTTATAAACACAGGTAGATCCGTTTACAATAAAAGGCCTAACAGCCAAAACCACTATATAACCACTCATAACATAAAGGTTAGGTACATCAATTAATAATAATTAATGAATACGATTTGAAGAGCTAGAAAAAACATTAAATTAATAATGATATATAATAAAATTTATACAAATTATGATAATACCATAATACCATGATATCGATTAATAACATATAATATCGAAAGTGGATTAAATATAAAAAAAGGAAAAAAACCGGCTTATATCAAAAAACCAGCAGAATATGTGTAGAAAATAATAAACCAACTATTGGTAAAGTTACATTCCGATAGGATAGCAAATTGATAAGGAATAGACAAAAAATATATGAAATAAACACTATATTCAAAACATGTGGAAGGAAGAAGTCATGTGTTGCTAGGGACGACAAAAAAAGAGGAAGTTGTTGATTTTGACAATAATTGCTTTGATGAACTGAATGTGATGAGATTAAAAAACCCAGGAATTATCTATTTAATCGGAATATTCTAAATTATCAGACACTATTATAAAACACAAAATCCTAATGACAATATTTATGATTCTCACCAGTACAGTTTAACCAAATAATACTACAGAATGAAATCACAATAGAGAATAAATAACTGGATTCTACAAGGGAGGACTTGAACTGTCCCATATCCGAATGGAATTGATGATATATTAAACCAAATAGAAAGAATTAACAGTATCACAATTAATAATATTCACTACACCAGAAGTTATAACCTTTCAAATACACGGAACAACACTAATTGCTTCAACCGAGAGAAGAACGTATTTGGATCCTGGCGTTGGAGAAGAAGCATCAATCGGGCTGTAAACCAATCCAGAGAGCTGTAATTCCGAAGTGGACAGGACAAGAATCACATTTTATTAAACCGAAGAAAGAAAATCGTACGGCATAATCGTCCAGAACAGTAAATTTATCAATCAACCGCCTACACGATTTGCTTCGTTCTAGTCTGGTAAATTATTATTATATTAATCATACTAACTACACAACACTTCAAATTTGTAAATCTTGCATTCTTATCTATGTATTTTTAATCTTCCCCACAGTTACAAGAACCTTCACACCCTGAATTAAATTAATTACAAATTAAAACACAATATATAACTAAATTTAAATAAAGGATCGGAATAATCAACAATCGATTCATGCTATCTATAGCCCAAGCATATGTTAATTAGAACATATCTTATTCAATGTTAAAGAAGTAAACAAATAAAGAACCTTTATATATATGCAAAATCTTGTTATTTGGAGTATGGTTTAATGAGCTGGGAAATAAAAAAGTAACTGAATAAGTATAGAATAATTGGTTAACATAAACATTGAAATAACCTATAAGTTTCGTTGAGCCGATACTACAGCGCTTATAGCAGAATTATCTGACACCAAAGAGAGAGCGTAAAAATACAAAATTAGACATAATTCTCTCCAAGGTATAATAGGGTTGGATGAAATTATAGAATAACGCATTAATTGTTTAAGTTTCAGGTACACTAACACTGATATTTCTTAGAGAGCTAAGTTAATATTAATTAATTACGTCAATATATCCCACAACTCCAAATATCTCAGAGATTTACATAATTAAAATAATTCAAAACACATTGGCATAGGTGTAGTAACAAATTGACGAACCCAACAGTGGGGTTTTAAGGAGAGGAAACAAGTTTATCTATAAATTGACACTCATAACGTGGGACCTAATTAGGTGATGCGAGAGTGGTTACTTACAAATTGGCGCTCAACTTGTGTAGGGCTTAAGTTAAGTAACTGTAACCATATTAACATTACTTAACCAGAGCAGGCAACTGTGGGAGAGTAAACATGCATACCAGAGGTAGATCAAGGATTAGGGCAGGAGAAACGGAGAAGGAAATAGATGAACAAAAACAGGAAATAAAACTAATAACAGACAGTGAAATGGAACAACAGGCAGACGAAATAACGGAAACTGAAATAATTGCGGACAAGGAAAAGGAAGTAATGGAGGAAGTTGCCCAAGGGGACCAACCAGATAAATCCAACAAAAAGGAAGACATGAGTATGCAGGAGCTGTTGAGGATTATAATGGAAAGCAATAGACAAATGAATGAGGAAAATAAGGAAAACTTAAGAGAACAATTTAGGAAAACAAATGAGGAAAATAAGGAAAACTCAAAACAAATGAACGAAAGATTAAACCAAATTCATGAAAGGTTAGATAGGAATGATGAGGGTATAAAACAAAAGAAGGAAGACATCTTACAGATACATGAAGAAAATTTAAGGCAAATTAATGAAAAAATTGAGAATCTTCATGTGACAGTTAACCAGAAGGTGGACCAAAATAATGAGGAAAGAAAATTAGAAATAGCCAAAACAAATGAAGTGTTAGAAAAAACTAACGAAACAATAATACAGGTTCGTGAAGAACTACAAAATAAAATTAATGACGTAAAAATTGAGAGTAAAACATTGGTTGAAGAAATCCAACAGGAAACTGTTGGAAAATATGAGCAAATTAAAAACGAAGTACATCAGGTACGGGAAGAGAATAAGGAAGGGATTACGCAAATACAGACAGACATGGGTGAACGACTCGAAAGAGTCTATGGCAATTTAAATAGTATGGAAGGTCAAATTAATACCAATAAAAATAAAATAGAGGAAATTAGTAGACGTGAATTACAATTGCAAGAAGAAGTAGATTCATGGCGGGATAGGACATGCCAACATAGTCGTACAAATAACCACGAGAACCGGGAATCGATTAATTTTCGTAATTACAAGCGCAATCCGATGGAATTTTTAAAGAGATTGGAAGAGGTGATCACAAGAAATAGAGAAAATCGCTGGAGTATTATACGCAGTATGATTGATGAAACGTTTAAAGATACTTATGATAATTGGTGGACAGCGGTGCGCCCGGATATACTGGACATGACTGAGTTCAAAAACCAGTTTAAAGAGAAGTATTGGTCTGAATCGACCCAGAACATGATTAGGAATAATTTGAGTAACGGTCGATACGAAACAAACATAGGCCAGTCTCCTACTTCATACTTTCTAGGAAAGGTATGTATGGCGCGAAACTTAGAGCCCAGAATTCCCAAAGAATGTTTGGTGATACAACTATCCTACCATTACGAGGAAGGGATAAAAAATGCACGTATGTGTAGTCAAATCAAAACGATTCCAGCCATGGCCAAATTCTTGGAGAATTATGAGCACGAGAATCAATACCAAAGAAATAGAATGTTAAATTATAAATATCAGAAGTATAATAATAACGCGCCACCAACCAATTCTCATAATAATGATCACAATCGACCTGCGCAGAACGTTAATGCCAATAGAAACCAAAATGAGCATGCGAATAATAATTCCAGGAACTATAATTATCGTGGCAATAATAATTATAATTATCGCGATAGTCGCAATAATAGAGGAGATGGGGACAGACGACCCAATAATTATAGGCATAACGTCAATTATATCTACTCCAGGCCTCAAGGTAATCAGCGACGATATTACCCAAGGAGTCACCGATATGACAACCATTATGACCAGTCCCGGCGTGAAGTCAACTATCCACCTGAAGGAAATTATAGGATAGCGGAGCCTAATACGGAGGATCACACTGAAACCGTACAAAATCAACACAGTAATCAAAATGAAAATAGAGAAGAGGGGGTAAGCCCTCATTTAAATTAATAGAGGCAGTGAAAATTAATGAATACCCTTCACTGAACCGTAATCTTGGGGAACAACGAATAATAAACAAAATTGAGAGTAATCGTAAAATAACCATAATTAATAACCACTATTTAAAGAATATCAGGGAAGATTTATTGGAAGAGGATAAGAAACATGTAAACAGTAATAGTAATAACGAAATCATATATGTAACGGCAAAATTAAATGGGGTAAAATCTACCATAATGATAGATACTGGATCTAACATATCGTTGATAGACAGTATTGAACTTGAAAAAATCCAGCGAGAAGTCCAGTTACCTATACCGACCTTACCTGTCAATAATGTGATAATTATCGGAGCCACTGGGAGACAAAATAAAACAGTTAAAAAACAAGTATCGCTCGATCTTACCAATAATAATATGACCCTACCAATAGGATTCTTGGTCGCAACGGGATTACCGTTCAATGTATTGATTGGATGCGATGTATTGCGCCAGCATTCCGCAGTAATTGACTTGCATAAAGGTATAATATCTTTAACATCCGAAGAAGGATTATGGACAGCCGAATTGATTGACACTAATAGAACCGTTCCAGTTAACACCAGATGTCTAGCCATAAAAAGCTATTTTTGTAAGAAAAATAAAATACCGGAAGTCATTCAATATGAGGACGATGATCCCGAACTGTGGCAGGGTAAGTTAGAAGAGATCCGAGAATTCCAAAGGGAAAAAACTTATAGACAAATAAGTAAGATACAGGCCGAAAATCTAATTCAGATATATAATAAATACAAACATGTATTCTCCAATGCTCCAGGTAAAGTAAAAGGATATCAGTGTGTAATAAATTTTAAAGAACCAGTGAACTTTCGCAGAAAGTCATACCCAATTGCTTATTCCATAAAAAACGAGGTCCGGAACGAGATTAATCGTATGATTCAAGATGACATAATAGAATATAGTCAATCACCATATACCAGTCCCATAGTAGCAGTCCCGAAAAAGAACGGAAAGGTGAGAATTTGCCTGGACGCTAGGGAAATAAATAAAATGATCATCAATGATAGGACTTCACCAGGCAAAATAGAAGAAATTTCAAAGAAATTCCACGGTATTAAATACATCAGCACTTGGGATACGGTATGCGGGTACTGGCAGGTCGAACTACACCCAGATAGTAGAAAATACATGGCGTTCCTTTTTGACGGAAGGAACTATCAATTTAAAAGGCTACCTTTCGGACTAATTAATTCGGTTGCAATATTTGTGAACTGTATGGACCAAGTATTGGGACAAGAAACACTGCAGTTCACTACGGTCTATGTAGATGATTTACTTATAACTTCTTCACATTGGGATGAACATTGCGAGCGGGTGGAACAGGTACTAAGAAAATTATCTGAAAACAACATAATGAACTCATGAAACTATCTGAAATGAATGAGGAAAATAAGGAAAACTTAAGAGAACAATTTAGGAAAACAAATGAGGAAAATAAGGAAAACTCAAAACAAATGAACGAAAGATTAAACCAAATTCATGAAAGGTTAGATAGGAATGATGAGGGTATAAAACAAAAGAAGGAAGACATCTTACAGATACATGAAGAAAATTTAAGGCAAATTAATGAAAAAATTGAGAATCTTCATGTGACAGTTAACCAGAAGGTGGACCAAAATAATGAGGAAAGAAAATTAGAAATAGCCAAAACAAATGAAGTGTTAGAAAAAACTAACGAAACAATAATACAGGTTCGTGAAGAACTACAAAATAAAATTAATGACGTAAAAATTGAGAGTAAAACATTGGTTGAAGAAATCCAACAGGAAACTGTTGGAAAATATGAGCAAATTAAAAACGAAGTACATCAGGTACGGGAAGAGAATAAGGAAGGGATTACGCAAATACAGACAGACATGGGTGAACGACTCGAAAGAGTCTATGGCAATTTAAATAGTATGGAAGGTCAAATTAATACCAATAAAAATAAAATAGAGGAAATTAGTAGACGTGAATTACAATTGCAAGAAGAAGTAGATTCATGGCGGGATAGGACATGCCAACATAGTCGTACAAATAACCACGAGAACCGGGAATCGATTAATTTTCGTAATTACAAGCGCAATCCGATGGAATTTTTAAAGAGATTGGAAGAGGTGATCACAAGAAATAGAGAAAATCGCTGGAGTATTATACGCAGTATGATTGATGAAACGTTTAAAGATACTTATGATAATTGGTGGACAGCGGTGCGCCCGGATATACTGGACATGACTGAGTTCAAAAACCAGTTTAAAGAGAAGTATTGGTCTGAATCGACCCAGAACATGATTAGGAATAATTTGAGTAACGGTCGATACGAAACAAACATAGGCCAGTCTCCTACTTCATACTTTCTAGGAAAGGTATGTATGGCGCGAAACTTAGAGCCCAGAATTCCCAAAGAATGTTTGGTGATACAACTATCCTACCATTACGAGGAAGGGATAAAAAATGCACGTATGTGTAGTCAAATCAAAACGATTCCAGCCATGGCCAAATTCTTGGAGAATTATGAGCACGAGAATCAATACCAAAGAAATAGAATGTTAAATTATAAATATCAGAAGTATAATAATAACGCGCCACCAACCAATTCTCATAATAATGATCACAATCGACCTGCGCAGAACGTTAATGCCAATAGAAACCAAAATGAGCATGCGAATAATAATTCCAGGAACTATAATTATCGTGGCAATAATAATTATAATTATCGCGATAGTCGCAATAATAGAGGAGATGGGGACAGACGACCCAATAATTATAGGCATAACGTCAATTATATCTACTCCAGGCCTCAAGGTAATCAGCGACGATATTACCCAAGGAGTCACCGATATGACAACCATTATGACCAGTCCCGGCGTGAAGTCAACTATCCACCTGAAGGAAATTATAGGATAGCGGAGCCTAATACGGAGGATCGCACTGAAACCGTACAAAATCAACACAGTAATCAAAATGAAAATAGAGAAGAGGGGGTAAGCCCTCATTTAAATTAATAGAGGCAGTGAAAATTAATGAATACCCTTCACTGAACCGTAATCTTGGGGAACAACGAATAATAAACAAAATTGAGAGTAATCGTAAAATAACCATAATTAATAACCACTATTTAAAGAATATCAGGGAAGATTTATTGGAAGAGGATAAGAAACATGTAAACAGTAATAGTAATAACGAAATCATATATGTAACGGCAAAATTAAATGGGGTAAAATCTACCATAATGATAGATACTGGATCTAACATATCGTTGATAGACAGTATTGAACTTGAAAAAATCCAGCGAGAAGTCCAGTTACCTATACCGACCTTACCTGTCAATAATGTGATAATTATCGGAGCCACTGGGAGACAAAATAAAACAGTTAAAAAACAAGTATCGCTCGATCTTACCAATAATAATATGACCCTACCAATAGGATTCTTGGTCGCAACGGGATTACCGTTCAATGTATTGATTGGATGCGATGTATTGCGCTAGCATTCCGCAGTAATTGACTTGCATAAAGGTATAATATCTTTAACATCCGAAGAAGGATTATGGACAGCCGAATTGATTGACACTAATAGAACCGTTCCAGTTAACACCAGATGTCTAGCCATAAAAAGCTATTTTTGTAAGAAAAATAAAATACCGGAAGTCATTCAATATGAGGACGATGATCCCGAACTGTGGCAGGGTAAGTTAGAAGAGATCCGAGAATTCCAAAGGGAAAAAACTTATAGACAAATAAGTAAGATACAGGCCGAAAATCTAATTCAGATATATAATAAATACAAACATGTATTCTCCAATGCTCCAGGTAAAGTAAAAGGATATCAGTGTGTAATAAATTTTAAAGAACCAGTGAACTTTCGCAGAAAGTCATACCCAATTGCTTATTCCATAAAAAACGAGGTCCGGAACGAGATTAATCGTATGATTCAAGATGACATAATAGAATATAGTCAATCACCATATACCAGTCCCATAGTAGCAGTCCCGAAAAAGAACGGAAAGGTGAGAATTTGCCTGGACGCTAGGGAAATAAATAAAATGATCATCAATGATAGGACTTCACCAGGCAAAATAGAAGAAATTTCAAAGAAATTCCACGGTATTAAATACATCAGCACTTGGGATACGGTATGCGGGTACTGGCAGGTCGAACTACACCCAGATAGTAGAAAATACATGGCGTTCCTTTTTGACGGAAGGAACTATCAATTTAAAAGGCTACCTTTCGGACTAATTAATTCGGTTGCAATATTTGTGAACTGTATGGACCAAGTATTGGGACAAGAAACACTGCAGTTCACTACGGTCTATGTAGATGATTTACTTATAACTTCTTCACACTGGGATGAACATTGCGAGCGGGTGGAACAGGTACTAAGAAAATTATCTGAAAACAACATAACACTCAAGCTGAATAAATCTAAATTTATCGCCAATCAAGTAAAGTTTTTAGGTTTTAATTTGTCTGAGGAGGGTATCACACCTTCAACAGAAAAAGTAGAAGCAATTCAACTGTTCCCTACTCCAAAAAATAGAAAACAGCTACAATCCTTTCTTGGAATTTGCAACTATTACCGAAAATTCCAAGATAACTATTCAGAAGTAACTGCCAAGTTTCAGAAACAATTATCATCCAAAGACAAGTGGGCATGGGGACCAGAACAAGATAAAATTCTGCAATTAATCAAGAAGAAATTTTTAGAAACAGTTATATTGTACCACCCTGATTTTAACAAACGCTTTTATTTAAATTGTGATGCAAGCAATGTTAGCTTAGGAGCTACCCTATATCAAGAAGATAAGGAAGGACATCATATGGTAATCAGCTTCGCCAGCAGGGTGCTTAACAGCTGTGAACGCAATTACAACGTTACCGAGAAGGAGCTGCTAAGCGTAGTGTACGCATGCAATAAATTTAGAACTTATATACTCGGATACCCAGTGACCGTAAGAAGTGACTATAAATCAATTTCATTTCTACAAAGATGTAAACTTAGTCATGGCCGGCTAACTAGATGGGTCCTTGCGTTGCAAGAGTATTGCATTGATTGGGAATATATACCTGGAAGAAAGAATATAGCAGCCGATATCTTGTCCCGAATAAACATACAAGATCAATCATTCGAAGGAGAAAAGGAAGAGATTGCGAAGGTGTACCATGTCATTAAGAGTCGGAAGGATTTGGAGATTATTATAAATGAAATTAATCAACACCAAAAATCGGATCCCAAATTAATAAACATACGCCAGAAGATACAAAATGCTGATGAAGTTATTACTAAATATTACTGTATACATGATGATCGATTATTTATTAAGGTCACCCCTAAACAAATAAACTGGAAACTAGTAATTCCCACCGCTGTGGAAAACAAATTGATATTGGATTACCATGAATGATATGGACACATGGGAGCCATGAAAATCGTCAAAGCCCTGGAAGAACAAGTGTACATAAAAAATATAACCAGAAAAGTACAAAAATCCATACAGGCATGTCACATCTGCCAGATGGTTAAACATAATAATGAGAAGAAGGAGGGAGTCATGATCCCTATAACATCCAAATATAAGCTGGAGAAAGTATTTCTAGATATATGTGGGCCATTCCCACGCAGTGGAGGAACCCACAGATATAAATTCATAATAATTATTTTTGATCACTTTTCCAAATACACGAAACTCTACGCTATTAGCAGAGCCACGACCAAGAAAATTCTGGAAATAATCATCGGACATTACATAACAGAGGTTGGTAAACCGTCATCTATTATCACCGATCATGGTACGCAATTCAAGGGCTATAAATGGAGAAATAATCTTTTAAAACACATTAGAACATATAAGACTTCAGTATACCACCCCAGCAGTAATCCGGCAGAACGTGTATTGAGGGAAGTTGGCAGAATACTCCGAACTTACTGTCATGACCAACAGAGAAGGTGGTACGAATACTTATCACTAACCGAAGAGTTTTTAAATATATCTTACCATCAGTCCAGTGAAAATACCCCTTATACTGTTATGTTTGAAAGGCTTCCACCTAGAGAAATCCAGGATATTATAAACTTTCCAAATAACCCAGAATATCAATTTGAAACAGTTAAATTTTATAACCGAGTTATGGAAAAGGCGGAAATGAAGAAAAGAAAATATGAAAAGAATAACCCAAAACCAATTAAGTACCAAGTGGGTGAGAAAATATTAATAAGAAACAGGGAGCTACCAAGCACTCTAGACGGAATAACTAAAAAATTATTATTATTATATACTGGGCCATATGTGATAACAAAAAATAATAATAACAATACATATGAAATAATGAACCCTATCACGAAAAGGATTAAGGGAACGTACAATCAAGAGTCCGTAAAGAAATATAATGAATAAATTCTAAAAAATGATAAGAACAACTTATTACCAGTCTTGAAGAGAAAATACTCAGAATTTAAAAAGAATTTGAGTTGAATACTACCACTAAATTCTAAAATACAATAAGAACCACTTATTATCGATTCTGAAGAAAAAAAAAACACTTGTAAATAAAAGAGAATTTTTTTGAACAATAAAATAAATAGAAAAAAATGTGTCATTCAAAATGAAGTAAGTCTGAATTAAAATATAATTATGAAGAAGATTACAGAAGAAAGCGAGAATTATTATTAAATGTTTATAAAGAAATAGTGTGAATAATGAATAATGAAACCCCAAGATTACAGAAGAAGGCAAGAATTATTATTAAATGTTTATAAAGGAATAGTGTGAATGAATAATGAAACCCCAAGATAAAAGTTTTTACCTCAAATCTACCTATGCAAAATAAAGAAAGAAAAAAAAAATCATATGACCTAAAATACATACTACATTGCCAAATGATGGAAACAACTTCAGTAAACGATTGAATGTAACCAATGTAATGTTAAAGAAGACAAGAAAGATAGAGTATTTATGAACATAATTCATTGAAAAATAAACAGCCAGAATAATGAAATACGATAAGAAGAAGAATAGTTGGGCTAAGGAATATATTTAGTCAGAAATACAGTTATAATGATCATCACACAACAACTATTTAGAAAATATTGAGATCAGAGAAAAAACAAATGAAGAAGATACTTAGCATTACAATCACAACAAAAATGAAAACAAAAATGATTACAAATGATAACTGTCAAATTTAATATCAAAGAATGTTTAAGGAACTAAAATGGAATCACAAAATATGAAGGATAATAATGAAGAAATATAAAAGCAACAAAGAAAAAAAATTTTTCCCAAATATTTATTATTAAATAATTAAAGAGATTATTAGGAGATTATTATTATATTTTATAGCTGACTGTAGATGAATTCCAGCAGTACTATATTAAGATGTGGTGTGGGCAGCAGAGTATGAAGCCAAACAGTGCCTCTCTGAACTGTGCCAACGCATGTATTAGGGATTGTTAGGGAAATTAAATATTTAAGGAATATTAGAATAGTTGCAAGGATAACTTCAGTTTCCAAAAGAGTAGGACGAAGAAAACAGAAAGAAATGAGTTGACAGAAGAATAATTGTGAAATACAGTGATTATAGTAATTATAAGTAGAAGAGATGTGAAACTAATGTATCATTGAATATTGTGGCCAACTATCAACAAATAATGTTTACAGACATTAAAAATGATCAAGAATGTTAATAAAAATGATGAAATGTTATTAAATAAAAAAAAAAAGTATTAATACTAGTCTAATGAAGTTACATTGAAAATCCCATCGTCAACCATTAACAATGAAATGAAGAAAAGGCATGTGAAAAAGACAAGTTTATTTGACCTAAACTTCATTCAGGTAAACTAAACTTTTTTAGGAGGGGGAGCATATGTAACGCAACAGAAATGCTAGCATTCATGTTACATAAAAACAAGGTTCACAGAATAATAAACAAGTCAATATCTAACCCCATGATAGAACAAAGATCTAATAATTACATTTATAATCATAGATAAAGGTAAATAAGGATGCAAGGTAATATTAACAAGAATAACCGAACCTGTAAGTTAGACAATAGTTTATGATATATGTTTAGTGAAAAGCAGCCAAAAAATGAAACAATAATTTACTAATAGCAAATAAGAATTTTGAGTTAAGAGGTATTATTTTGTGACAACAAATGTTATGATAAAGTTTATGTGATGTTATACCAAATATGTGTTGAGTTAATGAAAGATAATGAAACAAGATGTATTATTCAATGACTGTTGTAGAATGAAGTGTGAAGCAGCTAATTAACGTTAATAGATTTGAATTTTCTTATATGTTATCCATATGTCAAGATAAGATTGTTATTAGATATGGAAAAAATAATTGTTTATATAAGTGTTAATAGTTAAGATTTGATTATATGTATGAATTTATGTAAAAGGGGCTATAGATGTGTACCAGTTATAAACACAGGTAGATCCGTTTACAATAAAAGGCCTAACAGCCAAAACCACTATATAACCACTCATAACATAAAGGTTAGGTACATCAATTAATAATAATTAATGAATACGATTTGAAGAGCTAGAAAAAACATTAAATTAATAATGATATATAATAAAATTTATACAAATTATGATAATACCATAATACCATGATATCGATTAATAACATATAATATCGAAAGTGGATTAAATATAAAAAAAGGAAAAAAACCGGCTTATATCAAAAAACCAGCAGAATATGTGTAGAAAATAATAAACCAACTATTGGTAAAGTTACATTCCGATAGGATAGCAAATTGATAAGGAATAGACAAAAAATATATGAAATAAACACTATATTCAAAACATGTGGAAGGAAGAAGTCATGTGTTGCTAGGGACGACAAAAAAAGAGGAAGTTGTTGATTTTGACAATAATTGCTTTGATGAACTGAATGTGATGAGATTAAAAAACCCAGGAATTATCTATTTAATCGGAATATTCTAAATTATCAGACACTATTATAAAACACAAAATCCTAATGACAATATTTATGATTCTCACCAGTACAGTTTAACCAAATAATACTACAGAATAAAATCACAATAGAGAATAAATAACTGGATTCTACAAGGGAGGACTTGAACTGTCCCATATCCGAATGGAATTGATGATATATTAAACCAAATAGAAAGAATTAACAGTATCACAATTAATAATATTCACTACACCAGAAGTTATAACCTTTCAAATACACGGAACAACACTAATTGCTTCAACCGAGAGAAGAACGTATTTGGATCCTGGCATTGGAGAAGAAGCATCAATCGGGCTGTAAACCAATCCAGAGAGCTGTAATTCCGAAGTGGACAGGAATCACATTTTATTAAACCGAAGAAAGAAAATCGTACGGCATAATCGTCCAGAACAGTAAATTTATCAATCAACCGCCTACACGATTTGCTTCGTTCTAGTCTGGTAAATTATTATTATATTAATCATACTAACTACACAACACTTCAAATTTGTAAATCTTGCATTCTTATCTATGTATTTTTAATCTTCCCCACAGTTACAAGAACCTTCACACCCTGAATTAAATTAATTACAAATTAAAACACAATATATAACTAAATTTAAATAAAGGATCGGAATAATCAACAATCGATTCATGCTATCTATAGCCCAAGCATATGTTAATTAGAACATATCTTATTCAATGTTAAAGAAGTAAACAAATAAAGAACCTTTATATATATGCAAAATCTTGTTATTTGGAGTATGGTTTAATGAGCTGGGAAATAAAAAAGTAACTGAATAAGTATAGAATAATTGGTTAACATAAACATTGAAATAACCTATAAGTTTCGTTGAGCCGATACTACAGCGCTTATAGCAGAATTATCTGACACCAAAGAGAGAGCGTAAAAATACAAAATTAGACATAATTCTCTCCAAGGTATAATAGGGTTGGATGAAATTATAGAATAACGCATTAATTGTTTAAGTTTCAGGTACACTAACACTGATATTTCTTAGAGAGCTAAGTTAATATTAATTAATTACGTCAATATATCCCACAACTCCAAATATCTCAGAGATTTACATAATTAAAATAATTCAAAACACATTGGCATAGGTGTAGTAACAAATTGACGAACCCAACAGTGGGGTTTTAAGGAGAGGAAACAAGTTTATCTATAAATTGACGCTCATAACGTGGGACCTAATTAGGTGATGCGAGAGTGGTTACTTACAAATTGGCGCTCAACTTGTGTAGGGCTTAAGTTAAGTAACTGTAACCATATTAACATTACTTAACCAGAGCAGGCAACTGTGGGAGAGTAAACATGCATACCAGAGGTAGATCAAGGATTAGGGCAGGAGAAACGGAGAAGGAAATAGATGAACAAAAACAGGAAATAAAACTAATAACAGACAGTGAAATGGAACAACAGGCAGACGAAATAACGGAAACTGAAATAATTGCGGACAAGGAAAAGGAAGTAATGGAGGAAGTTGCCCAAGGGGACCAACCAGATAAATCCAACAAAAAGGAAGACATGAGTATGCAGGAGCTGTTGAGGATTATAATGGAAAGCAATAGACAAATGAATGAGGAAAATAAGGAAAACTTAAGAGAACAATTTAGGAAAACAAATGAGGAAAATAAGGAAAACTCAAAACAAATGAACGAAAGATTAAACCAAATTCATGAAAGGTTAGATAGGAATGATGAGGGTATAAAACAAAAGAAGGAAGACATCTTACAGATACATGAAGAAAATTTAAGGCAAATTAATGAAAAAATTGAGAATCTTCATGTGACAGTTAACCAGAAGGTGGACCAAAATAATGAGGAAAGAAAATTAGAAATAGCCAAAACAAATGAAGTGTTAGAAAAAACTAACGAAACAATAATACAGGTTCGTGAAGAACTACAAAATAAAATTAATGACGTAAAAATTGAGAGTAAAACATTGGTTGAAGAAATCCAACAGGAAACTGTTGGAAAATATGAGCAAATTAAAAACGAAGTACATCAGGTACGGGAAGAGAATAAGGAAGGGATTACGCAAATACAGACAGACATGGGTGAACGACTCGAAAGAGTCTATGGCAATTTAAATAGTATGGAAGGTCAAATTAATACCAATAAAAATAAAATAGAGGAAATTAGTAGACGTGAATTACAATTGCAAGAAGAAGTAGATTCATGGCGGGATAGGACATGCCAACATAGTCGTACAAATAACCACGAGAACCGGGAATCGATTAATTTTCGTAATTACAAGCGCAATCCGATGGAATTTTTAAAGAGATTGGAAGAGGTGATCACAAGAAATAGAGAAAATCGCTGGAGTATTATACGCAGTATGATTGATGAAACGTTTAAAGATACTTATGATAATTGGTGGACAGCGGTGCGCCCGGATATACTGGACATGACTGAGTTCAAAAACCAGTTTAAAGAGAAGTATTGGTCTGAATCGACCCAGAACATGATTAGGAATAATTTGAGTAACGGTCGATACGAAACAAACATAGGCCAGTCTCCTACTTCATACTTTCTAGGAAAGGTATGTATGGCGCGAAACTTAGAGCCCAGAATTCCCAAAGAATGTTTGGTGATACAACTATCCTACCATTACGAGGAAGGGATAAAAAATGCACGTATGTGTAGTCAAATCAAAACGATTCCAGCCATGGCCAAATTCTTGGAGAATTATGAGCACGAGAATCAATACCAAAGAAATAGAATGTTAAATTATAAATATCAGAAGTATAATAATAACGCGCCACCAACCAATTCTCATAATAATGATCACAATCGACCTGCGCAGAACGTTAATGCCAATAGAAACCAAAATGAGCATGCGAATAATAATTCCAGGAACTATAATTATCGTGGCAATAATAATTATAATTATCGCGATAGTCGCAATAATAGAGGAGATGGGGACAGACGACCCAATAATTATAGGCATAACGTCAATTATATCTACTCCAGGCCTCAAGGTAATCAGCGACGATATTACCCAAGGAGTCACCGATATGACAACCATTATGACCAGTCCCGGCGTGAAGTCAACTATCCACCTGAAGGAAATTATAGGATAGCGGAGCCTAATACGGAGGATCGCACTGAAACCGTACAAAATCAACACAGTAATCAAAATGAAAATAGAGAAGAGGGGGTAAGCCCTCATTTAAATTAATAGAGGCAGTGAAAATTAATGAATACCCTTCACTGAACCGTAATCTTGGGGAACAACGAATAATAAACAAAATTGAGAGTAATCGTAAAATAACCATAATTAATAACCACTATTTAAAGAATATCAGGGAAGATTTATTGGAAGAGGATAAGAAACATGTAAACAGTAATAGTAATAACGAAATCATATATGTAACGGCAAAATTAAATGGGGTAAAATCTACCATAATGATAGATACTGGATCTAACATATCGTTGATAGACAGTATTGAACTTGAAAAAATCCAGCGAGAAGTCCAGTTACCTATACCGACCTTACCTGTCAATAATGTGATAATTATCGGAGCCACTGGGAGACAAAATAAAACAGTTAAAAAACAAGTATCGCTCGATCTTACCAATAATAATATGACCCTACCAATAGGATTCTTGGTCGCAACGGGATTACCGTTCAATGTATTGATTGGATGCGATGTATTGCGCCAGCATTCCGCAGTAATTGACTTGCATAAAGGTATAATATCTTTAACATCCGAAGAAGGATTATGGACAGCCGAATTGATTGACACTAATAGAACCGTTCCAGTTAACACCAGATGTCTAGCCATAAAAAGCTATTTTTGTAAGAAAAATAAAATACCGGAAGTCATTCAATATGAGGACGATGATCCCGAACTGTGGCAGGGTAAGTTAGAAGAGATCCGAGAATTCCAAAGGGAAAAAACTTATAGACAAATAAGTAAGATACAGGCCGAAAATCTAATTCAGATATATAATAAATACAAACATGTATTCTCCAATGCTCCAGGTAAAATAAAAGGATATCAGTGTGTAATAAATTTTAAAGAACCAGTGAACTTTCGCAGAAAGTCATACCCAATTGCTTATTCCATAAAAAACGAGGTCCGGAACGAGATTAATCGTATGATTCAAGATGACATAATAGAATATAGTCAATCACCATATACCAGTCCCATAGTAGCAGTCCCGAAAAAGAACGGAAAGGTGAGAATTTGCCTGGACGCTAGGGAAATAAATAAAATGATCATCAATGATAGGACTTCACCAGGCGAAATAGAAGAAATTTCAAAGAAATTCCACGGTATTAAATACATCAGCACTTGGGATACGGTATGCGGGTACTGGCAGGTCGAACTACACCCAGATAGTAGAAAATACATGGCGTTCCTTTTTGACGGAAGGAACTATCAATTTAAAAGGCTACCTTTCGGACTAATTAATTCGGTTGCAATATTTGTGAACTGTATGGACCAAGTATTGGGACAAGAAACACTGCAGTTCACTACGGTCTATGTAGATGATTTACTTATAACTTCTTCACATTGGGATGAACATTGCGAGCGGGTGGAACAGGTACTAAGAAAATTATCTGAAAACAACATAACACTCAAGCTGAATAAATCTAAATTTATCGCCAATCAAGTAAAGTTTTTAGGTTTTAATTTGTCTGAGGAGGGTATCACACCTTCAACAGAAAAAGTAGAAGCAATTCAACTATTCCCTACTCCAAAAAATAGAAAACAGCTACAATCCTTTCTTGGAATTTGCAACTATTACCGAAAATTCCAAGATAACTATTCAGAAGTAACTGCCAAGTTTCAGAAACAATTATCATCCAAAAACAAGTGGGCATGGGGACCAGAACAAGATAAAATTCTGCAATTAATCAAGAAGAAATTTTTAGAAACAGTTATATTGTACCACCCTGATTTTAACAAACGCTTTTATTTAAATTGTGATGCAAGCAATGTTAGCTTAGGAGCTACCCTATATCAAGAAGATAAAGAAGGACATCATATGGTAATCAGCTTCGCCAGCAGGGTGCTTAACAGCTGTGAACGCAATTACAATGTTACCGAGAAGGAGTTGCTAAGCGTAGTGTTCGCATGCAATAAATTTAGAACTTATATACTCGGATACCCAGTGACCGTAAGAAGTGACCATAAATCAATTTCATTTCTACAAAGATGTAAACTTAGTCATGGCCGGCTAACTAGATGGGTCCTTGCGTTGCAAGAGTATTGCATTGATTGGGAATATATACCTGGAAGAAAGAATATAGCAGCCGATATCTTGTCCCAAATAAACATACAAGATCAATCATTCGAAGGAGAAAAGGAAGAGATTGCGAAGGTGTACCATGTCATTAAGGGTCGGAAGGATTTGGAGATTATTATAAATGAAATTAATCAACACCAAAAATCGGATCCCAAATTAATAAACATACGCCAGAAGATACAAAATGCTGATGAAGTTATTACTAAATATTACTGTATACATGATGATCAATTATTTACTAAGGTCACCCCTAGACAAATAAACTGGAAACTAGTAATTCCCACCGCTGTGGAAAACAAATTGATATTGGATTACCATGAACGATATGGACACATGGGAGCCATGAAAATCGTCAAAGCCCTGGAAGAACAAGTGTACATAAAAAATATAACCAGAAAAGTACAAAAATCCATACAGGCATGTCACATCTGCCAGATGGTTAAACATAATAATGAGAAGAAGGAGGGAGTCATGATCCCTATAACATCCAAATATAAGCTGGAGAAAGTATTTCTAGATATATGTGGGCCATTCCCACGCAGTGGAGGAACCCACAGATATAAATTCATAATAATTATTTTTGATCACTTTTCCAAATACACGAAACTCTACGCTATTAGCAGAGCCACGACCAAGAAAATTCTGGAAATAATCATCGGACATTACATAACAGAGGTTGGTAAACCGTCATCTATTATCACCGATCATGGTACGCAATTCAAGGGCTATAAATGGAGAAATAATCTTTTAAAACACATTAGAACATATAAGACTTCAGTATACCACCCCAGCAGTAATCCGGCAGAACGTGTATTGAGGGAAGTTGGCAGAATACTCCGAACTTACTGTCATGACCAACAGAGAAGGTGGTACGAATACTTATCACTAACCGAAGAGTTTTTAAATATATCTTACCATCAGTCCAGTGAAAATACCCCTTATACTGTTATGTTTGAAAGGCTTCCACCTAGAGAAATCCAGGATATTATAAACTTTCCAAATAACCCAGAATATCAATTTGAAACAGTTAAATTTTATAACCGAGTTATGGAAAAGGCGGAAATGAAGAAAAGAAAATATGAAAAGAATAACCCAAAACCAATTAAGTACCAAGTGGGTGAGAAAATATTAATAAGAAACAGGGAGCTACCAAGCACTCTAGACGGAATAACTAAAAAATTATTATTATTATATACTGGGCCATATGTGATAACAAAAAATAATAATAACAATACATATGAAATAATGAACCCTATCACGAAAAGGATTAAGGGAACGTACAATCAAGAGTCCGTAAAGAAATATAATGAATAAATTCTAAAAAATGATAAGAACAACTTATTACCAGTCTTGAAGAGAAAATACTCGGAATTTAAAAAGAATTTGAGTTGAATACTACCACTAAATTCTAAAATACAATAAGAACCACTTATTATCGATTCTGAAGAAAAAAAAAACACTTGTAAATAAAAGAGAATTTTTTTGAACAATAAAATAAATAGAAAAAAATGTGTCATTCAAAATGAAGTAAGTCTGAATTAAAATATAATTATGAAGAAGATTACAGAAGAAAGCGAGAATTATTATTAAATGTTTATAAAGAAATAGTGTGAATAATGAATAATGAAACCCCAAGATTACTGAAGAAGGCAAGAATTATTATTAAATGTTTATAAAGAAATAGTATGAATAATGAATCATGAAACCCCAAGATTACAGAAGAAGGCAAGAATTATTATTAATTGTTTTTAAAGAAATAGTATGAATAATGAATCATGAAACCCCAAGATTACAGAAGAAGGCAAGAATTATTATTAAATGTTTATAAAGGAATAGTGTGAATGAATAATGAAACCCAAGATAAAAGTTTTTACCTCAAATCTACCTATGCAAAATAAAGAAAGAAAAAAAAAATCATATGACCTAAAATACATACTACATTGCCAAATGATGGAAACAACTTCAGTAAACGACTGAATGTAACCAATGTAATGTTAAAGAAGACAAGAAAGATAGAGTATTTATGAACATAATTCATTGAAAAATAAACAGCCAGAATAATGAAATATGATAAGAAGAAGAATAGTTGGGCTAAGGAATATATTTAGTCAGAAATACAGTTATAATGATCACCACACAACAACTATTTAGAAAATATTGAGATCAGAGAAAAAACAAATGAAGAAGATACTTAGCATTACAATCACAACAAAAATGAAAACAAAAATGATTACAAATGATAACTGTCAAATTTAATATCAAAGAATGTTTAAGGAACTAAAATGGAATCACAAAATATGAAGGATAATAATGAAGAAATATAAAAGCAACAAAGAAAAAAAATGTTTCCCAAATATTTATTATTAAATAATTAAAGAGATTATTAGGAGATTATTATTATATTTTATAGCTGACTGTAGGTGAATTCCAGCAGTACTATATTAAGATGTGGTGTGGGCAGCAGAGTATGAAGCCAAACAGTGCCTCTCTGAACTGTGCCAACGCATGTATTAGGGATTGTTAGGGAAATTAAATATTTAAGGAATATTAGAATAGTTGCAAGGATAACTTCAGTTTCCAAAAGAGTAGGACGAAGAAAACAGAAAGAAATGAGTTGACAGAAGAATAATTGTGAAATACAGTGATTATAGTAATTATAAGTAGAAGAGATGTGAAACTAATGTATCATTGAATATTGTGGCCAACTATCAACAAATAATGTTTACAGACATTAAAAATGATCAAGAATGTTAATAAAAATGATGAAATGTTATTAAATAAATAAAAAAAGTATTAATACTAGTCTAATGAAGTTGCATTGAAAATCCCATTGTCAACCATTAACAATGAAATGAAGAAAAGGCATGTGAAAAAGACAAGTTTATTTGACCTAAACTTCATTCAGGTAAACTAAACTTTTTTAGGAGGGGGAGCATATGTAACGCAACAGAAATGCTAGCATTCATGTTACATAAAAACAAGGTTCACAGAATAATAAACAAGTCAATATCTAACCCCATGATAGAACAAAGATCTAATAATTACATTTATAATCATAGATAAAGGTAAATAAGGATGCAAGGTAATATTAACAAGAATAACCGAACCTGTAAGTTAGACAATAGTTTATGATATATGTTTAGTGAAAAGCAGCCAAAAAATGAAACAATAATTTACTAATAGCAAATAAGAATTTTGAGTTAAGAGGTATTATTTTGTGACAACAAATGTTATGATAAAGTTTATGTGATGTTATACCAAATATGTGTTGAGTTAATGAAAGATAATGAAACAAGATGTATTATTCAATGACTGTTGTAGAATGAAGTGTGAAGCAGCTAATTAACGTTAATAGATTTGAATTTTCTTATATGTTATCCATATGTCAAGATAAGATTGTTATTAGATATGGAAAAAATAATTGTTTATATAAGTGTTAATAGTTAAGATTTGATTATATGTATGAATTTATGTAAAAGGGGCTATAGATGTGTACCAGTTATAAACACAGGTAGATCCGTTTACAATAAAAGGCCTAACAGCCAAAACCACTATATAACCACTCATAACATAAAGGTTAGGTACATCAATTAATAATAATTAATGAATACGATTTGAAGAGCTAGAAAAAACATTAAATTAATAATGATATACAGTAGAACTTGGCTAATTCGAAGCTGAAGGGACCAGTAAAAAATTCGAATTATCCAAAAATTCGAATTAGCGAAACTTTTAATAATGGTAGAAAAATCAAATCAAAAACCAAAATTCAGTAAAGCAATATGTTATTTTATTAAACAATTTCCTTAGACATATGTATTACAAACGTATAAACATGTTTCAGTACAAAATATAGCATTTACAGTTTTTTAAAAAAGCTAGAAACTTTTGATTGCATTTTGCAGTTAATACACTGAGTTGTAGTAAACTCTTCAAGTTTATTAAGTGCTTGGAAAATAGCGTCACTTACGTTCTGCTGTCCTTCAACAAACCATCTCAAGTCTTGAATGTAATTTGATGCCTGTGAAGCCGTTGGAATCAGTATCTCTGGAAGTTCTAGCTGGTCCCCTTCTTCATCTGAAGATGTACCATCATTTCTTTTATTCATAACATCAGCCACGATCTCCGCATCTGTCTGTTCACCGCACACCGCCAAGTCTTCATCCATGTTTACAAACTCTTCGTAAAGAATGCCTGCGTCATGTCCAACATCTTCCCAATTATCCATAGTGGGTACGACTTCTCTAGCAGCTTTCAATGGTGACTCCTCTTCACCTTCAATGTGGCAGAAACCACCTTGACGAAAACAATTAGCAATTGTTTTTTGCGTAACTTGGTTCCAAGAACTGTTGCACATGCGGGCAGCTTGAAGGATGTTAATCTTGATATTTTCGTGCTCATCTAAATAAGCACGTGACAGAATGTTTTGGACCACAAGCCGTCTGTAAAAATGCTTAAAATTTTTTATTACACCTTGGTCCATAGGTTGAACTACTGAAGTCATGTTTGGAGGGAAAAACACAACCTTTACATTTTCCATCACAGGAATAGTGTTGTGCGCTGTACAGTTGTCAATAAACAAGACGATTCTTCTGTTTTGATTCCGAAATTTCCTGTTGATTTTCAAAAGCCATCTTTCGAAAATTTCACCTGTCATCCAAGCTTTATTGTTTGATTCATATTCAACTGGTTTCGTTTTTACATTTTTGAAACAACGTGGGTTGGCTGACTTCCCTATCATTAGCAAAGGCAGTTTTTCCGAGCCATCCATGTTTGCTCCGATTAAAAGTGTTATGCGCTCCTTGCTGTGTTTGCCGCCACTACAACTTTCTCCTTTAAAAGCAAGTGTTTTGTCGGGGGTGCATTTGAAGAATAAGCCCGTCTCGTCTACGTTAAAAATGTCTTTAGCGTCTCTATCAGAAATCATTTCAACAAATCGTCTTTCCATGAATTTGCAGCTTCAACGTCAACAGATCCACTTTCCCCACAAACAGTTTTGAAAGACATGCCATTCCTTTCTTTAAGACCATCGAGCCAACCAGTGCTGGCCTTAAAATCATTTTTCCCTAAGCTAGATGCGAATTCCTCAGCTTTGGCTCTGACGAGGGGCCCACTGACTGGAATTTTTTTGTCCCTTGCTTGCTTAAACCACTTCACTACACATTCATCCACGTCAGGATTTTCTGGTCCTCGCGCTCTTTTCCTATCTTTGTCGCTGGCTTTACACACACTATTCAAAATCTTCTCTTTATTTTTTAGATACGTTGACAGCGTATTTGGCGGTATCCCGAATTCCTTGGCAATTTCAGATTTCTTTTTTTGTCCCTTTTCCACTTCCCGTATAACGGCAACTTTTTCGGCAAATGTCAATGATTTGTATTGGGTCCGTGTTGGTTTTGAAAGGGCCATGATGAACACACAACACAATAAAACTGCACAATAAGTGTCACTAAAACACACCGGTCTGTATATACAGTACTGTATAAAGAAAGGAACGGTCTCTCACTATAGGACACAGCTTGCACAGTAGAAACTCAAAAAGACTTAACACTTCCACGAATGCAGGCAGACTGAACTGAAAGCAACAGTGAGGGTGGCTGACTGACGAGGCGTGGAACAAGGGACAATGGCAGACGGTACCGTAACACGAGCCAGTCATGTGTCATCGCCAGATACTGACGGCAATTCCACGAATTTGACACAAAAGACAAGCATCTGTTCACAAAGGGCGATGCCTGCTTGCCTGTTTCCAGTCGTGTCTCTATTGTTACGTGGTCTAGCCCATACAGCAGGCAATTTTTTATAGTTAGAGCAAAATTTTTATTTAGAATTAACCAAAAAAAGTTCGAATTACAGACGATGTTTTTGCATGGTTTTACATAGGATATTCAAGGGACCACGGTAAATGTTCGAATTATCCACGAATTCGAATTATGCACGTTCGAATTAGCCAAGTTCTACTGTATAATAAAATTTATACAAATTATGATAATACCATAATACCATGATATCGATTAATAACATATAATATCGAAAGTGGATTAAATATAAAAAAAGGAAAAAACCGGCTTATATCAAAAAACCAACAGAATATGTGTAGAAAATAATAAACCAACTATTGGTAAAGTTACATTCCGATAGGATAGCAAATTGATAAGGAATAGACAAAAAATATATGAAATAAACACTATATTCAAAACATGTGGAAGGAAGAAGTCATGTGTTGCTAGGGACGACAAAAAAAGAGGAAGTTGTTGATTTTGACAATAATTGCTTTGATGAACTGAATGTGATGAGATTAAAAAACCCAGGAATTATCTATTTAATCGGAATATTCTAAATTATCAGACACTATTATAAAACACAAAATCCTAATGACAATATTTATGATTCTCACCAGTACAGTTTAACCAAATAATACTACAGAATGAAATCACAATAGAGAATAAATAACTGGATTCTACAAGGGAGGACTTGAACTGTCCCATATCCGAATGGAATTGATGATATATTAAACCAAATAGAAAGAATTAACAGTATCACAATTAATAATATTCACTACACCAGAAGTTATAACCTTTCAAATACACGGAACAACACTAATTGCTTCAACCGAGAGAAGAACGTATTTGGATCCTGGCGTTGCAGAAGAAGCATCAATCGGGCTGTAAACCAATCCAGAGAGCTGTAATTCCGAAGTGGACAGGACAAGAATCACATTTTATTAAACCGAAGAAAGAAAATCGTACGGCATAATCGTCCAGAACAGTAAATTTATCAATCAACCGCATACACGATTTGCTTCGTTCTAGTCTGGTAAATTATTATTATATTAATCATACTAACTACACAACACTTCAAATTTGTAAATCTTCCATTCTTATCTATGTATTTTTAATCTTCCCCACAGTTACAAGAACCTTCACACCCTGAATTAAATTAATTACAAATTAAAACACAATATATAACTAAATTTAAATAAAGGATCGGAATAATCAACAATCGATTCATGCAATCTATAGCCCAAGCATATGTTAATTAGAACATATCTTATTCAATGTTAAAGAAGTAAACAAATAAAGAACCTTTATATATATGCAAAATCTTGTTATTTGGAGTATGGTTTAACGAGCTGGGAAATAAAAAAGTAACTGAATAAGTATAGAATAATTGGTTAACATAAACATTGAAATAACCTATAAGTTTCGTTGAGCCGATACTACAGCGCTTATAGCGGAATTATCTGACACCAAAGAGAGAGCGTAAAAATACAAAATTAGACATAATTCTCTCCAAGGTATAATAGGGTTGGATGAAATTATAGAATAACGCATTAATAGTTTAAGTTTCAGGTACACTAAAACTGATATTTCTTAGAGAGCTAAGTTAATATTAATTAATTACGTCAATATATCCCACAACTCCAAATATCTCAGAGATTTACATAATTAAAATAATTCAAAACACATTGGCATAGGTGTAGTAACAAATTGACGAACCCAACAGTGGGGTTTTAAGGAGAGGAAACAAGTTTATCTATAAATTGACGCTCATAACGTGGGACCTAATTAGGTGACGCGAGAGTGGTTACTTACAATATATATATATATATATATATATATATATATATATATATATATATTAAAACAAAATTCTTACAGCTTTGCAAGGGATGGTAGTTTCTTTCCTCCATGATTCAGTGGTTAAGAAGTTTCTATATGGTTGTACATAATACTTTCCACAAATATACGTATATAACTGACAACAATATGTAAAGTGTTCTTCTTACAAACAGCTTACAACTCTTTTAAATGCAGTCCAAAATTTGCACAGATACTAATTTTGTCAAATTGTTCATAAGACACAGACTTCGTAAGCTGAATAAAAATCCGCATAATTTGATGCCTCATGTACTTTTTCATAATTTGAACTTGTATTTTTGGCTCATGGTGCTCCAAAATTTAAAATTTTGAAGTACATATTACACTTGGATTTGGGCTAAAACTTCCATTTAGTCTAATACATAGCATGCATTTTAAAATTTTCTAAAAAACGTTGATCCTTTTTTTGGGCCCTAGCGTACTAAAATTTCAAAAACAACACTATGCTCAGATTTTGGTTAAAATTATCCTCCACAGATTTTTGGTGTTTTTTTTTTTAATGTTGCTCCCTTGTATTTCTGCTACCTGCCCTTTATATTTTCTCTTTTCAGTATTTCTTATACTTAAAAATTTTCATCCATCCCTATTCTATTTAGTACCTGAATCATTTTTACAATCTTTCTTTTGACTATTTGGAATCTTTCTTAATTTTTCCTTGTCACACATACCGTCTTCACCATTTTGTATATGAACACTAGTCTTATTTCTGTTTTACATATTTTCATATTTATTTGTGTTCTTACTAATTCATTTACTTTTCATGAACATTTTATAAACATAGTATAAAAAATGTTTTGTAGCCTTCCTATATTCTCTAATTTATCTCAACTCTTGTCTCTTTCTGACCATCTACTCTTGTTCCTGAATATTTAAAAATGAACAGGATTAAAACTTCCCAGGCTCTTACGCCATGGTGCAGGACTCTGTATAGGGTACCAGGTATTTCAACTGTACCCACAACACCCATCTTCAGTGGAGTGGAAACTGATATTTCAACTGCATTCATTTGTCTTTTATCGCTATACAATGAAGTTTGCAGACAATCAGGTAATCATCCAAAATAATTAATGCAAACTCCATAGATAGATGTTCTGGTTACTGTATAAGTCTGTTTTAGGTAGAACAAAAATTCTGTGCAGAAGACAAAACCTATGGCTTTGTGGACAAACACCCCATGCGAACTAAAATTACATTAGATGATAATAAAGAGTACAGAGCATCTTTCACATTTCTACTATCTTGGTTCCTACACCACTTAGACATAGATATTATGTTGATAACTAGTTGGCCAAGTTTTTGTCAACGTATAAAAAAATTCTCAAGCACTGTCAAGAAAAACAAGTAAAGACTCAACTAAAGTGTTATATGGTAATGGGTGCACCAGTATCGTTGTATGGTTCTGAAACTTCAGTTCCTGTGAAGAAACATTTTGGTACAAGAGATGAGATTCCTGCAATATGTTAAAGGCTGCACACAAAGGGGTAAATTTTACATTAAGACATTTAAAGAGTTACAAATTTTAATATTCAAGATTGCATTTCAGAAAACAAAAGTGATGAATTGCTGAATAGGATGCAGAATGACATGCTGCCCAAGAAAGTTTGACAATACAAGCCTATTGGACAAAGACGTATGGAGGACCTAGAAAGAACTGGTGATGTAGCCATAATTCCTTTGGAACTAAAAGAGGCAATTCCCTGTTAGAAGAAAAATAAAAATAAACAGACGAAGTGAAAATTCTATGATGTATACCACGTCATTATAAGCAACATTGGATTAGGTAGGCTAGTAGGGAATTTCAATCTATAAGCAGTTATTTGTCCCAATAAAAGTACTTCAGTTTTTGGTTTGCATGAAGTGGGAGAGGGTGAGGCATTCTCGGTAGAGCTATTCTGGTATATTGTTAGAATCTGTTGCATTATGTCAAGTACCATAAAGGATAAGGCCAAGAAGGAGAGGCAACAAGATTATACAGGGTGAGGACTGTATCTACACTACTGTACGGTCAGAATGATGGGAGGGGGGCACTGACACTGGTGGACTTGTGACAGTAGACACGCAATTTGTCACAAGGTACAAGAGATATCATGATGGGGCACAGGGCATGTTGTACAAAACAACATTAAAAGTTAAAGATTTTGCAAGAATAGATTTTCTTGTTACAAGCTGAAGGATTCATGTTGTGCATATGACTCAGATCATATTCAAGATTATGATTGTGAATTCTGGAAGAGCAACAGTGCCTAAATCAGGTAACAACAAATACCCATAAATTTACTGATAACTTTTCAATAAAAATTGTCATATTTTTAAAGTGTGCACATTCTTTATAATTGGTGAAAGGCTCGAAACAGGTTTGTTTGCCATACCTGTGACTCACTGAATACGCTTTGTGCACAAGGTCAAAGGTTTCCCACCATGTGTCACCTCATATGAGATGGTGCAAGCTGGTTATTCACATTACACATACAATTAAAAAATACTATATGTACTAACCATTTCACCACACATTCAGAAAACTGTGTATTCATTTGAGGCTGTTTTCCTTAACTAAATTCTGACATACGTTTGTTGATATCCAGCCTCTGCTTAGGAGAAACCAATTATATATAGACCAGATAAGGCCAACAAAATTTGTGGTCATAGGCATAGTAGATACATAGACACAACACTTCAAAGCACTGTTTATAACTATAGAGAATTGCAGTACATACTAAAAATTTTGACTAAACCTCTTCTCTTCATTCATCAGGGAATAGGCGAATCACTTGTTTCAGTCCCCCCCAAAAATACATCCACTTAAACTGTGCTTACTATACTTCTTTCTCCAATGGGCTAGTACTGCCAACTGTGACGATTTAAATTGTAACCATTATTAAAAAGAAAGAAATAAAAAAAAAATTAAGGTTGCGAGCCATTAACCATTTAAATCTCACAATAATAATAAAAACATGTAGGTACTAAGTGTGAAAGGAAGAAGTAATTAATAAGGGCAAAGAAACTGTAATAAAGAGGCATATTGTAAATAATTATTATTGTCGTATTTAACCCTTGCTTGCTATCAGGCGCCTACCTGTTGATTCCGGACTCGACATGTTTTCCGAGTCTTCTGTAATTAAGAATAAAATAAAAAACTAATGTTAATAATTAAAGAATCTGAAGACACAGATAGTCACTAAAATAACTCATTTAAATTATGTATTTTTATCTAGGGATAGTTTGTATAAATAAAGAGGTTTATTTAGAGAGAGACAGGGACTATATTCTCGCGGAATAAACACCCCACTACCTCTTATGCAGTACCAGTGGAAGCGGGCGAAAAATCTCTCTCTCGCTATGAAGACTCCAAGCAGTGCACACGCACGAGCAAAAGCTCTGTTGGAATGTTGTGTGATTTGTTGTTAGTTTGGCTTATTTCAAATGTAGTTTATTAACTGCTACACAAAAGAGTGTAACATGTAACTTTAATTAAAAATCAGAAACGTGGTAACAAGAAGAAATATGTGACAACAAAAGTACGAGTATTAATAACGATGACTTCACCAACTGACGACACTTTTCAACATCCTACCCGGAGAGGTGAACTACCAGAATTTGCAACTCTAGTAGACCCGACAGAAGATGCAGTTCGAGACATCAAAGAATCTACGCCTACCATCGTAGAAGGTTCGACCTAGACTGCAGACGTTTAAGCCTTTAATGACTAAAACCAGACCTAGATGAGGACGAAGCTTTTAAGGATTCCCAAGACGGACACTCCCGGAGGAAATTTCTACATACCAAATTAAAGGTGACTCGATAGCACGTCTATCGAGGAATAAATAATAATTATAATTGTAACACAATACACTTTAAAAGAGAGACTTTTCAGAGACGATTAAACTTGTAAAGATTAAAAAGAATTAACTCTAAGAATTTAATGTAACTATTCAGACATCATACATTGTAACAGTTTAAATCTTAATGTATCGTAGTATAATTAATACCATTCTTCAAATGGAATAACAATGAAGCATAAAACTAAAGGTCTTGCAAGCTAATATCATGAACTGAATATAATTAAAAGTTTGATGACTAAATACCTAAGGTTACCCGGATCCGTGGTATAGCTAAATAAAATCTGTTGTGATCCCAAAGTTTAAATAAAGAATTCAAATAACTTTAATAATTCAATTAGTAATGTCATGGGATCTATCTTTTGAGTAATTGTTATTTTTTCAAATGTTTAATAAAGAGAAGTCTTCTTGTTACACACATATACTGAGTACATAAATCAACAGTTTTCCCATTCCCTGATTCCTTTTATATTTACTCTGTGTTGTTCTGATTAAATTTCAGCTCGTCGAATAAGGCAGCCTGAATAATTGGCAGAACCAATTATTTCGGGTTCCCCAAGTTATAACACTAGAGAAGATGTTATAAATTGCGCCACTCTGCTAATTTGTAGAAATTTTGCTGCTAATTAGTAAAAAAAAAATTTTTGGTGACTTGTGTTGTTTAAGCAGTAATTGTGTCCCGATTAACCCAGACCATAAGCTGTTGATTTATTCACTCGTGTACTTTAAAATGTGTCTAACATCTTAAATAAAATTAAACGATAATAGTTATTATAATAGTTTTATAAATAAGTAAGTTAATTATTATTTAGATATAGGAATGAAGATCATGTTAACTAAAGACGCCCCAAGAATACGATATAACAGCAGGTACACGCTTGTCAAAAGTTCATTCATCAACCTGTCGGTTTGTAAACAATTTCAGACCAGTAGAATTCCTGTCTGCGCCTGTGAGTGTGTGTAAACTGTCATAGTGAACCTCTCCCCCATTGTTGAGTTAAACAATAACGACTCCCTCTTTGTTAGTTCTATTGTGATAAGCAGCGTGTCTGTTCATGTGTTAGTAACCGAAGGGGGAATCTTTTGCCGAACGCATATGTAAGCCTGTGTGAGATTTCTCTCTCTACCAATGTAAAATGACAAAGCTTGTCATCTCATTTTGATTGTTTATTAATGAAAGAGTAAGAATACGATTGATTTATATTTTTATGTGTGTAAAAAAAAAAGATAGCGTTGTATAGTATCTAATGCAAATGTTTAATAATAACTGTTAATAAATGTTTACTGTGTACTGAAGTGTGTAGGCGATAATTGTGTATAGTATAGTAGAGCAAATAATATTATGACTTTACTTTCAAATAAATAATTGACTCAGTTAACCCTCCCTTATTAGAGAAAGTATTAAACCCATGTCCCAAATCAGTAACCTTGTAAACTGAGCCAAATAAAAAAAAAAACAAAGTAAATAAAGTGTTGTAAATAATTATGGTAAGTCGATAGGAAATAATTCTAGGTAAGTTTTTTTAAACCCCTAAAGTAATAATAAGTGAATAATAATAAGGCTGAATAAATCTTAAGTAAAACTAAATGTGTGTAACTTGTAGCAGTAAATTAGAGAAAGGTTAATAATAATAAAAGTATAGTTGAATCGTGAACACCCCAGTTGTGGCCAGTAAGAGAACAATAAAGCGTGTTAAGAAATTGTAGTAAGCAGCCACACTCTCCCTATTGTGATAAACCGTTGCCTCCCTAAACAATGAATACCACCGCACGTGAAATACAATGAATTGAGTAAAGTGTCTCCCCTTCCGCATAGTTTGTCTAGTTATTGTTAAAGAGATAATAAGAGTTACCATCGTGAGATTCCGCTTCTCTCAAGTAACTATAATCTAGAGTGGAGTATGGGATCCTCTTTAGATTATTTTAGAAGTAAGTCTATGGTATATAATCAAGATAGAATTATATACATGTAAAGTAACTAGTCACAACGGCGCCGGCTGAAAAGGATAATGATGAGGCAAAAAAGGTGCCAAGAGTTCATTTATGAATGCTGAAAGCTAACCTGTAGAGTTAGAGTAAGCTGATGTCAGTCGGGCCACGATATTGTGAGTTACTGTAATTAGAGAAATTAGTATTATAAGTTAGTACTATAAGAAGTGAGATAAAGGGAATTTCACGAAGGCGAACATTTAAATGAGAACAAGATCATTTAAAGAGAGAGAAAAAAAAACAAACCTTGCACTAATAATAAATAATAATAATAATAGAAAAATATCACACGGTACACCCCGAGCATACTCCCGGTACATTGCTAACCAACTTGTCAGGAGTCTGTGTTGGTTAAGAGGTGGAGTATGTGACGATTTAAATTGTAACCATTATTAAAAAGAAAGAAATAAAAAAAAAATTAAGGTTGCGAGCCATTAACCATTTAAATCTCACAATAATAATAAAAACATGTAGGTACTAAGTGTGAAAGGAAGAAGTAATTAATAAGGGCAAAGAAACTGTAATAAAGAGGCATATTGTAAATAATTATTATTGTCGTATTTAACCCTTGCTTGCTATCAGGCGCCTACCTGTTGATTCCGGACTCGACATGTTTTCCGAGTCTTCTGTAATTAAGAATAAAATAAAAAACTAATGTTAATAATTAAAGAATCTGAAGACACAGATAGTCACTAAAATAACTCATTTAAATTATGTATTTTTATCTAGGGATAGTTTGTATAAATAAAGAGGTTTATTTAGAGAGAGACAGGGACTATATTCTCGCGGAATAAACACCCCACTACCTCTTATGCAGTACCAGTGGAAGCGGGCGAAAAATCTCTCTCTCGCTATGAAGACTCCAAGCAGTGCACACGCACGAGCAAAAGCTCTGTTGGAATGTTGTGTGATTTGTTGTTAGTTTGGCTTATTTCAAATGTAGTTTATTAACTGCTACACAAAAGAGTGTAACATGTAACTTTAATTAAAAATCAGAAACGTGGTAACAAGAAGAAATATGTGACAACAAAAGTACGAGTATTAATAACGATGACTTCACCAACTGACGACACTTTTCAACATCCTACCCGGAGAGGTGAACTACCAGAATTTGCAACTCTAGTAGACCCGACAGAAGATGCAGTTCGAGACATCAAAGAATCTACGCCTACCATCGTAGAAGGTTCGACCTAGACTGCAGACGTTTAAGCCTTTAATGACTAAATAAAACCAGACCTAGATGAGGACGACGCTTTTAAGGATTCCCAAGACGGACACTCCCGGAGGAAATTTCTACATACCAAATTAAAGGTGACTCGATAGCACGTCTATCGAGGAATAAATAATAATTATAATTGTAACGCAATACACTTTAAAAGAGAGACTTTTCAGAGACGATTAAACTTGTAAAGATTAAAAAGAATTAACTCTAAGAATTTAATGTAACTATTCAGACATCATACATTGTAACAGTTTAAATCTTAATGTATCGTAGTATAATTAATACCATTCTTCAAATGGAATAACAATGAAGCATAAAACTAAAGGTCTTGCAAGCTAATATCATGAACTGAATATAATTAAAAGTTTGATGACTAAATACCTAAGGTTACCCGGTGATGCGGTTTGGAAGCTCTTGAAGAATCGCGAGTTATTCCAAAGACGCTAATAAGGAAGGCTGGATTGTTTGTTAGAAAGAAGTGGACTGTATTCAAGATATTGAACATGCGTTTATTGAATAATTTGGTTTGTTAGTTACGATCGGCACGTGCGGATGCATTTTGAGGCGATAATGCCCGAAATCAACTTTGAATGAAATCGTGGTCCATGGTAGATGGACGCAGGTAGACGATTAAAGTTGAATGTTATAAATGTATGCTGAATAATAGCCAAAAGCCGCGGCTGTAAGAGAAGTGTTTAACGAGAGTTGCGCTCGGAGTCGTGGTATAAACTAAACTAATACTGGCTTGCAGTCGGCTAGGCTGGCCGATTGCAAGGTTTGATAAAAGCGTGACGTCATCCGCGCGTGCCGTGCAATGTTAGTAGGCTGCTTACAACTGACAAAACAGTACAAAGTTTAAACATACTGCCCGCCAAAATCGGGACGATTTTGTACATTAACGGTTAAATTGAACAATATAATAATTAGACTTACATGTCGTAAGCGATACAACAATTGGCGCACTGGCCAGAGAGCATAGACACAATAAACATAATATACTTAAAGACTTATACATAAAATTTTTAAAAAACAAAAATCATTAATCTAGCACAAAGCTTAAGTCAAAACAAAACAATTTCTGTGCTAGAAAAGGTACAACAAATAAAAAATCGTGATAAAAATGAACCTTTACATAACTGAACATGATCTCTCTTAAAGCATAACATGTTGATAAAAAATACATATATTTAAACCTTGACAAACGTAAATAATAATCTTAAATTATATAAGAGAAACCATCTTGATCACTGCTTCATATATAGTAATAGAAATAATAGAAACATAATGTTATCATAATCGTATCAAAGTTCAATGGTACATGACATTGAAAAATACAATACACATATAGAATAATTGACACTTGTGGTTCTCAGAATTTGAATCACACAAACATATTAACGATACACAACATTCATAATAATTGATAGTACATATGAGACATAGTCACTGTTGCTGTAATAGCTTGCGACACTTAACAATGTTACAATGCTTATGATACAATTGACTTGTATGCTCGCCCCGGGGAATGTCCCGGGCGTGTTCCATGTAATGACACGCACACACTCACACATACACACACACACACACACACCTCGTGTGTCTCGTATGGCACGCATACGATTAGCTTGTTGCCACCGGAAGGGGGCATAATTTGTGGATGGGTCGGCGTAAGATACCTAGCGCAGTGCGTACTTCTGCGACGCATACTAAGGAATCTTGACCCGGAAAAACATTGGTAATTACCCCACGCTTCCATTCTAGAGGGGGGGAATTGTCATCCAAAATGAGGACAAGTTGTCCGACCTTCAAATTTTTAAATGGGGTGCGCCATTTATTGCGCTGCTGCAGCTGGTGCAGATAATCCCTAGACCACCGTTTCCAGATGGTCTGCGTAAATTTTTGGAGCAGAAGCCATCTGCCCAAATGAGTATTATTGCCTTGTGTATAGTCGGGTTCCGGAAGTGCCGTCAGTGGAGCACCGACCAAAAAATGAGCGGGTGTTAAGGGTTCAGGGTCTCTAGCATCGTCGGACACGGCGCATAACGGGCGTGAATTAAGGCAAGCCTCAATTTGAGAAAGAAGGGTAGAATATTCCTCAAAATTCAAGATCGTACCGCCAATTACGCGACGTAAATGGAATTTAACACTCCTTACACCACTTTCCCACAAACCACCGAAATGAGGGGCTGAAGGGGGGATAAAGGACCATTTGATGCCGTGGAGACCGCAAAACTCCAGAGAAGATTGTTCAACTTCCTTGGAGGTTAAAAATTTGTACCAATCATGCAACGTGTGGTTGGACGACGAAAATTCGTGCCATTATCCGAAAATATTTGCGCGGGAATACCTCTGCGCGATATGAACCTTTTTAAAGCCGCTATAAAGGCGTTGGAAGTAAGATCCGACACCAATTCTAAATGGATGGCCCTAGTACACATGCATATAAATAGAGCGATATATGCCTTGGTCGTGGACTTAGAGCGCTGCCCGCCATGGCGCAAAAACACCGGACCTGCGTAATCCACGGCCGACTGTGAGAATGGCCTTGACGGCGTGACCCTAGAAGAGGGTAATTGACCGAGTAATTGATTCGCGCCTTTAGCCCGGAAACGAAAACAAGTGACACACTTATGTATCACTGAGCGGATATAGGACTTATCGTGTATGATCCAATACTTAAGCCTAAGCGAAGCTTGAGTTGATTGCACTCCAGCGTGCAACAAACGGATGTGTTCGTATTCAATTATTAATCTCGTGAGATGAGAGTGCGGGTGTAAAATTATTTGGTGTTTAGTCTCGTAGCTAAGTGGGGAGAATTGCAAGCGTCCACCCACTCTTAAAATGCCTGATTTATCCAGGAATGGGTTGAGAGCAAGAATTTTACTACTGCGTGGAAGGCACCAGTGTGCCTCAAGTTCCCTAACCTCTACGTCGAAATGCAACTTCTGAGATTGCCGGACAAAAACCAAGAGCGTGTCAGACAATTCTTGAGCCGACAAAAAGGACGTGTCTCTATCAACCACCGCGAGCCTAGAATTGCGAAGAAATCGACGGCAGTATGCGAAGACGCGAATAAGCCTCGTAAGAGATGAATAGTTTTCAATGTAACTATGTGTTGAGGACGCGACAATTAGTGAGGTTTGAGCCTGCTTGCGACGTTCCTCTTCAATGTCGGGAAAGGTACAGGGAGTATTAATGTCGAACGCGCTGACCGGCCATGAGGCCGCATCACGAGCCAACCAGGAGGGACCATGCCACCATTGAGCATGACAGTGCAGACTACGAGGGAGGCAACCGCGCGATAAAACGTCGGCAGGGTTGTCATTCGATACTACATGACGCCAAGTTCCCCTGCTGCTAACAAGACGCTGTATTTCTGCGACACGGTTAGCCACAAATACCTTCCAGCGGGAAGATTGCTGATGTATCCAGTACAACGCTATCATCGAATCCGAATAAAGATATAATCCGTCAAAATTGTAATCGACGGCATTTAAAACCTTGGACGTTAATTGAGCCAACAATAAACAAGCACAAAGTTCAAGTCTAGGAAGCGTTATCTGTTTCAGCGGAGCGACCCTAGATTTAGCACACAACAAGTTTGATGATATGGCGCCGTTCGAATAGACCGCCCGCACATAAATGCAACACGCGTAACCTTTAACCGAAGCGTCGGCGAATCCGTGCAGCTGCAATGAACTAACTGGGTAACTGTTCGAACTCTTAACCGACCTCGTAATCTCAAAATGAGTGTCGGAGACTAATTGGGTGTATAATTCCGACCATTGATTGGCTAGTGACCCGGACAAGGGTTCGTCCCAATCAGTGCCCGCCAACCACAACTGCTGCACGAAATGCTTGCAGCAAAATGTGATGGGAGCAATTAGACCTAGTGGATCATAGATCCCGGCAATGATTGACAACACGCTTCTCTTGTTGAGAACGGTTAGATTGTCATCACCCCTAACGGTGTACAAAAAGTTATCCCCCTCAACATTCCACTGTATGCCCAAGGTACGCACGTTTTGACCCTTGCTGAAGTCACGGGTTACTTGGGCGCGAAGAGTCATAATCTTATGGTGGTTAGAGAACCATTTGTGTAACGAAAAACCATACCTCCTCAACAACTTCTCGATCTCGCCTTTCATTTCAGCTAAGCTGTTCGGATCATCCGAACCCGTTATGAGATCGTCTACGTAAAAGTCATTTGCTATGGCCTTAGCAGCGGTAGGGTAGTCGGCTTTATTTTCATATGCTATTTGAGCCAGACAACGCGTAGCAAGGAAGGAGGCACTAGCAGTGCCATATGTAACCGTCCTTAACGCGTAATGTCGCAATTCCTTATGCGGTGCATCACGCCAAACAATGCGTTGCAAGTTTGAATCCTTAGGATTAACAATGATCTGGCGATACATCTTTTCAATGTCCGCAATAAGTACGTATCGGTGGGTGCGGAACCGAACCATTATCGAAAACAGATCCTGCTGGATCGTAGGACCGACCATTAAAGTGTCGTTAAGGGACAAATTATTGGTGGTTTTAGCGGATGCGTCAAATACCACGCGCAATTTAGTGGTTAAGCTAGAGTCTTTGAAGACTGCGTGATGGGGCAGATAAAAGATCTCTGACCTGTCAAGCGACAGATCGTATTCATTAAGCGGCGACATGTGGCCAAGTCTTAAGTAGTCATTCATGAACTCACTATAATCCTTGTAAAGGGTAGGGTTCTGCTTGAATTTGAATACCAACGATTGGAATCTTCGTATTGCTCCGCGGAGAGAATCTCCCAAATAAGATTTATCAGATCTGCGGGGCAGGGCTACCATGAATCTCCCGTCGCGATTGCGGCTAGTGTTTTTCACGAAATGCCTTTCACACGGTGAGTCCTCAGATCGGGTTTCGCGACTAGAGATTTCCTCCAACTTCCAAAATTCCTTTAGTTGCGAGGAAACCTGATTATCATCCTTACAGACCATAAATGAAGAAACCGTTTTAGTCACATCGACGTTGAATGGTAAGTCACCGGCCAAAATAAATCCTAACTTGGTTTCCTGAATTATAGGAAAGTGTGGTCCGCGCGTATATTTCACAGGTTCAATTAATTGTAGAAAATATTGAGCGCCGATTAATATATCGACTTGCGATGAGCAATGTAGGTGAGGATCCGCCAGGAATATGCGCTTGGGTAAATTTAAAGAGGTAAGATTGAATGACTCCGCCGGTAAATTATTAGTTATACTGGGTAGTACGGCACAATGTACGTTTAACGTGAAGGGTTTATAGCGTGAATGTAGCCTTACATTAGTGCTGAAGTCAGCCTGGGAAAGCGAGTTGTTTATACCCGTAATGGGCAATTGCGATTTAACTAATTGGAGGCCCAACCTGCGGGCGAAATCCATTGTGCAAAAGTTCGCTTGAGAACCGGAATCCAGTAATATCCTAACGGGAAATTTTTTGCCGACCTTATTGTATGTCATACAGACGGCGGTAGATAACAATACCGATTTATTGGTCTGTGATTTCAGTGAACACTGGTTGTTAACAGAAGTCACGTCCCTGTTGGGGACATGAATCGTGGTGTGGTGACGCCTAGAACATTTTTTACACGAAAATTTGGAGGGACATTTTGAACCCTCGTGTCCCGAACGGAGACAGTTTAAGCAAAGTTTGTTTTTTAGTAACGCATTTTTTCTATCAGGGATAGACAGCGATATAAATTGTGGGCAATCGCTAAGTCTATGTCCACCGTTACATAGCCTGCATAAATTATTTCTAATATGTGAGTGGAATGCGCCCTTTGGAGTGGTTATCTGTTTAACTGCCTTGCGATAAGGAGACTTATCGCTTTTGTTCAACCTGCTCGTTGGGCTAGTCGCGTTATCGATATTTTGCAGTAGTTTCCTACGTGCATTTAAAAAATTTATAAAACTATTAAAATCAGGGAGTTTATGCTCCGATAAACTCTCTTTCCACAAACGTAAAGTGTAACTGTCAAGTTTTTTGGCTAGATAATTTACGACAATAATTTCAAACGTGTTGACTGGCAGTTTGAGATTATTTAAAGCGTTTATATTTCCAGAGATTTGATCAATAAATTGCGATATGCTACCTTGGGATTCCTGCTGGACTAATGGTACGTCTAGTACATTCCACACGTGGTGAGCGGAGACAATCAGCTTACTATCATATCTATTCCTCAACAGATCGATAGCCACCGCGTAATTTTCATGTGTTATGGGTAATGATTTTATTACGTTAAGCGCCTCGCCATGTAATGACGAGTGCAAATAATGAAGCTTCTGTATATCTGTCAGGTCTGTTCTGACATGAATTAGTTCCATAAAAATATGGTAATAATGTTGCCATTCCACAATACTACCCTCGAACCGTGGTAATTTTATTGGTTCCAATTGAATGGGGGTTGTTTTAGGCTGTTTACCATCAGTATTAATTAGTGGTTTTTGGTTCAAGTGCTCAGATTGCTCCAACAAGTGTTGCAATTTGCATTCTATAGCACAGAGATCATCCTCCGTTTGCACTCTATCACTTGTTGACGCAACGTCTGCTTCCTCAGCCTCGATTTGTGACTGTATCTCGTCATATTTGGTGGATAATTCCATCAAATGACGCAGTTTTATTTTGAGCGCATGAGGATCGCTGTTTAACACATCAAAATTATCCGCGAAGGTATTTATTCGGGATATTGAGGCCTTAATTGTACCTCGTTTTTTTATCAGAGCCCTTACATCGGCCATTATTACAGTTTGAGATAAAAAAGGGAAAGATATTTAGAAACAATTGAGCATCGAGCATGTGAACCACAAACTTAATTTTGAATGAGTTTAAATACGTTTGGTAGCTAGCGATCGTTGGTTTGAACATAAACTTACTCTCTCTAACTAATCAAACTCGTTGGCAGTTAAATTATTGAAATTATAAATCTAAATGATTACAAAGTATAGCTTTATCTTTAAAGTTCTGACTGATAATGAGCTGCCAACCATCTATTAATTTATATTGTGTAATAAGTTAATTGTTTATATAAATATGTCAAAAAATACACACTGGGTGAAATATTATTAAAAATAAATCAAATATAGGTAAAGTTTATAGTCACGTGGCCGTCGATCCATTCGTGATGAAGCTGGCTTCGATCCCGTTTGGAGCTGCTACACCTCCTGTCTCTGCCGGTTAGCCGTTGCCTCATGTTGTACCCTCCATCATTTAAAGCTGTGGAATCTTGAAAATGTTGTCCTGTTTCGTCCCGTCGTCTCTGGTCTACTGCTTGGCTGAATCTTGTCGAGATGACTGCGACGTGCTTCACGATGTGAAATCCTGCCTGATTGGACCAAAAATGATGTCGTTTTTGGCCTGAAATGTGAAATCCGGTCCGGTGGGACCAAAAATGATGCGGTTTGGAAGCTCTTGAAGAATCGCGAGTTATTCCAAAGACGCTAATAAGGAAGGCTGGATTGTTTGTTAGAAAGAAGTGGACTGTATTCAAGATATTGAACATGCGTTTATTGAATAATTTGGTTTGTTAGTTACGATCGGCACGTGCGGATGCATTTTGAGGCGATAATGCCCGAAATCAACTTTGAATGAAATCGTGGTCCATGGTAGATGGACGCAGGTAGACGATTAAAGTTGAATGTTATAAATGTATGCTGAATAATAGCCAAAAGCCGCGGCTGTAAGAGAAGTGTTTAACGAGAGTTGCGCTCGGAGTCGTGGTATAAACTAAACTAATACTGGCTTGCAGTCGGCTAGGCTGGCCGATTGCAAGGTTTGATAAAAGCGTGACGTCATCCGCGCGTGCCGTGCAATGTTAGTAGGCTGCTTACAACTGACAAAACAGTACAAAGTATAAACACCCGGATCCGTGGTATAGCTAAATAAAATCTGTTGTGATCCCAAAGTTTAAATAAAGAATTCAAATAACTTTAATAATTCAATTAGTAATGTCATGGGATCTATCTTTTGAGTAATTGTTATTTTTTCAAATGTTTAATAAAGAGAAGTCTTCTTGTTACACACATATACTGAGTACATAAATCAACAGTTTTCCCATTCCCTGATTCCTTTTATATTTACTCTGTGTTGTTCTGATTAAATTTCAGCTCGTCGAATAAGGCAGCCTGAATAATTGGCAGAACCAATTATTTCGGGTTCCCCAAGTTATAACACTAGAGAAGATGTTATAAATTGCGCCACTCTGCTAATTTGTAGAAATTTTGCTGCTAATTAGTAAAAAAAAAATTTTTGGTGACTTGTGTTGTTTAAGCAGTAATTGTGTCCCGATTAACCCAGACCATAAGCTGTTGATTTATTCACTCGTGTACTTTAAAATGTGTCTAACATCTTAAATAAAATTAAACGATAATAGTTATTATAATAGTTTTATAAATAAGTAAGTTAATTATTATTTAGATATAGGAATG
Source organism: Magicicada septendecula (assembly GCA_034769895.1). Classification (NCBI taxonomy): domain Eukaryota; kingdom Metazoa; phylum Arthropoda; class Insecta; order Hemiptera; family Cicadidae; genus Magicicada; species Magicicada septendecula. Next base: position 187,255,857 of record CM068375.1, read on the forward strand.
AAGATCATGTTAACTAAAGACGCCCCAAGAATACGATATAACAGCAGGTACACGCTTGTCAAAAGTTCATTCATCAACCTGTCGGTTTGTAAACAATTTCAGACCAGTAGAATTCCTGTCTGCGCCTGTGAGTGTGTGTAAACTGTCATAGTGAACCTCTCCCCCATTGTTGAGTTAAACAATAACGACTCCCTCTTTGTTAGTTCTATTGTGATAAGCAGCGTGTCTGTTCATGTGTTAGTAACCGAAGGGGGAATCTTTTGCCGAACGCATATGTAAGCCTGTGTGAGATTTCTCTCTCTACCAATGTAAAATGACAAAGCTTGTCATCTCATTTTGATTGTTTATTAATGAAAGAGTAAGAATACGATTGATTTATATTTTTATATGTGTGTAAAAAAAAAAGATAGCGTTGTATAGTATCTAATGCAAATGTTTAATAATAACTGTTAATAAATGTTTACCGTGTACTGAAGTGTGTAGGCGATAATTGTGTATAGTATAGTAGAGCAAATAATATTATGACTTTACTTTCAAATAAATAATTGACTCAGTTAACCCTCCCTTATTAGAGAAAGTATTAAACCCATGTCCCAAATCAGTAACCTTGTAAACTGAGCCAAATAAAAAAAAAACAAAGTAAATAAAGTGTTGTAAATAATTATGGTAAGTCGATAGGAAATAATTCTAGGTAAGTTTTTTTAAACCCCTAAAGTAATAATAAGTGAATAATAATAAGGCTGAATAAATCTTAAGTAAAACTAAATGTGTGTAACTTGTAGCAGTAAATTAGAGAAAGGTTAATAATAATAAAAGTATAGTTGAATCGTGAACACCCCAGTTGTGGCCAGTAAGAGAACAATAAAGCGTGTTAAGAAATTGTAGTAAGCAGCCACACTCTCCCTATTGTGATAAACCGTTGCCTCCCTAAACAATGAATACCACCGCACGTGAAATACAATGAATTGAGTAAAGTGTCTCCCCTTCCGCATAGTTTGTCTAGTTATTGTTAAAGAGATAATAAGAGTTACCATCGTGAGATTCCGCTTCTCTCAAGTAACTATAATCTAGAGTGGAGTATGGGATCCTCTTTAGATTATTTTAGAAGTAAGTCTATGGTATATAATCAAGATAGAATTATATACATGTAAAGTAACTAGTCACAACGGCGCCGGCTGAAAAGGATAATGATGAGGCAAAAAAGGTGCCAAGAGTTCATTTATGAATGCTGAAAGCTAACCTGTAGAGTTAGAGTAAGCTGATGTCAGTCGGGCCACGATATTGTGAGTTACTGTAATTAGAGAAATTAGTATTATAAGTTAGTACTATAAGAAGTGAGATAAAGGGAATTTCACGAAGGCGAACATTTAAATGAGAACAAGATCATTTAAAGAGAGAGAAAAAAAAAACAAACCTTGCACTAATAATAAATAATAATAATAATAGAAAAATTTCACACGGTACACCCCGAGCATACTCCCGGTACATTGCTAACCAACTTGTCAGGAGTCTGTGTTGGTTAAGAGGCGGAGTATGTGACGATTTAAATTGTAACCATTATTAAAAAGAAAGAAATAAAAAAAAATTAAGGTTGCGAGCCATTAACCATTTAAATCTCACAATAATAATAAAAACATGTAGGTACTAAGTGTGAAAGGAAGAAGTAATTAATAAGGGCAAAGAAACTGTAATAAAGAGGCATATTGTAAATAATTATTATTGTCGTATTTAACCCTTGCTTGCTATCAGGCGCCTACCTGTTGATTCCGGACTCGACATGTTTTCCGAGTCTTCTGTAATTAAGAATAAAATAAAAAACTAATGTTAATAATTAAAGAATCTGAAGACACAGATAGTCACTAAAATAACTCATTTAAATTATGTATTTTTATCTAGGGATAGTTTGTATAAATAAAGAGGTTTATTTAGAGAGAGACAGGGACTATATTCTTGCGGAATAAACACCCCACTACCTCTTATGCAGTACCAGTGGAAGCGGGCGAAAAATCTCTCTCTCGCTATGAAGACTCCAAGCAGTGCACACGCACGAGCAAAAGCTCTGTTGGAATGTTGTGTGATTTGTTGTTAGTTTGGCTTATTTCAAATGTAGTTTATTAACTGCTACACAAAAGAGTGTAACATGTAACTTTAATTAAAAATCAGAAACGTGGTAACAAGAAGAAATATGTGACAACAAAAGTACGAGTATTAATAACGATGACTTCACCAACTGACGACACTTTTCAACATCCTACCCGGAGAGGTGAACTACCAGAATTTGCAACTCTAGTAGACCCGACAGAAGATGCAGTTCGAGACATCAAAGAATCTACGCCTACCATCGTAGAAGGTTCGACCTAGACTGCAGACGTTTAAGCCTTTAATGACTAAAACCAGACCTAGATGAGGACGACGCTTTTAAGGATTCCCAAGACGGACACTCCCGGAGGAAATTTCTACATACCAAATTAAAGGTGACTCGATAGCACGTCTATCGAGGAATAAATAATAATTATAATTGTAACACAATACACTTTAAAAGAGAGACTTTTCAGAGACGATTAAACTTGTAAAGATTAAAAAGAATTAACTCTAAGAATTTAATGTAACTATTCAGACATCATACATTGTAACAGTTTAAATCTTAATGTATCGTAGTATAATTAATACCATTCTTCAAATGGAATAACAATGAAGCATAAAACTAAAGGTCTTGCAAGCTAATATCATGAACTGAATATAATTAAAAGTTTGATGACTAAATACCTAAGGTTACCCGGATCCGTGGTATAGCTAAATAAAATCTGTTGTGATCCCAAAGTTTAAATAAAGAATTCAAATAACTTTAATAATTCAATTAGTAATGTCATGGGATCTATCTTTTGAGTAATTGTTATTTTTTCAAATGTTTAATAAAGAGAAGTCTTCTTGTTACACACATATACTGAGTACATAAATCAACAGTTTTCCCATTCCCTGATTCCTTTTATATTTACTCTGTGTTGTTCTGATTAAATTTCAGCTCGTCGAATAAGGCAGCCTGAATAATTGGCAGAACCAATTATTTCGGGTTCCCCAAGTTATAACACTAGAGAAGATGTTATAAATTGCGCCACTCTGCTAATTTGTAGAAATTTTGCTGCTAATTAGTAAAAAAAAAATTTTTGGTGACTTGTGTTGTTTAAGCAGTAATTGTGTCCCGATTAACCCAGACCATAAGCTGTTGATTTATTCACTCGTGTACTTTAAAATGTGTCTAACATCTTAAATAAAATTAAACGATAATAGTTATTATAATAGTTTTATAAATAAGTAAGTTAATTATTATTTAGATATAGGAATGAAGATCATGTTAACTAAAGACGCCCCAAGAATACGATATAACAGCAGGTACACGCTTGTCAAAAGTTCATTCATCAACCTGTCGGTTTGTAAACAATTTCAGACCAGTAGAATTCCTGTCTGCGCCTGTGAGTGTGTGTAAACTGTCATAGTGAACCTCTACCCCATTGTTGAGTTAAACAATAACGACTCCCTCTTTGTTAGTTCTATTGTGATAAGCAGCGTGTCTGTTCATGTGTTAGTAACCGAAGGGGGAATCTTTTGCCGAACGCATATGTAAGCCTGTGTGAGATTTCTCTCTCTACCAATGTAAAATGACAAAGCTTGTCATCTCATTTTGATTGTTTATTAATGAAAGAGTAAGAATACGATTGATTTATATTTTTATATGTGTGTAAAAAAAAAAGATAGCGTTGTATAGTATCTAATGCAAATGTTTAATAATAACTGTTAATAAATGTTTACCGTGTACTAAAGTGTGTAGGCGATAATTGTGTATAGTATAGTAGAGCAAATAATATTATGACTTAACTTTCAAATAAATAATTGACTCAGTTAACCCTCCCTTATTAGAGAAAGTATTAAACCCATGTCCCAAATCAGTAACCTTGTAAACTGAGCCAAATAAAAAAAAAACAAAGTAAATAAAGTGTTGTAAATAATTATGGTAAGTCGATAGGAAATAATTCTAGGTAAGTTTTTTTAAACCCCTACAGTAATAATAAGTGAATAATAATAAGGCTGAATAAATCTTAAGTAAAACTAAATGTGTGTAACTTGTAGCAGTAAATTAGAGAAAGGTTAATAATAATAAAAGTATAGTTGAATCGTGAACACCCAAGTTGTGGCCAGTAAGAGAACAATAAAGCGTGTTAAGAAATTGTAGTAAGCAGCCACACTCTCCCTATTGTGATAAACCGTTGCCTCCCTAAACAATGAATACCACCGCACGTGAAATACAATGAATTGAGTAAAGTGTCTCCCCTTCCGCATAGTTTGTCTAGTTATTGTTAAAGAGATAATAAGAGTTACCATCGTGAGATTCCGCTTCTCTCAAGTAACTATAATCTAGAGTGGAGTATGGGATCCTCTTTAGATTATTTTAGAAGTAAGTCTATGGTATATAATCAAGATAGAATTATATACATGTAAAGTAACTAGTCACAACGGCGCCGGCTGAAAAGGATAATGATGAGGCAAAAAAGGTGCCAAGAGTTCATTTATGAATGCTGAAAGCTAACCTGTAGAGTTAGAGTAAGCTGATGTCAGTCGGGCCACGATATTGTGAGTTACTGTAATTAGGGAAATTAGTATTATAAGTTAGTACTATAAGAAGTGAGATAAAGGGAATTTCACGAAGGCGAACATTTAAATGAGAACAAGATCATTTAAAGAGAAAAAAAAAACAAACCTTGCACTAATAATAAATAATAATAATAATAGAAAAATTTCACAAGGTACACCCCGAGCATACTCCCGGTACATTGCTAACCAACTTGTCAGGAGTCTGTGTTGGTTAAGAGGCGGAGTATGTGACGATTTAAATTGTAACCATTATTAAAAAGAAAGAAATAAAAAAAAAATTAAGGTTGCGAGCCATTAACCATTTAAATCTCACAATAATAATAAAAACATGTAGGTACTAAGTGTGAAAGGAAGAAGTAATTAATAAGGGCAAAGAAACTGTAATAAAGAGGCATATTGTAAATAATTATTATTGTCGTATTTAACCCTTGCTTGCTATCAGGCGCCTACCTATTGATTCCGGACTCGCCATGTTTTCCGAGTCTTCTGTAATTAAGAATAAAATAAAAAACTAATGTTAATAATTAAAGAATCTGAAGACACAGATAGTCACTAAAATAACTCATTTAAATTATGTATTTTTATCTAGGGATAGTTTGTATAAATAAAGAGGTTTATTTAGAGAGAGACAGGGACTATATTCTCGCGGAATAAACACCCCACTACCTCTTATGCAGTACCAGTGGAAGCGGGCGAAAAATCTCTCTCTCGCTATGAAGACTCCAAGCAGTGCACACGCACGAGCAAAAGCTCTGTTGGAATGTTGTGTGATTTGTTGTTAGTTTGGCTTATTTCAAATGTAGTTTATTAACTGCTACACAAAAGAGTGTAACATGTAACTTTAATTAAAAATCAGAAACGTGGTAACAAGAAGAAATATGTGACAACAAAAGTACGAGTATTAATAACGATGACTTCACCAACTGACGACACTTTTCAACATCCTACCCGGAGAGGTGAACTACCAGAATTTGCAACTCTAGTAGACCCGACAGAAGATGCAGTTCGAGACATCAAAGAATCTACGCCTACCATCGTAGAAGGTTCGACCTAGACTGCAGACGTTTAAGCCTTTAATGACTAAAACCAGACCTAGATGAGGACGACGCTTTTAAGGATTCCCAAGACGGACACTCCCGGAGGAAATTTCTACATACCAAATTAAAGGTGACTCGATAGCACGTCTATCGAGGAATAAATAATAATTATAATTGTAACACAATACACTTTAAAAGAGAGACTTTTCAGAGACGATTAAACTTGTAAAGATTAAAAAGAATTAACTCTAAGAATTTAATGTAACTATTCAGACATCATACATTGTAACAGTTTAAATCTTAATGTATCGTAGTATAATTAATACCATTCTTCAAATGGAATAACAATGAAGCATAAAACTAAAGGTCTTGCAAGCTAATATCATGAACTGAATATAATTAAAAGTTTGATGACTAAATACCTAAGGTTACCCGGATCCGTGGTATAGCTAAATAAAATCTGTTGTGATCCCAAAGTTTAAATAAAGAATTCAAATAACTTTAATAATTCAATTAGTAATGTCATGGGATCTATCTTTTGAGTAATTGTTATTTTTTCAAATGTTTAATAAAGAGAAGTCTTCTTGTTACACACATATACTGAGTACATAAATCAACAGTTTTCCCATTCCCTGATTCCTTTTATATTTACTCTGTGTTGTTTTGATTAAATTTCAGCTCGTCGAATAAGGCAGCCTGAATAATTGGCAGAACCAATTATTTCGGGTTCCCCAAGTTATAACACTAGAGAAGATGTTATAAATTGCGCCACTCTGCTAATTTGTAGAAATTTTGCTGCTAATTAGTAAAAAAAAAATTTTTGGTGACTTGTGTTGTTTAAGCAGTAATTGTGTCCCGATTAACCCAGACCATAAGCTGTTGATTTATTCACTCGTGTACTTTAAAATGTGTCTAACATCTTAAATAAAATTAAACGATAATAGTTATTATAATAGTTTTTATAAATAAGTAAGTTAATTATTATTTAGATATAGGAATGAAGATCATGTTAACTAAAGACGCCCCAAGAATACGATATAACAGCAGGTACACGCTTGTCAAAAGTTCATTCATCAACCTGTCGGTTTGTAAACAATTTCAGACCAGTAGAATTCCTGTCTGCGCCTGTGAGTGTGTGTAAACTGTCATAGTGAACCTCTCCCCCATTGTTGAGTTAAACAATAACGACTCCCTCTTTGTTAGTTCTATTGTGATAAGCAGCGTGTCTGTTCATGTGTTAGTAACCGAAGGGGGAATCTTTTGCCGAACGCATATGTAAGCCTGTGTGAGATTTCTCTCTCTACCAATGTAAAATGACAAAGCTTGTCATCTCATTTTGATTGTTTATTAATGAAAGAGTAAGAATACGATTGATTTATATTTTTATATGTGTGTAAAAAAAAAAGATAGCGTTGTATAGTATCTAATGCAAATGTTTAATAATAACTGTTAATAAATGTTTACCGTGTACTAAAGTGTGTAGGCGATAATTGTGTATAGTATAGTAGAGCAAATAATATTATGACTTAACTTTCAAATAAATAATTGACTCAGTTAACCCTCCCTTATTAGAGAAAGTATTAAACCCATGTCCCAAATCAGTAACCTTGTAAACTGAGCCAAATAAAAAAAAAACAAAGTAAATAAAGTGTTGTAAATAATTATGGTAAGTCGATAGGAAATAATTCTAGGTAAGTTTTTTTAAACCCCTAAAGTAATAATAAGTGAATAATAATAAGGCTGAATAAATCTTAAGTAAAACTAAATGTGTGTAACTTGTAGCAGTAAATTAGAGAAAGGTTAATAATAATAAAAGTATAGTTGAATCGTGAACACCCCAGTTGTGGCCAGTAAGAGAACAATAAAGCGTGTTAAGAAATTGTAGTAAGCAGCCACACTCTCCCTATTGTGATAAACCGTTGCCTCCCTAAACAATGAATACCACCGCACGTGAAATACAATGAATTGAGTAAAGTGTCTCCCCTTCCGCATAGTTTGTCTAGTTATTGTTAAAGAGATAATAAGAGTTACCATCGTGAGATTCCGCTTCTCTCAAGTAACTATAATCTAGAGTGGAGTATGGGATCCTCTTTAGATTATTTTAGAAGTAAGTCTATGGTATATAATCAAGATAGAATTATATACATGTAAAGTAACTAGTCACAACGGCGCCGGCTGAAAAGGATAATGATGAGGCAAAAAAGGTGCCAAGAGTTCATTTATGAATGCTGAAAGCTAACCTGTAGAGTTAGAGTAAGCTGATGTCAGTCGGGCCACGATATTGTGAGTTACTGTAATTAGGGAAATTAGTATTATAAGTTAGTACTATAAGAAGTGAGATAAAGGGAATTTCACGAAGGCAAACATTTAAATGAGAACAAGATCATTTAAAGAGAAAAAAAAAACAAACCTTGCACTAATAATAAATAATAATAATAATAGAAAAATTTCACACGGTACACCCCGAGCATACTCCCGGTACATTGCTAACCAACTTGTCAGGAGTCTGTGTTGGTTAAGAGGCGGAGTATGTGACGATTTAAATTGTAACCATTATTAAAAAGAAAGAAATAAAAAAAAAATTAAGGTTGCGAGCCATTAACCATTTAAATCTCACAATAATAATAAAAACATGTAGGTACTAAGTGTGAAAGGAAGAAGTAATTAATAAGGGCAAAGAAACTGTAATAAAGAGGCATATTGTAAATAATTATTATTGTCGTATTTAACCCTTGCTTGCTATCAGGCGCCTACCTATTGATTCCGGACTCGACATGTTTTCCGAGTCTTCTGTAATTAAGAATAAAATAAAAAACTAATGTTAATAATTAAAGAATCTGAAGACACAGATAGTCACTAAAATAACTCATTTAAATTATGTATTTTTATCTAGGGATAGTTTGTATAAATAAAGAGGTTTATTTAGAGAGAGACAGGGACTATATTCTCGCGGAATAAACACCCCACTACCTCTTATGCAGTACCAGTGGAAGCGGGCGAAAAATCTCTCTCTCGCTATGAAGACTCCAAGCAGTGCACACGCACGAGCAAAAGCTCTGTTGGAATGTTGTGTGATTTGTTGTTAGTTTGGCTTATTTCAAATGTAGTTTATTAACTGCTACACAAAAGAGTGTAACATGTAACTTTAATTAAAAATCAGAAACGTGGTAACAAGAAGAAATATGTGACAACAAAAGTACGAGTATTAATAACGATGACTTCACCAACTGACGACACTTTTCAACATCCTACCCGGAGAGGTGAACTACCAGAATTTGCAACTCTAGTAGACCCGACAGAAGATGCAGTTCGAGACATCAAAGAATCTACGCCTACCATCGTAGAAGGTTCGACCTAGACTGCAGACGTTTAAGCCTTTAATGACTAAAACCAGACCTAGATGAGGACGACGCTTTTAAGGATTCCCAAGACGGACACTCCCGGAGGAAATTTCTACATACCAAATTAAAGGTGACTCGATAGCACGTCTATCGAGGAATAAATAATAATTATAATTGTAACACAATACACTTTAAAAGAGAGACTTTTCAGAGACGATTAAACTTGTAAAGATTAAAAAGAATTAACTCTAAGAATTTAATGTAACTATTCAGACATCATACATTGTAACAGTTTAAATCTTAATGTATCGTAGTATAATTAATACCATTCTTCAAATGGAATAACAATGAAGCATAAAACTAAAGGTCTTGCAAGCTAATATCATGAACTGAATATAATTAAAAGTTTGATGACTAAATACCTAAGGTTACCCGGATCCGTGGTATAGCTAAATAAAATCTGTTGTGATCCCAAAGTTTAAATAAAGAATTCAAATAACTTTAATAATTCAATTAGTAATGTCATGGGATCTATCTTTTGAGTAATTGTTATTTTTTCAAATGTTTAATAAAGAGAAGTCTTCTTGTTACACACATATACTGAGTACATAAATCAACAGTTTTCCCATTCCCTGATTCCTTTTATATTTACTCTGTGTTGTTTTGATTAAATTTCAGCTCGTCGAATAAGGCAGCCTGAATAATTGGCAGAACCAATTATTTCGGGTTCCCCAAGTTATAACACTAGAGAAGATGTTATAAATTGCGCCACTCTGCTAATTTGTAGAAATTTTGCTGCTAATTAGTAAAAAAAAAATTTTTGGTGACTTGTGTTGTTTAAGCAGTAATTGTGTCCCGATTAACCCAGACCATAAGCTGTTGATTTATTCACTCGTGTACTTTAAAATGTGTCTAACATCTTAAATAAAATTAAACGATAATAGTTATTATAATAGTTTTATAAATAAGTAAGTTAATTATTATTTAGATATAGGAATGAAGATCATGTTAACTAAAGACGCCCCAAGAATACGATATAACAGCAGGTACACGCTTGTCAAAAGTTCATTCATCAACCTGTCGGTTTGTAAACAATTTCAGACCAGTAGAATTCCTGTCTGCGCCTGTGAGTGTGTGTAAACTGTCATAGTGAACCTCTCCCCCATTGTTGAGTTAAACAATAACGACTCCCTCTTTGTTAGTTCTATTGTGATAAGCAGCGTGTCTGTTCATGTGTTAGTAACCGAAGGGGGAATCTTTTGCCGAACGCATATGTAAGCCTGTGTGAGATTTCTCTCTCTACCAATGTAAAATGACAAAGCTTGTCATCTCATTTTGATTGTTTATTAATGAAAGAGTAAGAATACGATTGATTTATATTTTTATATGTGTGTAAAAAAAAAAGATAGCGTTGTATAGTATCTAATGCAAATGTTTAATAATAACTGTTAATAAATGTTTACCGTGTACTAAAGTGTGTAGGCGATAATTGTGTATAGTATAGTAGAGCAAATAATATTATGACTTAACTTTCAAATAAATAATTGACTCAGTTAACCCTCCCTTATTAGAGAAAGTATTAAACCCATGTCCCAAATCAGTAACCTTGTAAACTGAGCCAAATAAAAAAAAAACAAAGTAAATAAAGTGTTGTAAATAATTATGGTAAGTCGATAGGAAATAATTCTAGGTAAGTTTTTTTAAACCCCTAAAGTAATAATAAGTGAATAATAATAAGGCTGAATAAATCTTGAGTAAAACTAAATGTGTGTAACTTGTAGCAGTAAATTAGAGAAAGGTTAATAATAATAAAAGTATAGTTGAATCGTGAACACCCCAGTTGTGGCCAGTAAGAGAACAATAAAGCGTGTTAAGAAATTGTAGTAAGCAGCCACACTCTCCCTATTGTGATAAACCGTTGCCTCCCTAAACAATGAATACCACCGCACGTGAAATACAATGAATTGAGTAAAGTGTCTCCCCTTCCGCATAGTTTGTCTAGTTATTGTTAAAGAGATAATAAGAGTTACCATCATGAGATTCCGCTTCTCTCAAGTAACTATAATCTAGAGTGGAGTATGGGATCCTCTTTAGATTATTTTAGAAGTAAGTCTATGGTATATAATCAAGATAGAATTATATACATGTAAAGTAACTAGTCACAACGGCGCCGGCTGAAAAGGATAATGATGAGGCAAAAAAGGTGCCAAGAGTTCATTTATGAATGCTGAAAGCTAACCTGTAGAGTTAGAGTAAGCTGATGTCAGTCGGGCCACGATATTGTGAGTTACTGTAATTAGGGAAATTAGTATTATAAGTTAGTACTATAAGAAGTGAGATAAAGGGAATTTCACAAAGGCAAACATTTAAATGAGAACAAGATCATTTAAAGAAAAAAAAAAAACAAACCTTGCACTAATAATAAATAATAATAATAATAGAAAAATTTCACACGGTACACCCCGAGCATACTCCCGGTACATTGCTAACCAACTTGTCAGGAGTCTGTGTTGGTTAAGAGGCGGAGTATGTGACGATTTAAATTGTAACCATTATTAAAAAGAAAGAAATAAAAAAAAAATTAAGGTTGCGAGCCATTAACCATTTAAATCTCACAATAATAATAAAAACATGTAGGTACTAAGTGTGAAAGGAAGAAGTAATTAATAAGGGCAAAGAAACTGTAATAAAGAGGCATATTGTAAATAATTATTATTGTCGTATTTAACCCTTGCTTGCTATCAGGCGCCTACCTATTGATTCCGGACTCGACATGTTTTCCGAGTCTTCTGTAATTAAGAATAAAATAAAAAACTAATGTTAATAATTAAAGAATCTGAAGACACAGATAGTCACTAAAATAACTCATTTAAATTATGTATTTTTATCTAGGGATAGTTTGTATAAATAAAGAGGTTTATTTAGAGAGAGACAGGGACTATATTCTCGCGGAATAAACACCCCACTACCTCTTATGCAGTACCAGTGGAAGCGGGCGAAAAATCTCTCTCTCGCTATGAAGACTCCAAGCAGTGCACACGCACGAGCAAAAGCTCTGTTGGAATGTTGTGTGATTTGTTGTTAGTTTGGCTTATTTCAAATGTAGTTTATTAACTGCTACACAAAAGAGTGTAACATGTAACTTTAATTAAAAATCAGAAACGTGGTAACAAGAAGAAATATGTGACAACAAAAGTACGAGTATTAATAACGATGACTTCACCAACTGACGACACTTTTCAACATCCTACCCGGAGAGGTGAACTACCAGAATTTGCAACTCTAGTAGACCCGACAGAAGATGCAGTTCGAGACATCAAAGAATCTACGCCTACCATCGTAGAAGGTTCGACCTAGACTGCAGACGTTTAAGCCTTTAATGACTAAAACCAGACCTAGATGAGGACGACGCTTTTAAGGATTCCCAAGACGGACACTCCCGGAGGAAATTTCTACATACCAAATTAAAGGTGACTCGATAGCACGTCTATCGAGGAATAAATAATAATTATAATTGTAACACAATACACTTTAAAAGAGAGACTTTTCAGAGACGATTAAACTTGTAAAGATTAAAAAGAATTAACTCTAAGAATTTAATGTAACTATTCAGACATCATACATTGTAACAGTTTAAATCTTAATGTATCGTAGTATAATTAATACCATTCTTCAAATGGAATAACAATGAAGCATAAAACTAAAGGTCTTGCAAGCTAATATCATGAACTGAATATAATTAAAAGTTTGATGACTAAATACCTAAGGTTACCCGGATCCGTGGTATAGCTAAATAAAATCTGTTGTGATCCCAAAGTTTAAATAAAGAATTCAAATAACTTTAATAATTCAATTAGTAATGTCATGGGATCTATCTTTTGAGTAATTGTTATTTTTTCAAATGTTTAATAAAGAGAAGTCTTCTTGTTACACACATATACTGAGTACATAAATCAACAGTTTTCCCATTCCCTGATTCCTTTTATATTTACTCTGTGTTGTTTTGATTAAATTTCAGCTCGTCGAATAAGGCAGCCTGAATAATTGGCAGAACCAATTATTTCGGGTTCCCCAAGTTATAACACTAGAGAAGATGTTATAAATTGCGCCACTCTGCTAATTTGTAGAAATTTTGCTGCTAATTAGTAAAAAAAAAATTTTTGGTGACTTGTGTTGTTTAAGCAGTAATTGTGTCCCGATTAACCCAGACCATAAGCTGTTGATTTATTCACTCGTGTACTTTAAAATGTGTCTAACATCTTAAATAAAATTAAACGATAATAGTTATTATAATAGTTTTATAAATAAGTAAGTTAATTATTATTTAGATATAGGAATGAAGATCATGTTAACTAAAGACGCCCCAAGAATACGATATAACAGCAGGTACACGCTTGTCAAAAGTTCATTCATCAACCTGTCGGTTTGTAAACAATTTCAGACCAGTAGAATTCCTGTCTGCGCCTGTGAGTGTGTGTAAACTGTCATAGTGAACCTCTCCCCCATTGTTGAGTTAAACAATAACGACTCCCTCTTTGTTAGTTCTATTGTGATAAGCAGCGTGTCTGTTCATGTGTTAGTAACCGAAGGGGGAATCTTTTGCCGAACGCATATGTAAGCCTGTGTGAGATTTCTCTCTCTACCAATGTAAAATGACAAAGCTTGTCATCTCATTTTGATTGTTTATTAATGAAAGAGTAAGAATACGATTGATTTATATTTTTATATGTGTGTAAAAAAAAAAGATAGCGTTGTATAGTATCTAATGCAAATGTTTAATAATAACTGTTAATAAATGTTTACCGTGTACTAAAGTGTGTAGGCGATAATTGTGTATAGTATAGTAGAGCAAATAATATTATGACTTAACTTTCAAATAAATAATTGACTCAGTTAACCCTCCCTTATTAGAGAAAGTATTAAACCCATGTCCCAAATCAGTAACCTTGTAAACTGAGCCAAATAAAAAAAAAACAAAGTAAATAAAGTGTTGTAAATAATTATGGTAAGTCGATAGGAAATAATTCTAGGTAAGTTTTTTTAAACCCCTAAAGTAATAATAAGTGAATAATAATAAGGCTGAATAAATCTTAAGTAAAACTAAATGTGTGTAACTTGTAGCAGTAAATTAGAGAAAGGTTAATAATAATAAAAGTATAGTTGAATCGTGAACACCCCAGTTGTGGCCAGTAAGAGAACAATAAAGCGTGTTAAGAAATTGTAGTAAGCAGCCACACTCTCCCTATTGTGATAAACCGTTGCCTCCCTAAACAATGAATACCACCGCACGTGAAATACAATGAATTGAGTAAAGTGTCTCCCCTTCCGCATAGTTTGTCTAGTTATTGTTAAAGAGATAATAAGAGTTACCATCGTGAGATTCCGCTTCTCTCAAGTAACTATAATCTAGAGTGGAGTATGGGATCCTCTTTAGATTATTTTAGAAGTAAGTCTATGGTATATAATCAAGATAGAATTATATACATGTAAAGTAACTAGTCACAACGGCGCCGGCTGAAAAGGATAATGATGAGGCAAAAAAGGTGCCAAGAGTTCATTTATGAATGCTGAAAGCTAACCTGTAGAGTTAGAGTAAGCTGATGTCAGTCGGGCCACGATATTGTGAGTTACTGTAATTAGGGAAATTAGTATTATAAGTTAGTACTATAAGAAGTGAGATAAAGGGAATTTCACGAAGGCAAACATTTAAATGAGAACAAGATCATTTAAAGAGAAAAAAAAAACAAACCTTGCACTAATAATAAATAATAATAATAATAGAAAAATTTCACACGGTACACCCCGAGCATACTCCCGGTACATTGTTAACCAACTTGTCAGGAGTCTGTGTTGGTTAAGAGGCGGAGTATGTGACGATTTAAATTGTAACCATTATTAAAAAGAAAGAAATAAAAAAAAAATTAAGGTTGCGAGCCATTAACCATTTAAATCTCACAATAATAATAAAAACATGTAGGTACTAAGTGTGAAAGGAAGAAGTAATTAATAAGGGCAAAGAAACTGTAATAAAGAGGCATATTGTAAATAATTATTATTGTCGTATTTAACCCTTGCTTGCTATCAGGCGCCTACCTGTTGATTCCGGACTCGACATGTTTTCCGAGTCTTCTGTAATTAAGAATAAAATAAAAAACTAATGTTAATAATTAAAGAATCTGAAGACACAGATAGTCACTAAAATAACTCATTTAAATTATGTATTTTTATCTAGGGATAGTTTGTATAAATAAAGAGGTTTATTTAGAGAGAGACAGGGACTATATTCTCGCGGAATAAACACCCCACTACCTCTTATGCAGTACCAGTGGAAGCGGGCGAAAAATCTCTCTCTCGCTATGAAGACTCCAAGCAGTGCACACGCACGAGCAAAAGCTCTGTTGGAATGTTGTGTGATTTGTTGTTAGTTTGGCTTATTTCAAATGTAGTTTATTAACTGCTACACAAAAGAGTGTAACATGTAACTTTAATTAAAAATCAGAAACGTGGTAACAAGAAGAAATATGTGACAACAAAAGTACGAGTATTAATAACGATGACTTCACCAACTGACGACACTTTTCAACATCCTACCCGGAGAGGTGAACTACCAGAATTTGCAACTCTAGTAGACCCGACAGAAGATGCAGTTCGAGACATCAAAGAATCTACGCCTACCATCGTAGAAGGTTCGACCTAGACTGCAGACGTTTAAGCCTTTAATGACTAAAACCAGACCTAGATGAGGACGACGCTTTTAAGGATTCCCAAGACGGACACTCCCGGAGGAAATTTCTACATACCAAATTAAAGGTGACTCGATAGCACGTCTATCGAGGAATAAATAATAATTATAATTGTAACACAATACACTTTAAAAGAGAGACTTTTCAGAGACGATTAAACTTGTAAAGATTAAAAAGAATTAACTCTAAGAATTTAATGTAACTATTCAGACATCATACATTGTAACAGTTTAAATCTTAATGTATCGTAGTATAATTAATACCATTCTTCAAATGGAATAACAATGAAGCATAAAACTAAAGGTCTTGCAAGCTAATATCATGAACTGAATATAATTAAAAGTTTGATGACTAAATACCTAAGGTTACCCGGATCCGTGGTATAGCTAAATAAAATCTGTTGTGATCCCAAAGTTTAAATAAAGAATTCAAATAACTTTAATAATTCAATTAGTAATGTCATGGGATCTATCTTTTGAGTAATTGTTATTTTTTCAAATGTTTAATAAAGAGAAGTCTTCTTGTTACACACATATACTGAGTACATAAATCAACAGTTTTCCCATTCCCTGATTCCTTTTATATTTACTCTGTGTTGTTCTGATTAAATTTCAGCTCGTCGAATAAGGCAGCCTGAATAATTGGCAGAACCAATTATTTCGGGTTCCCCAAGTTATAACACTAGAGAAGATGTTATAAATTGCGCCACTCTGCTAATTTGTAGAAATTTTGCTGCTAATTAGTAAAAAAAAAATTTTTGGTGACTTGTGTTGTTTAAGCAGTAATTGTGTCCCGATTAACCCAGACCATAAGCTGTTGATTTATTCACTCGTGTACTTTAAAATGTGTCTAACATCTTAAATAAAATTAAACGATAATAGTTATTATAATAGTTTTATAAATAAGTAAGTTAATTATTATTTAGATATAGGAATGAAGATCATGTTAACTAAAGACGCCCCAAGAATACGATATAACAGCAGGTACACGCTTGTCAAAAGTTCATTCATCAACCTGTCGGTTTGTAAACAATTTCAGACCAGTAGAATTCCTGTCTGCGCCTGTGAGTGTGTGTAAACTGTCATAGTGAACCTCTCCCCCATTGTTGAGTTAAACAATAACGACTCCCTCTTTGTTAGTTCTATTGTGATAAGCAGCGTGTCTGTTCATGTGTTAGTAACCGAAGGGGGAATCTTTTGCCGAACGCATATGTAAGCCTGTGTGAGATTTCTCTCTCTACCAATGTAAAATGACAAAGCTTGTCATCTCATTTTGATTGTTTATTAATGAAAGAGTAAGAATACGATTGATTTATATTTTTATATGTGTGTAAAAAAAAAAGATAGCGTTGTATAGTATCTAATGCAAATGTTTAATAATAACTGTTAATAAATGTTTACCGTGTACTAAAGTGTGTAGGCGATAATTGTGTATAGTATAGTAGAGCAAATAATATTATGACTTAACTTTCAAATAAATAATTGACTCAGTTAACCCTCCCTTATTAGAGAAAGTATTAAACCCATGTCCCAAATCAGTAACCTTGTAAACTGAGCCAAATAAAAAAAAAACAAAGTAAATAAAGTGTTGTAAATAATTATGGTAAGTCGATAGGAAATAATTCTAGGTAAGTTTTTTTAAACCCCTAAAGTAATAATAAGTGAATAATAATAAGGCTGAATAAATCTTAAGTAAAACTAAATGTGTGTAACTTGTAGCAGTAAATTAGAGAAAGGTTAATAATAATAAAAGTATAGTTGAATCGTGAACACCCCAGTTGTGGCCAGTAAGAGAACAATAAAGCGTGTTAAGAAATTGTAGTAAGCAGCCACACTCTCCCTATTGTGATAAACCGTTGCCTCCCTAAACAATGAATACCACCGCACGTGAAATACAATGAATTGAGTAAAGTGTCTCCCCTTCCGCATAGTTTGTCTAGTTATTGTTAAAGAGATAATAAGAGTTACCATCGTGAGATTCCGCTTCTCTCAAGTAACTATAATCTAGAGTGGAGTATGGGATCCTCTTTAGATTATTTTAGAAGTAAGTCTATGGTATATAATCAAGATAGAATTATATACATGTAAAGTAACTAGTCACAACGGCGCCGGCTGAAAAGGATAATGATGAGGCAAAAAAGGTGCCAAGAGTTCATTTATGAATGCTGAAAGCTAACCTGTAGAGTTAGAGTAAGCTGATGTCAGTCGGGCCACGATATTGTGAGTTACTGTAATTAGGGAAATTAGTATTATAAGTTAGTACTATAAGAAGTGAGATAAAGGGAATTTCACAAAGGCAAACATTTAAATGAGAACAAGATCATTTAAAGAAAAAAAAAAAACAAACCTTGCACTAATAATAAATAATAATAATAATAGAAAAATTTCACACGGTACACCCCGAGCATACTCCCGGTACATTGCTAACCAACTTGTCAGGAGTCTGTGTTGGTTAAGAGGCGGAGTATGTGACGATTTAAATTGTAACCATTATTAAAAAGAAAGAAATAAAAAAAAAATTAAGGTTGCGAGCCATTAACCATTTAAATCTCACAATAATAATAAAAACATGTAGGTACTAAGTGTGAAAGGAAGAAGTAATTAATAAGGGCAAAGAAACTGTAATAAAGAGGCATATTGTAAATAATTATTATTGTCGTATTTAACCCTTGCTTGCTATCAGGCGCCTACCTATTGATTCCGGACTCGACATGTTTTCCGAGTCTTCTGTAATTAAGAATAAAATAAAAAACTAATGTTAATAATTAAAGAATCTGAAGACACAGATAGTCACTAAAATAACTCATTTAAATTATGTATTTTTATCTAGGGATAGTTTGTATAAATAAAGAGGTTTATTTAGAGAGAGACAGGGACTATATTCTCGCGGAATAAACACCCCACTACCTCTTATGCAGTACCAGTGGAAGCGGGCGAAAAATCTCTCTCTCGCTATGAAGACTCCAAGCAGTGCACACGCACGAGCAAAAGCTCTGTTGGAATGTTGTGTGATTTGTTGTTAGTTTGGCTTATTTCAAATGTAGTTTATTAACTGCTACACAAAAGAGTGTAACATGTAACTTTAATTAAAAATCAGAAACGTGGTAACAAGAAGAAATATGTGACAACAAAAGTACGAGTATTAATAACGATGACTTCACCAACTGACGACACTTTTCAACATCCTACCCGGAGAGGTGAACTACCAGAATTTGCAACTCTAGTAGACCCGACAGAAGATGCAGTTCGAGACATCAAAGAATCTACGCCTACCATCGTAGAAGGTTCGACCTAGACTGCAGACGTTTAAGCCTTTAATGACTAAAACCAGACCTAGATGAGGACGACGCTTTTAAGGATTCCCCAGACGGACACTCCCGGAGGAAATTTCTACATACCAAATTAAAGGTGACTCGATAGCACGTCTATCGAGGAATAAATAATAATTATAATTGTAACACAATACACTTTAAAAGAGAGACTTTTCAGAGACGATTAAACTTGTAAAGATTAAAAAGAATTAACTCTAAGAATTTAATGTAACTATTCAGACATCATACATTGTAACAGTTTAAATCTTAATGTATCGTAGTATAATTAATACCATTCTTCAAATGGAATAACAATGAAGCATAAAACTAAAGGTCTTGCAAGCTAATATCATGAACTGAATATAATTAAAAGTTTGATGACTAAATACCTAAGGTTACCCGGATCCGTGGTATAGCTAAATAAAATCTGTTGTGATCCCAAAGTTTAAATAAAGAATTCAAATAACTTTAATAATTCAATTAGTAATGTCATGGGATCTATCTTTTGAGTAATTGTTATTTTTTCAAATGTTTAATAAAGAGAAGTCTTCTTGTTACACACATATACTGAGTACATAAATCAACAGTTTTCCCATTCCCTGATTCCTTTTATATTTACTCTGTGTTGTTCTGATTAAATTTCAGCTCGTCGAATAAGGCAGCCTGAATAATTGGCAGAACCAATTATTTCGGGTTCCCCAAGTTATAACACTAGAGAAGATGTTATAAATTGCGCCACTCTGCTAATTTGTAGAAATTTTGCTGCTAATTAGTAAAAAAAAAATTTTTGGTGACTTGTGTTGTTTAAGCAGTAATTGTGTCCCGATTAACCCAGACCATAAGCTGTTGATTTATTCACTCGTGTACTTTAAAATGTGTCTAACATCTTAAATAAAATTAAACGATAATAGTTATTATAATAGTTTTATAAATAAGTAAGTTAATTATTATTTAGATATAGGAATGAAGATCATGTTAACTAAAGACGCCCCAAGAATACGATATAACAGCAGGTACACGCTTGTCAAAAGTTCATTCATCAACCTGTCGGTTTGTAAACAATTTCAGACCAGTAGAATTCCTGTCTGCGCCTGTGAGTGTGTGTAAACTGTCATAGTGAACCTCTCCCCCATTGTTGAGTTAAACAATAACGACTCCCTCTTTGTTAGTTCTATTGTGATAAGCAGCGTGTCTGTTCATGTGTTAGTAACCGAAGGGGGAATCTTTTGCCGAACGCATATGTAAGCCTGTGTGAGATTTCTCTCTCTACCAATGTAAAATGACAAAGCTTGTCATCTCATTTTGATTGTTTATTAATGAAAGAGTAAGAATACGATTGATTTATATTTTTATATGTGTGTAAAAAAAAAAGATAGCGTTGTATAGTATCTAATGCAAATGTTTAATAATAACTGTTAATAAATGTTTACCGTGTACTAAAGTGTGTAGGCGATAATTGTGTATAGTATAGTAGAGCAAATAATATTATGACTTAACTTTCAAATAAATAATTGACTCAGTTAACCCTCCCTTATTAGAGAAAGTATTAAACCCATGTCCCAAATCAGTAACCTTGTAAACTGAGCCAAATAAAAAAAAAACAAAGTAAATAAAGTGTTGTAAATAATTATGGTAAGTCGATAGGAAATAATTCTAGGTAAGTTTTTTTAAACCCCTAAAGTAATAATAAGTGAATAATAATAAGGCTGAATAAATCTTAAGTAAAACTAAATGTGTGTAACTTGTAGCAGTAAATTAGAGAAAGGTTAATAATAATAAAAGTATAGTTGAATCGTGAACACCCCAGTTGTGGCCAGTAAGAGAACAATAAAGCGTGTTAAGAAATTGTAGTAAGCAGCCACACTCTCCCTATTGTGATAAACCGTTGCCTCCCTAAACAATGAATACCACCGCACGTGAAATACAATGAATTGAGTAAAGTGTCTCCCCTTCCGCATAGTTTGTCTAGTTATTGTTAAAGAGATAATAAGAGTTACCATCGTGAGATTCCGCTTCTCTCAAGTAACTATAATCTAGAGTGGAGTATGGGATCCTCTTTAGATTATTTTAGAAGTAAGTCTATGGTATATAATCAAGATAGAATTATATACATGTAAAGTAACTAGTCACAACGGCGCCGGCTGAAAAGGATAATGATGAGGCAAAAAAGGTGCCAAGAGTTCATTTATGAATGCTGAAAGCTAACCTGTAGAGTTAGAGTAAGCTGATGTCAGTCGGGCCACGATATTGTGAGTTACTGTAATTAGGGAAATTAGTATTATAAGTTAGTACTATAAGAAGTGAGATAAAGGGAATTTCACGAAGGCAAACATTTAAATGAGAACAAGATCATTTAAAGAGAAAAAAAAAACAAACCTTGCACTAATAATAAATAATAATAATAATAGAAAAATTTCACACGGTACACCCCGAGCATACTCCCGGTACATTGCTAACCAACTTGTCAGGAGTCTGTGTTGGTTAAGAGGCGGAGTATGTGACGATTTAAATTGTAACCATTATTAAAAAGAAAGAAATAAAAAAAAAATTAAGGTTGCGAGCCATTAACCATTTAAATCTCACAATAATAATAAAAACATGTAGGTACTAAGTGTGAAAGGAAGAAGTAATTAATAAGGGCAAAGAAACTGTAATAAAGAGGCATATTGTAAATAATTATTATTGTCGTATTTAACCCTTGCTTGCTATCAGGCGCCTACCTATTGATTCCGGACTCGACATGTTTTCCGAGTCTTCTGTAATTAAGAATAAAATAAAAAACTAATGTTAATAATTAAAGAATCTGAAGACACAGATAGTCACTAAAATAACTCATTTAAATTATGTATTTTTATCTAGGGATAGTTTGTATAAATAAAGAGGTTTATTTAGAGAGAGACAGGGACTATATTCTCGCGGAATAAACACCCCACTACCTCTTATGCAGTACCAGTGGAAGCGGGCGAAAAATCTCTCTCTCGCTATGAAGACTCCAAGCAGTGCACACGCACGAGCAAAAGCTCTGTTGGAATGTTGTGTGATTTGTTGTTAGTTTGGCTTATTTCAAATGTAGTTTATTAACTGCTACACAAAAGAGTGTAACATGTAACTTTAATTAAAAATCAGAAACGTGGTAACAAGAAGAAATATGTGACAACAAAAGTACGAGTATTAATAACGATGACTTCACCAACTGACGACACTTTTCAACATCCTACCCGGAGAGGTGAACTACCAGAATTTGCAACTCTAGTAGACCCGACAGAAGATGCAGTTCGAGACATCAAAGAATCTACGCCTACCATCGTAGAAGGTTCGACCTAGACTGCAGACGTTTAAGCCTTTAATGACTAAAACCAGACCTAGATGAGGACGACGCTTTTAAGGATTCCCAAGACGGACACTCCCGGAGGAAATTTCTACATACCAAATTAAAGGTGACTCGATAGCACGTCTATCGAGGAATAAATAATAATTATAATTGTAACACAATACACTTTAAAAGAGAGACTTTTCAGAGACGATTAAACTTGTAAAGATTAAAAAGAATTAACTCTAAGAATTTAATGTAACTATTCAGACATCATACATTGTAACAGTTTAAATCTTAATGTATCGTAGTATAATTAATACCATTCTTCAAATGGAATAACAATGAAGCATAAAACTAAAGGTCTTGCAAGCTAATATCATGAACTGAATATAATTAAAAGTTTGATGACTAAATACCTAAGGTTACCCGGATCCGTGGTATAGCTAAATAAAATCTGTTGTGATCCCAAAGTTTAAATAAAGAATTCAAATAACTTTAATAATTCAATTAGTAATGTCATGGGATCTATCTTTTGAGTAATTGTTATTTTTTCAAATGTTTAATAAAGAGAAGTCTTCTTGTTACACACATATACTGAGTACATAAATCAACAGTTTTCCCATTCCCTGATTCCTTTTATATTTACTCTGTGTTGTTCTGATTAAATTTCAGCTCGTCGAATAAGGCAGCCTGAATAATTGGCAGAACCAATTATTTCGGGTTCCCCAAGTTATAACACTAGAGAAGATGTTATAAATTGCGCCACTCTGCTAATTTGTAGAAATTTTGCTGCTAATTAGTAAAAAAAAAATTTTTGGTGACTTGTGTTGTTTAAGCAGTAATTGTGTCCCGATTAACCCAGACCATAAGCTGTTGATTTATTCACTCGTGTACTTTAAAATGTGTCTAACATCTTAAATAAAATTAAACGATAATAGTTATTATAATAGTTTTATAAATAAGTAAGTTAATTATTATTTAGATATAGGAATGAAGATCATGTTAACTAAAGACGCCCCAAGAATACGATATAACAGCAGGTACACGCTTGTCAAAAGTTCATTCATCAACCTGTCGGTTTGTAAACAATTTCAGACCAGTAGAATTCCTGTCTGCGCCTGTGAGTGTGTGTAAACTGTCATAGTGAACCTCTCCCCCATTGTTGAGTTAAACAATAACGACTCCCTCTTTGTTAGTTCTATTGTGATAAGCAGCGTGTCTGTTCATGTGTTAGTAACCGAAGGGGGAATCTTTTGCCGAACGCATATGTAAGCCTGTGTGAGATTTCTCTCTCTACCAATGTAAAATGACAAAGCTTGTCATCTCATTTTGATTGTTTATTAATGAAAGAGTAAGAATACGATTGATTTATATTTTTATATGTGTGTAAAAAAAAAAGATAGCGTTGTATAGTATCTAATGCAAATGTTTAATAATAACTGTTAATAAATGTTTACCGTGTACTAAAGTGTGTAGGCGATAATTGTGTATAGTATAGTAGAGCAAATAATATTATGACTTAACTTTCAAATAAATAATTGACTCAGTTAACCCTCCCTTATTAGAGAAAGTATTAAACCCATGTCCCAAATCAGTAACCTTGTAAACTGAGCCAAATAAAAAAAAAACAAAGTAAATAAAGTGTTGTAAATAATTATGGTAAGTCGATAGGAAATAATTCTAGGTAAGTTTTTTTAAACCCCTAAAGTAATAATAAGTGAATAATAATAAGGCTGAATAAATCTTAAGTAAAACTAAATGTGTGTAACTTGTAGCAGTAAATTAGAGAAAGGTTAATAATAATAAAAGTATAGTTGAATCGTGAACACCCCAGTTGTGGCCAGTAAGAGAACAATAAAGCGTGTTAAGAAATTGTAGTAAGCAGCCACACTCTCCCTATTGTGATAAACCGTTGCCTCCCTAAACAATGAATACCACCGCACGTGAAATACAATGAATTGAGTAAAGTGTCTCCCCTTCCGCATAGTTTGTCTAGTTATTGTTAAAGAGATAATAAGAGTTACCATCGTGAGATTCCGCTTCTCTCAAGTAACTATAATCTAGAGTGGAGTATGGGATCCTCTTTAGATTATTTTAGAAGTAAGTCTATGGTATATAATCAAGATAGAATTATATACATGTAAAGTAACTAGTCACAACGGCGCCGGCTGAAAAGGATAATGATGAGGCAAAAAAGGTGCCAAGAGTTCATTTATGAATGCTGAAAGCTAACCTGTAGAGTTAGAGTAAGCTGATGTCAGTCGGGCCACGATATTGTGAGTTACTGTAATTAGGGAAATTAGTATTATAAGTTAGTACTATAAGAAGTGAGATAAAGGGAATGTGACGAAGGCAAACATTTAAATGAGAACAAGATCATTTAAAGAAAAAAAAAAAAACAAACCTTGCACTAATAATAAATAATAATAATAATAGAAAAATTTCACACGGTACACCCCGAGCATACTCCCGGTACATTGCTAACCAACTTGTCAGGAGTCTGTGTTGGTTAAGAGGCGGAGTATGTGACGATTTAAATTGTAACCATTATTAAAAAGAAAGAAATAAAAAAAAAATTAAGGTTGCGAGCCATTAACCATTTAAATCTCACAATAATAATAAAAACATATAGGTACTAAGTGTGAAAGGAAGAAGTAATTAATAAGGGCAAAGAAACTGTAATAAAGAGGCATATTGTAAATAATTATTATTGTCGTATTTAACCCTTGCTTGCTATCAGGCGCCTACCTATTGATTCCGGACTCGACATGTTTTCCGAGTCTTCTGTAATTAAGAATAAAATAAAAAACTAATGTTAATAATTAAAGAATCTGAAGACACAGATAGTCACTAAAATAACTCATTTAAATTATGTATTTTTATCTAGGGATAGTTTGTATAAATAAAGAGGTTTATTTAGAGAGAGACAGGGACTATATTCTCGCGGAATAAACACCCCACTACCTCTTATGCAGTACCAGTGGAAGCGGGCGAAAAATCTCTCTCTCGCTATGAAGACTCCAAGCAGTGCACACGCACGAGCAAAAGCTCTGTTGGAATGTTGTGTGATTTGTTGTTAGTTTGGCTTATTTCAAATGTAGTTTATTAACTGCTACACAAAAGAGTGTAACATGTAACTTTAATTAAAAATCAGAAACGTGGTAACAAGAAGAAATATGTGACAACAAAAGTACGAGTATTAATAACGATGACTTCACCAACTGACGACACTTTTCAACATCCTACCCGGAGAGGTGAACTACCAGAATTTGCAACTCTAGTAGACCCGACAGAAGATGCAGTTCGAGACATCAAAGAATCTACGCCTACCATCGTAGAAGGTTCGACCTAGACTGCAGACGTTTAAGCCTTTAATGACTAAAACCAGACCTAGATGAGGACGACGCTTTTAAGGATTCCCAAGACGGACACTCCCGGAGGAAATTTCTACATACCAAATTAAAGGTGACTCGATAGCACGTCTATCGAGGAATAAATAATAATTATAATTGTAACACAATACACTTTAAAAGAGAGACTTTTCAGAGACGATTAAACTTGTAAAGATTAAAAAGAATTAACTCTAAGAATTTAATGTAACTATTCAGACATCATACATTGTAACAGTTTAAATCTTAATGTATCGTAGTATAATTAATACCATTCTTCAAATGGAATAACAATGAAGCATAAAACTAAAGGTCTTGCAAGCTAATATCATGAACTGAATATAATTAAAAGTTTGATGACTAAATACCTAAGGTTACCCGGATCCGTGGTATAGCTAAATAAAATCTGTTGTGATCCCAAAGTTTAAATAAAGAATTCAAATAACTTTAATAATTCAATTAGTAATGTCATGGGATCTATCTTTTGAGTAATTGTTATTTTTTCAAATGTTTAATAAAGAGAAGTCTTCTTGTTACACACATATACTGAGTACATAAATCAACAGTTTTCCCATTCCCTGATTCCTTTTATATTTACTCTGTGTTGTTCTGATTAAATTTCAGCTCGTCGAATAAGGCAGCCTGAATAATTGGCAGAACCAATTATTTCGGGTTCCCCAAGTTATAACACTAGTGAAGATGTTATACAACTTCCTTAGAGAATTTACTACCTTGCATCCTATTCAGACAAGCCATCCATTTCTCTTAGTTTTCCACAGTGTGATCATGGATAGTAAAAATTTTTAACTCTTTGTGTATTTCTTAATTGTAAAGTCTATCTGTGCAGCTTGTAATAGATCACAAGAATCTCATCACTGACGCCTGTATCCTACCCAAGTTTCAGAACCATACAACACTGGCATAGGCATGACCTTATACAATTTTAGTCAAGTCTCTTTCCTTGATAACACTTGACAAATTGTGGCACATATTGACTGAAAATTTGCCAAATTATGATCAACATCACATGTCATAATCAAGATAGCAGAAATATTACACATGCTCTATACTCTTTATCATCCAATATAATCTTAGTTCACAAAAGGTACTTGCCACCAAAAGCCATAGTTTTTGTCTTCTGCATAGAAATTTTCATGTTGTAATTCAAACAGACTGGTAACTGAAATGTCGATCTCTGGAGTTCGCTTTCATTATTTTGGATGATGATTTGATCATCCGTAAACAAAATCATATTCAAGTATGTAGCCAGCGGCAAAATCAAACTTCCATCTCCGCGCATGTACTATATTTGGGTGTCCGATGTGTACTTCTTAAGTTTCTTCACAAGTAACTAATGCCAGGTTATGGAGGTTATGTACGACAATGTAACTTAAATAAAATTTACTTTGTTCGTGTACATTAAAAGGGTGTATTTATTGGAAGTACAGAAATTAGTTTACATTTATCGCACATAATTACGGTACAGAGACAATTTTGGGAGGTTGTGGCTATGTTTAACAATATAACTTAACCTTTTAGATTTTTAAAATTAATTAGACTTAACAAACATTTCCTTAGTTAGTGTACATTCAAAGGCTTTATTTATTGTATGAATAAAAGGCTGTATAAAACATTAAAGGCTGTATTTATTCGAAGTACCGGAATTAAAACGTACTTCCAATTTAGAACCTAGTACAATCTAATGTATAACCAAACAAGTACATTAAAATCCTTTTTTCAACATAATGCAATAAAAAGCAATGTGCAGTTTTTGTTAACATGCAAATGATTAAGTGTTAATAATGGGTTACAGTGGAATTTAATGTTACTACGGTCTGAATTAATGCAAATAAAATTGGGAGAATCTTGTAAACATATTAAAGAATGCTTGTATATTACACACAAAATTATTACAGTACGGACCTTTGTTAATGAATAGAAACAAATTTGACTCTATACTTTAATATGTACCAATAAAATTCACCTTTTTTCAAATACCAATATCTATTGTTTTTCATAGCCTTAAAAAAAGGTCATTAACAACATACATTATGAGAAAACGTGATTACAAATAACCAGCCATTAGTTACTTGTGAAGAAAATAGATATAACATTTACAAACATCAAATCTTCAATTCTCTCCCTATTTGTTTTATAAAACCTGGAGTTTCTACTGCAGGTTTTAAGTCCACTAACTACTTAATTAAATATACACAATTGTTCCTGTATCTTGTTGGGTAACATATTATATTAATACATCTGCTTCCTACTCATATGTGCAAACAATGTTTTTAATGTACGGTCCTAAAATCTTTATCAACACTTTATATCTTTAAAATTTAGACAAAGACTAATGAGCAACTTGGCCTAACCTGAATTTACATGACCTGGCTCAGAACAACTTTATTTTGGCAAATACAAAGATGAAGACTGGTTGCAATTTCTTCAGGGCTCACACCTACTGCCAGGCTTAGTTCTATAACATGATAAGGAAGAAAGAAATCAGCCCAAACCTGCAACCACTGTGGGAAGGCTTTTACACCATTACCAAGAAGATTAATGATGGCATCTAAGAATAACTCATTAGCTTTATTTATACATTTAATGCATCTTAATTACTACACTAACAGCACTGCTCTGTCTTACAGTAACACAACACGTTACACTAACTCAAAAGAATTTCTTGTTTTCAGTTTAAGAAAGTTGAAATTGTGTATTTATTTTCTTTTCCATTCACTATTTGTAAAACGTGCTTAAAATTAATATGTGTATGCTTACTATATTGAAATCCAATGTTCACTATCCAATAATTACAAATTTTGTGGAATTGTGAAATTAGTAACACTATGTACTAATGTGTGATTATCAGTTGAATTTCTGAATTCCTTTGATTCATTAATAAATCTTACTAATTTGTTTCTTTATGTCTATAATGATTTCTTATTAGTTTTTAATCTTTGTGTTTTCATTATTCATTTGTAAATTTTTGCATTTTGTTGTCCATGACATGTTCATTGATTAACTAATTATCATTAAAACACACAGAGGACTGATCCTCTTTTGCAAGATCACAAGTATGTTTCAAGACCATTTGCAGGTCAGGTATTGTTCTGTCTGTTCACTTTCTGAAAGTGGTTGAGGAGTAAGGGGGAAGATGTCTCCATTAAAATGCGCACACACACACACACACACACACACACACTAGCTCGCACACAATTCCCTTTTTTCTTTATTTAATTTGAATTCTGTATTAGAAGAAATGTTTTCAGTTTACAAGATTTTTTTTAATTTCTTCGATTAATTTTTTTAATTGTATGCAATGTGGACACATACAGGGAAGTGTCAGTTTGTCTATGTTTTTTCAATGAATAACAATGAGAGAGAGAGAGAGAGAGACCAAAAATAACACGTACAGACATTACATCAGAACTTTTCCTGACAGTAAAAGAATAACTAAATAATGAATGGCAAAGAACATTAACAAAATTAATGGAAATTATAGTTATTATTTGTTGTCTAATGAACAGGTACTAGTAAAGGCTTCATATACTTCACATCCTAATTATAAACCTATTACAAACATATTTGGTATACTCAGCCTGAAACAAACGTTCATACCAATAAAAATGGTTTAAATTGTGCCATGCTGCATTATTAGTACTGTTGAAACAGCAGTTTGATTATAATTGTTTTTAGAACAGACTTCTGGAATTATGTGTGCAAAATGATTAAAACATACCTCCTTACAGTGTGCCTTAATAAGTTGTTGATTATTCTAACTGATACACTGTCATCCCATTATCATATGACAGTTCTCAGAGCTTTAGTAATAGTCATCTTTGCTGTTAACATGGACACAAGTCTCTTTTTTAAAAAGACTTTTCATTAGTAAAGTTACTTATAAGTAGGCATACATTTGTACTCATAATATGAGGTTAAGAATTAAGAAAATTAAATAATGATATTTACTTACT
Source organism: Magicicada septendecula (assembly GCA_034769895.1). NCBI lineage: Eukaryota > Metazoa > Arthropoda > Insecta > Hemiptera > Cicadidae > Magicicada > Magicicada septendecula. Next base: position 187,285,611 of record CM068375.1, read on the forward strand.
AACCATTGAGCGTAACATTATTTACAGTAATTAATAATGTCCCAATTTATAAAAATCATGTTTGGCTAACTAGGCATAACCCAACCTGGGTTCCTGACATCCTAGTTCTCTTTCTTCTAATAATATTGTGCCAAGTTTTGGAATACTCGGCTATTTCCCAGTTAATTATGTGACTGTCATTGCGGGGTATGTGAATTAATTACCTGAGCGGAATCTACTCCGTTATCTGCATGCTTGTTTGCCGATCCGCGCGCTCTCTGTGGGGAGCGATATATAACGTTTTTTCTGTGACTGCGCGGACCAGTTTTCGTCTGGCAGCCAATGCAGCATCAACCATTCTATCTCCCGGCGGCGACCAGTTGAATTTTTGTCTGCTAAAATCTATCATGATTAGATAATCGACTACGCGACTCTCCGGGTTCCCGACCTAAGACGATTCCCGATTCACTTCAGCCGGTGGCCGAACATCTGCCACCAATGGTATTACACGAGTGATTCTCCGTCTGTGCCGTCGGGAGGAAGAAATGGACAATACATCATGAGCACCTCAGGTTTTGTGCCGGATTATACCAGGTGACATTTAACCCATTTATATATATATTTTTTTGGCCTCTACAATGTTGAACATCTGATTCTCTTCCTGGAACATCTCCAGTTAAAGTTTGGTACACAAGTCCAGCGAGACAATTAGTGCTTGTAAATTTTGTCAGTGTATTTTACTAAGGCTTAAGCCCCCCTGAGTAAGTGTGAGCCCGGACGGGGTCATGCGTCACCGAATTTTGCTGCGAAATTTTCTGTTAGGGTAAAAGTGTGTGTGACTTAAGATTACTGATTTATAGGGGGGGTGAATTATGCTTGCATTGATTAAGGGTATTCATAGCTATATGGGTTTTGTTTTTTTTTAGTAGATTTAAAGGTTTGGGGAGGTGCTGTAACCTGTGGACGTCACCTGTTGGTGCCGTTAGCTACAGGTCTATAGCATGTTTTAGGTTGCTGGATCTGGTGGTGCGCATGGCCTCGCCTGTGGCCAAGCCAATTCTGTATGAACACCTCAAATGTGTTTTATTAGGGGCTGATGTTATAAAGTCTTTTATTAAAATTGTCATTATATATATATATATATATTTTATAAAAATTATCTTAACTCTGTAATAATTCAGTATAAGTGAAATTTCATTCATTTTCTTTTACTGCCATAGCCAGTGTATTACTAGTTCAGTTGTTAAAATGAGCACACTATTGGTTCTTACTTTTCAATCATAAACCTTATTATATATATTTTATAAAATTTATCTTAACTCTGTAATAATTCAGTATAAGTGAAATTTCATTCATTTTCTTTTACTGCCATAGCCAGTGTATTACTAGTTCAGTTGTTAATATGAGTACACTATTGATTCTTACTTCCAATCATAAATTCTGTTATACATTTTGTACGGCCGTGCAGCCATGTTGACCTGGCGATGGCACATTCCTATCTGGGGGAACCTTTCTAAAATTTTGAATACTTGTAATAATTTCATTGGTTGCAAGTAGTCATACCCGGACGGGTTAATGGATTGGGTTATGAAAAGTTTTTATGGAGGCTGGGCACTTTACCCTTTTACAGTAGTTTGGGATGGGGGTCTAGGTCACTGATACTGAGGATTGTATTCTTCGGCGGCATGGTGAAATGTATATGGGCTGCCTGCCAGGTGAACATGTGTGTAATATATATATGTGTATATAGATATGTGTGTGCTATGTGTATTTATGTAACTATATTGATTGATGTCCTATTTATGTATATTTGGGAGATATTATTATGCTGATGTTTACATGTATTCTAATTTTATGAGATTACACGTGTATATTTTCAGAGGATTGTAATGAAAGGGAGGGGAGTAAAAGTTTGTAATGAAGTTTTTTTCAAATTCTATAAAAGTATATTGTATACTGGGAGTGATACTTGCATGTTATTTGAAATGGCTGAATAAAATTGTTATTGTTGCTTAACAACGAGTTTAATTGCAAGTCCCGTCATACTGGACCCAGCGCAGTTTTGGCTTCTCTAGGCCCTTGCCTAGTTTTAAATAACTAGTGGCCTCTCTTTCAAAAAAAAAAAAAAAAAAAAAAAGGTTTTTTTTTATAAAGTCTAAAAGTTTGAAAGAGGGGTTACAAATGGTAGCAGAGAGCGTGGTTCATTCTAGGGTTGAACCTTTGGGTCCTTGGGTGTGACGGGGCTTGCGAACTCGGAAATACTATGCTATTGTTATGCCATTGTTTTTTTTTTTTAGGTAGATGCCTATGTAGGCTAGTTTAGGTTGTATAACTTGTAAGCCTGGTCGCACCACTGGGGCGGGTATTTGTGTTTGAAAAATTTGAGAGGTTGAACTGCCGGGGGGTCTCAAGCGTTGCCTGGGTGATAGAATGTGGCTGATTCGAGGTCAGAGGATAGTGTGTGGCATTAGCGGGATGCGGTATGGCCCGATCGGAAGTCGGTACCGTCACCGACTAAATTCCCGAATTAGGAATACTGACTACTAGACTAGTAGTTTGTGTCTGTTAGTTAGGTGTTGGTGAGATGTGTGTGGCGGATTGATGTTTGATGTTATGTATGTTAAGTATTGTTGGTTGTTGCTTGTCTCCTTCTGTGGTGTTAGTAGATGGTTCGGAAGTAGGCCAGGTCTCCGCAGCGCTAGAGAACCCGGGGGTTGCTCAAAGGAAGTATAGTACTTGGGTTTTTTCTGATTCTTGTGAATATGTTTTTGTAGGTCATGTTTGTGTTAGGTGTTTAGTGGGGATTTGTTTTATTATTGTTGGTTCTGAATTGTACAATTCTGGCGGCGGTATGCTATCAGAAATTGCCCCACCCCATTTCAGGCGTTCTCCAGAAATTTTCCGTGGTGAATGGATTTGATGAGGACCTGCTGCTGGTTTTCTTGGACCTGGTGCTGCAGTTGGCAGATTTCCCAGGGGTGTCCAATGGGGAGGTCTTGTCTCTTATATACCCGTATTGCCGGGGTACGTTGGCTGAGCTTGTCACCAACACTCTGCGTCGGGGTGACAGTGTTGATGCTTTCCATGGGGAGGTGTTGAACTTCTTCCTACCCATTCGATGACGTGCCCAGCTTAAGTTTGAGTTATTCTATCGCCTACAGGCCAACGGAGAGGCGTTAGGGGACTTCATGCGCGATATACAGAAAGCTGCCTGGGTGTTAAGATTGGGGTTGCCCGAGACAGAAGTTATACAAGCAATTCTGGAAGGACTGAATCCCGAAGAGAGATCTCGTTTGATCTTCGCAGATCCTCCACGTTGTTTTGCGGACCTGGACCGGTGGTGTGCGCATGCCAGGAGAGTCCAGGAGAATGATGAGTCCCGGGGAAGAGATGCTACAGATGTCCAATACTCCAGTGGTTTGTTAGGAAGATCTAAAGGGGACAAACATGGTGGTTGGAGGAGAACACAAGAGACTGTCAGAAAGCCTGAATATTCCGGAAGTAATGTAGGCTACAAGGGGGTGGCAAGTGTGAAGACGGTAACAACAGCTACAGCATAGAAAACAAATAAGGGTGAAATTAACAGGGGAAGAAGAAATTATGATAGGGAACAAACAGTTGGAAGCAGGGAGCCTGTAGTTAGGCGTTATTCTCATTTGGAGAAAAGTGACACTTTAAAGGTTCCAGGGGAATTACCAGTGCCTAAGAGAGTAGTGGATGAAGAAGGTGAAGCAGAAGAAGAAAAGCGGAATAACTTCTGTGGATCAATACAAGAGCCTAAGAAAACATCTGCTGATACTGAATTGCAGGACTCAGAGAGGACGTTGTGGTTGAATCCAGATGCCGCAGAATTTGTTCCGGTATCTCCATCTCGGTTCGTGACGGATCCAGATCCGGTAATATCATCATCGCCTACGCAGGGATATGAGAAGTCACTTGATGGTGTAGCTTTACCATCGCCAGTAGAAATTAATTTAGTCATTGCACATGAACCTGGACAGCTGGATTCCAGGGTGGAAAATGTTGAGGTCGTTGTAGTTGCTGAGAGTGGTGAAGGAGAGGAATCGAAGGAAGAGGCAGAAGAGCGGTCTGCAGATGCTGCACAGGAAGGTATAGTTGTAGGTGTTAGGGAGACTGTAGAGTCTGAGGTTGCGGATGGACAAGGGGATGTCCATGCTGCAAGTGAGGTAGAAGTAGATGAGGTAGAAGTTGAGGAGAAATTTGGTGGCAGCGTTGTGGAGTGTGCGAGTGAGAATGATGTAGTGTGTGAAGATGTGCAGACGCCTTCTGTAAGTAGTGTTGAGGATTCCGAGGAACGGAAAGAAGTTTCATGCGGACCAGGTGAGCAACTAGAGGATGAAGATGTGCAGTGTTCGGATGGTGGTAGTGGATGTGATGGCGATGATGTTTATGAGGAAGGTGTTGATGAAAATGAGATTGGAGAGGAGGTTAGCGAAGAAGTTTTTGAAGCGGCTGGTGACCAATGTGATGAAGAAATTGGTGAGGAGCTGAGGGAAGATGCGGTTGAAGATGGATCAGAGGAGCAACTGGAACATGCTGAGGAGGTGCAGTGTTGTGAGGTTGATTTGGATTATGGGGATGAAAAAGGGGAAATTGTAGAAGAGGAGGAAGAGAAGGAAGGATTGGAAGAAAGACAGGTAGAGGAGTTAGATGATGAGCATAATCCAAAGCGGACTGAAAGCAGTGAGGTAAGTTGCCTTGATTCTGATTCCGAAGAAACCAGTCAGTACAGCTCAACACGGAATAATTTCGCTGAGAGTGGTGTCCAGAAGGAAAGAGTACCTAAAGTCTGTCATAGAAAGGCAAGAAGAAGAGGTTAACGGGTAGCGGGTAGATGTTCCCCACAGTCCCAGTGGTGTTCGTCTACTTCAGGGTTGCGCCCCTGCCCACGCGAGCCTTGGTTTTCTCCAGTCATTCTCCTTTACCCTTAGTCCTCGCTCTTGACCTTTCAATGATCCTTGCCCCGTTTCATCTTCCCAATTTTCCTACCCCTCCCCTTAGTAAAAAAAAAAAAAAAAAAAAAAAACTATCAATAAGGAGTTAGAGAGACTTGCCGGAAGTGATTAGATTGTGGTCCTGGAGATTGTCAGTTTCCCCTGTTCAGGAAGGTTATCATGCAGAAAGTTAGAGAGTTGGAGATCGTCAGTTTCCCCTGTTTTGAAAGTTATGATGGAGAGTGATAGCGTGCTGTTGTTTCGTTATTTATAGTAATTGAATTTGTTTGTTGATCGTTGTAGGGTCGTGCCATGCCGCATTCTCCGGTTGTTTCCCGGGTGTTTTTGTTGAGAGAGAGAATTGTATTTATTTTGTATCGACGTCGGTGGAAAAATGAACCCCCCTGCTAGTTACGCTGTTTTTGAAAAAGTAAGAGTTGAGATTAATGTTCGCGAGCCCTTGATGCGGTCTTCTCTGCCTGGCTAGGCGGGGCCGTCCGCCCTTGTGTAGGGATGTGGGCCAGCCATGTGGAAAGGATGGAGATGCCTTGTTAGTGCATGTGGCTGGTCGGTCCAAGAGATGGACGAGAAGTAGTACTGTCACTCACATACCAAGGTGGGAGATACCTTGTTTGGTCTTAGGACGGGTATGTGAGTGAGACCGGTGGGAGTAGGTGATGGTCACCGGAGAGGGTGACGTGTTGGGGCGGTCCCATGGGGTTGGCAGGGCGGAGAGGGTCGCATGGGGAATGGACGCAGTTGTGAGGTTTCTCTGTTCTCCTGGGAGCCATGACTGGTGGGAAAACCGATACCAACTCGAGTATGGAATATAAGGGTGGTACACTGCAGGGTACCACTGAGTTCCAGTTGGTGCAACCATGTTGCCCTTTTGGAGTGGGGGTGTGCCGAGTTTTGGAATACTCGGCTATTTCCCAGTTAATTATGTGACTGTGCAGACCAGTTTTCGTCTGGCAGCCAATGCAGCATCAACCATTCTATCTCCCGGCGGCGACCAGTTGAATTTTTGTCTGCTAAAATCTATCATGATTAGATAATCGACTACGCGACTCTCCGGGTTCCCGACCTAAGACGATTCCCGATTCACTTCAGCCGGTGGCCGAACATCTGCCACCAATGGTATTACACGAGTGATTCTCCGTCTGTGCCGTCGAGAGGAAGAAATGGACAATACATCATGAGCACCTCAGGTTTTGTGCCGGATTATACCAGGTGACATTTAACCCATTTATATATATATTTTTTTGGCCTCTACAATGTTGAACATCTGATTCTCTTCCTGGAACATCTCCAGTTAAAGTTTGGTACACAAGTCCAGCGAGACAATTAGTGCTTGTAAATTTTGTCAGTGTATTTTACTAAGGCTTAAGCCCCCCTGAGTAAGTGTGAGCCCGGACGGGGTCATGCGTCACCGAATTTTGCTGCGAAATTTTCTGTTAGGGTAAAAGTGTGTGTGACTTAAGATTACTGATTTATAGGGGGGTGAATTATGCTTGCATTGATTAAGGGTATTCATAGCTATATGGGTTTTGTTTTTTTTAGTAGATTTAAAGGTTTGGGGAGGTGCTGTAACCTGTGGACGTCACCTGTTGGTGCCGTTAGCTACAGGTCTATAGCATGTTTTAGGTTGCTGGATCTGGTGGTGCGCATGGCCTCGCCTGTGGCCAAGCCAATTCTGTATGAACACCTCAAATGTGTTTTATTAGGGGCTGATGTTATAAAGTCTTTTATTAAAATTGTCATTATATATATTGTAACCGGACGACCTATAGGGTACTGCCTTCTTCCTTAAAGTCCCGCGTTGGGTTCGTCACTTTGGAAGAGGACCCCTGTATGTGTGGCTATAATCTGTCTGTCCCACTGTTTGGGCTAGCCACTTGGTCACCAGACCGCTGTATGCCGGTCGTTACAAAAGAATAAAAATAAAGGGAAAATTCAATAATAATAGAATTTTCAAATAATAAAATAATTTTGTTTATGTTTATAGAGGTATGTATAATAGATAAATCTGTTTTTTAAAAGGTTCGGGTAAAATTTTAATAACAGGTAGTTATTTATTGACCGTCGAGCACTTCTTGAAGATTTGCACCAAGTCTGGAGTTAAATAGATTAACTCCAGGTAATAATCGATTGTTGACTTTCCTGACTGGTCCAATATCTTGTTCAAAATAGAATATATTCTTCTCACTTAATGCCTTCAGCCTTATAAGTACCCTTAAATTACCCTGTGAAATAAGTACAGATACAAAATAATGAAAATATAAAGATTTATTGACAATTTTAAATAAATAATCGATATTTTATCGATGGAGAGCAATTATCGACTCTGTCTCAGGAATTATCGATTGTGTCATACAGAACAAAATTTTATGTTATATTATATTAAAGACAGGTTCTTTGAGCGATTAGGATTAATAGTCAGAGAAGGGTGACGAGAAAGTATAACATTAACAATTAAAGATATTAATACAATAATTACTATTCAATAGTATTTAAATAATTCCACTATGTAATGTAAATGAATGCTGTCAAACCATACGCAGACGATGACGTCACTGTAATATCGTGAAGGCGGTCTCTGTAGAATTAAAAGATGGCCGCTACTATTTCTTGCGTAGTTACGGTGAACTCGGCATGTCCCAAAATCACGACAAAATTACCTTTGTGAATGTCTAAAATCTTCCCGCACTGGTGTAATATGTCTGTTAAGTTAGTTGGTGTATTCTGGTGAAGTGTTCCGTGTAAACTTGTGTTAATTTGGTTATTTTGTCTGTTTTCCCTTCTGGGGTTAAGTTTTTTCAAGTTACGGTTAGGTTTGTAAAGTGAATCAGTTGAAATATAATGTTTTACTGTTTACTGTCACTCGTATAGTGAAGTTAGAGGTTTGTTTTCACTATTGTCGTGAATGTTTTATAGTATTGGCTTCAAAAAGTGTCTAACTCTCGTTCACTGATTTCAATGGCTAAACGCTAGCATCATGTTCGACTCGATTTTAAGAACGTTTTTTGTCACACACCTATTCAGCTTGATATTCAACAAAAGACTAATTAACTTGGTCATAAATCTTGCCTAGTTAATCCTTGAAAAAGTATTGTTAACATTTTTCGACTTCCATACACATTAGAAAATATTACATTATATATGGAATTTTTCTATTTTATTCCTTACTTTTATGAATTACTAACCTTATTATTGGTTTAATCATCTCATTCCCTTTAAATTGATGTATTATAGTCCATATCTGTAGACATTTTGTGGAAATTAACAAATTTTGTTCACACTTTGGAAATATAGGCTCAAAATTGGATTTCCGTCTTTATACAAAATTCCTTCCATTTTAAACATTATTAATACTATTATAATAAATTTTAATTAGTCACATTACTCTCCCTTTCCTTAAATACATATAAATTACACCTTTGAACTGGTTTTTTGTGTTAATTTGTAAATTTGACATTGCTCTTTAAAATTAATTAATTTATATATTTTGACAATTTTCAAAATGTTAAGGTATATTTCCTTATTGTCATTTTAATTCATAGGATCATTCCTAGTAGTGGTGAATTGTGTTATCTTATATAAATCTGGGTAGTTTACAGGATTTATAAGTGAATTATACTATTTTATATTGGTTCTCTGATTTCACCAAATGGCCTAGATTTTAGAATTTTATATTTCTTTCTTTCTCAAATAATTTAAACTTAATTCCTCCTCTGACTTTACATAATTACAATTATATCAAAATAACATGATTTATAACTTATTGTATTGTGTAGTAGTTAATTAACACTACATATTTAAAATAAATAATTATGAACATGGTTCAGCAATCTGCACAATTGAACACATTGCAGATATGGTTTGAACATATATCTTTCAACTATTTTTGAGCTAACATAGCATACCTTTTAGAACATTATTACTGGTATGTAGGTTATTATTTATCAAACATAATTCTTTTTAAAACACAACATAAATCTTATTTTCTAATAAACCTTACAAATACATTTATTTAATACATTGATTTTAGGATTGTGAAATAACAGTCTATTTAAACATGTTACACTTATTCATACTATATTAGTACCAGTCCTTTCTGGTTCAAACCATTACTACTGTGATCCCCCACATCAGTAAACATTAATTCCCATACTCTATTTATTATCATTTTTTACAAATGTCTTGTAAATAAAGATTTACATTAAAAAATAATAAAATACTGGGAACCTTCCATTTTATTATTTTATTATGCTGTTTATTATTTAGATTTTAAAGTTGTGATATAGCATACTACTAAGTTATAGTATCACCAACTTTAAGTTTATTGCTTTTTTTAAAAAACACTTACACAAATTCACTTTCACTGTTGGTTCTGATATTTTGAGTCTTATTATCTTAGACCAGACCTTTAGTAATCATGGACCTTTAAGACTAGTTTATTTCTTTATTACACAATAGCTTTAGCTGGTGCACTTCTTATAACGCTATACAGCACTTTAGTTTTCTCAATAATTACATTTTATAAGCTTTTGGGTATGTTATACTTTCTTTTGCATAGTTTTTGTGGGTTTGGGATTGATAGTAGTTTATATAATAATAGGTTTTACTACGGTGTTTCTTTCATACTATTTCTTCCTCTCCTCCTGTCTTCCTTCTTGTCCTTCTTCATATCTTCCTTCTGGTATTCATTCTTGTCCCTCTTCTAGTCTTCATTCTTGTCCCTCGTCTAGTCTTCACTCTTCTGTTCTTCCTTCCTCATTCTTGGGTAAACCAAGGTACTTGGTGATATCACGACTGAGGTTTAGTTTGGAGTATTTAATTTATTCACTGAACTGACTTTATTCTTCTATACAGGTTTCAGGGTATTGTTTTCTTCCTGTTCACAAACTTTATTCTTTCCTCTTCTTGTTTTTTGGGGTATTTTGGTCTTCACCACCCTTTAATTGAGTCTCTTTTTCTTTGATATAGTCTTATATAACTGGTTTACTGCTCTGAGCTTCCTGGGTAACTTACTGGTATTATACTATGAGTTGATGAGTTGCTTCAATACTTTCTTTGGTTTCTTTTAACAGTGGTTTTTATATATTATGTAGTGAGGATTTTTATCTTATTGTGGTTCATTCCTCTGATTTATTTAAATGTCATTCAATATTATTATAACATTTGTTGGTGTAATTAAACTTTATGATTTCACATGACTTAAAATGTAGTGGATTTTCTGTCACGCTACAGAATGCCCTTCTCCAGAAGTAATTTTTTCAGACTATACTTGCTTTGTCTGAAACAATTGCTTATGATAATTATTCAAAGTTTGTTATTATTTTGAACTTCCTTCCATTTTAAAATTCTCTTATTTATATCTGAGTTTATATCACTCTCACTTGATCTTCCTTGATAGTAATAGTCTTCTGAGTTTCAAATTTATTATTTCATTTTTATATTTCTTCTTAGTATTTTCTCCTTGGGATATTTTCTCCCTATCGTTCCCTACTTTGTGAGCTGGTTCAGTTCAGAGAGGCACTGTACGCTACTTTCCTCTGCTGTCCAATACTTCACACATATTTGAGTACAGGCAAATCATCTCTGCTCAAAAAATATATTAATCCTGCTGGAATTATCATCAGACAGATTAAAAAATTATTCAGAATAGTACACATTTGTTACTATTTAAAAAAATATCTTTGGGATACTTCACTTATTACTTATTATACTTCTCAGAGATTTTAATATTTCTATCTCAGTTGTTCGTCTGACTTATTATCTGGATGTTTCTTTCATTTGATATTATGGTAGGAAGCTCTTCTATTATTACATTTTCTTAACTTTTCTGATCATATAAATCTTTTGGTTATAAATTCTTTATTACCTTCTGGTTTTTTCATTATAATCTGCATTATTTATAGTAGCATATCTTTGTGACATTTTTAGACTGTTTCATCGTTCTTAAAATTTCCACTTGTTCTATTTTCTAGAATTTGTATAACTGTCATTATCATAATTGTCATTTAATTCATAAATCTTTTTATATTAATTCATTTAATTACATAAATTTTTTGACATTATTTTCACATTATTCCGGTCATTGTTATTATACTTGTGAATGATGGTTTTTTTATTAATTTCATAATGAGGTCATAATTTCTCCTCATACCACTTCAAAGTTTCATTCTCTCATAATTCCAAAGAAGTTTTTGTACTTTATTATTCTATTCAATCACTCCAATCGTATTAAAGAAATTTTTTCCTTTTTATTTCCTTCATCACCATTTTACGGAAAGGTTTTTACTCTTCAAATTGAACTTAGACATTATCATATTGTTCAGAATTATTTGTTTTAATTCTAAATCTGTTTCCTTTCTTCATCCCATTATGATTCTTTGTTACCATGGTAATTATCTTCTATGCTTACCATAAATATGGTATGAAATCCCTTCAGTTTATCTCATCATAGTGGTTTATTCATAATTGGTTGGTAAGTTGTACTTATACTTGGTTTGGGAAACTTGATTTATTCATAATTCAAAATTCTCTCTTCTTATGTTATTCTATAAAGTTTTCTCAAATAAATTGTATGCAATTGGCTTACATTGTGTTTAGAATTTAGTGGTTTTTAAATTCTATTTTATATATTCTTCTAGCCATAAAAATTTCTAATAATTGTAGATAATATGTGCTTATATTTCTTTTTAGAATTTGGCTGTTTATTTCAAAATTCTTCTTGTATTATTGCCACATAGTTTTTCACAAACATCTGGTATGTAAGGTGAGCTTACATGTATTTTATTATTTTGGGGCTTTTAAATTCTAATTCTTCTTCTATTCTTTTCTAGCCATAAAGTTTTTCTTAAATAATTGGTATGTAAGGTGATCTTACGTATGTTTAGAATTTTGTTGGTTTAAATTCTAATTCTTCTTCTTCTATCATCGCCATAAAGTTTTTCTTAAATAATTGGTATGTAAGGTGATCTTACGTATGTTTAGAATTTTGTTGGTTTTATTTAAATTCTATCTTATATCTTCTAAATGGTTTTCCTTTAAATAAACTTTATGTAAGGTGGGCTTACATGTATTTTAGAATTTTGGAAGTTTTTTAAATTCTAATTCTTCTTATATTCTTGTCATAAAGACTTTTCATAAATGATTGTAATAGTTTTCATAATTATATGGTAAACATATCATATTAGTTTCATAAATATTGTATGACTCTTTCCTTGTCTTTATTCAAACGTATTTCTTATTATTATTTTTCCTTTATACCCAGGTGGATGCTTTTATTTATAGTGCATTGTTGCTCATAGTTCCTTTATAAGGTGTAGTTTCTTAATTAATTTATTTCTTAAATTCCTATTTTGGTTCTTTGTCCCTTCTTCTTCTCATTTTTCCTCAGTGGTAATTATTTTCATCTTCTTTGTGGTGGTTTTGCCGTTGTCGGTTATCATGACATCCATCCCTTTTACCACCTCATTATGTATCCGTATGGATCCTTATCAGATCCAAACTATTGCTCCTACGCGCCGGATAGTACCTCGGTTGGTCCCGTTCTAGGCTCCTCCGCCTTTCTTCGTATCTTCGGTAACTGTTCCCTCTATGGTGGTTGAAACCTCGCTGTCTTCCATCTGTGGCCCGTATGAAGTTCACTCTATGGTGAGGGAACCTATTATTATTAAAATTACTATTATTGGGACCCGTACTATTGGTATTATTATGGTAAGGACTATTACCATAATTGGGGCTTCTCTGACTATTTACGTTATTAGGGTAGGGATTGTGGTTACCCTGATAACCATTAGAGGGTCGATTCGGGTTTTGATAATTTGGACCCGTATTATTATTATCATGGTAATTAGTATTGTTCCCATTATTATATTGTCTTATATTCCAATATGTCTCTGGTCCATATGCTGTATGACCTGAAAAATATCTGTGAGGTTCTTCATCTGGTTTATCAATTATTTGCTTCTCTGAATCCCCATAATCTGGTTCATCATCACATATCCATCCGGAAGGTATACATTTTTGTGTAATTGTACACTGGAATAGTCCTGGATGGCGCACTAATGGAACACACTCTGGTGATTCACCAGTGCCATCGTCACAGTCTGATAAGATGTTATATTTCCATCTTTCTGAAATACACTGTTTAGTTCCGCACTGGAACTGATCTGGTCCACATGTTGTATTCCGTTGACCTCTGGTTCTTCCCCATTGGTAAACTATTGTTTGGTGGTACATTAATTCTGAGATTACCTTGAATCTCCTTCCGAAATTTCTGTAATTCCTGATTTCTTCATGGTCGGTAATTGGAATATTATTGACATCCATTAAACCATGGTTCATCATTTCCATTTCTTCCTTTGTTTTCATTAATTTCCTTGGAATTGTTTTCCTTCTTTCCTTTGGTTCTACTTCCATATCTGTAGTATTTTCTTTATTCCCGTTAGTTTTCTTCTCAGGCAATACTACAACGGGATCCTCTGTTTTGTCATTTGGTACTTCTTCTGGTTCTGGTTGGCTATCTTCCTGCATTTTATCATTTATTACTTCTTCTGATTCTGGTTGGCTATCATTTTTTATTTCTTCGGTCTTCTCCTTTCTTAATTCTTCTCCCTTTAATCTGTCCTCTCTTCTTTCTTTAATCCATTTTTGATGCTCCTCTTCCCTTTTTAATCTGTTCTCTCTTATTTCCTTAATCCATTTTTGATGCTCCTCTTCCCTTTTCTTATTCGTTTCATCCAGTTTCTTATTATTGGAATCCATTTTCTTGTTAGTGGAATCCATTTTCTTGTTCATCTCCTTCATCATTTCCAACAACTTTTTCATCATCTCCATTTCTGTAAGTTCTGCCATTTTTGTTTATCGTTGTTGCCCTTCTTCCTGACTGGATAACCGCTGCCAGGCTTATCTATTCAAGCCCTCTAAGTTGGACACCACTTTGTAACCGGACGACCTATAGGGTACTGCCTTCTTCCTTAAAGTCCCGCGTTGGGTTCGTCACTTTGGAAGAGGACCCCTGTATGTGTGGCTATAATCTGTCTGTCCCACTGTTTGGGCTAGCCACTTGGTCACCAGACCGCTGTATGCCGGTCGTTACAAAAGAATAAAAATAAAGGGAAAATTCAATAATAATAGAATTTTCAAATAATAAAATAATTTTGTTTATGTTTATAGAGGTATGTATAATAGATAAATCTGTTTTTTAAAAGGTTCGGGTAAAATTTTAATAACAGGTAGTTATTTATTGACCGTCGAGCACTTCTTGAAGATTTGCACCAAGTCTGGAGTTAAATAGATTAACTCCAGGTAATAATCGATTGTTGACTTTCCTGACTGGTCCAATATCTTGTTCAAAATAGAATATATTCTTCTCACTTAATGCCTTCAGCCTTATAAGTACCCTTAAATTATCCTGTGAAATAAGTACAGATACAAAATAATGAAAATATAAAGATTTATTGACAATTTTAAATAAATAATCGATATTTTATCGATGGAGAGCAATTATCGACTCTGTCTCAGGAATTATCGATTGTGTCATACAGAACAAAATTTTATGTTATATTATATTAAAGACAGGTTCTTTGAGCGATTAGGATTAATAGTCAGAGAAGGGTGACGAGAAAGTATAACATTAACAATTAAAGATATTAATACAATAATTACTATTCAATAGTATTTAAATAATTCCACTATGTAATGTAAATGAATGCTGTCAAACCATACGCAGACGATGACGTCACTGTAATATCGTGAAGGCGGTCTCTGTAGAATTAAAAGATGGCCGCTACTATTTCTTGCGTAGTTACGGTGAACTCGGCATGTCCCAAAATCACGACAAAATTACCTTTGTGAATGTCTAAAATCTTCCCGCACTGGTGTAATATGTCTGTTAAGTTAGTTGGTGTATTCTGGTGAAGTGTTCCGTGTAAACTTGTGTTAATTTGGTTATTTTGTCTGTTTTCCCTTCTGGGGTTAAGTTTTTTCAAGTTACGGTTAGGTTTGTAAAGTGAATCAGTTGAAATATAATGTTTTACTGTTTACTGTCACTCGTATAGTGAAGTTAGAGGTTTGTTTTCACTATTGTCGTGAATGTTTTATAGTATTGGCTTCAAAAAGTGTCTAACTCTCGTTCACTGATTTCAATGGCTAAACGCTAGCATCATGTTCGACTCGATTTTAAGAACGTTTTTTGTCACACACCTATTCAGCTTGATATTCAACAAAAGACTAATTAACTTGGTCATAAATCTTGCCTAGTTAATCCTTGAAAAAGTATTGTTAACATTTTTCGACTTCCATACACATTAGAAAATATTACATTATATATGGAATTTTTCTATTTTATTCCTTACTTTTATGAATTACTAATAAGCTTCCTCATTCTTGGGTAAACCAAGGTACTTGGTGATATCACGACTGAGGTTTAGTTTGGAGTATTTAATTTATTCACTGAACTGACTTTATTCTTCTATACAGGTTTCAGGGTATTGTTTTCTTCCTGTTCACAAACTTTATTCTTTCCTCTTCTTGTTTTTTGGGGTATTTTGGTCTTCACCACCCTTTAATTGAGTCTCTTTTTCTTTGATATAGTCTTATATAACTGGTTTACTGCTCTGAGCTTCCTGGGTAACTTACTGGTATTATACTATGAGTTGATGAGTTGCTTCAATACTTTCTTTGGTTTCTTTTAACAGTGGTTTTTATATATTATGTAGTGAGGATTTTTATCTTATTGTGGTTCATTCCTCTGATTTATTTAAATGTCATTCAATATTATTATAACATTTGTTGGTATAATTAAACTTTATGATTTCACATGACTTAAAATGTAGTGGATTTTCTGTCACGCTACAATATATATTTTATAAAAATTATCTTAACTCTGTAATAATTCAGTATAAGTGAAATTTCATTCATTTTCTTTTACTGCCATAGCCAGTGTATTACCAGTTCAGTTGTTAAAATGAGCACACTATTGGTTCTTACTTTTCAATCATAAACCTTATTATATATATTTTATAAAATTTATCTTAACTCTGTAATAATTCAGTATAAGTGAAATTTCATTCATTTTCTTTTCCTGCCATAGCCAGTGTATTACTAGTTCAGTTGTTAATATGAGTACACTATTGATTCTTACTTCCAATCATAAATTCTGTTATACATTTTGTACGGCCGTGCAGCCATGTTGACCTGCGATGGCACATTCCTATCTGGGGGAACCTTTCTAAAATTTTGAATACTTGTAATAATTTCATTGGTTGCAAGCAGTCATACCCGGACGGGTTAATGGATTGGGTTATGAAAAGTTTTTATGGAGGCTGGGCACTTTACCCTTTTACAGTAGTTTGGGATGGGGGTCTAGGTCACTGATACTGAGGATTGTATTCTTCGGCGGCATGGTGAAATGTATATGGGCTGCCTGCCAGGTGAACATGTGTGTAATATATTGTAGCGTGACAGAAAATCCACTACATTTCAAGTCATATGAAATCATAAAGTTTAATTACATCAACAAATGTTGTAATAATATTGAATGACATTTAAATAAATCAGAGGAATGAAACACAATAAGATAAAAATCCTCACTACATAATATATCAAAACCACTGTTAAAAGAAACCAAAGAAAGTATTGAAGCAACTCATCAACTCATAGTATAATACCAGTAAGTTACCCAGGAAGCTCAGAGCAGTAAACCAGTTACATAAGACAATATCCCGAAAAAAGAGACTCAATCAAAGAGTGGTGAATACCAAAATACCCTAAAAACAAGAAGAGGGAAGAATAAAGTTTGTGAGCAGGAAGAAAACAATACCCTGAAACCTGTATAGAAGAATAAAATCAGTTCAGTGAAGAAATTAAATACTCCAAACTAAACCTCAGTCGTGATAACACCAAGTACCTTGGTTTACCCAAGAATGAGGTAAGAAGACCAGAAGAGTGAAGACTAGACGAGGGACAAGAATGAAAACTAGAAGAGGGACAAGAATGAATACCAGAAGGAAGATAGGAAGAAGGAAGACAGGAGGAGAGGAAGACATAGTATGAAAGAAACGCCGTAGTAAAACCTATTATTATATAAACTACTATCAATCCCAAACCCACAAAAAAACTATGCCAAAGAAAGTATAACATACCCAAAATCTTATAAAAATGTAATTATTGAGAAAACTAAAGTGTTGTATAGCGTTATAAGAAGTGCACCGGCTAAAGCTATTGTGTAATAAAGAAAATAAACTAGTCTTAACGGTCCATGATGACTAAAGGTCTGGTCTGAGATAATAAGACTCAGAATATCAGAACCAACAGTGAAAGTGAATTTGTATAAGTGTTTTTTAAAAAAAGCAATAAACTTAAAGTTGGTGATACTATAACTTAGTAGTATGCTATATCACAACTTTAAAATCTAAATAATAAACAGCATAATAAAATAATAAAATGGAAGGTTTCCAGTATTTTATTATTTTAATGTAAGTCTTTATTTACAAGACATTTGTAAAAAATGATAATAAATAAAGTATGGGAGTTGGTGTTTGCTGATGTGGGGGATCACAGTAGTAATGGTTTGAACCAGAAAGGACTGGTACTAATATAGTATGAATAAGTGTAACATGTTTAAATAGACTGTTATTTCACAATCCTAAAATCAATGTGTTAAATAAATGTATTTGTAAGGTTTATTAGAAAATAAGATTTATGTTATGTGTTTTAAAAAAGAATTATGTTTGATAAATAATAACCTACATACCAGTAATAATGTTCTAAAAGGTATGCTATGTTAGATTAAAAATAGTCAAAAGAGATATGTTTAAGCTGTATCTGCAATATGTTAAATTGTGCAGATTACTAAACAATGTTCATAATTAATTATTTTAATAACTGTAGTGTTAATTAACTACTACACAAAACAATAAGTTATAAATCATGTTATTTTCATATAATTGTAATTATGTAAAGTAAGGAGGAATTAAGTTTAAATTATTTGAGAAAGAAAGAAATATAAAATTCTAAAATCTAGGCCATTTGGTGAAATCAGAGAACCAGTATAAAATAATACAATTCACTTATAAATCCTGTAAACTACCCAGATTTATATAAGATAACACAATTAACTACTACTAGGAATGATCCTATGAATTAAAATGACAATAAGGAAATATACCTTAACATTTTGTAAATTGTCAAAATATATAAATTAATTAATTTTAGAGAGCAATATCAAATCTACAAATTAACACAAAAAACCAGTTCAAAGGTGTAATTTATATGTATTTAAGGAAAGGAAGAGAAATATGACTAATTAAAATTTATTATAATAGTATTAATAATATTTAAAATGGAAGGAATTTTGTATAAAGACGGAAATCCAATTTTGAGCCTATATTTCCAAAGTGTGAACAAAATTTGTTAATTTCCACAAAATGTCTACAGATATGGACTATAATACATCAATTTAAAGGGAATAAGATGATTAAACTAATAATAAGATTAGTAATTCATAAAAGTAAGGAATAAAATAGAAAAATTCCATATATAATGTAATATTTTCTAATGTGTATGAAGTCGAAAAATGTTAACAATACTTTTTCAAGGATTAACTGGGCAAGATTTATGACCAAGTTAATTAGTCTTTTGTTGAATATCAAGCTGAATAGGTGTGTGACAAAAACGTTCTTAAAATCGAGTCGAACATGATGCTAACGTTTAGCCATTGAAATCAGTGAACGGGAGTTAGACAAATTAGACACTTTTTGAAGCCAATACTATAAAAACATTCACGACAATAGTGAAAACAAACCTCTTACTTCACTATACGAGTGACAGTAAACAGTAAAACATTATATTACAACTGATTCACTCTACAAACCTAACCGTAACTTGAAAACTTAACCGTAGTAGTTGAACAAATAGAAAATAAACTAACTAACGCAAGTTTACACAGAACACTTCACCAGAATACACCAAATAGATTAACAGACTTATTACACCAGTGCGGGGACATTTTAGACCTTGATGAAGGTAATTTTATAGTAATTTTCTGACTCGACGCATATGTAATAGCCAAGACCAACCCAAGGAGCGGCCATCTTGAAAACGAAACCTGCCTACTACATCGTAGTCACTGACGTCACATCAGTCTTCATTGGTTCGACAAAACATTTATTCTAATATCATAACCTGAATTATTTAAATACTATTAAATAGTAATTATTGTATTTATGTGTTAATTGTTAATGTTATACTTTCTCGTCACCCTTCTCTGACTATTAATCCTAATCGCTCAAAGAACCTGTCTTTAATATAATATAACATAAAATTTTGTTCTGTATGACACAATCGATAATTCCTGAGACAGAGTCGATAATTGCTCTCCATCGATAAAATATCGATTATTTATTTAAAATTGTCAATAAATCTTTATATTTCCATTATTTTGTATCTGTACTTATTTCACAGGGTAATTTAAGGGTATTTATAAGGCTGAAGGTATTAAGTGAGAAGAATATATTCTATTTTGAACAAGATATTGGACCAGTAAGGAAAGTCACCAATCGATTATTACCTGGAGTTAATCTATTTAACTCCAGACTTGGTGCAAATCTTCAAGAAGTGCTCGACGGTCAATAAATACCTACCTGTTATTAAAATTTTACCAGAATCTTTAAAAAAAAAACAGATTGATCTTGTATACATACCTCTATAAACATAAACAAAATTATTTTATTGTTTGGAAATTCTATTATTATTGAAATTTCCATTTTATTTTTATTCTTTTGTAACGACCGGCATACAGCGGTCTGGTGACCTAGTGGCTAGCCCAAACAGTGGGGCTTGATCAGATTACAGCCAGATAAAGGGTCTTTGTTACAAAGTGGCGCCCAACGTGGGGCTTGAATAGATAAGCCTGGCAGCGGTTATCCAGTCAGGAGAAGGACAACAACGATAAATCAAAATGGCAGAACTTACAATGGAAGAGAAGTGGGACAAATTAATAGAGATGTTCCAACAATATATGGACGAGAAGAAAGAAAATAACAAGAAGATGGCGGAAAATTTAAGCAAGAAAATGGATGAGAACCACGAATCAATAATGGGGAAACTGGATGATATAAGTAATGATAATAAACTGTTTAGGGAAAATTTCGGAGAGAAGAAGACCGAAGAAATAAAAGAAGATAGCCAACCAGAACCAGAAGAAGTACTAAATGTTAAAACGCCGGAACAAGTAATGGTAGTACCTGAAATTGAAACTAACCGAAACCAGGAAGATATTAAACCAAGGAAAAGGAGAATGTATCCAAGAAATGTAATAAAAACGAAGGAAGAGTTGGAGATGATGAAACATGGGTTAGTTGATGGCAATAATATCCCAATTACCTATGACAAAGATATCATGAATTCTATGAATTATAGAAGGAGGATCGAAGTAATTTCAGAAATAATGTACCACCAAACAGTAATTTACCAATGGGGAAGGACCAGAGGTAAACGGAATACTACATGTGGACTAGATCAGTTCCAGTGCGGAACTAAACAGTGTATTTCAGAAAGATGGAAATATAACATCTTATCAGACTGTGACGATGGCACTGGTGAATCACCAGAGTGTGTTCCATTAGTGCGCCATCCAGGATTATTCCAGTATACAATTACACAAAAATGTATACCTTCCGGATGGATATGTGATGATGAACCAGATTATGGGGATTCAGAGAAGCAGATAATTGATAAACCAGATGAAGACCCTCACAGATATTTTTCAGGTCATACAGCATATAGATTAACAGACATATTACATACCAAGAAAATGTGAAAAAACTTTATGGCTAGAATAGAAGAGAAGAAGTTTAAAAACATAAAACCTCTAAATTCTAAAAAAATGTAAGTTCACCTTACATACCAAGAAAATGTGAAAAACTTTATGGCTAGAATAGAAGTGAAGAAGATTTAAAACAAAAAATCCTCTAAATTCTAAAAAAAAAAAATGTAAGTTCACCTTACATACCAAGAAAATGTGAAAAAACTTTATGGCTAGAATAGAAGAGAAGAAGTTTAAAAACATAAAATCCTCTAAATTCTAAAAAAAAATGTAAGTTCACCTTACATACCAGGAAAATGTGAAAAAACTTTATGGCTAGAATAGAAGAGAAGAAGTTTAAAAACATAAAATCCTCTAAATTCTAAAAAAAGGTGTAAGTTCACCTTACATACCAAGAAAATGTGAAAAAACTTTATGGCTAGAATAGAAGAGAAGAAGTTTAAAAACATAAAAACCCCTAAATTCTAAAATACATGTAAGCCAATCTTACATAAAGATTATTTGAAAGAAATTATTTGAAAAGAAGAATAATATAAGAAGAGTTTGAAATAAGTCAACAAAATTTTAAACATAAATGAGATCACCTTACATACCAATTATTTAAGAAAAACTTTATGGCGATGATAGAAGAAGAAGAATTAGAGTTTAAAACCACAAGATCCTAAACATCCGTGAGATCACCTTACATACCAATTATCTAAGAAAAACTTTATGGCTATAATATAATAATAAAGAAGGAGAGAATTTAGAAATAAAACCATCTAAGGTCAAAAAACAAATAAGGACAGTTTACTAAATATTTATTTGAAGAGAAACATTTTGACAATAATACCAAGAGAGTTTAGAAAAATAAAACCAGCCAAAAAACTTATAAGCCCACCTTACATACAAATTATTTGAGAAAACTTTATAGAATAACATAAGAAGAATGAATTTTGAATTATGAATAAATCAAGTTTCCCAAACCAAGTATAAGTACAACTTACCAACCAATAATAAATAAAACAATATGGTGTGATAAACTGATGAGATTTCCTACCAGATTTATGGTAAGCATAGAAGATAATTACCATGGTAACAAAGGATCATAATGGGATGAATAAGAGGAAACAGAATTAGAATTAAAACAAATAATTCTAGACAGTTTAATCATGTCTTAGTTCAATATGAAGAGTGAAAACCTTTCCGTAAAATGTTGTTGAAGGACATAAAAAAGAAAAAATTCTTCAATACAATTTAAGTGATTGAATAAAATAAAGTACAAAAACTTCTTTGGAATTATGAGAGAATGAAACTTTAAGTGGTATGAGGAGAAAATATGACCTCATAATGAAATTAAAAAAAAAACCAGCATTTGCAAGTATAATCGCAATGACCGGAATAATGTGAAAATAATGTCAAAAATGTATGTAATTAAATGAATTAATATAAAATGATTTATAAATTAAATGACAATTATGATAATGACAGTTATAAAAAATTCTAGAAAATAGAACAAGTGGAAATTTTAAGAACCAAGAAACAGTCTAAAAATGTCACAAAGATATGCTACTACAAATAATGCAGATTATAATGAAAAAACCAGAAGGTAATAAAGAATTTATAACCAAAAGATTTATATGATAATAAAAGTATAAAAAGGTAATAATAGAAGAGCTTCCTACCATAATATCAAATGAAAGAAACATCCAGATAATAAGTCAGATGAACAACTGAGATAGAAATATTAAAATCTCTGAGAAGTATAATAAGTAATAAGTGAAGTATCCCAAAGATATTTTTTAAATAGTAACAAATGTGTACTATTCTGAATAATTTTTTTAATCTGTCTGATGATAATTCCAGCAGGATTAATATGTTTTTTGAGCAGAGATGATTTGCCTCTGTACTCAAATATGTGTGAAGTATTGGACAGCAGAGGAAAGTAGCGTACAGTGCCTCTCTGAACTGAACCAGCTCACAAAGTAGGGAACGATAGGGAGAAAATATCCCAAGGAGAAAATACTAAGAAGAAATATAAAAATGAAATAATAAATATGAAACTCAGAAGACTATTACTATCAAGGAAGATCAAGTGAGAATGATATAAACTCAGATATAAATAAGAGAATTTTAAAATGGAAGGAAGTCCAAAATAATAACAAACTTTGAATAATTATCATAAGCAATTGTTTCAGACAAAGCAAGTAAAGTCTGAAAAAATTACTTCTGGAGAAGGGCATTCTGTAGCGTGACAGAAAATCCACTACATTTCAAGTCATATGAAATCATAAAGTTTAATTACATCAACAAATGTTGTAATAATATTGAATGACATTTAAATAAATCAGAGGAATGAAACACAATAAGATAAAAATCCTCACTACATAATATATCAAAACCACTGTTAAAAGAAACCAAAGAAAGTATTGAAGCAACTCATCAACTCATAGTATAATACCAGTAAGTTACCCAGGAAGCTCAGAGCAGTAAACCAGTTACATAAGACAATATCCCGAAAAAAGAGACTCAATCAAAGAGTGGTGAATACCAAAATACCCTAAAAACAAGAAGAGGGAAGAATAAAGTTTGTGAGCAGGAAGAAAACAATACCCTGAAACCTGTATATACCCTGAGATGACCGGCGGCAGCGTTTGATAAGCGCGTGACGTCATCCGCTCGTACCGCATTGCAGCAGTACACTGCGTACAGCTGATAAACAAGTACAAAGTTTAAGCAGCCAGTGTATTACTAGTTCAGTTGTTAATATGAATACACTATTGATTCTTACTTCCAATCATAAATTCTGTTATACATTTTGTACGGCCGTGCAGCCATGTTGACCTGGCGATGGCACATTCCTATTTGGGGGAACCTTTCTAAAATTTTGAATACTTGTAATAATTTCATTGGTTGCAAGCAGTCATACCCGGACGGGTTAATGGATTGGGTTATGAAAAGTTTTTATGGAGGCTGGGCACTTTACCCTTTTACAGTAGTTTGGAATGGGGGTCTAGGTCACTGATACTGAGGATTGTATTCTTCGGCGGCATGGTGAAATGTATATGGGCTGCCTGCCAGGTGAACATGTGTGTAATATATATATGTGTATATAGATATGTGTGTGCTATGTGTATTTATGTAACTATATTGATTGATGTCCTATTTATGTATATTTGGGAGATATTATTATGCTGATGTTTACATGTATTCTAATTTTATGAGATTACATGTGTATATTTTCAGAGGATTGTAATGAAAGGGAGGGGAGTAAAAGTTTGTAATGAAGTTTTTTTCAAATTCTATAAAAGTATATTGTATACTGAGAGTGATACTTGCATGTTATTTGAAATGGCTGAATAAAATTGTTATTGTTGCTTAACAACGAGTTTAATTGCAAGTCCCGTCATACTGGGCCCAGCGCAGTTTTGGCTTCTCTAGGCCCTTGCCTAGTTTTAAATAACTAGTGGCTTCTCTTTCAAAAAAAAAAAAAAAAAAAAAAAAAAAGGTTTTTTTTATAAAGTCTAAAAGTTTGAAAGAGGGGTTACAATATTACTTAACTTTATTGTGATATAACTGATCACAGTTGTTCCTTATAACTCCCTACAACTTTTACAACAATACTAATGACAAAAATCAATAATAATTTCTTACAATTAACATACATAATTTGTCTAGGCATACATAATTTTACTAGGCCTATTATAGTTTGAACATTATTTTTTCATATTTTAACAATTCTTGTTTTTAATACAAGACAACTATTCTAAATTGTTCTTGATCCTTGGCTTTCACTTTTGTTACACTAATAATGACAATTATTAGCAATAATTGTTTACAAATAGTACAAATAAGTTATTCAGGTATAGGGCCTACTGGCCCATTGTACTGGACACCTTAGTTTCTTTCGTACGTATAAAATAATTACTTTTGCTAGCAGACAATTACTTTACATTGTTCTTGATATTCTTGATACATTGTTATTCAACTTTCACTACAATAATAATTACATAACTTAACAATTATTTACTATGAATAACATAACAAATGTTCTAGGCTCATTTGCCTATGTAGTCCAGTCACCAGAGATTTTGACTTGAGAAAAAATTGGGGCAAAGCAATATTTGGTGCACGTGTTGAATAAACGTTAATAATTAATATAAAAAAATCTTTGCATGTTTACCTTTCTAGGGTTTTCTGAAAATGGTCTGGAAAAATTGTAAAGACAGATTTTCTTAAAGCACTCCGTAAATATGTACAGTTGGAAGAAATAAAAAGGTGTATATTGAAGAGCAAACAATTTCCTTCAGAAAGTCTCCTTACATATTTTTACGTTAATGGAACTGTTTTCCTGAAAATTGGTAATGATGAGCGCTGCGTTTTAAAAAGAGCGTTTGCCCCCGATCTTGCGTAATTCGCTAAATTAGCCAGGCGCGTCTATTCAAAAATATCATAACTTTCTTTAATCTAAGCGTAGCCAGTTAAATAAAGACTAGTTTTGAAGAGGAACAGTATAGCTTTCAAAATTTGTTGATTTTTACATAAATATTTTATTTGAACATAAAGAATATAGTGTATAAATATTTACTGTAGATACAAAAAGAAGTGAAACCACAAAATTACAAGTACTATACAATAAAATTTAAAAAAATAGTAGTTCTTTACTAATTTATCTTTAAAAGAGATAAACCTTTTATTTTATAATAATGAAAACTACTTTTGAAGTTGTTATTTAAAAAAAAAAACCTTTTCAAAAGTGAGTATTTCGACGTATTTTAAATTTACTCTAAAATTCAGAGTTTATCTGCCTTTATTAATCTTAAAAATAGAGATATCGAAATACAAAAAATTGTATTTGAAAGCTGCAAGTGTTTTGCATCACAAACTACACTCATGAAAATTAAAATCATTTTCAAAATTAAAAAAAATAAATAAAAATTGTGTATACTAAAAAAAGGTGCCTCCTTTGCGTTACATACATGTATCTTTTAAGTGGGTTTATTTGAGTACTTGAAATTAACGTTACAGCTACTACAATGCTAAATCTATCTATTCATGTTATTTCTCTTACCTGATTATACCTATACTCTAAAAACAAGACTCTAGAAAACTGGTAACATTTTTAAACGGCGCGGCGTTCTATTCCTCTCGAGTGTGCAATTGTAAATGTAGCTGCGCGCGCAACACCCATTGTTGTGGTGTGCCATACAAACATCTGCTATACAAGAACGGAGCAGTAACGCAGTTGATATTTCTTCAAAGGTTATAATCAAAACATTACAAATATTTTTGTTTTTATCATATAAAACAGGTAACAAAAATTGCAGTTTAAAGTTTTTATTTACACTTTTTATACATGCTAATATTTATTTATTTGTGAAGACGTGTAGTGGAGTCAAAATAAAAATCAAATGTGAATTGTTATGGGAGTCATTTTTTGTATGCTAAATTGGTTAATGGGATCAAGTTGAGCTAATAGTTAAGTTTTGTGTAAAATCAACCCGTTTATTTTTTTATTAACAATTTAAGTTGCAAAATAGCGTTTTTATAAATATCTTTGGACCTAACAAGCCGATTTTAATGTGAATTTTTTTCAGTATTCTATAATAAATGAATAACATTTTTAGCCTTAATACGGAAGTCGATATTATTATTATTGTTAATGTGCTATCAATAAATAAAGTGGCGATGGCGTTTATAAACAAATTGCTGTTGTTTTAACACAAATTATTGAAAGTTGATAAAACTTGAGGGAAAGGTAACCTTTGTGGAGTACTATAAACCCCACAAATTTCATATTGAAATGTTGAATATAACCTCAAAAAAATCGCAATTCACAAAAAAATTTTGAGTGCTCATAAAGTATGGCAAGATTGTGGCACAAAGGTGTACGACAGCTTAAATTAAAGCTTATTAAAAATACTTTCGGATGGTTAATTAACAAAATTTTTTGGCCTTTCTGACACCATTTTTTGACCATTTAAAAAAATTAAACGTAAAGAACGCATTTTTTCTAAAAAAAAAATTATTTGTACTGATCATTTTTTACATACATGAAAAGTTTATAAAAGGCACATATTTAAAAAAACAAATTTGGTAAAAACTGTGGATTTAAAATTGAAAATAAAAAAATTTTCAAAACAGATATTTTGACTTCACTAGTGGTGAAGATTTAAAGAATAATTTTACTGAACATTAGTGCTACATAAGGTTTTTTGATTTTTAGGTATTAAATATGGATCAGTGTGATACTGAAATATGTTTTATTTGTAATGCTGATCTTTGTATTGAAGATACAGAAAAAGTGACTCGAGGACTACCGAATTTAATAAGAGTTAGCTCTGAGAGAAACGATGGAAAATATGAAATGTTAAAAAAAGTTGATTCAATTTTAGTACACAGGAAATGTCGAGAAAAATATACGTTAAAAAGGAATGATGTTTTGTGTTATAAGGATTTAGGCACTTTGTCGAAAAAAAGTAAATATAGCCCAGTCAAGAGTAAAGTCAGAAAGAGTAAAGAATTGTTTAATTTCAAAAAAACTTTGTATAATTTGTGGATTAGATGCCGATAAAAGTAATACGAGATTAAGTATTAATCAACGCAAAAATATTTCCATAATTCAAAGTCCTACTTTTAAAGAAAAATTATCAGAAATGATTGCAGAACATAATGACGAATTAGGAAAAGCAATTCTACGACGAATTTCTTGTGATGATTTGGTAGCTGTACAAGCGAGATATCACCACAGTTGTCACAAAAAAGTTTTAAGCAGTTACACTCGTGACACAAGTGATGCTAAAGGTCGACCCAAGGATGTAAAAATCTCACGTCAAATGGAATTGATTTTTGATTATTTAAGTGACAGTGATGATACCCAGTTTACGCTCACAGAATTAATTGCATTATTAGGTAAATATATTGCTTAATTATAAATTATAATTATACTATTTTTTAAATTAAATATTCATGTTTATTTTATTTAATATCTAATTTTCTTAAACAGAACATGATGCTTGTCATCCAAATACCATTATTGCTAAATTAAAAGAAAATTATGGCGATTGTATAAGAATTATATCCAGAAAAGGTGGCTCAACCCTCATATGTCTTGTAGATCGTGAATACAATGTCATGCGTCAAGCATGGATAGCCTCAAAAAAAGATGAAAATGAAGAAAAAAGAAAAATCTTAAAATCTGCAGCAGCAATTATTCGAAACGATGTTAATCTGAAGAAAAGTAATACAGAATTTTATCCTCCAAGTGATAATATATTCCAAAATATTAATGAGAATATCCCAGAATCCCTTCAGTTTCTGATAGAAGAAATAATTTTAAAAAATAAAACAGGTGATATTAGTTCATATGAAACAAAATGCACAGCAATTACTCATTCAATTATGAGTTGCATAAGACCTAGAGTCTTTCTATCACCATTGCAAGTTGGTCTGTCTGTAATGTTGCATAGGAAATTTGCTTCAAAACGAATTATAGATATATTGTCGCATCTGGGAGTGTGTTCATCATACAAAGAAGCAGCACTTTATGAGAATAGTGTATTGCTTAGTCCACGTTCTCCATTTAGATCTGGCTGTTTTGCACAATTGGCATTTGACAATTCAGATGTTAATATCAATACTATAGACGGGAAAAATACTTTTCATAGTATGGGAGGTATTATGATTGTAAGTCCAAGAGATTGTTATTATAACAAAGTTCCCTTAAAACGATTGACTGTTAAGCCTACTGCAAAAGAAATTAGCAAAATTGACAAAATACCATTCCAAATTTTTGAAAATATTAATACAAATGCACTCCAAAACATTGTTTTTGAAAAAGTAGATAATCCGAGTTTTAATAATATAGATTTTTCTAATGCTGACTTGCTTTGGATTTATGGAGTGACCAAACCAGGCATTACTGGCTGGAATGCCTTTATGTACAAGCTTTTGGAAAATATGACTTATACATTATCTAGAATTGTTTGCTTGCCTTTTGTACACTCTCCTCCAACTGACAAAAATACAATATACACCGTTTTAAAATACGCTGTAAAACTAGTGAAAAACTTAAATCTATTTAATTGTTTTGTTACTTTCGATCAACCTTTGTATCAGAAAGCGTTTGAAATGGTCCAATCCTCACCTGATGATGATATACATAATGTAATTGTTCGACTTGGAGGATTTCATCTGCTTATGTCTTTTCTTGGTTCAATCGGTTATGTGATGGCAGGAAGCGGTTTAAAAGAAGCATTAAGCTGTTGCTATGCGCCAGGAACTGTAGATAAGATGTTAGATGGCCATGCTTATGCTAGAGCAGTACGAGGCCACACATTAATTTGGATAGTTTTGTGTAAAAAGATTATTGAGGAAATGAATCTTTCAGAAGTTGAATATTCAAATATGAAATCTTTACTACAAGAATTTTTAGATGACAATCTTACTTACAAAGAAGTAAAAGATCATAATTTTTTAAACATCTTAAATGGTAAATTTCTAGAAAAAATGATTGAAATTGAGGAACGCGGTAAAACTGCAAAATTATGGATACAATACATACAAATGATCTCTATTGCAAAAGCATTTGCGCGCTCTGAAAAAATGGGTTTACTAAAAATTCAATTACAAGTTATTCAGCAAATGTTGCCATATTTTTATGCAACTGGACATTTTAATTATACGAAATCAGCCTTATTATATGTACAATATATGAATCAATTTATAAAAGAATCTGAAAAACTTTTCACCTCAATGCAAAACCAAGATGTAATTCCAGAAACTACCGCTTTAAAAATTAAAGAACTTCAAAATTTTATAAATAACGGATTTTGTACTGTAAGACGAACTGAGAAATTCTGGTCAGGAACTCATACTGATATGACAATCGAACAGGACTTAATGAGAGTCATGAAAGTTGATGGTGGTATGATTGGACGGGGAGTAACTACCAGTACTGCAAATAAATGGATTTTAGCGATGCCATATACACATGATATCTGCGAAGAAGTAGAAAAATTTTGTGGTATAACATTTTCTACTTCCGATCAGCATGTAGATGCTAGAGATTCTCGAATTAAACGAGATACTGAAGATATTCTCAAAATAAACTCCTGGTTTGATTGTCACGAGCCATTTCCTTATCAAGATTCAATAATGTCTATATCTACTGGAGTTACTGGCGGTAATAATATTAACTGTCATAATGCTTTTGAGGTTGGAAAAGCAGGATTAGAAGAAATGGCTGGTACAAACTTCCATAAAGTTTCGTTTAAACGAAAAAATAGAGTACTGTCATTAAAAAGTGTTAATAGTAGTCTGAAAATTCAAGAGGAAATTGTCCCTATAGATCCAATGTTTATATTTCAACGCATTTGTGTAGCAAGAAAAAGTGGACGACGAATTAAAAGATTACATGCGTTATGAACTTGCACCGTACCCAACATCTATGTTTTACGAAGGTGTATTTCGGAAAACAGATAAGTCTAAACTATATGATATGTTTGAAGTAGACCGCACTGAGATTAACCTTGAAGATTGCATTTACGTCATTGATGGTGGTATGTTACTGCATAGAGTAGTATGGTCAAAAAATGACAAGTTCAAATGTATTTTTCAAAGATACGTAAATTATGTCAAGAGACACTTTGGATCAAAAGTTACTGTAGTTTTTGATGGCTATACAAACAATTCTAACAGCATCAAAGCTATGGAGCGTTATCGCCGTACCAATCAAAATTCCTCTCCAGATATTTTATTCCATGAAGATATGTGTGTCACAGTGACCCAAGAACAATTTCTTTCGAATAAAAATAATAAAACTCTATTTATTGAAATTCTAACGAGATATTTGAAAGAAGAAAACATAAACGTTAAACAAGCTGACGATGATGCAGACTTATTAATTGTGAAAACAGCCTTAGAATTATATGATAAACCTCCAGTTATTGTTGCAGAGGACGTAGATATTTTGGTCCTCATTACTGCGCTTACACCTAGTAATAAGAAAATTTATCTCTTAAAACCCACGAGAGGAACCATGAGTGCTAGTCTATTTTCTTCTGATAACAGCTTTAGAAAGCATAAATTTTGCAAAGAGAATATACTATTTTTGCATGCTCTAACCGGCTGTGACACAACATCATGCTTTTATGGTAAAGGTAAAAAATCGGTTTTTAATTCGATTGAAAAAAAATCAATAAACTCAGATTTAAAAGAAGCGATCGAAGCATTTAAACTGGAAAATCAACATCAAACATCTATATATAAAAATGGTCTATTAATTCTCCTGTATATGTATAATGCACCAAAAAAAATTACATGTGTTGATAAATACAGACATACAAGTTTTACTAAAGCGATTTCAAAAAAGGAAAAAAGCTTAAAACCTGTAAAGTTAGAAAGTCTGCCACCTACTTCTGATGCTGCCAAGCAGCACTTTTACAGAGTAGATTTACAAGTCCAGCAATGTCTCGGCAATGATCTAATACCAAAAGACTGGGGTTGGAATGTTGGAGAAATTTTAACGCCTATAAAAATGACACAGCCAGGTGCCCCAAAATCTTTATTAAAAATGATCTTTTGTAATTGCAAAACTGGCTGCAAAAAAGGATCGTGTACATGCAGAAGCGCTGGTCTTTTATTTTCATCGGTTTGTGGTACATACTCAACTGAAACTTGCAAAAACTTTCCAATTGTTGACGAGATTGATTTTGATGATAATGACTTTGATGATAGTGAGGAAAAAATCCTCGAAGAAGAAGAAGAAGAAGAAGAAGAAGAAGAAGAAGAAGAAGAAGAAATCACTAACTAAATTCTCAACATAAATAATTTTTAAAATTCCAAATTTAAAAAATATATATATTCTTTGTATTCGTTTTACCTTTTATTATAAAGAGAGCTTTTCTTTGAAATATTTTATTTATTACTGGAGGATTTGCCCGGGTTTTCTTGGGAGAAAGTGGTGTCATATTCTTACTTGCTAGGAAATTCACTTTAATTTTATACCATTTATGCTGTTTTTTTCACATCCACCAAGCAGGGGGGGATATTTATAATAATCCAAATTAATATGCACGTCAAATTGTTACTTACATTGAAATTCCCTTTAATTTGATACCCCACGTGCGGTATTTTCATATTTTCCATTTTTGACATCACCCCTCCTCCAATTCCACCAATTTATTGAGCCCCGGAGACCAAAATTTTTAATAGTGCGTATATGCATGTCACATACGGTATTTCATATTTTCCATTTTTGACACCCCTCCATTACAACCCATTTATTGAGCCCCAGGGCCCAAACATTTTCAATAGTTCGTATATGCATGTAAAATTGTTACTTGCATTGAAATTCCCTTTAATTTGATACTCCACAGTATTTTCATATTTCATATTTTTCATTTTTGACACCCCCCCCGGGCCCAAAACACCTATCTTATGTTGGTTCTCCCGTTGCGTAAAAAATTTGTGCCAAGTTTGGTGGAAATCGGTCCAGTGATTTTTCATATTTTCCATTTTTGACCTCCCCCAAAACCACCCATTTATTATGCCCCAGGGCCCAAGAATTTTCAATAGTGCTTATATGCATGAAAAAGTGTTACTTGCATTGAAATTCCCTTTAATTTGATACCCTACATGCGGTATTTTCATATTTTCCATTTTTGACATCCCCCAGGGCCCAAAACACCTATCTTATGTTGGTTCTCCCGTTGCATAAAATATTTGTGCTAAGTTTTGTTGAAATCGGTCCAGTGGTTTAGTAGGAGGTGTGGAATATAAATACACACAATGACTTTTATGTATATTAAGATACACATATTTAATAATATTATTCAACAGAGGAAGATTTGTTAAAATCGACCATTCCGGCTATCGATTTAATACTCCTAACGATGAAATAATAACAAAATCGTTATTTTGATTTTATTACTATTAAAATTTGAACTATTTTAAACAAAAAGAATGAAGACTTTATCATGATCCAATGGTTTA
Source organism: Magicicada septendecula (assembly GCA_034769895.1). Taxonomy (NCBI): domain Eukaryota; kingdom Metazoa; phylum Arthropoda; class Insecta; order Hemiptera; family Cicadidae; genus Magicicada; species Magicicada septendecula. The sequence goes on from CM068375.1 coordinate 187,318,356, forward strand.
TTTAGTAGTAAGGAAAGAAATTCACTGAATGTAAACGTTTTTATCTATTTTACCGCGCGCTGCCCTTAAATAAGGGTTTTTTTTAAAAAGCCTGACCTTATAAACATGCAAAGATGATTTTAAACCGATATTTAGACCTTTTTCAATAACTATACCAAATATCACTTTGCCTCAATTTTTTAAGAAATTTTACCGTTATTTTTACTCTGGCGACTGGACTAATGGTATTGACCCTTAATTTCATTCATACCTTGAAAATACATGTTTCTTCGTATTACATCATTATTCTAAAACATTCTTCACAATTTACTGAAGCTTTGACAACATAGTTTGTCCTTTAATATTGTTTTTCTTACTTATTCTACTTGTTATTATATTCAGTATCAGTATTCTGAACGTTTAGTCCATGTATCTTGTTTCATTATTTACTTTGTTTATACTTATTGGTTAATCATATCTTCCTTACTAGAATATTATTCTAATAATAACGATTCTAGTATTATTTATACAGTATAGTTTGTTTAATAAGTTTACATTAAAACTGTTCTTTTTACATACAATTATTGACAAGTTTTAGTTTCTCATATTTCTTCTTCTTCATGTTATAATTCAAATTATAACCATTATTATCTAGCTATTATAAGCTTATTTACTACTTCATCAGTAGTTTTCACCTTCTGTTTACAATTCATGGATTTTACAATGCTTTTTTGTTCTTTCTGTTGTTGAAAACATTATAATGTTACATAACCTTACTTGTAGGCTTACATTTAGCTTTATTGGTGTTTTATTATTACATTTTTATAATACTCTTTTTGATTTACATTATTCTATTCATAATCATAAATAAACTTTATTATTTGATTTCATTATTTTAGTACTTAGAAACTAATTATTGAATTAATAATATTCTTTATTGAGTATCCAGTTTATTACCGGTACTGCAGTATGGAGTATAGGTTTTATCTTTTTTAACAATTTTTAATGCAGTTTACTGGAGTAAAATCTTCTTATTGATAATGTTCTTATTAGTTTCATTACATTATTCTTATCTCTTTTTATTATCTCGGACAATATTTATATTATTATATAAACTTTCATATATGAACTTACTTTGGTTATCACTCAAATGACATTCAGTATTTACTCCCACTGAGGAAGAGGCTCATCACCTCGAAACGTATGGGGAAGTGATAACCAAAATAAGTTCATATGTGAAAGTTTATATATATAATAATATTTAAAAAGTGAACGAAGAGGATGAATCAATAAGATAATTACAATATTTATAGTATACAATTTAGTTAATGACTTAATCTTTTGTTCTTCATGTATCATGGTCATGAAATGGTTTAAGTTGGGGCCTATTTTATGTAAGGGGAAACATAACGTTACAATATTGTAATTACTTTTATTTCTATAATTATTTATAAGTATTACTTGTACAAACAAAACTGGCTTAGAAATGGGTCTACTTAAGAATTATGGAATTCTGCTGAAATTTCGAATAGTTCTGGAGGGGAATTGATCCCCTGATAACCCCCCTCCGCAAGTTACTCCACTGATCCCACTCTACATAGTTCCAAGAAATCCTGTATTCATAAGTTCAAAAGAAATTGATACAGACTCTAAGGATCTCATTGTAGCATTCACTACTGGGACAGTTCATGGTTTAGAGCTTCCCTTATGTGCCTGGTAAGTGAAGGAGAAGGGACCTATTTAACGTGCAAGTTGAAGAATATATTTAATTATTGCACTTAACTTGATATAAGTACTGATTACATTTCAGGATTATTATTTTCAGAAATAATGTATGTAAACCAGTTTTCCACATATAAAGTTAATTAAAATTCTTTAATGGATAGCATTCCAGGCATTTACAGTAGTAGATTTGTATTACTAAATTTGAATTTACACAAATAATTCTCTTTGATTAACCAGAGTTACACACACAAACTAAATGCTGAGTGTCCTCCTAGTGTATAAATTCAGCTAAAACAGTATTCCAAAAACTTACCTTGTTACTAGAATATGTGACATGATGAACTTTTCATCATGTGTTCAACTTTGTGTTGGGATAGTTGTCTTGATTACCCAAAGGTCGAAACCGTTATTCTGAATACTTAAAAGCTTTAACCAACAACAATATACACTCCGCATTTGCCACACACATACACACAGAAAACCACAGTTACACCAACATAGACACTAATCTTGAAATTTTACATTACTTACCCAAAGGTCGAAAACTCAACACAACTGAACAATACGAAATATATAAACACCACACAACACAACCAAACGACATACTTAACGATCAATTACAATATAAATCACATACACTTTTTGACACAATTATACAAAAAACAAACATTAAATTGAATCCCCGCGCCAATCCCCTTCCTTCATGCACCACCCCCACTACACATTCCACACAACAACCGTTACTAAATGATGGCAGTCTGTCTCTAAGCTGAAGAAGGTGAATATGTATGCCGAAACGCGTTCGACGAGAAGAGAATAAACAGTAAGTTCACAAGAAAAAGTTTCATTTTTAGATAAGTGTGTTGGGAGTTAAGCATTTTAATAATTTTTATTTATGCAGGCGTATATCAAAATCTGATCATCATGGAAAAGGGATAAGGCATTTTGTAATAGCAATTAACTGATTAGTTCCTGCTGTATTACTGAATCATATTACAAGAACAATTTTTGTTTAATTGAAAAGATATATTTTAACTGTTTCTTTTGGTGCAATCTGTAAATTCCATGATACACGTCCATAAAGGTTTGAAAATATGCTTACTCCAGTTTGATAGGAATAAATTCTCAAAAAACTAATACAAATTTGTTATGTCTGATCACACCAGCTATCCTTTCTATTGGAAATGAGCCTTTTATCCAAATTTATCATATAGTATTGTGCCAAGATATTACACTACATTTGTATACTGTAATACAGTATATTATTAGCAGACTGACAGGGTTATAAAAAATTCTGAAAGAATTGTTGCTTTTACAACACCATCCTTTATCAAGTGACTACTCAAATCTGCCAGTTTTTCACAGAAACTGAAGTTTGATTATTAGATCCCCTAGTGATGCTCCAAACATTTCAAGGATTCTCCTGGCCTTAAAAAACTGGACTGGCCTCATTGATTGACATGACTAATGTTAAATTTACTTTGGGATACTTCCAAACATAATACAGTTTACAATAAACAAACAAAATATTATGCCTGTCTAATTTTTCCAGAACTGTATACACATAATTTGATCTGGATAGAACATTTATTAAACAATAATACTATTTGATGCAAATAATTAGAATATCGGTATGGAGAACCATACATGTTTTAAGATTTATATTTGAAATCATTTTAGATATTAAATATTTCCACAGAAACTACTTGTATCTTCAGCCTCAACCACAGAATTGTGATCACTAACATATACCACCTCATGTTAGCTCACTCGATTTTCACTGATGATGGCAGTCGATGGCACTTCCGAAACGTCTGGTTTTGCAGAAAACATTGGACCACCGCCAAACAGCCTGGGAAGGAATTTTATCAACAAACTACTTCAATGTTGCTGATAACGTAGTACACATAAAAAATTATCCCCTCCCCTTCACCTATCATTTTTATTTATAGAAAATTATCCCCTCCCACTACCCCTTTTCATTTATAGATATTTCATCTACCTTTCTACAGTGGATTATTATGACCTTTTCAGGATACTTTATTTATCAAAATTAAGTACTTTACTCTTGTTAAAACAAAACTTGCAGGTAAAATACCCCTTCTCCTTAACCGATCTTCACCAAAATCAACAGACTTTGAGTCCTCTACAATATGCAAAAAATTATTTGAATTTGCGGGAGTTATCATTCGCCATAGACAAAATTCTACACACAGACATCTTTCTAAAAATGACTTTTCTTTATGTTTTGAGGGTAGTACATACAATCAGAATCAGCCCTCATGGGACACTAATTATTAGATACAATTTTTACCTTCATTTAAGCCAGCTTCCACTCACTGTGTACTTTCTCAGAGGCCATAACATGTTCTTTTTAATGTTGCCGAACATAAATTGATGTTAAATTAAAAATAAAGTAAAGGCTTAGCACCTTAAGTTTGCAACGTGCAAGTTGAAGAATCTATTTAATTATTGCACTTAACTTGATATAAGTACTGATTACATTTTAGGATTATTATTTTTAGAAATAATGTATGTAAACCAGTTTTCCCCATATAAAGTTAATTAAAATTCTTTAATGCGCAGCATTCCAGGCATTTATGGTAGTAGATTTGTATTACTAAATTTGAATTTACACAAATAATTCTCTTTGATTAACCAGAGTTACACACACAAACTAAATGCTGAGTGTCCTCCTAGTGTATAAATTCAGCTAAAACAGTATTCCAAACAGTTACCTTGTTACTATGGTGTCTTCAACAGGTACATTGGTGTATAAATTCGTTATGTCAAATGATGCTAATGTTGAGTTGCATGGTATATGGATGTGTTCTAGTTTTTTGACAAGTTCTATGTTGTTTTTAACTGAAGTGTTTTTGGTTAGATTTATTTGTTTTCTGATTAGTTTATCTAGGTGTCTGGTGATTTTGTGGGAGGGTGCTTGTGTGTTATTTATCAAAGGTCAAATGGGTATATTGGGTTTGTGTATTTTCGGAAATGCGTTTAGTTTTGGGGGGTTAGGTTTAATTTGTTTTAGGTATTTTATGTATTCTGTTTGGATTATGTGTTTTGCATTATTTATACAGAAAACAAACAGTAAGTTGAATCCCCGCGCCAATCCCCTTCTTCAACACACCGCCCCCACTTCACCTTCCACACAACCGTTACAAAATGCTGGCAGTCTGTTACCAAAGCTGAAGAAGGCGGATACTAAGCCGAAACGCGTACAATAAAATAGTAAGTTTTTCACATGAAAAAAGTTCATTTTTAGTTAAGTGTTAGTGCTGTGAAAGAAGAGATGAATAATCAAGACAATTATTTATGAATTTGTTTTTGGTATTTTATTGTGGGATCTTTGGTTATTTGTGTTATATTGTTTTCAGAGAAGAATTTCTCAGTTTTATTGTTTATCTCATGTTTGTTCATTATGAATGTTGTAATTTCTATAGATACTTTTGGTGTGTTTGTTGTAATTTTGTGTTTTACATAATCTTTTGTGATTAAATCATTTGGTGTACAATGTTCCAGATTATAAAATACACCTAACAGTTTTATCATACAATATATATAGTAACACCTCTATACATAGTAACAGGTATAGCAATATGCCTGTAATCACAGGTATGGGAAAGTAATGGCAAATCTTGCATAATCTTGTTATCAGTTATTGTTATTATTCGGCTAGTGATATTAAATTCATATTGGCCCAAAGTGATCACAAAAGGAATTTATTGTATTTGTTTACAGTCATCAGTGTAGATTCCAAGTGATGATTTGAAATTTATATAAATTAATTTTCACTCACATGAATGAAGTTGCAACCGTAAAGAAATACAGAATATATTTTCTATGACCGCAGACACGATAGGACACTTGTATTTTGCCTTTTATGTGTGTACGTACATTCAGACATCATTTATTTGGATTGACTTCTGCAAGCTTGAAATCAGATAACAATAATGTTTTATGAATATTAATTACTATACTTTCACATGTGAAACTTTCTTTGTTTATTTTCCTCGTATGATGTTTCAGCGTGGTGTTCGCCTTCCTCAGCGAGGTATGATACAGAATGTCCGGTACTTGTAACGGTTTGTCTAGTTGGTAGGTTGTGTGGGGGAGTGTGGAGGTGGAAGGGGGTTATGTAAAATTATAATCCACAAAGTATAATATTGAATTAATTGAGATGTGTTGTTAAATTGTTATGACAGTCTCACCGATCGTCACATAGTACAGTGGAAACCAAAATGAAACACACTTATGAATTTGAAAATTACATTTATTATATAATATTTCATCAGTGTTGTTATATGCTTGTTCACTTCTTTTGTTACATTTAAATCACTGTTGTGTTGTGATTAGCTATGATGGTAGTGTTATTAGTTCAGAAGAGGATGCTGCAGTTTCTTTTCTTAAAGAAAAAGGTTTGGTTCACAATCCTTGTCAATGTGGTAATGGACATGATATGATTTTAGCGCTTTGGCAGCAACAGCGTCGGTGTTGCAATAAGAAGACTTGCCGTGAGTATAAGGTAGTTCGCAAGAACACATTTTTAGACGGGTCCAAATTACCGCTGAGAACAATAATAAAATTTATTTTTGACTGGTGTGCAGGACATAGTAGTGTGAAAAACAGTAAAAATCAACTGAAAATCGACGCCAAAACACACGCACATTGGACGGCTTACTTAAGACATATCTGTGCCATAGACCCACAGAAAATTGGAGGACTGAATTTAACAGTTGAAATTGACGAGAGTCTCTTTGCTAAGAGAAAAAATAATGTTGGCCGGGTGTATCCACAACAGTGGGTTTTCAGAGGATTCTGTCGAGAAACAAAGGAATGTTTCTTGTGTCGTGTCGAAGATCGGTCAGCAGCTACCCTCCTACCTCTCATAGTGGAAAATATTGAACCAGGGTCCATATAATGTTAGATGAGTGGCGTTCATACCATCAAATTGTTAATTTGCCACAACAGTACACTCATTTGACTGTAAACCATAGTTATAACTTTGTGGATCCTGAAACGGGAGCGCATACACAAGGGGTAGAAAGCATGTGGTGGTCCTGTAAACGCCAAAACGTGATTGAATGTGGTACGAGAAGGGAACGCTTAGATTCCTATTTAAGTGAGTTCATGTGGCGAACAAGAAATGCAAACCAGGATTTGTTCGAGTTCATATGGAGGCCCGCAGAGGTCCAGAATATCTTTCCAGGTGATGCATCGACAATAATTGTGTAGTTACTGGAACAATCTGGGGATTCACAGACACTTAACTCGCTGTATTAATGTAGAAGCGTGTAGAGTCACCTCCTTACCACTCACGACTACCTGTAACAATATTGTAAATAATTATAAGCTGAAGACTGTGGAAAAAAGTGCTAAGTGAAGGAAGAAAAAGTGTAATATAATGAGTGATCAGTAATAACAGAAAAGACTGTTAAAATTAATGATTCACCCCAAATGTATGAAACAAAAGAAACATAGATTATAAGTAAGATTAAGGGAGACATGATTTATATTATTCTGAATGTTCAGCAACATTGTATTAATTAGGATTTAAAACCAAGTCCCATATTTGTTTCAAGGAAAAGACTACAATTAGAAGGTTCAATTTGTTTAATTAATTGTATTAAGAGTTAGTTATGTTTAAATATGTTTTGTGTGTAATAATGTTAGTAATATTGCTATTAAGAATATTATGCTATTATGTCTATTATGAATTGTCAAAGAAGAAAAAGGTTGTAAGAAAATAGACACACTGTTATGTATAAAATACCATAGATACCTAAATCAGGCTCAGACACACTAAATAAAATTAATCAGTCAACAAAATTTGGCAAACTAAGGAAAAAATTACTACTATGGAATGTAAACCAGTTTGTAATAAGTAATAATCCCATCAATCAATGTAATCCCAGCCCTAAAAGCACAACTCTAAAGTAGCATGTCTATAATTCCTGTTTTAAGGTAATATTAGTGTTGGAAGGTAATAGAAGCATTAATTTCAGATAATCAAACCACTATAAATTACTCCTTTCCCTTAACCGACCTTCACAAAGAACAATACGTCTTAAGTACTCTACAAATCAGGGCTGTACGCAGAAAATTATCTTATTCAGTTTGAATTTGCAGCTCTTATCGTTTGCCACAGAAAATACCCTTGTTAAAATGTTGCAGGTAAACTACCCCTTTCCGTTAACCGATCTTCACCAAAACCAGTAGGTCTTGAGTACTATACAAATCAGGGCTGTATGTAAAAAATGATTTGATTCTAAATATAATTATTACACTACTATTGTGTTCCGAGTCGTAGTGTAATAATTATATTTAGTTAATTAATGGACAAGTCATGGACAATGAAATCCAAGTATTCGATTCTGTTTGAATTTGTGGCTGTTATCGTTTGCCATAGAAAAAATCTACACACACACACACACACACACACACACATTTTTCGAAAAATGACTTTTCATGTTTTGAGGGTAGTACAATCAGAATCTGCAAAAATCTCGAACACGATTTTTTTTTGCCATCACCATACTTCCATTTCCTTAAGGACATGGAAGTAAAAGGTAAGGGGCTTAACAATATCTACCTCTTTTTAGATAAAGAAGGAGTATGCACTACGGTTAATAGCTTATCCTACAAGATACATAAGTGTTTATTTTAAATTAGTACAGTAACATACAAGACAGGTTACATGAACAATTGCTGGATGAAACGGAGAATAAACAGTTACAGTGAGGTCAAAAGACGTAGAATTGAACACTACAGAGTCAATTGGGTTTGTAAAGAAACATCAAACCCAATGTACTATCATTACACACAACAATGTACTATCATTACCTAACCAACCACAACACTCATGTAGAGTAGATGTATTATTTAGGAAGTATCTGTGCCTCAACCCAGTACTAAATCCAGTATACTGTAACAGATCTACTGTTCCACACTGTAAATAAAGAAGACAGAATAATATATATTGTAACGTTTATCCCTTTTTCTTACCTTTAAATCTGTAGTATCTTGTAGTTACCTTGTAGTATTCTATATTGTAATAGATGTATTGGTATTGTTTTTGTATTCGTCAGTCTCACCTAACGTTATAGTTAAATTGTGTACCTTTAATTCAATTGTAAAGAAGACTGTTTGCATTAAATGTAATGTAATAATGTAACAATATCTATGCGTAGGCTGAGGAGAATGGAATGGCTGTTTACTTACCACTTTACCTGGTATTTTGGTCACTTAACCAAAAATTTGTCCATTTTAAGTACAGACTCTAACCTATCAGATTGCAATGTAACTGGAATTTGTTGAAAACAAGATTAAACTATCACTCATATATTCAAAACCCTCCCACAGAGAGAGGGAGGGGGAAGAGAGAGAGTTATATCATTGTTGAATAATTAAGACATTCCTTTTAAGAAAAATATACTTTTTAATTATATTATTATAACTATTTATTTTTACTTTAATTATATTTATGTTTCTGAAGTAATATTAAATACAATACAATAATTAAAATAAAAGTATATTTTTGTTAAAAAGTATTTTATTTTTTATTGAATAATAATAATAACATAAGAATATAGAATAAAGTAATTTGTAAATATATCGTTATACTTCTGACATGTAAAGTAGTATACATCAATAGTCTACTCTCATACAGTATAGGAATTTGTTGGAAAATATCATGCACACTACTTGGCAAAGGTTCAACACTGATTTAAAAATGTTTTGTTTAATGCAAACACTGAAACACACTATACACAAGAAATAGAACTCATCATGAACATAACGTGATTATATTACTTCTTATGGTATAAGAATATGATATCGGTTTTTTGTTTAATATCCAATTGTAAAGGAAAAAATACAGCAGATAATTATTTTATAAATAACTTTGTTACAGCTGCTGTGAAGTTGTTTAGATTAAATAATGTAACCTAACCAACTTTTAAGTATTGAATATTAAGTATAAGTATATTTAATCCTGAGAGAAAATGAACAATTAACACCAGTTTTTGAAAGAACCATGAAAGGAGAGAAGATGAGCTTGTGTACGAAATGCAAAGTGGAGTGTCTTATGTAGAGATGAAAGCTCAAAAGTTCAAGCCAAATACATATGAATGGAGATGATTGGTAATATCTGAAACAATTTTAATACTTTGTTTCGACTGGTTTTACTGTGTAAATTACAAACCTGAATACAGTGCTGGAAGTTTAAGTTTCTCAGCCTGGGTAATGATGATGTGAATGTTTCTAACCTTTTCTTGTCCCTGCAAAGAAAAATAAATTACATCCAGTGGCGATGTTACATGGAGGCAATTGAGGCAATGCCTACCCTAAAAAATTCTGTAGAATAAAAATTATAAATACGTATGAAGTATGTAACGTAAAGATTATACATTGTTACTGTAATTGTCGAATTTACTAATTACATGCTTTACTCAGCGACCTCTAGATGGTGATAAGTGACAGCAGACATAGTTAGTTTAAAGCGAATGAGGCAACGTGAACCTGCCTCAGCGTTTTTTGTATACATCGTATGTAAGCAATGTGTTGGCCGAGACTGGACAGTGCGGGGATTGACCAGCGCTCCACACACTGTAGCGTTGAGGCATGTCTCACTGCTGTTGTGCGAGTTTTAAAGCGCACAGTGTTGTTTATAATTGTGTTTATTTTGTGCGGTTATTAAAAGTGTGCCTGTGATTCCAGTGAACTAATAGACAATCAACACTGTCATTTAAATTATTTGTGACATTAAACACATTTATAGAAACTAATCAAGTTATAAATTTGGAAGTTCAATTTGTTATATTATTGTGTATGAATATAAGTGTGTCGCCCGAAATGAGTGAACGCGGTCCTTTTAATACTTTGTCAGGTCTTTGAAACTTATTAAAAAGTTGTGACGATTTTAAAAGAGGAAAAAATGAAATAAAAGTAATTTAAAATAATTTAAAATCTCACATTAAAACAGAACATAAACCCCTAATGAAAATGATAATGTAACCCCGCCTTAATACCCAAAATAAATAGTTTTAAAACCTAAAAGAATTCTATAATAAAATTGCGATAACACCCCTTAATATTTAACCCTTCCCTGTGTACTTATATGCCTGTATCAACTTGTAAAAATCTAGTACGGACATGAAAATTACTCTGTATTGAAGCGAAAATTAATAATTATGATAATTAAATAAAAAGACATAATAATAATAATAATAATAAGAAATACCTACCTCAATAAAGAAAATATAGTATTATTAATAGTAGTTAATTAGTATGATAATAATAATAATAAAAAAGTACGAACTACTTTTCTCTCTCCGCGCGAACAGCTCCCTCTCCCTACTAACTGCCGCAAAACCAACCCCAGTCGAGCGAGAATCAGCGACAAGGTAACAGCTTTACCATGTGTCGTAAAATAAAGTGTAAATATAAAAAATTAATGGCGATGTAACTGAACGTAATATTTCATGGTGACAGACTCCACAAGTAATTGAAATGTGGTGAAAGTAAAACGAGTTATGTAGTTGAACTGTAGTGAAATAACTAAAAGTAACTAACTTAGCCGACACATCTTTTTAAAAAAAGGAAACGAAATGTTTAAGTTGTAAGGTACGTTCTATCCAAACATTATAGAGTAACATTAGTGCAGTTAAAAGCAAAATGTAAAGTGTAAAAGAGTGAACACCGTACATCAGGAGTGAAGTAACAACGACAAATTCACGAGCTTCAGGTAACAGCATCCTTTCGTCATGTTCGCAACTAAGAATCTACAAAATAAATGGAGACACCCGAACGACATCGTAGAACTTCTAGGAAACGCAACTGTAGAGTAACAACAAGAGAACCCGCCGCTGATCACATTGTATCAAGGTGAAACCAAACCATTATATTTTTAACAATGGCAACAAAAGCAGTATATTGTTTGCAAAGACTTATTCTAATAATGTAAATGTTAACATAGTAGTGTCTGTAATTACAATAATGAAATAGTAATCTGATAATAGTTAAAGGTAAAAGGTAATTCGAAATTTGAGCAAACTAGTATTCAAATAGTTTGCATAATGTTGACTTATTGTAGAGCATTCTTAAGTTAAAACCCGGATCCGAGGTATTTGATGTAGTTAATAAATATATAATTTTATTTTGATCACCAGAGTAACATGTTAAAAGACGTAAGAGCATTTGATGCCCAACTTTTGAGTAATTTATTTGTTTAATGTAATCAAACAAAATAACAATCATATTTAAAGTATTATTCAAGAAAATATAATAAAGAGATGTTATGGTTATCAAAAAGGTGAGTGAATATATCTACCAAATCCCTTGTCAATACTCCTCAATTCACGGGAGCCTATTTAACCTTTGTGTACTTATTAGGTATTTATGATTTTGTAAAGATTATGGCAGCCTGTTTAATTGACCTGAGCCAATTAACCAGGTTCCCGAATTGTTACGTTATGCGAAACGTTACAAATGCGCCACTCTGCTTAATTAATGAATAAATGATAATTAGCAAAATAAAATACTCTGTGTTTGTCATTTAATATGTGGTAGAATTATTCACTCTATGAATGTTAATTTAAAATACGCAAAAGGAAGAATTAAAGTAAGTAAAATCAGAATTAGGATAATGTGTTTTTATAATCATTATGTGTTGTAATAATATAATATAAGATAATAACCATGATATATATGGTAAGAATATTTAGATATAATATAATAATTATTTAAACATTGTAACCCCAGGGTAAAACCTGTTTAAAAATGCATTCCCCAACTTGTCAGTTTAACGACAATCTCAGACAAGAAAATGACCTGTTCCCGCTTGTACCCAACTATCCCTTTGTTACGCTCTGTCACCACGAGTTAGACCATACATCACCTCACTCTATTGTATTACAAAGTGTGTAACCCTTGCCCAGTAACAAAAGATTTCAGACATCGTTTAAAACAAAAAAAAAAACAAGTAAATAATTTTATAAATAAGATGCGCACTTTTATGACTTGTGTTGTTAAATAATAATTGTGTACCCTGGGCTAATTAACAATAACTTGCTAAAATGCGTAAATTTACTCACTCTGGATTTGTGAATAAATAAATAGAGTTTTATTAATAAAGTAATAATAGTAGTGTTAGGAAATCGACATAATAAGCAAGTCCCCGCTTGTAAAAATATTCAATTTTCAACCTGACGGTAGTTACAGGCTAGTTCATGTTTGTTTCTTGACACGAAACAGCTCGAGAAAAGTACCCTCTCCCCTCGTATTCAAGTACGTTGTTTGAATGACATTCCCTGGTTGACTAAACAGACAATCCTGTGCAGGAAGTGAAACGTGTTCCAAATTGTCAGAAATCACCCTTCTTTGTTGTAAAGCCTTGCCTAGGTGGGCGGTGAGCCACCGTAACGCACACAATAGACCTCTCCCAACCAGCTGATCTGTTGTGTGAATGTAAACATAATGTACTCTTCGTATGAAATTTCTCTCTACTAAAATGGTATTATCGTTTTGTTTTGATTAATTATATATGTCAATACTGAGAATTTAATTGTTGTGAGATAAGTTATGTTGATTAATTAAGATAAGATTGCATATGGAAGCTTAATATGAAATAAGATATATATGTGTATGTGTTTAAATGAATTAACGTTAACTATGTTAAACATTGAGAAAACGAATTAAAGATGTGACGTAAGTGTAAGATAATCAATTGATGAATAGAAATAATCTGAGAAAGAGAAATTTCAGTATGGAATTTTGTGTCCAAATATAAGTGTTTGAAATAAAATAAATAATAAGTAATTTAAAATAAAAGGTTTAATAATATCGTAAATTATTATAACACGTTAGTATAATTATAATTATAAAAGTGTAACAAAACTCAGCTTAGTAACGGGCCGTAACATTGCGTACGCATCGCTCACTCCACCCCTTTTTTGAAGCAAGCCTGTGCAAGTTAATAAGCTGTCCACCAGCTATTGTTAAATGGAACAATAGAGAAATATTCTCCCTCAAGAAACTTCCCCCTTTGTACGCATAAACTATGCCATTGTTTGAAGAAAACTAGTTTGACCCACATTGAAGGTAAAGTGTTTGCCCCCTTTTGTTTATGTATTACAGCTGATCATTTAAAAACAAAAATAATTATCTTCGTGAAATTCCGATTCTCTCAGTAGCATAAGAAATTAGGATAAGAATGAATCTAAGGTCAAGTATGGGATTGGCTTTAGATTTCTGTAGTAGAATTAAGAATTAAATATAGGTAACGTAACAAGTCACAACGGCGCCGCACTGAAAAATTCTTTACAAGGGTTAAATTAAGTTCTTTACAAGAGTTAAAGAAAGTGCAGAAAACTAACTACTAGAGTTAGAGTATGCAAAATGTAATCAGTCGGGCCACGATATTGTGAGTTACGGATAATTAGGGAAATTAGTATTAAGAATTAAAATATAAATTAGCATGGTAAGAAGTGAGATAAAGGGAATTTCACGGAGGAGAACATTTAAATGAACAAGATCATTTAAAGAGATATAGAGAAAACAAATCGTGTACTAAATTAAATTTTAACACAGAAATCCCCGAGCATACTCCCAGTACGTTGCTCACCTAAAAAAAAAAACCCGTAAAATACTCACCCGGTGTCGATATTTAAGCGGAGGAGTATGTGACGATTTTAAAAGAGGAAAAAATGAAATAAAAGTAATTTAAAATAATTTAAAATCTCACATTAAAACAGAACATAAACCCCTAATGAAAATGATAATGTAACCCCGCCTTAATACCCAAAATAAATAGTTTTAAAACCTAAAAGAATTCTATAATAAAATTGCGATAACACCCCTTAATATTTAACCCTTCCCTGTGTACTTATATGCCTGTATCAACTTGTAAAAATCTAGTACGGACATGAAAATTACTCTGTATTGAAGCGAAAATTAATAATTATGATAATTAAATAAAAAGACATAATAATAATAATAATAATAAGAAATACCTACCTCAATAAAGAAAATATAGTATTATTAATAGTAGTTAATTAGTATGATAATAATAATAATAAAAAAGTACGAACTACTTTTCTCTCTCCGCGCGAACAGCTCCCTCTCCCTACTAACTGCCGCAAAACCAACCCCAGTCGAGCGAGAATCAGCGACAAGGTAACAGCTTTACCATGTGTCGTAAAATAAAGTGTAAATATAAAAAATTAATGGCGATGTAACTGAACGTAATATTTCATGGTGACAGACTCCACAAGTAATTGAAATGTGGTGAAAGTAAAACGAGTTATGTAGTTGAACTGTAGTGAAATAACTAAAAGTAACTAACTTAGCCGACACATCTTTTTAAAAAAAGGAAACGAAATGTTTAAGTTGTAAGGTACGTTCTATCCAAACATTATAGAGTAACATTAGTGCAGTTAAAAGCAAAATGTAAAGTGTAAAAGAGTGAACACCGTACATCAGGAGTGAAGTAACAACGACAAATTCACGAGCTTCAGGTAACAGCATCCTTTCGTCATGTTCGCAACTAAGAATCTACAAAATAAATGGAGACACCCGAACGACATCGTAGAACTTCTAGGAAACGCAACTGTAGAGTAACAACAAGAGAACCCGCCGCTGATCACATTGTATCAAGGTGAAACCAAACCATTATATTTTTAACAATGGCAACAAAAGCAGTATATTGTTTGCAAAGACTTATTCTAATAATGTAAATGTTAACATAGTAGTGTCTGTAATTACAATAATGAAATAGTAATCTGATAATAGTTAAAGGTAAAAGGTAATTCGAAATTTGAGCAAACTAGTATTCAAATAGTTTGCATAATGTTGACTTATTGTAGAGCATTCTTAAGTTAAAACCCGGATCCGAGGTATTTGATGTAGTTAATAAATATATAATTTTATTTTGATCACCAGAGTAACATGTTAAAAGACGTAAGAGCATTTGATGCCCAACTTTTGAGTAATTTATTTGTTTAATGTAATCAAACAAAATAACAATCATATTTAAAGTATTATTCAAGAAAATATAATAAAGAGATGTTATGGTTATCAAAAAGGTGAGTGAATATATCTACCAAATCCCTTGTCAATACTCCTCAATTCACGGGAGCCTATTTAACCTTTGTGTACTTATTAGGTATTTATGATTTTGTAAAGATTATGGCAGCCTGTTTAATTGACCTGAGCCAATTAACCAGGTTCCCGAATTGTAACGTGTGCAAAACGTTTCAAAGTAAGCCGTTTTCTTCTTGGAGTTACGAAGAAAAATGTGGTGTTCAAAACAAGAGATTTACGCCTAATTTAGAAATTAAACATTTTGATGGTAAAGTATCTAGAAAATTTCAGTTTTCTTGGTACGAGCGATATTCGTGGTTGACAGGCTGTTCCGAAACCAACAGACTTTTTTGTTATACATGTATCTTGTTTTCTGGTGAAAAAGAATGGATTTTATATGGAGTGACGGTAACAAAAAACTTTCTTAGAAAGGCAGACAAATACCAGAATTCAAATAAACATATTCAAAATGAAGAGCGGTACCGTTTGCTGGGACGCGTGGGGATTGAACATACTCTCTCTGAAGGGGCTAGAATTCAAACTGTTAAACATAATGAAGTTGTGAAACAAAATAGGCTTGTTGTTGAAAGACTTGTTGATATTGTGTGTTTTCTCAGGAAACAGGAGCTTGGATTTCGAGGTAATTTCGAAGGGGAAGACTCAGTTAACCGGGGTAATTATCTAGAATTGTTAGATCTTCTTTCTAAGCAGGAGCAGTACATTTGAGATCATCTCCAGTCTACGTCAGGATTTAAAGGTACATCAAACGATATTCAGAATGAATTAGTTGAATCTGTAACTGATATAATTCACGAGAAGATTAAGGCGGAGTTAGATTCTTGTGATTTTATTGGAATTCAGGCAGATGAAACTTTAGATGTCTCAAGTAGATCTCAAGTCAGCATAATTTTTAGTTTTGTACAAAAGAAGGTCCAATAGAAAGGTTCATTGGGTTTTATGATGTTTCAGTAGATAAGACTGCATCAGGCTTATCAAAATTAATTGTTGATGTTTCAAAAAAGTGGGGTGTAACTGAGAAGGTAGTCTGTCAAACATATGATGGAGCCTCTGTAATGGCTAGAAAGCATGGAGGTGTTCAGCACTTTGTAAAACAGACTTGCCCAAGAGCATTATTTCTACATTGCTATGCTCACAAGTTAAACCTCGTACTTCTTCATTGCACTAAAACAATAAAATCGGTTAGGCTCTTCATTCACAATCTGACAGCATTTCACATATTTTTTTTGTAGATCCTCAAAGAGATCACACCTTTTAGAATCTAGAGGATTTAAACTTCCACAAGCATCCACTACCCGTTGGAACTTTCATTCCAGAGCAGTTCATACCATCTTTTCCCACTATGGTGACCTGAGGCAAATTTTTGAGGACATTACAGGGAATGATGAAGGATGGGATAGTGATTCGTACAATTCTGCTGTTGGATTGCTTAACATACTCAAAAAGACCCATTTCATTTACTTACTTTGTTTTTATAGGGAAATATTCGTTTATACTGACCATCTCTTTTCTCTACTGCAACACAAAACTATCTCCGATATAATTCTGTGCAATACTGAAATTAAGAAAACTACTGCTATCCTCAAGGACATGAGATCAGAAAACACTGTGTCGTCTTGTATTGAAAAATGTCACCAAATAAGCAGCGAGGTAAATATAGATGACAGTAACAGGAAACTGCTGAAAACGTTAACTTATGAAGTTCTTGACACTTTGATTATGCAGCTGGAGGTACGGTTTAGTGATTTCGAAAGTATCCAGTTTGTTGAGTTGTTGGATCCAAATCACTTCATTTCTTACAAAGAGAGTTTTCCTTCTACTAAACTGAACAGCCTTATAAATAAATACCCTTTTTTCAATAGTGAAAGACTGGAAAATGAATTAAAAAACATTTATTCAGATACTGGAAAACATTTGTTCCCTTAAAGACTTTTACATTTTATAATTCTTAATGACTTAGAACCAGTGTATGTGGAAGTTTCAAAATTAATTCGTTTGATTTTAACGTTTCCTGTTACCACGGCTTCTTCAGAAAGGAATATGAGTACTTTGAAAAGAATAAAAAACTACTTGCACAATACAATGACTAATGAAAGACTTAACTCTCTTAGCACCATTGCTATTGAAAAAAAATTTGTGAAAGAATTGATGAGTGACCAGTTGTTCAAAGACCGTGTAGTTGACAATTTTGCAAGCAAGAAAACTCGCCGTCTTGAACTACTCTACAAAAAAATGTAAGGTAAGACTTTTGCCTACCCATTCATTAACTACTAGTTTCGCCACTGATTACATCACCGGAC
This sequence comes from Magicicada septendecula, assembly GCA_034769895.1. Lineage (NCBI taxonomy): Eukaryota > Metazoa > Arthropoda > Insecta > Hemiptera > Cicadidae > Magicicada > Magicicada septendecula. Next base: position 187,336,463 of record CM068375.1, read on the forward strand.
ACACAAAGTACTGACATATGAACATTAATCAATTATTTTGTTTAATCAGTCAACATTCTAGGAGACCAATATTAAAGGGTTTACAGATTATTGACGCATCCACCAAAACACACACACACAGGTTGTGATATGTGTTACAATTGTGTCTTATTTTCAGCCACCCGTTCTTTTACAGGTGAAATCAGTACAATTATACCTCGTGAGTATAAGGTTAGTTTAATCTGTAACCTATGATATTAAACATAATAATACACTGAACATGATTATTACACTTTATATGATATCAGCTTTTTGGCTTAATATCCACTTGTAAAAGAAAATATACAAAATGATTATTATTTTATAATTAACTTTGTTACAGCTGTTGTGAAGTTATTTAGAATAATAATGTAACCTAACCTACTTTTAAGTACTGAATACTTTTAATGTGTCATGTACTGTGTTCAATAAGGAAACAAAATACTTTTACAGAGTACTTAAAATCCTTGAAAATGGTATTGGATTAAGCTTGACCAATGAATAATTAAACTAAGCACGTGATTTCAAAGTCAATATCATTATGAACTACGTATTCTAAATAGAACATACCAAATTGATAATACTTACCAAAATCATGTAAAACAAGAATCATAAAGGGGCCTCATATTTTTTTATATCTTCAAGCATTTTCTCGAACAAATCCTGGTTTGCATTTCTTGTTCGCCACATGAACTCACTTAAATAGGAATCTAAGCGTTCCCATCTCGTACCACATTCAATCACGTTTCGGCGTTTACAGAACCGCCACATGCTTTCTGCGCCTTGTGTATGCGCTCCCGTTTGAGGATACACAAAGTTATAACTATGGTTTACAGTCAAATGAGTGTACTGTTGTGGTAAATTAACAATTTGACGGTATGATCGCCACTTATCTGACATTATAATGGACCCTGGTTCAATATTTGCTACTATGAGAGGTAGGAGGGTAGCTGCTGACTGATCTTCGACACGACACAAGAAACATTCCTTTGTTTCTCGACAGAATCCTCCAAAAACCCACTGTTGTGGATACAGCCAGCCAACATTATTTTTTCTCTTGGCAAAGAGACACTCGTCAATTTCAACTGTTAAATTCGGTCCTCCAATTTTCTGTGGGTCTACGGCACAGATATGTCTTAAGTAAGACGTCCAATGTGCGTGTGTTTTGGCATCTATTTTCAGTTGATTTTTACTGTTTTTCACACTACTATGTCCTTCACACCAGTCATAAATAAATTTTATTCTTGTTCTCAGGGGTAATCTGGACCCCTCTAAAAATGTGTCCTTGCGAACTGGCTTATACTCACGGCAAGTCTTCTTATTGCAACACCAACGCTGTTGCTGCCCAAGCGCTAAAATCATATCATGTCCATTACCACACTGACGAGGATTGTGAACCGAACCTTTTTCTCTAAGAAAAGAAAGTGCATCGTCTTCTGTACCAATAACACTCGACAGTTCATCATAGCTAATCATAATTAATTAATAATTAATGTGAAACTCACAACACAACACTGATTTAAAATGTAACAAATTCGGTGACCAAGCATGATAACCTCTTCGGTCAGCGCCATTGTAACAACAAAATTTTACCACGTGCTGTACAAATGGCATTTGGTCTTTAGCTATTCTAAACAAAATCCAAGAGCTTTAGGAAAAAATGGGTATTTTTTAAAACAAATTTAAAGACTTCCTGTATTAAATTTAAAGTCTACTAAAATTAATGACACGTTATTTCAATTTATTTTCACAGCAATTAAAATTAAAAATTCTAACTGAAGATAGAGACACACCATACATTTGCGGTTAGATGGGGTAATTGTAAACGGAAAATGAATTGAAACATTTTGTATTGCTGGCTCTCACATCCTACCTTCCAGTATTTGCGTATCATCCGTCAGAACAGTGAATAACTCAAAAGGATACTAAGTCATTCTTACTACTGTTCAGGTGCAGTATGTACACCAGAGGCAGATTTATGCATAGGCAAAGTAGGGAACTGGCGGCAAATTTTGTAAAGGTCGTTATGTTGTTTTTATACCTTAGAGATGTTTCAAATGCCACTTCATTTCGTCTCAATATGATAAGAAGCTTTTAAAAATATATATTATTTAGTAACAAGGCTTATTACATAAAGAGAATAGTTCATCATTTACTTCTGATCTGTATATGAAGTAGACCCTACATCGTTTTTTCACAATTACATTTACATACATTATATATGTGATACTTCCATTATATTAATTATTTAACATTAATTTGTTTACATTCAAATTCCGAACATCCTTTATCGACTCTGTAATTTGACATGAGTAAATGTCAAAAGATGCCACTAGCCGCTAACACACACACTATGAGCATAGTATAATTTCATACCCAACTCTAGTGCCAATTGAGCTTTGAGCTGCCGAGGAGGGAAATAAGAGGTCTACACATAGTACATGTCCGTTAAACACCTGTTGTATTTTACATAAATCGTTAAATATATATTCATCAAATAAATTGATAGGCAAAAAGTGATAAGTGAAAGGATGATTATGTCAAAAGATGTGTATATAATGTATTTTCATTTATTATGTTAGGGTAATATTAGTGGAATGATAATATTCTACCACTACTGTATTACAGTATACAAATGTAATGATATATCTTGGCACAATACTATGTAATAAATTTGGATAAAAGGCTCATTTCCAGTAGAAAGGATAGCTGGTGTGATCAGACATAACAAATTTGTATTAGTTTTTTGAGAATTTATTCCTATCAAACTGGAGTAAGCATATTTTCAAACCTTTATGGACGTGTGTCATGGAATTTACAGATTGCATCAAAAGAAACAGTTAAAATATATCTTTTCGATTAAACAAAAATTTTTCTTGTAATATGATTTGGTAATACAGCAGTAACTAATCAGTTAATTGCTATTACAAAATGCCTTATCCCTTCTCCATGATGATCAGATTTTGCTATACATACATACATCCTCGGCGCTACAGCCCAGTCCGGGCCTCCAAAAGACATCTTCCCCACTGGTCTCTACTCCCGGCCAATGTCCACCAGTTTGCTGCACCCAGCCTCACTGCCTCCTTACCAACCTGGTCCAGCCATCTTGTACACGGTCTTCCCTTCCTTCTCCTTCCCATCGGCAAATAATTCATCACTCTTTTTGGGATTCTATCCTCCGCCATTCTCTGCACATGACCAGCCCAACGCAATCAGTTAATTTGTATGAGTTGCATGATCGGAAGATCTTTAAACCTTTCGTACAACTCTCAATTATGCAGTTGCCTCCAAATGTCGTTTTCCCTCACAGGGCCATAGATTCTCCTCAGTACCCTCCTCTCAAAAACGGATAGTTTCTGCTCATCTAGTTTTTTTTAACACCCAGCATTCCGAGCCATACATCAGGACTGGTCTAATCAAGGTCTTTTATAGGGTGGCTTTTGTATCTTTGCTTATTAATTTTGAATTAAAATGTTTCACCAGTCCGTAGTAACACCTATTAGCAGATAATATCCTTTTTTCAATATCTCTAGAGGAGTCATTTCCAGAGTCCACATATGACCCGAGATATGGAAAACCCTGAACCTTTTCAAATTCATAATCATTAATGCGCAGGGACAGGGCACGAGTGTTGGCACCTACAACCATATATTTGGTTTTGCTTTGGTTTATAACCAAGCCCATAGCCTTAGTGGACAACTCCAGTTCCTGAAAGGCTTCCTTTAAGCCAGATTCAGACCTACTTATGACGTCAATGTCATCGGCATAGGCCAGAAGCTGTACCTCCTTGTGAAATATGTGTCCGCTAGTTTGAATTCCTGAATCCCTGATGACCTTTTCTAGAGCTATGTTGAACAACAGACACGCTAAGGCATCTCCTTGTTTCAACCCATTCAATGTTTTTAAGGAGTTAGATAGATTTGATGTATTCTGATTTGGCACTTAGAATTGGACATAACTACTCCAACCATACGCACCAACTTAGATGGTATATTCAACTCCTTCATAGCTCTATATAGCATTTTCCGGTTGATAGAATCATATGCCGACTGGAAATCCACAAAGAGATGGTGAGTGGCCACTCCATATTCCAACGTTTTTTCCAGGATTTGCCTTAGTGTAAATATTTGGTCTGTTGTTGACCTATTCCTAGTGAATCCACACTGATATTCTTTTATGTTTTCCTCAGCGTAGGGAAGCAGCCTAGAAAATATGATGTTGGACAATACCTTATATGCTGTATTAAGTAGAGAGATGCCCCTATAATTTTTACATATGAGCAGATCACCCTTTTTATGTATTAAACACACCACCCCATTGTTCCACTCATCAGGCATTACCTCCTCCAGCCATATTCGCTCTATGAGATGGCCAAATTCCTTTATGAAATCTCCTCCTGCGCTCTTTAATAGTTCCCCTGGTAAACCATCGGAACCTGCTGCCTTGTTATTTTTAAGCTTTCCTAGAGCTTCATACACCTCGTCATAGGATGGCACCAACTCCTCTCTATCATCCTCAAATTCTCCTGCTTCCTCTTCATTCTCAGATGCCTCCATCGAAGCCTCCCCAACTGAGCCTAGCAACTCTTCGAAGTGTTCTGTCCATCTCCTGATTACGCCAGCATTATCACTCACAAGGCCACCATTATTATCCCTACAGGCATTTGTTCTAGGCTGAAATTCCTGTCTCATATCATTCACCTTCCTGCACATATCTCGGCTTAGCCTTTTACTCTTATATTCCTCTATCTTTTTCATCTGTCTCATCATATACTCCCTCTTTTTTCCTCTATGAATCTTCTTTATGAATATTCTACCACTATTGTATTACAGTATATAAATGTAATGATATATCTTGGCACAATACTATGTAATAAATTTGGATAAAAGGCTCAATTCCAATAGAAAGTATAGCTGGTGTGATCAGACACAACAAATTTGTATTAGTTTTTTGAGAATTTATTCCTATCAAACTGGAGTACGCATATTTTCAAACCTTTATGGACGTGTGTCATGGAATCTACAGATTGCATCAAAAGAAACAGTTAAAATATATCTTTTCGATTAAACAAAAATTTTTCTTGTAATATGATTTGGTAATACAGCAGTAACTAATCAGTTAATTGCTATTACAAAATGCCTTATCCCTTTTCCATGATGATCAGATTTTGCTATACGCCTGCATAAATAAAAATTATTAAAATGCTTAACTCCCAACACAAAGTTGAACACATGATGAAAAGTTCATCATGTCACATATTCTAGTAACAAGGTAAGTTTTTGGAATACTGTTTTAGCTGAATTTATACACTAGGAGGACACTCAGCATTTAGTTTGTGTATGTAACTCTGGTTAATCAAAGAGAATTATTTGTGTAAATTCAAATTTATTAATACAAATCTACTACTGTAAATGCCTGGAATGCTATCCATTAAAGAATTTTAATTAACTTTATATGGGGAAAACTGGTTTACATACATTATTTCTGAAAATAATAATCCTGAAATGTAATCAGTATTTATATCAAGTTAAGTGCAATAATTAAATATATTCTTCAACTTGCACGTTAAATAGATCCCTTCTCCTTCACTTACCAGGCACATAAAGGAAGCTCTAAACCATGAACTGTCCCAGTAGTGAATGCTACAATGAGATCTTTAGAGTCTGTATCACTTTCTTTCGAACTTCTAAATACAGGATTTCTTGGAACTGTGTAGAGTGGGATCAGTGGAGTAACTTGCAGAGGGGGGTTATCAGGGGATCAATTCCCCTCCAGAACTATTCGAAATTTCAGCAGAATTCCATAATTTCCTAAGTAGACCCATTTCTAAGCCAGTTTTGTTTGTACAAGTAATACTTATAAATAATTATAGAAATAAAAGTAATTACAATATTGTAACATTATGTTTTCCCCTTACATAAAATAGCCCCCAACTTAAACCATTTCATGACCATGATACATGAAGAACAAAATATTAAGTCATTAACTAAATTGTATACTATAAATATTGTCTGAGATAATAAAAAAGAGATAAGAATAATGTAATGAAACTGATAAGAACATTATCAATAAGAAGATTTTACTCCAGTAAACTGCATTAAAAATGTTAAAAAAGATAAAACCTATACTCCATACTGGAGTAATAAACTGGATACTCAATAAAGAAAATTATTAATTCAATAATTAGTTTCTAATTACTAAAATAATGAAATCAAATAATAAATTTTATTTATGATTATGAATAGAATAATGTGAATCAAAAAGAGTATTATAAAAATGTAATAATAAAACAACAATAAAGCTAAATGTAAGCCTACAAGTAAGGTTATGTAACATTATAATGTTTTAAACAACAGAAAGAACAAAAAAGCATTGTAAAATCCATGAATTGTAAACAGAAGGTGAAAACTACTGATGAAGAAGTAAATAAGCTTATAATAGCTAGATAATAATGGTTATAATTTGAATTATAACATGAAGAAGAAGAAATATGAGAAACTAAAACTTGTCAATAATTGTATGTAAAAAGAACAGTTTTAATGCAAACGTATTAAACAAACTATACTGTATAAATAATACTAGAATCGTTATTATTAGAATAATATTCTAGTAAGGAAGATATGATTAACCAATAAGTATAAACAAAGTAAATTGTAACGGGGCAAATAAAGCTGAGGGTTTATTTTTCTATTTTTTATAATAATTGTAATAATCTGGGGCTAACTTGGCTGGGCAACATTATCACAAAAGCTTGATTTGTTTAACACCCTGTGGTTAGCTCGGTGTCAGGCCGAGCGAGGTATGAGAACAATTAAGTGTCTAGGAATGTGTAAGAGCGCGCGTGTGTGCTGGTGTTGTGGCAACATGTGCTCAGAGGACAAAAGGGCAGGAGAAAATGTGTAGTCTCCAACCCGAACTGCATAACGGAAGGTAGGCGAATTATTCCCGCTCGCCGCTTTTCAGCCAATGGCAGGCCAAGTTAGCGTGGATGAAGCACGCCTGGGCGTCTTGAAAACAGTTAGCGTCGGTTGTCTCACTACAGCGATCAAACCGCGCGGTTCAGTATAAAGGCTCGCGAGCCGAAAATTTCATAAAACCGGTAAAAAATGGGAAATAACTAAAGTAAAACAGTGCAGAATGTAACATTTGATGCAGTGAACCGAGTTAATCAATAGAAACCTTTCGAAATTAAAACAGTGTAACATTTTTCGGACAAATAGTGGTAAAAATGCGGAGTACAGCACATGGGCAGCAGTGACACCGTTAAAGACGTAAATGTATCACATCCAATCAATTATGAAAATTTAAATATAAAGAGCTCTCTATAGTAAATGGGGTAAAATGAATGAAGGTGAGTGTATGCAAATGCTGGGTCGCCTTTAAATAAGATAGTATAATAAACCATTTGAATTTCACGTAGGTTAAGGAAAGCTGTGAATTATGTTTTGTCTTGGTTATATTGAGTATGAATCTCGGGTACCCTGAATCTCAACCTTAATACTTGTCAGATTTAAAGCTGAATGGATACAGAATAAAATTATATCTTTCATTTTGATAATATAAGCATATCAAATCACATGTCTAATAAAGGTTGAATTACTTAACAAGCACAATGAGAGTTGAGTATATTAATGACGTAAACCCTAAATCACGTTTATAGTCACAGTTCATGTGCAGAACCCTGGGCTACACAAGGTAAGTGTGTTGTATTAATAATTGAAAATGTGGTAAAGAGTTAGTACTATATCAATGGCGCGACCGAACTTGGACTGTTTATAAAATAATTTATATAAACCACACCTACGAGTGAATATAAGCGTGATTTGGGAGTATGTATAAATTACGTACAGGTTATGATGTGCATACTATACTTACGTAATACTTATAATATTAACGAATACTAAGTACATGTAAGACTACATTTTTTTTAAGATTAAAATCTCATAAGAATATAAAAAATGGATACTAATGAGATTGAAGTTGAAATGAATGAATCAGCTGTCATGAGCGGCCTTGAAGTCCATTCGACTCCAAATGTGGGTCAAGACAATAAGATAAACGAACTGAATGTTACAAATGAAGTAAATGTCACGAATGATTCAGGAATTCAATTAACCCCGAAGTTAGATAGTAAAAATAAGAAACCAAATGAAAATATAAGTAGTGAGCCGGAAGCAAAATCTACTCCCGTAGTAACAAAAACTAAAGAAAAAGAATGGTCGATGAATGATATATTCAACCTGGTACAAACTATGTCTGAAAACATGGTAAAAAATAGTGATTTCAATAATAAGTTTGATGCATTAATTAAACGTATTGACGAAAGCAATGAGAAATGGGAAAGAGATAGACATAAATTAAAAGAGAATACAGAAGTCGAATTAAAACAGGTAAGTGGTAATAATGTTGTTAATTATAATGGGGAGATAAATATGAATAATAATGAAGAAATAATTAATAACACGGTAAGTGGTAATTACGGTAGTGAATCTAATAGTGAAGTAAAAAGTGAGAATAACAATGACATAATTAAAAATGTGGTGTTAGAAAGTAAGGTTATAGACAATGAGAGTGATGATGACGTTTTAGTGGGAGTAGAATTTAATAATGGAGTGGTAGTGAGTACTGATAAGTTAGAGAGAGAGAGTTTACAGGTAGAGGGGTTACAGAGGGTACATTTTCCCCAGGTTTATTGTGAACCAAGGTGTTTACAAATCTTGTTGTTGAAGGGCAAGAGTCCCTTAGTATTGGAAGACATGAGGTCTTCAAATTGTTCCTGATTTTTTGTGATGATTCAGTACCCTCTGTATGGGATGGTAGAGAAAGTGTGATATGGCGTTGTGGTGAGAGATATTTAGAGAGAGAGTTGTGTGTAGATGGGGAGATACAGGTATTTAAATTAAGTAGGAGTTATAAAGAGTTGATAGAGAGGTTAGAATTGAAGAAAATAGACGATATTGTCGACTTACCTTGTGAAATAAAGATTGAAGATTATTTTGATGATACCGTTGTAGATGATAGACACTTACCTTATGATGTGATGGATATAGTGGAGGAATATGATAATATCTTGTAACGCAAAATTTGAGCAATTGCTAATTTTACTCAATCAACTATGCTGAACGCAAAGAAATGGGTGTGTTTTAGAAAGTGGAGAGGTGACGAGACGCCTGAACCATAGGTGGCATTACTTGAAAGAAATCAACTTGTAAAAAGGCAGTAGAGTAGAGCAGTAGGTTAATAACGCCGGCTTTGGTGGTGACGACTATAATGAATGTACTTTTAGGCTGTCACGTTTTGGGACAGAACTGTCATAAAATTTTATTATTCGCTAATATAGTAAGGGTGTTCGCCAACGTTGTAAACTTAAGTGCATGTAACAATAGATACTGTTAGATGAGAGAGAGCGTTGTGTGAGAGAGATAACAATAGACGCTAGTTTTTTAAACACGTGGAACACGGAAAAACGTTGGGCGAATCAGAAAAAGCATCATAGGTTGCGTGGGAGGTTTTTGGTAAGCAGATTGGGCGAATTTGTATTTAGCGGTAGTTTAAACCTATAGGGTCGTTTTGCTATCGAATGTAGGTAAGGGAAATTCAAAGCAAGTATATATTATGAACTTAGAGAGAAATAAGTTAGTCTTCTTTATATCGGCAAAATTACACGAAGAGACTCGTGTATGCTGTTTTGCGTTAACTATATATTTTAATAAGTAATGTAAAGCATAAGTAAATTCGTAAAAGTAACCGAAGTACGGGAGCGCGATAATTACTAACACTAAAGTTATAAAGTTTCATAAACTGTAATAAGTAAATGAGTGGATGATCGGAGTAATAACAAACAACAAGAAGTAATAATACATATAAAGTTCCATTAATTCAATACGTTGTGGTAAATCACGGAAGAAGGCAAATTAGTTCGGATTAAAGTCACGACGGTGTGAGATAGTGCATCTAACACGCGACGCAAACTGTGTTAGATGCACTTAAGGTCAATTCAATAATCTTTGTGTATAAGTATACGACATAATTATATGTATAACCAATATGTCAAGTGTAGTGTACATCCGTGATAAATTGAATTAGTGCATTCTTAACCAGGATTAAACACGCAACAAACGGCTGCTGACGACTCATCGACCTGCAACATCTTCAGGACTACGCACTTCGGAAGGATTCTTACGCAAGTAACGAATAAATGAACATTTGATTATATATTGTTTGATAAATATATGTTTCTATTCAAATATATAGTGACTCAATCTGTCAGAAAAGAACTCATTGCTATTTAATAATATTCAAATTGTAAGATAAAACGATCCAAGTCATATTAACAAATTTTGTAGTATATAAATGCAAATTGTTCATTAAAAGTTGATTTATACATTTTAATTTGTGTTTATTATTACAGGCGCCCTGAGGTATAATCAAGAGTCGGTACACTGGAGTAAGTGTTATAGACTATTAAATAAATTATTAATATTATTATTGATCAAGGTAGTTTGTAATCTTATTTCTCACATGCTTATAGGCCAACGTAATATGCAAATGATTAATTTAACTCTTTCATAAAGGCCTATCAAGAAGTGTATTACATTCTGGCGCCCAACGTGGGGCGATTGAGTCACGATTAAACAAGTTATAAACTAAGACTAAGTAGAAGTTAAGAATAGAAATAGTAGAAAACATAGTTTATGATTATGCGAAGTAGGAGTAGGAGAGACAAAGACATACAAAACAACATTCACACCTATACAACAACATGAGCACAAACACAAATACCCAAAGCAACGCTATGGAATCTGAAATGAATAATCAAATTATGCGATCCAGACACGCTAGCAGACATTTCAGAGGAGGATCAAGCGTCAGGGACGCGGGGACAAAAAGGACAGAACGATGAAAACGCAGACACACAACAATTTACACCAACAATAGTAACAGAAATTCGAGAAAACCCGATATGTCAGACACCTCTAGTGACAGGAAAAAACACTGATATATACACAATACTACAACAATTACTAGAACAACAGTCGAGAAATACAAAAGAACAACTGTTACTTCAAACAAAACAGCTCTCACAACAAATACAAGAAGAATCAAGAAAAACAGAAAAACAACTGGCATTTCAAACAGAACAAATACAAAGACAATCAGAACAGCTTGCACAAACAAAAGTGCAGATAGAACAAAATGAAGTAAGATTAGTACAAGCAGTACAACAAATGAAAAAACAAATCCATAAACAACACATAGAAATAAGAAACGAAGTCGCTATACAAATGGAACAAGAGAGAACAAACAACAAAAAACTATTCCAAGACTGCCAAGTAGAGACTAACAACAAGATCCAAGACAATACCGATAAGATTACTGGGCTTAGTATTAATACTAAACAGCAGATTATAGAGTTGGACGAACGGCATAGCAACAACATTCAAATCATAAGCGAAAAAATCGAAATAATTAACAAAAGATGTGAAGACAATACGGCAGCAATCAAAGAGTTACGAGCCGAAAAGCTGGAAGAAATTAAGAAAGTGCACGAAAATATAAATGAAATTGACCGTAAGTCAGAAGAAACAGAAATAGTAGTTATGTCAGATGAATCAGAATCACCTGTAATAATGGATGTTGATGAAAAGAGGAATTCAAATATGGATAGAAGAGGTGAAGATGAAACGTCTCCTTTACATGATACTAATCATGATGTTGACGAAGCAATAGAAATCGAAAAAGATACATTAACCCCATACTTGCCAGCTATTCATGGCTGCCGGAGTGTCGAAGAGTTTCAGTGCCTTAACAGTATGTCCGAAGAAGATACAGCAGATCCGTGGGAGATCAAACCACCCCAAACACATGTACATAAATCAAGACCTCACAGCCGCAGAGAAAAACATTTATCACGAAGTCGTCATGCATCATCCAGTCACAGAAAAGGACATCATCATTCACGGTCTCACAGAGATGAACATCGAAGACACCATAGGGATAAGCTAGCTGCGAAAGAAGAAAGCTCTTTATTAAGCCACTCAGAGTTTCGAAGTCATCGAAACAAGGAAGCACACGAGTCTCGTAAAGAAGAGAAACAGAAAGAGAAAGAAAGACAGGAAAGAGAATTACGCAGAGAAGGACTTCTAGTAGCAGAACGAGTAAAAGAAATATATAGAGGAAAGGAGGCAAGGTCAACAAGATAGAGAGTGTAGCTGCTGTAGAGAGAAAAAACAAGAAGAGGAAGCAATGGAGGAAGAAACCCAAAATTTACACACACACACACACACACACAGAAACATCACATGAAAATTGAGAAACAAAATGTAATAGCACACATCCGAATATTGATGTAGTAGTCGTAAGTATCAAATTAAATGTAAAGGTATTCAATGTAATAAAGTATAATAAAAGTTAGTCATGTAAGAAATTACGAATGTTTAGAAAAATAAGTAAATGAGAAATGTCACAAAATGTTAAAAAGGGAAATTGCTGTATGTAAACAGTTGTTATTGAAAGGGAAAGTGGACTAGCCACATTTGAAAGTAGTTTGACAAGTCAGGCAGAGGGGACGGATAGTGTATGTTTGTAAACAAACCATAAACCGGCTACCAACCCTAGTGTCTAGCATTCAGTAGTCACTGAGTAAGGTTGTAATAGTGTACTCACCAATTTAGACTAGCAAGTAATTAAATTGAATACATTGTCAAACTTATTTATAATGAATGAATTTATAATTATGTCAATTTATTAGAATATATGAGCAAGGTACTTATAATTATAATAACTTTAGGGACGCATCAATAGAACTAGTTTCCAATTTTGATAAAATTGTAATGCTACTTCTATGGGGGGACTTATGTAACGCAAAATTTGAGCAATTGCTAGTTTTACTCAATCAACTATGCTGAACGCAAAGAAATGGGTGTGTTTTAGAAAGTGGAGAGGTGACGAGACGCCTGAACCGTAGGCGGCATTACTTGAAAGAAATCAACTTGTAAAAATGCAGTAGAGTAGAGCGGTAGGTTAATAACGCCGGCTTTGGGGGTGACGACTATAATGAATGTACTTTTAGGCTAAGTCACGTTTTGGGACAGAACTGTCATAAAATTGTATTATTCGCTAATATAGTAAGGGTGTTCACCAACGTTGTAAACTTAAGTGCATGTAACAATAGATACCGTTAGACGAGAGAGAGCGTTGTGTGAGAGAGATAACTATAGACGCTAGTTTTTTAAGCACGTGGAACACGGAAAAACGTTGGGCTAATCAGAAAAAGCATCATAGGTTGCGTGGGAGGTTTTTGGTAAGCAGATTGGGCGAATTTGTATTTAGCAGTAGTTTAAACCTATAGGGTCGTTTTGCTATCGAACGTAGGTAAGGGAAATTCAAAGCAAGTATATATTATGAACTTAGAGAGAAATAAGTTAGTCTTCTTTATATCGGCAAAATTACACGAAGAGACTCGTGTATGCTGTTTTGCGTTAACTATATATTGTAATAAGTAATATAAAGAATAAGTAAATTCGCAAAAGTAACCGAAGTACGGGAGCGCGATAATTACTAACACTAAAGTTATAAAGTTTCATAAACCGTAATAAGTAAATGAGTGGATGATCGGAGTAATAACAAACAACAAGAAGTAATAATACATATAAAGTTCCATTAATTCAATACGTTGTGGTAAATCACGGAAGAAGGCAAATTAGTTCGGATTAAAGTCACGACGGTGTGAGATAGTGCATCTAACACGCGACGCAAACTGTGTTAGATGCACTTAAGGTCAATTCAATAATCTTTGTGTATAAGTATACGACATAATTATATGTATAACCAATATGTCAAGTGTAGTGTACATCCGTGATAAAGTGAATTAGTGCATTCTTAACCAGGATTAAACACGCAACAAACGGCTGCTGACGACTCATCGACCTGCAACATCTTCAGGACTACGCACTTCGGAAGGATTCTTACGCAAGTAACGAATAAATGAACATTTGATTATATATTGTTTGATAAATATATGTTTCTATTCAAATATATAGTGACTCAATCTGTCAGAAAAGAACTCATTGCTATTTATTAATATTCAAATTGTAAGATAAAACGATCCAAGTCATATTAACAAATTTTGTAGTATATAAATACAAATTGTTCATTAAAAGTTGATTTATACATTTTAATTTGTGTTTATTATTACTGGCGCCCTGAGGTATAATCAAGAGTCGGTACACTGGAGTAAGTGTTATAGACTATTAAATAAATTATTAATATTATTATTGATCAAGGTAGTTTGTAATCTTATTTCTCACATGCTCGTAGGCCAACGTAATATGCAAATGATTAATTTAACTCTTTCATAAAGGCCTATCAAGAAGTGTATTACAATCACTTACCTGATGTTGACCAAAATTACTGACGGAGACAACGAAAATTACCAAGGTAGACGGGTTTTATTAACTAATGGGAGACAATAAGGTCAAAGACTATGCGGATATAATTAATGACAATGGTCATTACAATAATAATTATAACATAATGAGTGTGAGTAAAGATGATAATTGTTATATAAAAGTACGACTAATATACGATGATGGGGGTTAAATAAAAAATCAGTGAATGGACATTTAATTATTTCAGTTTATGGTGACGACCTGGCTAAATTAGGTAATGAGGTGTGGTAAACAGAGAAATAATGACAAACAACTGTAAATAAGTTTATAGTGAAATTAATTTTGTTTGTGTTGTAAAATGTATTTTGTGTAAACATTGTGTGTATGTAATAGAAATTGATTTAATAACAATAATAATAATCTTTTATCAGACTAAATAAATAATGAGAGTTTGTAGTAAATGAATTGTAATTGTTTTGACTATTGTGATTAAAGTAACTTAGTGTTTTAAATAGTTGATTGAATTAAAGAATTTGAGATTAATTAATTAATTAATGTGGTAGAGATAAATTTTGATAATGAATTTAAACGATTTTATATGATTTAAACTTGATAATAAATAGTAAATGAATAAATGTAAAATGTGTGTAGTTGTGGAGTCATATGGTTGTTATATATTTGTTGTAATGAATGTTTATAATTTTGTGTCTATGACAGGAATCATGGGTTTATTCAATTGAGTGATGTAATGTAAGTATGAAGTTTATAATGCAATTTAAATAAAGTAAAATGTTTAATGTTTGAATAATCAATTTTAAATGAGTTTCAAAGGTTTAAATTAAATGATGAAATTAATTTGAGGTAGTTATGAATTTTGTAGTGTAATTTTCAGTGGTCATATTAATGTAAAGTGTTGTAATAGATGGAGTTTGGGTGATAATTGTTTCAATAAGGCATTTGAGTCAATCAAAGTTAATTTTAAATGGGTATTAGACAAAATAAGAATTTTGGAATAAAAGTAATACAGAAACAGGGTATTAGTAGGGACACAGTAGCGGGAGTGCATATATGTAGAGAAAGTGAGTAATGTAATTGCAGAGTACATAGATGATGGTGAAATTTTGTAGTGAGGGTGGAGGTGTAAGGAGTCATTAACGACAGGCGTTATGGCAGGAGGATTAGTTTTAAATGAGCGTTGGCGGAGTTACCTGGAAGGGCCAAGAACTAATAAGGGAATGAGTATACGAGAAGGGAACACACATCCTAGGTACAAACAGGGTAGCAGGTATTTGGTTCTAAGAGGAGAATGATTTAAGTTGAATTAGAGAAGTTATTGGAGGTAAATATTTTTGAGAGATTGGTGTCACCCTATGCAAGTCCGTTAGTGGTTGTTGGAAGGAAGAAGGGGTGTAAGGTTATATTTTAATGCCCATTCAATAAATCAAATCATTGTGAATGACGGAAAATCACCCAAACTAATTAGGGATAAAAATGTTAAACAGAAATTCATAGTGTAAATGTAATAATAAATGAAATATGATGTAAAATGAATGTTGATAATAAATTTGAATTTTTTGGGGAATCTAATTGTAGTAAATGATAACTGATTAAAGGTTGATATAAAAAGAGTTAATAGAATGTTCAAGTTGTAATGTTTGTAATTTTCTATACAAATTATTTAAAGGTGAATTGTTTAGTCTAATGTAGCAATGTTAATGTTCAAGGTTAATGTTTATTATGTTATATTGTTATTGTGCAAGATTAAGGGGTGATTTTGGGGGGCAGTTAGGTGTCAATAGAGAGGGAATAAATGGTGGAATGTGGTGTTAGTAAATGAAGAAGGACATAATTTTAGTTATAAGTTAGGCTATTGCAGTGGTGGCATGTGTCACTGTAGATAGCGGTAAGTGTTGATGAGTAACATCAAAGCATGTTACCATCAGCCTCCGTCTAAATAGGGCGTAAAATACACTGTACAACCTTATATAATATTATTATATGTCAATTACTATCGTACAGTGTATAGAAATGATGAAGTAAAAACATGCTAATGACGAGATTTCCCCGCCTTTTTGGGCGATTACTGTTTCACCAGCACTAATCGTGGTTTTGGACGACAATCAGCTGTGGGCAGAAATTGTAAAACTGACCATGGTTGGTTGCCTTGAAAATTGGTGTGAATTTGAAATTAATGGGGGGGGTGACTCAAGGGGAAATCCCCGGAACTATGGAACAGCGGCTATCACCCGTTCACGTGGGAACAAATAAAAGGGTGATAGACCTGTCTTAAGGTTGTGACTATGTAATCAGGTATTATGATAACTGAATTTTAAAATGTAAGGCCGAAGCAAGGACAGGAGATGACAAAATTCCTCCCTAACTTCAGTCCTTGTGGAAGCAACTGGGTGCTACAGTCCAGAGGGGGGCCATAGTGTGTGTGGAAGGAGGTTATTAAGGGTAGTAACGCATTAATAAATATTAAAATGAATTATGCTGATGAGCTAATTAAATGATTTTATCCTGAGTTAAGAAATATTCTGGCAATGGCAGATGATTAACGTTTTCAAGTAGATAACTTGTTCAGAAGTAGTTGATTTAAATATGTTTTGCTCTATATGATAATTTTATAGATGAATTTACTGGTTTGAAAGATTAAGTCTAGGAGGGAAGGTGTTTATATGTTTTATTATGTTGTACTATGTTAGAGTGTAAGGATTATAAACATGTGTTATGTATTTTACATTGTACAATTTTGTGTAGTGTGTCTAGGGTAAGGTCATTCACCTGACCATAAGGTATCAGCTGATGACTGGTGTTAGAGATGCATGTTTCTTATAATTGATTCATAGATTCTTTTGTTAATCAATTCAATTAAATGATTGAATAATTATTTTATTAATTGGCAAAATAGATTTTTTTTTGGAAATTAATTTGTTTGAAAAAAAAAATTAAAAAAAAAAATTTTTGTTCTTTGCCGTAAAGAATTTTATTTCGTACACATATTAATTTTAAGCACGTTTTACAAATAGTGAATGGAAAAGAAAATAAATACACGATTTCAACTTTCTTAAACTGAAAACAAGAAATTCTTTTGAGTTAGTGTAATGTGTTGTGTTACTGTAAGACAGAGCAGTGCTGTTAGTGTACTAATTAAGATGCATTAAATGTATAAATAAAGCTAATGAGTTATTCTTAGATGACATCATTAATCTTATTGGTAATGGTGTAAAAGCCTTCCCACAGTGGTTGCAGGTTTGGGCTGATTTCTTTCTTTCTTATCATGTTATAGAACTAAGCCTGGCAGCAGGTGTGAGCCCTGAAGAAATTGCAACCAGTCTTCATCTTTGTATTTGCCAAAATAAAGTTGTTCTGAGCCAGGTCATGTAAATTCAGGTTAGGCCAAGTTGCTCATTAGTCTTTGTCTAAATTTTAAAGATATAAAGTGTTGATAAAGATTTTAGGACCGTACATTAAAAATATTGTTTGCACATATGAGTAGGAAGCAGATGTATTAATATAATATGTTACCGAACAAGATACAGGAACAATTATGTATATTTAATTAAGTAGTTAGTGGACTTAAAACCTGCAGTAGAAACTCCAGTTTTTATAAAACAAATAGGGAGAGAATTGAAGATTTGATGTTTGTAAATGTTATATCTATTTTCTTCACAAGTAACTAATGGCTGGTTATTTGTAATCACGTTTTCTCATAATGTATGTTGTTAATGACCTTTTTTTAAGGGTATGAAAAAAACAACAGATATTGGTATTTGAAAAAAGGTGAATTTTATTGGTACAACTAAAGTATAGAGTCAAATTTGTTTCTATTCATTAACAAAGGTCCGTACTGTAATAATTTTGTGTGTAATATACAAGCATTCTTTAATATGTTTACGAGATTCTCCCACTTTTATTTGCATAATTCAGACCGTAGTAACATTAAATTCCACTGTAACCCATTATTAATATTTAATCATTTGCATGTTAACAGAAACTGCACATTGCTTTTTATTGCATTATGTTGAAAAAAGGATTTTAATGTACTCGTTTGGTTATACATTACATTGTACTAGGTTCTAAATTGGAAGTACGTTTTAATTCCGGTACTTCGAATAAATACAGCCTTTGAATGTACACTAACTAAGCAAATGTCTGTTAAGTCTAATTAATTTTAAAAATCTAAAAGGTTAAGTTAAATAATTAAACGTAGCCACAACCTCCCAAAATCGTCTCTGTACCGTAATTATGTGCGATAAATGTAAACTAATTTCTGTACTTCCAATAAATACACCCTTTTAATGTACACTAACAAAGTAAATTTTGTTTAAGTTGCATTGTCGTACATAACCTCCATAAGCTGGCATTAGTTACTTGTGAAGAAAACAGTTGGTGTACACATCGGACACCGAAATGTGTACACGCGCGGCGCCGGAAGTTAATTTGCCGCTGACTATTCCCCAAGACCCCAAAATTTTTTGAAATAGTTTCCATTTACCGCACATAATTACGGTACAGAGACGATTTTTGGAGGTTGTGTCTACGTTTAACAATGGAACAACCTTTTAGATTTTTAAAATTAATTAGACTTAACAAACATTTCCTTAGTTAGTGTACATTAAAAGGCTGTATTTATTCGAAGTACCGGAATTAAAACCTATTTCCAATTTAGAACGTATAACCTAGTACGTTATTGGTACATATTTTATTGGGGTTTATTGATACATATTTTATTAAAAGGCTGTATTTACTGGAAGTACAGAAATTAATTTCCATTTATCGCACATAATTACGGTACAGAGACGATTTTTGGAGGTTGTGTCTACGTTTAACAATCTAACTTAACCTTTTAGATTTTTAAAATTAATTAGACTTAAAAACATTTTCCTTAGTTAGTGTACATTCAAAGGCTGTAGTTATTGTATGGATAAATGGCTGTATATAACATTAAAGGCTGTATTTATTCCAGGTACCGGAATTAAAACCTACTTCCAATTTAGAACCTATAGCCAAGTACAATCTAACATATAACCAAACAAGTACATTCAAATCCTTTTTTCAACATAATGCAATAAAAAGCAGTGTGCAGTTTCTGTTAACACGCAAATGATTAAGTATTAATAATGGGTTACAGTGGAATTTAATGTTACTACAGTCTGAAATAATGCAAATAAAATTGGAGAATCTCGTAAACATATTAAAGAATGCTTGTATATTACACACAAAATTATTACAGTACGGACCTTTGTTAATGAATAGAAACAATAGGACTCTATACTTTAGTATGTACCAATAAAATTCACCTTGTTTCAAGTACAGTATCTATTGTATTTTCATACTCTTAAAAAAAGGCCATTAACAACATTTTAGTTACTTGTGAAGAAAACAGATATAACATTTCCAAACAAGAAATCTTCAATTCTCTCCCTATTTATTTTATAAAAACTGGAGTTTCTACTGCAGGTTTTTAAGTCCACTAACTACTTAATTTAATATACATAATTGTTCCTGATCTTGTTGGGTAACATTATATTAATACATCTACTCCCTACTCATATCTCAAACAATCTTTTTAATGGTCGGTCCTAAACATCTTTAAAATTTAGACAAAGTCTAATGAGCAATTAGACCTAACCTGAATTACTACACTACATCTAAGAATATCTTATTCGGTCATTTAGCTTTAGTTATACATTTAATGCATCTTAATTAGCACATTAACAGAACTGCTGTGTCTTACAGTAACACAATACGTTACACTAACTGTAAAGAATTTCTTGTTTTCAGTTTAAAAAAGTTGAAATTGTGTATTCTTTTCTTTTCCATTCACTTTTTGTGAAACAACCTACATTAATATGTGTACGCTTACTATATTGAAATCCAGTGTTCACTATCCAATAGTTAAAAATTTTGTGGAATTGTGAAATTAGTGACACTATGTACTAATGTGTGATTATCAGTTGAATTTCTGAATTCCTTTGATTCATTAATAAATTTTACTATTTTGTTTCTTTATGTCTATTGAATGATTTCTTATTAGTTTTTAATCTTTGTGTTTTCATTATTCATTTGTAAATTGGATTTTGTTGCCCATGACATGTTCATTGGTTAACTAATTATCATTAAAACACACAGAGGATTGATCCTCTTTTGCAAGATCACAAGTATGTTTCAAGACCATTTGCAGGTCAGGTATTGTTCTGTCTGTTCACTTTCTGAAAGGGGTTGAGGAGCAAGGGGGAAGATGTCTCCATTAAAACACACACACACACTAGCAGCACACAATTCCTTTTTTCTTTATTTAATTTGAATTCTGTATTAGAACAAATGTTTTCAGAGTTTACAGGTTTTTTTTTTAATTTCTTTAATTTTTTTAAATTTTATCCAATGTGGACACATACAGAGGAGTGTCAGTTTTTTATGTTTTTTCAATAAATAAAAATAAGGGGGGAGAGAGAGAGACCAAAAATTACACGTACAGAAATTTCATCAGAACTTTTCCTGATATTAAAAAATAACTAAATAATGAATGGTAAAGAACATTAACAAAATTAATGGAAATTATAGTTATAATTTCTTGTCTAATGAGCAGGTACTAGTAATGGCTTCATATACTTCACATCTTAAATTATAAACCTATTACAAACATATTTGGTATACTCAGCTTGAAACAAACGTTCAGACCAACAAAAATGGTTTAAATGTTGCCATGCTGCATTATTAGTAGGTACTGTTGAAACAGCAGGTTGATTATAATCGTTTTTAGAACAGACTTCTGGAATGTTGTGTGCAAGTGTATTGTGTTCAAGTAGCAAGTTTCCACTACTTTATAAAACATATCCTAGAAGCAAACTTTGACATCCAGTTGCTGTTGCTGAGAAACCTTACTAACGGACTTATAAAAAAAAGAAAAACAACAATTACACGCTTGCTCTTTTGAACATCTGATGAAAAGGTTTTGTAAAGTGTACCTAACCTAAAAATGTACAATCCTCGACTTGTCTTTCTATTCCATACTTCTAGCAGTTTTACATGATGTATTGCTAACACAAATAAGAAAAGTTTAAATCTGCTGAAGGTCTAAACGAGTGATAGTTATTTCCAGACTGACAGGGCCATAAAATAATTCTGAAAGAATTGTTGTTTTTACAACACCATCCTTTATCAAGTGACTACTCAAATCTGCCAGTTTTTCACAGCAAACTGAAGTTTGATGATTTGATCCATCATGACCTAGTGATGGTCCAAACATTTCAAGGATTCTCCTAGCCTTAAAAAACTGGACTGGCGTCATTGAGTGACTAATGTTAAATTTACTTTGGGATACTTCCAAACATAATACAGTTTACAATAAACAAACAAAACTTTATGCCTGTCTAATTTTTCCAGAACTCCATACACATAATTTGATCTGGATAGAACATTAATTAAACAATAATACTATTCGATGCAAATAAATAAAATATCGGTATGGAGAACCATACATGACTTCCATGTTTTAAGATTTATATTTAAAATCATTTTAGAAATGAAATATTTCCACAGAAACTACTTCTATCTTCAGCCTCAAGCACAGAATTGTGGTCACTAACATATACCACCTCACGTTAGCGCACTCGATTTTCACTGATGATGGCAGTCGATGGCACTTCCGAAACGTCTGGTTTTGCAGAAAACATTGGACCACAGCCAAACAGCCCATGAAGGAATTTTATCAACAAACTACTTCTTTGTTGCCGATAACGTAGTACACATATAAAAAATTATCCCCTCCCCTTCACCAATCATTTTCATTTATAGAAAAAAATCCCCTTCCCCTTCAACTTCCCCCTACCCCTTTTCATTTATAGATATTTCATCTACCTTTCTACAGTGGATTATTATGACCTTCTTTTCAGGATACTTTATTTATCAAAATGAAGTACTTTACTCTTGTTAAAACATAAAACGTTGCAGGTAAACTACCCCTTCTCCTTAACCGATCTTCACCAGAATCAACAGAGCTCGAGTCCTCTACAATATGCAAAAAATTATTTGAATTTGCGGCAGTTATCGTTCGCCATAGACAAAATTCTACACACAGACATCTTTAAAAAAATGACTTTTCTTCATGTTTTGAGGGTAGTACAATCAGAATCAGCCCTTATCTCGAACACGATTTTTTTTCCATCCATTTCCTTATGGAACATGGAAGTAAAAACAATATCCTTCTTTTTATAATATGTATTGCACTTGTTTTCTACCATGGGACACTAATTATTAGATAAAATGGTTACCTTCATTTAAGCCAGCTTCCACTCACTGTGTAGTTTCTCAGAGACTATAACATGTTCACTTAACTAAAAATGAACTTTTTTCATGTGAAAAACTTACTATTTTATCGGACGCGTTTCGGCTTAGTATCCGCCTTCTTCAGCTTTGGTAACAGACTGCCAGCATTTTGTAACGGTTGTGTGGAAGGTGAAGTGGGGGTGGTGTGTGGCGGAAGGGGATTGGCGCGGGGATTCAATTTATTGTTTGTTTTCTGTATAATTGTGTCAAAAAGTGTATGTGATTTATATTGTAATTGATCGTTGAGTATGTTGTTTGGTTGTGTTGTGTGGTGTTTATATATTTCATATTGTTCAGTTGTGTTGAGTTTTTGACCTTTGGGTATGTAATGTAGAATTTCAAGATTAGTGTCTATGTTGGTGTAACTGTGGTTTTCTGTGTGTATGTGTGTGGCAAATGCAGAGTGTATATTGTTGTTGGTTAAGGCTTTTAAGTGTTCAGAATAACGGGATGAAAAAGATCTTCCCGTCTGGCCTATGTAGAAACTATTGCAGTCATTACAATTTAATTTGTAAACACCTGTTTTGTTATATTTGTCTATGTCTGTGTTTGTATTACTGATGTGTTTTTTGATGGTATTGGTTGTTCTGAATGCTATTTTGTATTTGTGTTTTCTGAATGTATTGGCGATTTTGTGTGTGTATGAGTTGTGTATATTCCACGCACGCGTAGTTAATACAACACACATTAATTTCACAAAAGATGAAATGAATTTATTAAACAAAGGACTGAAACATAATTTGAATACCAATACAACTAACATCAAAAATCACAATAAACACATACGCGACATCATCATAGACGCAGAAACGGCTGTACAAAACACGCACCTCAACGACCAAGACACGATACGTCACGACATAAAAAGAAAACTTCAAAACACACATACAAAACCAAAAACACACAACAATGAAATAAAAACACTCAATAGTGTAAAACACAAGTTACTCGAACACAACACAACAATCCTAAAAGCCGACAAAGGTAACATTAGCGTCATAATGGACAAACACCAATTAAACACTAAAATCGAAAGTTTCTTCAACGAAAATAATATAACGGAAATAAATAAAGACCCCACACTAAAATTTCATAAACAGATTAATAAATTTATAAACAACACCAAACATATAATCAAACCAGAAAACGCCAAATACCTTAAACAAATAAAACCTAACCCCCCTAAACTAAATGCATTACCAAAAATACATAAACCTAACATTCCAATCAGACCATTAATAAACAACACACAGGCCTCCTCCCACAAAATAGCAAAACAACTAGACAAAATAATCAGAGAAAACATAAAACTCAGCAACAGCACCTCTATCAAAAACAACATTGACCTAGTCAGAAAAACTGAACACATACACATCCCACATAACTCAACTCTGGCATCTTTTGATATAACCAATTTATACACTAATGTCCCCATCAAAGAAACCATACAAACACTAGAACAACTACTCAGACAAAACAACACACCTGAAACACACATACAAGAAATCATCACACTTACCAAAATAATAACTGAACAAAATTACTTTACATACAATAACAAAATATACACACAAACAGAAGGACTCCCGATGGGCTCCCCCATATCAGGAATACTAGCAGAAATATATATACACAACATTGAACAGAACCACATAATAAACAACAACAAATACACTAACAAAATTATATACTGGCACAGGTATGTAGATGATATATTACTTTTATTCAAAGGCAACACAAGACAAGTTGAAAACTTCCACAAATACATAAACACTATACACCACAAATTAAAATTTACACTGGAAACTGAACAAAACAATAGTATAAATTTTCTAGACCTAACAATTAACAAAACTAACAATACACACACGTACAAAATATACAGGAAACCAACCACAACCGACATGGTTATACACAACACATCAAACCACCCAACACAACATAAATATGCGGCCTTCAACCATATGCTCCATAGACTAACTAAAATACCCTTAAATAAACAAGATTACACCGACGAACTCAACACAATAAAATACATAGCAATAAAAAACGGTTATAACCCCAATTTAATAAACATACTACACAAACGCATCAAAAACAAAAACAACAAAACACTAAATACCATCAACACACAACACAATAAGTACATCACACTCACATACCACAACTCATACACACACAAAATCGCCAATACATTCAGAAAACACAAATACAAAATAGCATTCAGAACAACCAATACCATCAAAAAACACATCAGTAATACAAACACAGACATAGACAAATATAACAAAACAGGTGTTTACAAATTAAATTGTAATGACTGCAATAGTTTCTACATAGGCCAGACGGGAAGATCTTTTTCATCCCGTTATTCTGAACACTTAAAAGCCTTAACCAACAACAATATACACTCTGCATTTGCCACACACATACACAGAGAAAACCACAGTTACACCAACATAGACACTAATCTTGAAATTCTACATTACATACCCAAAGGTCAAAAACTCAACACAACTGAACAATATGAAATATATAAACACCACACAACACAACCAAACAACATACTCAACGATCAATTACAATATAAATCACATACACTTTTTGACACAATTATACAGAAAACAAACAATAAATTGAATCCCCGCGCCAATCCCCTTCCGCCACACACCACCCCCACTTCACCTTCCACACAACCGTTACAAAATGCTGGCAGTCTGTTACCAAAGCTGAAGAAGGCGGATACTAAGCCGAAACGCGTCCGATAAAATAGTAAGTTTTTCACATGAAAAAAGTTCATTTTTAGTTAAGTGTAGTGCTGTGAAAGAAGAGATGAATAATCAAGACAACTATAATACCGCAGATAAAGCGTATTTCATCAATAAGTACAGAAACGCCAAGCAACAAGTAACAAAAACTTCCTTACACATAGCATTCAATAAAACTTGTCGAAAACACAACATCATACCAACACACGCACAAGTTACAATAAAACAAAACACACATACAGCACTACAAACCAAACGGAAATTAGAACAAATAAACCTAAACAACATAATCAATTATTTATACCATAAAAAAGACACACTCAACAGACAGGCATATAACTTACACATGAAACTCACACGAATATTACACCACACAGAACTTGAAAATGTAATACAACACACACAAGACAACATAGAAAAACTCAAATTGACAATACAACATCGACATAACAAAAAAATAACTAACCTTACAACACACACAATTGAATCAATCCCTGAACCGGCACACATATTCCACGCACGCGTAGTTAATACAACACACATTAATTTCACAAAAGATGAAATGAATTTATTAAACAAAGGACTGAAACATAATTTGAATACCAATACAACTAACATCAAAAATCACAATAAACACATACGCGACATCATCATAGACGCAGAAACGGCTGTACAAAACACGCACCTCAACGACCAAGACACGATACGTCACGACATAAAAAGAAAACTTCAAAACACACATACAAAACCAAAAACACACAACAATGAAATAAAAACACTCAATAGTGTAAAACACAAGTTACTCGAACACAACACAACAATCCTAAAAGCCGACAAAGGTAACATTAGCGTCATAATGGACAAACACCAATTAAACACTAAAATCGAAAGTTTCTTCAACGAAAATAATATAACGGAAATAAATAAAGACCCCACACTAAAATTTCATAAACAGATTAATAAATTTATAAACAACACCAAACATATAATCAAACCAGAAAACGCCAAATACCTTAAACAAATAAAACCTAACCCCCCTAAACTAAATGCATTACCAAAAATACATAAACCTAACATTCCAATCAGACCATTAATAAACAACACACAGGCCTCCTCCCACAAAATAGCAAAACAACTAGACAAAATAATCAGAGAAAACATAAAACTCAGCAACAGCACCTCTATCAAAAACAACATTGACCTAGTCAGAAAAACTGAACACATACACATCCCACATAACTCAACTCTGGCATCTTTTGATATAACCAATTTATACACTAATGTCCCCATCAAAGAAACCATACAAACACTAGAACAACTACTCAGACAAAACAACACACCTGAAACACACATACAAGAAATCATCACACTTACCAAAATAATAACTGAACAAAATTACTTTACATACAATAACAAAATATACACACAAACAGAAGGACTCCCGATGGGCTCCCCCATATCAGGAATACTAGCAGAAATATATATACACAACATTGAACAGAACCACATAATAAACAACAACAAATACACTAACAAAATTATATACTGGCACAGGTATGTAGATGATATATTACTTTTATTCAAAGGCAACACAAGACAAGTTGAAAACTTCCACAAATACATAAACACTATACACCACAAATTAAAATTTACACTGGAAACTGAACAAAACAATAGTATAAATTTTCTAGACCTAACAATTAACAAAACTAACAATACACACACGTACAAAATATACAGGAAACCAACCACAACCGACATGGTTATACACAACACATCAAACCACCCAACACAACATAAATATGCGGCCTTCAACCATATGCTCCATAGACTAACTAAAATACCCTTAAATAAACAAGATTACACCGACGAACTCAACACAATAAAATACATAGCAATAAAAAACGGTTATAACCCCAATTTAATAAACATACTACACAAACGCATCAAAAACAAAAACAACAAAACACTAAATACCATCAACACACAACACAATAAGTACATCACACTCACATACCACAACTCATACACACACAAAATCGCCAATACATTCAGAAAACACAAATACAAAATAGCATTCAGAACAACCAATACCATCAAAAAACACATCAGTAATACAAACACAGACATAGACAAATATAACAAAACAGGTGTTTACAAATTAAATTGTAATGACTGCAATAGTTTCTACATAGGCCAGACGGGAAGATCTTTTTCATCCCGTTATTCTGAACACTTAAAAGCCTTAACCAACAACAATATACACTCTGCATTTGCCACACACATACACACAGAAAACCACAGTTACACCAACATAGACACTAATCTTGAAATTCTACATTACATACCCAAAGGTCAAAAACTCAACACAACTGAACAATATGAAATATATAAACACCACACAACACAACCAAACAACATACTCAACGATCAATTACAATATAAATCACATACACTTTTTGACACAATTATACAGAAAACAAACAATAAATTGAATCCCCGCGCCAATCCCCTTCCGCCACACACCACCCCCACTTCACCTTCCACACAACCGTTACAAAATGCTGGCAGTCTGTTACCAAAGCTGAAGAAGGCGGATACTAAGCCGAAACGCGTCCGATAAAATAGTAAGTTTTTCACATGAAAAAAGTTCATTTTTAGTTAAGTGTAGTGCTGTGAAAGAAGAGATGAATAATCAAGACAACTATAATACCGCAGATAAAGCGTATTTCATCAATAAGTACAGAAACGCCAAGCAACAAGTAACAAAAACTTCCTTACACATAGCATTCAATAAAACTTGTCGAAAACACAACATCATACCAACACACGCACAAGTTACAATAAAACAAAACACACATACAGCACTACAAACCAAACGGAAATTAGAACAAATAAACCTAAACAACATAATCAATTATTTATACCATAAAAAAGACACACTCAACAGACAGGCATATAACTTACACATGAAACTCACACGAATATTACACCACACAGAACTTGAAAATGTAATACAACACACACAAGACAACATAGAAAAACTCAAATTGACAATACAACATCGACATAACAAAAAAATAACTAACCTTACAACACACACAATTGAATCAATCCCTGAACCGGCACACATATTCCACGCACGCGTAGTTAATACAACACACATTAATTTCACAAAAGATGAAATGAATTTATTAAACAAAGGACTGAAACATAATTTGAATACCAATACAACTAACATCAAAAATCACAATAAACACATACGCGACATCATCATAGACGCAGAAACGGCTGTACAAAACACGCACCTCAACGACCAAGACACGATACGTCACGACATAAAAAGAAAACTTCAAAACACACATACAAAACCAAAAACACACAACAATGAAATAAAAACACTCAATAGTGTAAAACACAAGTTACTCGAACACAACACAACAATCCTAAAAGCCGACAAAGGTAACATTAGCGTCATAATGGACAAACACCAATTAAACACTAAAATCGAAAGTTTCTTCAACGAAAATAATATAACGGAAATAAATAAAGACCCCACACTAAAATTTCATAAACAGATTAATAAATTTATAAACAACACCAAACATATAATCAAACCAGAAAACGCCAAATACCTTAAACAAATAAAACCTAACCCCCCTAAACTAAATGCATTACCAAAAATACATAAACCTAACATTCCAATCAGACCATTAATAAACAACACACAGGCCTCCTCCCACAAAATAGCAAAACAACTAGACAAAATAATCAGAGAAAACATAAAACTCAGCAACAGCACCTCTATCAAAAACAACATTGACCTAGTCAGAAAAACTGAACACATACACATCCCACATAACTCAACTCTGGCATCTTTTGATATAACCAATTTATACACTAATGTCCCCATCAAAGAAACCATACAAACACTAGAACAACTACTCAGACAAAACAACACACCTGAAACACACATACAAGAAATCATCACACTTACCAAAATAATAACTGAACAAAATTACTTTACATACAATAACAAAATATACACACAAACAGAAGGACTCCCGATGGGCTCCCCCATATCAGGAATACTAGCAGAAATATATATACACAACATTGAACAGAACCACATAATAAACAACAACAAATACACTAACAAAATTATATACTGGCACAGGTATGTAGATGATATATTACTTTTATTCAAAGGCAACACAAGACAAGTTGAAAACTTCCACAAATACATAAACACTATACACCACAAATTAAAATTTACACTGGAAACTGAACAAAACAATAGTATAAATTTTCTAGACCTAACAATTAACAAAACTAACAATACACACACGTACAAAATATACAGGAAACCAACCACAACCGACATGGTTATACACAACACATCAAACCACCCAACACAACATAAATATGCGGCCTTCAACCATATGCTCCATAGACTAACTAAAATACCCTTAAATAAACAAGATTACACCGACGAACTCAACACAATAAAATACATAGCAATAAAAAACGGTTATAACCCCAATTTAATAAACATACTACACAAACGCATCAAAAACAAAAACAACAAAACACTAAATACCATCAACACACAACACAATAAGTACATCACACTCACATACCACAACTCATACACACACAAAATCGCCAATACATTCAGAAAACACAAATACAAAATAGCATTCAGAACAACCAATACCATCAAAAAACACATCAGTAATACAAACACAGACATAGACAAATATAACAAAACAGGTGTTTACAAATTAAATTGTAATGACTGCAATAGTTTCTACATAGGCCAGACGGGAAGATCTTTTTCATCCCGTTATTCTGAACACTTAAAAGCCTTAACCAACAACAATATACACTCTGCATTTGCCACACACATACACACAGAAAACCACAGTTACACCAACATAGACACTAATCTTGAAATTCTACATTACATACCCAAAGGTCAAAAACTCAACACAACTGAACAATATGAAATATATAAACACCACACAACACAACCAAACAACATACTCAACGATCAATTACAATATAAATCACATACACTTTTTGACACAATTATACAGAAAACAAACAATAAATTGAATCCCCGCGCCAATCCCCTTCCGCCACACACCACCCCCACTTCACCTTCCACACAACCGTTACAAAATGCTGGCAGTCTGTTACCAAAGCTGAAGAAGGCGGATACTAAGCCGAAACGCGTCCGATAAAATAGTAAGTTTTTCACATGAAAAAAGTTCATTTTTAGTTAAGTGTAGTGCTGTGAAAGAAGAGATGAATAATCAAGACAACTATAATACCGCAGATAAAGCGTATTTCATCAATAAGTACAGAAACGCCAAGCAACAAGTAACAAAAACTTCCTTACACATAGCATTCAATAAAACTTGTCGAAAACACAACATCATACCAACACACGCACAAGTTACAATAAAACAAAACACACATACAGCACTACAAACCAAACGGAAATTAGAACAAATAAACCTAAACAACATAATCAATTATTTATACCATAAAAAAGACACACTCAACAGACAGGCATATAACTTACACATGAAACTCACACGAATATTACACCACACAGAACTTGAAAATGTAATACAACACACACAAGACAACATAGAAAAACTCAAATTGACAATACAACATCGACATAACAAAAAAATAACTAACCTTACAACACACACAATTGAATCAATCCCTGAACCGGCACACATATTCCACGCACGCGTAGTTAATACAACACACATTAATTTCACAAAAGATGAAATGAATTTATTAAACAAAGGACTGAAACATAATTTGAATACCAATACAACTAACATCAAAAATCACAATAAACACATACGCGACATCATCATAGACGCAGAAACGGCTGTACAAAACACGCACCTCAACGACCAAGACACGATACGTCACGACATAAAAAGAAAACTTCAAAACACACATACAAAACCAAAAACACACAACAATGAAATAAAAACACTCAATAGTGTAAAACACAAGTTACTCGAACACAACACAACAATCCTAAAAGCCGACAAAGGTAACATTAGCGTCATAATGGACAAACACCAATTAAACACTAAAATCGAAAGTTTCTTCAACGAAAATAATATAACGGAAATAAATAAAGACCCCACACTAAAATTTCATAAACAGATTAATAAATTTATAAACAACTACCAAACATATAATCAAACCAGAAAACGCCAAATACCTTAAACAAATAAAACCTAACCCCCCCTAAACTAAATGCATTACCAAAAATACATAAACCTAACATTCCAATCAGACCATTAATAAACAACACACAGGCCTCCTCCCACAAAATAGCAAAACAACTAGACAAAATAATCAGAGAAAACATAAAACTCAGCAACAGCACCTCTATCAAAAACAACATTGACCTAGTCAGAAAAACTGAACACATACACATCCCACATAACTCAACTCTGGCATCTTTTGATATAACCAATTTATACACTAATGTCCCCATCAAAGAAACCATACAAACACTAGAACAACTACTCAGACAAAACAACACACCTGAAACACACATACAAGAAATCATCACACTTACCAAAATAATAACTGAACAAAATTACTTTACATACAATAACAAAATATACACACAAACAGAAGGACTCCCGATGGGCTCCCCCATATCAGGAATACTAGCAGAAATATATATACACAACATTGAACAGAACCACATAATAAACAACAACAAATACACTAACAAAATTATATACTGGCACAGGTATATAGATGATATATTACTTTTATTCAAAGGCAACACAAGACAAGTTGAAAACTTCCACAAATACATAAACACTATACACCACAAATTAAAATTTACACTGGAAACTGAACAAAACAATAGTATAAATTTTCTAGACCTAACAATTAACAAAACTAACAATACACACACGTACAAAATATACAGGAAACCAACCACAACCGACATGGTTATACACAACACATCAAACCACCCAACACAACATAAATATGCGGCCTTCAACCATATGCTCCATAGACTAACTAAAATACCCTTAAATAAACAAGATTACACCGACGAACTCAACACAATAAAATACATAGCAATAAAAAACGGTTATAACCCCAATTTAATAAACATACTACACAAACGCATCAAAAACAAAAACAACAAAACACTAAATACCATCAACACACAACACAATAAGTACATCACACTCACATACCACAACTCATACACACACAAAATCGCCAATACATTCAGAAAACACAAATACAAAATAGCATTCAGAACAACCAATACCATCAAAAAACACATCAGTAATACAAACACAGACATAGACAAATATAACAAAACAGGTGTTTACAAATTAAATTGTAATGACTGCAATAGTTTCTACATAGGCCAGACGGGAAGATCTTTTTCATCCCGTTATTCTGAACACTTAAAAGCCTTAACCAACAACAATATACACTCTGCATTTGCCACACACATACACACAGAAAACCACAGTTACACCAACATAGACACTAATCTTGAAATTCTACATTACATACCCAAAGGTCAAAAACTCAACACAACTGAACAATATGAAATATATAAACACCACACAACACAACCAAACAACATACTCAACGATCAATTACAATATAAATCACATACACTTTTTGACACAATTATACAGAAAACAAACAATAAATTGAATCCCCGCGCCAATCCCCTTCCGCCACACACCACCCCCACTTTACCTTCCACACAACCGTTACAAAATGCTGGCAGTCTGTTACCAAAGCTGAAGAAGGCGGATACTAAGCCGAAACGCGTCCGATAAAATAGTAAGTTTTTCACATGAAAAAAGTTCATTTTTAGTTAAGTGTAGTGCTGTGAAAGAAGAGATGAATAATCAAGACAACTATAATACCGCAGATAAAGCGTATTTCATCAATAAGTACAGAAACGCCAAGCAACAAGTAACAAAAACTTCCTTACACATAGCATTCAATAAAACTTGTCGAAAACACAACATCATACCAACACACGCACAAGTTACAATAAAACAAAACACACATACAGCACTACAAACCAAACGGAAATTAGAACAAATAAACCTAAACAACATAATCAATTATTTATACCATAAAAAAGACACACTCAACAGACAGGCATATAACTTACACATGAAACTCACACGAATATTACACCACACAGAACTTGAAAATGTAATACAATACACACAAGACAACATAGAAAAACTCAAATTGACAATACAACATCGACATAACAAAAAAATAACTAACCTTACAACACACACAATTGAATCAATCCCTGAACCGGCACACATATTCCACGCACGCGTAGTTAATACAACACACATTAATTTCACAAAAGATGAAATGAATTTATTAAACAAAGGACTGAAACATAATTTGAATACCAATACAACTAACATCAAAAATCACAATAAACACATACGCGACATCATCATAGACGCAGAAACGGCTGTACAAAACACGCACCTCAACGACCAAGACACGATACGTCACGACATAAAAAGAAAACTTCAAAACACACATACAAAACCAAAAACACACAACAATGAAATAAAAACACTCAATAGTGTAAAACACAAGTTACTCGAACACAACACAACAATCCTAAAAGCCGACAAAGGTAACATTAGCGTCATAATGGACAAACACCAATTAAACACTAAAATCGAAAGTTTCTTCAACGAAAATAATATAACGGAAATAAATAAAGACCCCACACTAAAATTTCATAAACAGATTAATAAATTTATAAACAACTACCAAACATATAATCAAACCAGAAAACGCCAAATACCTTAAACAAATAAAACCTAACCCCCCCTAAACTAAATGCATTACCAAAAATACATAAACCTAACATTCCAATCAGACCATTAATAAACAACACACAGGCCTCCTCCCACAAAATAGCAAAACAACTAGACAAAATAATCAGAGAAAACATAAAACTCAGCAACAGCACCTCTATCAAAAACAACATTGACCTAGTCAGAAAAACTGAACACATACACATCCCACATAACTCAACTCTGGCATCTTTTGATATAACCAATTTATACACTAATGTCCCCATCAAAGAAACCATACAAACACTAGAACAACTACTCAGACAAAACAACACACCTGAAACACACATACAAGAAATCATCACACTTACCAAAATAATAACTGAACAAAATTACTTTACATACAATAACAAAATATACACACAAACAGAAGGACTCCCGATGGGCTCCCCCATATCAGGAATACTAGCAGAAATATATATACACAACATTGAACAGAACCACATAATAAACAACAACAAATACACTAACAAAATTATATACTGGCACAGGTATATAGATGATATATTACTTTTATTCAAAGGCAACACAAGACAAGTTGAAAACTTCCACAAATACATAAACACTATACACCACAAATTAAAATTTACACTGGAAACTGAACAAAACAATAGTATAAATTTTCTAGACCTAACAATTAACAAAACTAACAATACACACACGTACAAAATATACAGGAAACCAACCACAACCGACATGGTTATACACAACACATCAAACCACCCAACACAACATAAATATGCGGCCTTCAACCATATGCTCCATAGACTAACTAAAATACCCTTAAATAAACAAGATTACACCGACGAACTCAACACAATAAAATACATAGCAATAAAAAACGGTTATAACCCCAATTTAATAAACATACTACACAAACGCATCAAAAACAAAAACAACAAAACACTAAATACCATCAACACACAACACAATAAGTACATCACACTCACATACCACAACTCATACACACACAAAATCGCCAATACATTCAGAAAACACAAATACAAAATAGCATTCAGAACAACCAATACCATCAAAAAACACATCAGTAATACAAACACAGACATAGACAAATATAACAAAACAGGTGTTTACAAATTAAATTGTAATGACTGCAATAGTTTCTACATAGGCCAGACGGGAAGATCTTTTTCATCCCGTTATTCTGAACACTTAAAAGCCTTAACCAACAACAATATACACTCTGCATTTGCCACACACATACACACAGAAAACCACAGTTACACCAACATAGACACTAATCTTGAAATTCTACATTACATACCCAAAGGTCAAAAACTCAACACAACTGAACAATATGAAATATATAAACACCACACAACACAACCAAACAACATACTCAACGATCAATTACAATATAAATCACATACACTTTTTGACACAATTATACAGAAAACAAACAATAAATTGAATCCCCGCGCCAATCCCCTTCCGCCACACACCACCCCCACTTTACCTTCCACACAACCGTTACAAAATGCTGGCAGTCTGTTACCAAAGCTGAAGAAGGCGGATACTAAGCCGAAACGCGTCCGATAAAATAGTAAGTTTTTCACATGAAAAAAGTTCATTTTTAGTTAAGTGTAGTGCTGTGAAAGAAGAGATGAATAATCAAGACAACTATAATACCGCAGATAAAGCGTATTTCATCAATAAGTACAGAAACGCCAAGCAACAAGTAACAAAAACTTCCTTACACATAGCATTCAATAAAACTTGTCGAAAACACAACATCATACCAACACACGCACAAGTTACAATAAAACAAAACACACATACAGCACTACAAACCAAACGGAAATTAGAACAAATAAACCTAAACAACATAATCAATTATTTATACCATAAAAAAGACACACTCAACAGACAGGCATATAACTTACACATGAAACTCACACGAATATTACACCACACAGAACTTGAAAATGTAATACAATACACACAAGACAACATAGAAAAACTCAAATTGACAATACAACATCGACATAACAAAAAAATAACTAACCTTACAACACACACAATTGAATCAATCCCTGAACCGGCACACATATTCCACGCACGCGTAGTTAATACAACACACATTAATTTCACAAAAGATGAAATGAATTTATTAAACAAAGGACTGAAACATAATTTGAATACCAATACAACTAACATCAAAAATCACAATAAACACATACGCGACATCATCATAGACGCAGAAACGG
This sequence comes from Magicicada septendecula, assembly GCA_034769895.1. NCBI lineage: Eukaryota > Metazoa > Arthropoda > Insecta > Hemiptera > Cicadidae > Magicicada > Magicicada septendecula. The sequence continues at coordinate 187,373,137 of CM068375.1, forward strand.
CTGTACAAAACACGCACCTCAACGACCAAGACACGATACGTCACGACATAAAAAGAAAACTTCAAAACACACATACAAAACCAAAAACACACAACAATGAAATAAAAACACTCAATAGTGTAAAACACAAGTTACTCGAACACAACACAACAATCCTAAAAGCCGACAAAGGTAACATTAGCGTCATAATGGACAAACACCAATTAAACACTAAAATCGAAAGTTTCTTCAACGAAAATAATATAACGGAAATAAATAAAGACCCCACACTAAAATTTCATAAACAGATTAATAAATTTATAAACAACTACCAAACATATAATCAAACCAGAAAACGCCAAATACCTTAAACAAATAAAACCTAACCCCCCCTAAACTAAATGCATTACCAAAAATACATAAACCTAACATTCCAATCAGACCATTAATAAACAACACACAGGCCTCCTCCCACAAAATAGCAAAACAACTAGACAAAATAATCAGAGAAAACATAAAACTCAGCAACAGCACCTCTATCAAAAACAACATTGACCTAGTCAGAAAAACTGAACACATACACATCCCACATAACTCAACTCTGGCATCTTTTGATATAACCAATTTATACACTAATGTCCCCATCAAAGAAACCATACAAACACTAGAACAACTACTCAGACAAAACAACACACCTGAAACACACATACAAGAAATCATCACACTTACCAAAATAATAACTGAACAAAATTACTTTACATACAATAACAAAATATACACACAAACAGAAGGACTCCCGATGGGCTCCCCCATATCAGGAATACTAGCAGAAATATATATACACAACATTGAACAGAACCACATAATAAACAACAACAAATACACTAACAAAATTATATACTGGCACAGGTATGTAGATGATATATTACTTTTATTCAAAGGCAACACAAGACAAGTTGAAAACTTCCACAAATACATAAACACTATACACCACAAATTAAAATTTACACTGGAAACTGAACAAAACAATAGTATAAATTTTCTAGACCTAACAATTAACAAAACTAACAATACACACACGTACAAAATATACAGGAAACCAACCACAACCGACATGGTTATACACAACACATCAAACCACCCAACACAACATAAATATGCGGCCTTCAACCATATGCTCCATAGACTAACTAAAATACCCTTAAATAAACAAGATTACACCGACGAACTCAACACAATAAAATACATAGCAATAAAAAACGGTTATAACCCCAATTTAATAAACATACTACACAAACGCATCAAAAACAAAAACAACAAAACACTAAATACCATCAACACACAACACAATAAGTACATCACACTCACATACCACAACTCATACACACACAAAATCGCCAATACATTCAGAAAACACAAATACAAAATAGCATTCAGAACAACCAATACCATCAAAAAACACATCAGTAATACAAACACAGACATAGACAAATATAACAAAACAGGTGTTTACAAATTAAATTGTAATGACTGCAATAGTTTCTACATAGGCCAGACGGGAAGATCTTTTTCATCCCGTTATTCTGAACACTTAAAAGCCTTAACCAACAACAATATACACTCTGCATTTGCCACACACATACACACAGAAAACCACAGTTACACCAACATAGACACTAATCTTGAAATTCTACATTACATACCCAAAGGTCAAAAACTCAACACAACTGAACAATATGAAATATATAAACACCACACAACACAACCAAACAACATACTCAACGATCAATTACAATATAAATCACATACACTTTTTGACACAATTATACAGAAAACAAACAATAAATTGAATCCCCGCGCCAATCCCCTTCCGCCACACACCACCCCCACTTCACCTTCCACACAACCGTTACAAAATGCTGGCAGTCTGTTACCAAAGCTGAAGAAGGCGGATACTAAGCCGAAACGCGTCCGATAAAATAGTAAGTTTTTCACATGAAAAAAGTTCATTTTTAGTTAAGTGTAGTGATGTGAAAGAAGAGATGAATAATCAAGACAACTATAACATGTTCTTTTTAACGTTGCCGAACATAAACTGATGTTAAATTAAAAATAAAGTAAAGGCTTAGCACCTGAAGTTTGGAATGTCCAAGTTGAAGAATCTATTTAATTATTGCACTTAACTTGATATAAGTACTGATTACATTTCAGGATTATTATTTTCAGAAATAATGTATGTAAACCAGTTTTCCCCCATATGAAGTTAATTAAAATTCTTTAATGCATAGCATTACAGGCCTTTATGGTAGTAGATTTGTATTATTAAATTTGAATTTACACAAATAATTGTCTTTGATTAACCAGAGTTACACACACAAACTAAATGTTGAGTGTCCTCCTAGTGTATAAATTCAGCTAAAACACTATTCCAAAAACTTACCTTGTTACTAGAATGTGTGACATGATGAACTTTTCATGTTAAATAGTTTAAATACTTTGTATTGAGAATTAAGCATTTTAATAATTTCTATTTATGCAGGCGTATAGCAAAATCTGATCATCATGAAAAAGGAATAAGGCATTTTGTAATAGCAATTAACTTATTAGTTCCTGCTGTATTACCGACTCATATTACAAGACCAATTTTTTTGTTTAATTGAAAAGATATATTATTATTGTTTCTTTTGGTGCAATCTGTAAATTACATGACACACATCCATAAAGGTTTGAAAATATGCTTATTGCAGGATAGGAATAAATTCTCAAAAAACTAATACAAATCTGTTATAAAATTATCTTGTTGTTGCATCCTCTTCATTCACTTTATTAATTTAATAATATATATAAAACTTTCACTAATGAACTTACTGTTGTCACTTCCCAAACGTTTCGAGATGTTGTTTCTCTTCTTCAGTGGGTGTAATACTGACTGTCGATTACAGAATAACCGTTACGGAAAAATGGTGTGTGTGGTGGGGGTTGATGGTGGGAAGGGATTGGTGCTGAGGTTCGAATTGTGTGTGTGGATCAGTGTGTCGAATAGTGTGTGTGATTTATAATGTATTTGTTCATTTAGTATGTAGTTTGGTTGTAGTGTGTGATATCTGTATATTTCAAATTGTTCAGCTGTGTTTAGTTTTCTACTTTTAGGTAAGTAGTGTAATATTTCCATGTTGTGTTCTATGTTTGTGTAACTGTGGTTTTCGTTATGTAAATGTGTGGCAAATGTGGAATGTATGTAGTTTGTGGTGAGGGCTTTTAAATGTTCAGAAAATCTGGAAGAAAAAGATCTTCCCGTCTGGCCGATGTAGAATTGTTGGCAATCATTACAATTTAATTTATAAACCCCTGTTTTGCTGTATGTGTCAATGTCTTTGTTAGTATTATTTATGTGTTTTTTAATGGTGTTGTTGGTTCTGTAGGCTATTAATAGTAATTAATTAATTAATTTTGTTTGTAATTAATTAAATATGTGGTTGTAATGTTTATATCAGTACTTCTAAAGACTCTCAATCTGAAAGTTTTAATTTGTTAGACATTTTTATTAGATAACATGATGTGTAATGATGATATAGTATGTATTCAGTGTAACATGATAAAATTGTATGTCTGGTTTATCATGTATTCACATTTGGTGGTTGGTTATTTACTATAGCATCTGAATTGAAAAGTCTTGAAATTGAATTATAAGAAAATAGTAATCATAATAACTCAGTAAGGGCATTGTAAACCTAGTTGAATCTTCGCCTCCTGAAGTTGTCTTTCAAACAGTTTGTACCCATTGGAACAACTTTCTAATTGTGTAATTCACTAATTCAAGGATCTGGGTCCACAGGCCTTCCAACATTTATTTTACATTAAGAGTTTTTCAGGAGGATACATTCTCAAGTGTTTCTCTCAAATATGACGACTGCATGTTTATTATTTTTGTTGTGGTGAAGCTGCAGTAGCACTGGGATGTCTTTTTTTTAAAGAAAGTTGTAGTTGCTCTTGTCATTAGTTTAGATCAACAGTTTCTTTCCATCTGAAATTAGGATCTGTTAGAAAGTAAAAATTTTTCATATACGTATGTTCTTACATTACATTTAATTGGTTAAAACTCAACTCAGATAGCGCTTGGAATTTGTACTGTGATGAATTGATGAACTCAGTTGTCACAAACACTGAAAAACTGGCATATATTTATTGTTTTGAACGTGCTATCCTGGTAGAATCATATAATTTATTTTACCTTCATTTATTTGTAGAACAAATCATGTTGAAACATGACAAATTTACCAGTGGAAGGTGTAATGGGAATACCAATCACAGAGAAATATAAAGAAGATTAATTGGTATAGAGACAGCGGGACACAGTGATCAAAAACAAATACTTGAGTCATAGTCATTCATCTCCCAGCCATGTAATCCAATTTAGAATTTTAAACTCTTAAGAAATATGCCAAATAATTAACATTCTAGTTAATTGTCATTTGGTTAGATGATGCCCTATTGTATACTAATAATGTGGTAGTATAACTTTAAGAGTATCTGGACTACCATGGTTTGCATGAGACAGACAGAACCTATAGTGTATTTTCTTTGTATTGGATTTGTTCTCAAAGTTTGGCTCAGAAATGAAGCAAAAAACAGTTATAATTTTTACAGTTTTGAATATTTGGACTTGCAGTTTTTGCACAATTTGTGATTATAAAATGGTCCAAAGGAAACTATGTGACTACTAACTAACACAACATAGCAGCTTACTTAGTTTCACCTAATTTGTATTCTAGGGATATTGAATTTGAAAGTGAATTGTACAAAGAATTTGTTGTCAATCTGAAGGTAATACAAATGAGAGCAGCTTAAAGAACAAACAAAAAGTTTATTTTGGTTGACAAACAACAGCAAAGTACATAATACAAAAACAGGTATAACAAAATGAAAAGTATTGTGAGGAAGCAAAAAGTGAATTGAAATTAAAACATGTAAAATGATCAAAAACAGAAATAAAGAAATGATTAAAAATGTAAAACATTGGTTAATCAGAATATGTATGAACAGGATACTGAAATCAGTGGTAGTTTTACAACACTGAGATACTGGAATTGTGATGTTACTCACAGTTTCACTTATATTTACTGAATTACACGCATCATGAAATAATACTTACCGCTGCCAGAATTTCACTTACCGTCAAGGTCCCCGTAAAACTTACCTTTTGAAACTGCCCAGGTCGCCACAATATTTTTTCTAAAGGTTAAATATCGAACCTTTTACACTTTACCTTAATAAAACGGACAATTTAGCAATCTGACCCCACCCAATTAATAATTCAGAAAGATTCCGATCCGTTAGACAAATTTTTCAACACAGAAATGAGGACGTGGTAATAACGAAATAACTTAGTCTAACACATGGTTTTGAAGTAAATTAACTAATTTTAATTAAGTAAAACAAGGACATAAAAAAGCAAATTTTCACATATACATTTATAGATTATAGATTTCGGGTATAGATTTAAATATTATTCAAGACAGCCCAATCTGCTCACACACGCTTTCACACAAGTTAATACTTTACCCCCTGTTTTTAATATATTTTACACATTCCTTTATTGTCACGATATAAACGTCCACTACCGCGTTGCCGGCCGAACACGTGTTTTGTCCCCGATTCACATGTACATAATTTGTTTTCACTTTTCCACTGTCACAAATTTCTAACTGTGATGAGTTAATGACTTTCTTGGGTCCCGGTCGGTCTTATCGAATTAACTACATTTGTGAAAATTCGACCAACCGGGCCCGAAAACAAAATATAAGCGTCTGTAGCTGTACTTGGTTTCTCGTGCACTGTATGGCGTCTCTGCTTAATGTAGACTGGGAACGATAACGTAACAGGTACTGCTGAGATGATCTCATGCTTTCTACGGAAAGCACTGCCTTGATCTTCGTCGTCGAAGCTTCGTTCCATGCCATGCATGTAGTTTTTAGGAGTGAATATAGCCTACGATCTCAGCTAGGCATTGGCTGACGTCATAAAAGGGGCCGGACTTAAGACATTATTTCCTGCTGTTCCACGACCATGTGCTCGTGGAGTTGCTTGCTTTTAGCCATTTTGAGTTTCACAAACGCGTGGGTCGGCGCCCATGCTTGGTGGACGCATAGGTGCACACTGCCACACTCTCGCATAGTTCTTGGAAAAACTAGGGTGGTAAATTCTTTGCTTACTGATTGCCCAACACTACTACGTTTTACCTTTGTCCCAAACTGTTCAACTTACCATGAGTTCTCTTGTAATGAAATAACGTTGTACAATAATTTTCTGAAATCCCGCACCAAAACTAAATAAATAAAAATGTAAATCCCACACGGTAAAAAAAAAAGGACCCAAAATTGACCCGCTACAATACCCCCTCGATGAGAATTCTGCTGTCCACAACAGAAGAAATCTCATCGATAAACCCCGAAGAGGACCGGTGAGGAACTGGTGCCAACAACCCCCTTGTTCTTAATCTACATGGGTACACGACCCCCCTGGCTCAGCGACTATGGACTCATCTGAACGAGATCACTGGACTTCTCCGCAAGAGATCCCAACACCGAGAAATCGAACAGCTAAGTACCACAGTGCACCTCACCTTCTAACATGCTACCCCCCAAAATCCTCAAACCCTGGCTCAGATTATGCCAGATCCTCCACCGATATGTTCCCCCTTGTATGCAAGCTGGGCTGCCTTTAGCAGATACTGGGCTCACCCACACACTCACATTACATGTTGACATAACGCATTGTAAAATTGAAAAATTCTTTTAAAATTTATGAAAAATTTAAAAAAATTCAAAATTCAAAATAATATACTCAAAAAATTCTCTTCCTGGTTTTCTGTTTTCTTTAAAATGACTTAAGTTAAACATTTCTTCTAATCAGAACACATCCTTAATCTAACAGGTAATCACTTATAGTCTAACAGTACAATGCAATACAATCAAACAATAAAAATAAACATGTTAAGTATACACATAATAAAATAATCATTACTCAAAATATTCATTCGCTGGCAGGCGAAAAATCAAGTTTTTTTTTTTTTTTCAAAAATTTAGATTTCCAAAAAAATTTTAAAATAAAAAAATATTTAAATTTATGAAGATGCTTCTTTTACATTTAAACATTATTTAAAATTTGGTTTAAATTGATTAAATAAACAAATTAAATTGACTTCCAACTATACAAGCTTAGTATGCATATGACCTCATCAGCTGATCGAAACTAGGTCAAGTCTAAAACCCTTGACCTACATATGTTATGCAGACTTTCTGAAAATACATTCAACATCAGTAATATCCTAACTGGAAACACAAAACAATACAATAAAACATTTGAAATAAACAAAATATTAATATAATAATCAAATTGACATTTAAATTATGTAAAATAAACAATTCTTAGCTTTACATTATTTTCAATTCTATCAAAATTCTGTCACTGGTTTTAAAATAAAAATTTTATCTCTTTATTATAAATCTCTCTCTTTCTTTAACAATCTGATTCTATATTGCTTTGGGTGATGTAAATTATTTGTTCTCCTTTAATTTACTCTTTGATCTGTATACATATATAATCTTTACCCCTTTAACTCTAACTCACAGCTTCAACTACCATGACACCCATCTCTATCAAAATCTCTACTAATCAAGACACTCTCTAACCCCAACTTATCATTAGACTCAAATCGCCACCTTCTCTACATATATAAAAAAAATACTCTCTAACCCTTTGTACATAGGATACGTGTTTCCCCCACCCAAAACTCAATTCCCTTATTTGGCCCCTGGATTCTACCTAAGGCGGCCCCTCCTCACTAAATAGGTACCTATTCCCGTCCCAACATATCATTAAGTTGCGGACTCCCCCAATACACTACCCCCTAATACAAAATTGCCATCCCCAAAAATCTCAATCTCATTACCTTACTACAAATACAACAAAATAACATCATTAATTATAAACATAAATACATCACTCAAAATCTACATAAAGTCTCCATTACTACTGTGTCAACATCAATACTTCTCAAAATTCTACAACATGTATTAACTCAAAACAACATTACATTCTTCATTTCTCCTATTTCTTTAACTTTGACTTCAACTTGGACAGATCTATATGTCCCATAAAATATCCATCACCCAAAACTATCTCTTTTTAACTTGCATAAATTATTATTTTATCTCTCATTTTATCAAATTATTTTTTCCATTACTTTAAAATATCTGTAATACATTAACACTACATTGAACATTGATTTCTTGGAACATCTATAACCAATATACCAGTGACCTGTTATTGCTGATCAGCTGATCTCCCTAACACAATTAAAACACATCTCAAAATCGAACAAATTACATGAAATATATAGATATATTTATTTATCTATCATTACTTCTCACCTCATCTCTGTAACATTTAACACAAAAATATTAGTTTACCTCAAATAATTTATCATTCATTACCAAATTTCCCACTCTCATAAAATAATTTGAATTCATTAAAAAGTTAATGAATCAACATTCAAATAATCAATCAAAATATTTAACCTGTATCAAATTGTTTTAATTAAATTGATTACCAAAAATATAAATTATATAGTCATCGAAACAATTACCATCAGTCAATTACTGTTTTCACAATTCATTCTAATATTTATTGAACTTTCAAATATTTCAATATTATTATTACAACAATCATCTTACGTACATACATTATTTACTTAACATTCCACAATGCACACAAATAAATTCACTATATTTTTATTTACAAACTCTTGTTATTAACTGGTCAGTTTTCCCACACTTCATTGTCCAAATTTGCCATGTCGAAAACCATTAAACACAATGTTTATACTGTCTTTTGTTTTAATAGTTTAACCTCCATCGTCAAAAAGATACCTCACATATTTATAGCATAAACCATTTTTATTTACATCCAATTTATTATTCTTATTCTTATTATAAACCATTACCTCTATGTCATTCCTTTTCCCTTTTATTATTTCATAAGACTTGTCACCATTATTTGTTTTTATCCCGCCTCCGTGAATATTTGTTGTTACACCCAGGTAAGTTATTTTCTCATCATATTCCTCCACTACAAGTACACTAATTCTTCATACAGGTACATATTTATCATCAATATAATCATTGTCTACTACTACACAAGGTATGTCTACATTATTTATCATAACTCTCTTAATATCCATCTGCTCTATCAGCTCTACATAACCTCTATTTATCTTGAACCACTCTAACTCTTTCTCTCTCTCATAATCACTTTCATCACAATACCTGTCACAACACCACTGACCTACTTCACTCCATGCAAAGGGCACAACAAACTTACTATACCACTTCCTGGCTTTTCCAGGTTTACAAAAAATTAGGGGACTGCTTGAAGATACCTTGTCTTCCACATAATTAACGGAGGAAACTCTGTCCTCAAAAATCACTACTAGCGGAGTCCTTACTCCACTTACATCATGGGGAAAATTTGCCCTTTGCCACCCTAACCTTTCATCACACTCTCTCTCAATTTCATCAACACTCGCTAACATTTCGTTATTAAATTCTACTTCACCACAAACTTCATCATCACTATTTGTTTTCACTACATCATTCTTAAATAGCTCGTTTTCAACTATTTTATCACTATTATTTATTAATTCATTTTTACAACTGTAACTTACCTTGTTAATTATTTCTTCACTATTATTAAAGACATTATTACCACTTACCTGTGTTAATTCAACTTCTGTGCTCTCCTTTGATTTCTCTGCCTCTCGTTTACCCATCATTTCTGCCCTTCTGTCCAATTTTTTATCCCACTCATCAAAACGTTTATCAAAATCACTCTTTTTTATCATATTTTCGGACACAGTTTGTAACAGGTTGAATATATCATTCCATGACACCTCTTTTTCTTCCACCCTTACACTATCGTTATCATTAGGCCTATTTTCTGTCTTATTCTCTACCACTGTTATTTCAACTTCTTACCTTTATCACTTGGCATCTCACTATGTTTATTAATTTCTGCGAATATTCCTTCCTCTTGTTCTTCCATTCGTGTTAACCTATTGTCTAAATTGCCCCATTCCTCGTCTGTCATCTCCCCCACAACACCTCGAAATTCTTTCTCCCACTCATCCCACGCAAAATCACTATCATTACTTTGTATTATAGACATTTTTTAAAGTTCGTTTGTATAACACTTTTATATATAAAACTACTATTTTTTTTTATACTCAAACACCTAACACACTGTGAATCACAACACGAACATAACCTACGTAAATATGTGCAATACAATTTTTATACATTAGTCATTACCACATCCTATTTTCTGTGCATTAAAACAGGTCTAGTTCCTATAAAATTTATATACGAACATCCTGGCAGGGTCGTCGCTGTGATGTTACTCACAGTTTCACTTATATTTACTGAATTACACGCATCATGAAATAATACTTACCGCTGCCAGAATTTCACTTACCGTCAAGGTCCCCGTAAAACTTACCTTTTGAAACTGCCCAGGTCGCCACGATATTTTTTCTAAAGGTTAAATATCGAAACCTTTTACACTTTACCTTAATAAAACGGACAATTTAGCAATCTGACCCCACCCAATTAATAATTCAGAAAGATTCCGATCCGTTAGACGAATTTTTCAACACAGAAATGAGGACGTGGTAATAACGAAATAACTTAGTCTAACACATGGTTTTGAAGTAAATTAACTAATTTTAATTAAGTAAAACAAGGACATAAAAAAGCAAATTTTCACATATACATTTATAGATTATAGATTTCGGGTATAGATTTAAATATTATTCAAGACAGCCCAATCTGCTCACACACGCTTTCACACAAGTTAATACTTTACCCCTTGTTTTTATTAAATTTTACACATTCCTTTATTGTCACGATATAAACGTCCACTACCGCGTTGCCGGCCGAACACGTGTTTTGTCCTCGATTCACATGTACGTAATTTGTTTTCACTTTTCCACTGTCACAAATTTCTAACTGTGATGAGTTAATGACTTTCTTGGGTCCCGGTCGGTCTTATCGAATTAACTACATTTGTGAAAATTCGACCAACCGGGCCCGAAAACAAAATATAAGCGTCTGTAGCTGTACTTGGTTTCTCGTGCACTGTATGGCGTCTCTGCTTAATGTAGACTGGGAACGATAACGTAACAGGTACTGCTGAGATGATCTCATGCTTTCTACGGAAAGCACTGCCTTGATCTTCGTCGTCGAAGCTTCGTTCCATGCCATGCATGTAGTTTTTAGGAGTGAATATAGCCTACGATCTCAGCTAGGCATTGGCTGACGTCATAAAAGGGGCCGGACTTAAGACATTATTTCCTGCTGTTCCACGACCATGTGCTCGTGGAGTTGCTTGCTTTTAGCCATTTTGAGTTTCACAAACGCGTGGGTCGGCGCCCATGCTTGGTGGACGCATAGGTGCACACTGCCACACTCTCGCATAGTTCTTGGAAAAACTAGGGTGGTAAATTCTTTGCTTACTGATTGCCCAACACTACTACGTTTTACCTTTGTCCCAAACTGTTCAACTTACCATGAGTTCTCTTGTAATGAAATAACGTTGCACAATAATTTTCTGAAATCCCGCACCAAAACTAAATAAATAAAAATGTAAATCCCACACGGTAAAAAATAAAAGGACCCAAAATTGACCCGCTACAATACCCCCTCGATGAGAATTCTGCTGTCCACAACAGAAGAAATCTCATCGATAAACCCCGAAGAGGACCGGTGATGAACTGGTGCCAACAACCCCCTTGTTCTTAATCTACATGGGTACACGACCCCCCTGGCTCAGCGACTATGGACTCATCTGAACGAGATCACTGGACTTCTCCGCAAGAGATCCCAACACCGAGAAATCGAACAGCTAAGTACCACAGCGCACCTCACCTTCTAACATGCTACCCCCAAAAATCCTCAAACCCTGGCTCAGATTATGCCAGATCCTCCACCGATATGTTCCCCCTTGTATGCAAGCCTGGGCTGCCTTTAGCAGATACTGGGCTCACCCACACACTCACATTACATGTTGACATAACGCATTGTAAAATTGAAAAATTCTTTTAAAATTTATGAAAAATTTAAAAAAATTCAAAATTCAAAATAATATACTCAAAAAATTCTCTTCCTGGTTTTCTGTTTTCTTTAAAATGACTTAAGTTAAACATTTCTTCTAATCAGAACACATCCTTAATCTAACAGGTAATCACTTATAGTCTAACAGTACAATGCAATACAATCAAACAATAAAAATAAACATGTTAAGTATACACATAATAAAATAATCATTACTCAAAATATTCATTCGCTGGCAGGCGAAAAATCAAGTTTTTTTTTTTTTTTCAAAAATTTAGATTTCCAAAAAAATTTTAAAATAAAAAAATATTTAAATTTATGAAGATGCTTCTTTTACATTTAAACATTATTTAAAATTTGGTTTAAATTGATTAAATAAACAAATTAAATTGACTTCCAACTATACAAGCTTAGTATGCATATGACCTCATCAGCTGATCGAAACTAGGTCAAGTCTAAAACCCTTGACCTACATATGTTATGCAGACTTTCTGAAAATACATTCAACATCAGTAATATCCTAACTGGAAACACAAAACAATACAATAAAACATTTGAAATAAACAAAATATTAATATAATAATCAAATTGACATTTAAATTATGTAAAATAAACAATTCTTAGCTTTACATTATTTTCAATTCTATCAAAATTCTGTCACTGGTTTTAAAATAAAAATTTTATCTCTTTATTATAAATCTCTCTCTTTCTTTAACAATCTGATTCTATATTGCTTTGGGTGATGTAAATTATTTGTTCTCCTTTAATTTACTCTTTGATCTGTATACATATATAATCTTTACCCCTTTAACTCTAACTCACAGCTTCAACTACCATGACACCCATCTCTATCAAAATCTCTACTAATCAAGACACTCTCTAACCCCAACTTATCATTAGACTCAAATCGCCACCTTCTCTACATATATAAAAAAAATACTCTCTAACCCTTTGTACATAGGATACGTGTTTCCCCCACCCAAAACTCAATTCCCTTATTTGGCCCCTGGATTCTACCTAAGGCGGCCCCTCCTCACTAAATAGGTACCTATTCCCGTCCCAACATATCATTAAGTTGCGGACTCCCCCAATACACTACCCCCTAATACAAAATTGCCATCCCCAAAAATCTCAATCTCATTACCTTACTACAAATACAACAAAATAACATCATTAATTATAAACATAAATACATCACTCAAAATCTACATAAAGTCTCCATTACTACTGTGTCAACATCAATACTTCTCAAAATTCTACAACATGTATTAACTCAAAACAACATTACATTCTTCATTTCTCCTATTTCTTTAACTTTGACTTCAACTTGGACAGATCTATATGTCCCATAAAATATCCATCACCCAAAACTATCTCTTTTTAACTTGCATAAATTATTATTTTATCTCTCATTTTATCAAATTATTTTTTCCATTACTTTAAAATATCTGTAATACATTAACACTACATTGAACATTGATTTCTTGGAACACCTATAACCAATATACCAGTGACCTGTTATTGCTGATCAGCTGATCTCCCTAACACAATTAAAACACATCTCAAAATCGAACAAATTACATGAAATATATAGATATATTTATTTATCTATCATTACTTCTCACCTCATCTCTGTAACATTTAACACAAAAATATTAGTTTACCTCAAATAATTTATCATTCATTACCAAATTTCCCACTCTCATAAAATAATTTGAATTCATTAAAAAGTTAATGAATCAACATTCAAATAATCAATCAAAATATTTAACCTGTATCAAATTGTTTTAATTAAATTGATTACCAAAAATATAAATTATATAGTCATCGAAACAATTACCATCAGTCAATTACTGTTTTCACAATTCATTCTAATATTTATTGAACTTTCAAATATTTCAATATTATTATTACAACAATCATCTTACGTACATACATTATTTACTTAACATTCCACAATGCACACAAATAAATTCACTATATTTTTATTTACAAACTCTTGTTATTAACTGGTCAGTTTTCCCACACTTCATTGTCCAAATTTGCCATGTCGAAAACCATTAAACACAATGTTTATACTGTCTTTTGTTTTAATAGTTTAACCTCCATCGTCAAAAAGATACCTCACATATTTATAGCATAAACCATTTTTATTTACATCCAATTTATTATTCTTATTCTTATTATAAACCATTACCTCTATGTCATTCCTTTTCCCTTTTATTATTTCATAAGACTTGTCACCATTATTTGTTTTTATCCCGCCTCCGTGAATATTTGTTGTTACACCCAGGTAAGTTATTTTCTCATCATATTCCTCCACTACAAGTACACTAATTCTTCATACAGGTACATATTTATCATCAATATAATCATTGTCTACTACTACACAAGGTATGTCTACATTATTTATCATAACTCTCTTAATATCCATCTGCTCTATCAGCTCTACATAACCTCTATTTATCTTGAACCATTCTAACTCTTTCTCTCTCTCATAATCACTTTCATCACAATACCTGTCACAACACCACTGACCTACTTCACTCCATGCAAAGGGCACAACAAACTTACTATACCACTTCCTGGCTTTTCCAGGTTTACAAAAAATTAGGGGACTGCTTGAAGATACCTTGTCTTCCACATAATTAACGGAGGAAACTCTGTCCTCAAAAATCACTACTAGCGGAGTCCTTACTCCACTTACATCATGGGGAAAATTTGCCCTTTGCCACCCTAACCTTTCATCACACTCTCTCTCAATTTCATCAACACTCGCTAACATTTCGTTATTAAATTCTACTTCACCACAAACTTCATCATCACTATTTGTTTTCACTACATCATTCTTAAATAGCTCGTTTTCAACTATTTTATCACTATTATTTATTAATTCATTTTTACAACTGTAACTTACCTTGTTAATTATTTCTTCACTATTATTAAAGACATTATTACCACTTACCTGTGTTAATTCAACTTCTGTGCTCTCCTTTGATTTCTCTGCCTCTCGTTTACCCATCATTTCTGCCCTTCTGTCCAATTTTTTATCCCACTCATCAAAACGTTTATCAAAATCACTCTTTTTTATCATATTTTCGGACACAGTTTGTAACAGGTTGAATATATCATTCCATGACACCTCTTTTTCTTCCACCCTTACACTATCGTTATCATTAGGCCTATTTTCTGTCTTATTCTCTACCACTGTTATTTCAACTTCTTACCTTTATCACTTGGCATCTCACTATGTTTATTAATTTCTGCGAATATTCCTTCCTCTTGTTCTTCCATTCGTGTTAACCTATTGTCTAAATTGCCCCATTCCTCGTCTGTCATCTCCCCCACAACACCTCGAAATTCTTTCTCCCACTCATCCCACGCAAAATCACTATCATTACTTTGTATTATAGACATTTTTTAAAGTTCGTTTGTATAACACTTTTATATATAAAACTACTATTTTTTTTTATACTCAAACACCTAACACACTGTGAATCACAACACGAACATAACCTACGTAAATATGTGCAATACAATTTTTATACATTAGTCATTACCACATCCTATTTTCTGTGCATTAAAACAGGTCTAGTTCCTATAAAATTTATATACGAACATCCTGGCAGGGTCGTCGCTGTGATGTTACTCACAGTTTCACTTATATTTACTGAATTACACGCATCATGAAATAATACTTACCGCTGCCAGAATTTCACTTACCGTCAAGGTCCCCGTAAAACTTACCTTTTGAAACTGCCCAGGTCGCCACGATATTTTTTCTAAAGGTTAAATATCGAAACCTTTTACACTTTACCTTAATAAAACGGACAATTTAGCAATCTGACCCCACCCAATTAATAATTCAGAAAGATTCCGATCCGTTAGACGAATTTTTCAACACAGAAATGAGGACGTGGTAATAACGAAATAACTTAGTCTAACACATGGTTTTGAAGTAAATTAACTAATTTTAATTAAGTAAAACAAGGACATAAAAAAGCAAATTTTCACATATACATTTATAGATTATAGATTTCGGGTATAGATTTAAATATTATTCAAGACAGCCCAATCTGCTCACACACGCTTTCACACAAGTTAATACTTTACCCCTTGTTTTTATTAAATTTTACACATTCCTTTATTGTCACGATATAAACGTCCACTACCGCGTTGCCGGCCGAACACGTGTTTTGTCCTCGATTCACATGTACGTAATTTGTTTTCACTTTTCCACTGTCACAAATTTCTAACTGTGATGAGTTAATGACTTTCTTGGGTCCCGGTCGGTCTTATCGAATTAACTACATTTGTGAAAATTCGACCAACCGGGCCCGAAAACAAAATATAAGCGTCTGTAGCTGTACTTGGTTTCTCGTGCACTGTATGGCGTCTCTGCTTAATGTAGACTGGGAACGATAACGTAACAGGTACTGCTGAGATGATCTCATGCTTTCTACGGAAAGCACTGCCTTGATCTTCGTCGTCGAAGCTTCGTTCCATGCCATGCATGTAGTTTTTAGGAGTGAATATAGCCTACGATCTCAGCTAGGCATTGGCTGACGTCATAAAAGGGGCCGGACTTAAGACATTATTTCCTGCTGTTCCACGACCATGTGCTCGTGGAGTTGCTTGCTTTTAGCCATTTTGAGTTTCACAAACGCGTGGGTTGGCGCCCATGCTTGGTGGACGCATAGGTGCACACTGCCACACTCTCGCATAGTTCTTGGAAAAACTAGGGTGGTAAATTCTTTGCTTACTGATTGCCCAACACTACTACGTTTTACCTTTGTCCCAAACTGTTCAACTTACCATGAGTTCTCTTGTAATGAAATAACGTTGCACAATAATTTTCTGAAATCCCGCACCAAAACTAAATAAATAAAAATGTAAATCCCACACGGTAAAAAATAAAAGGACCCAAAATTGACCCGCTACAATACCCCCTCGATGAGAATTCTGCTGTCCACAACAGAAGAAATCTCATCGATAAACCCCGAAGAGGACCGGTGATGAACTGGTGCCAACAACCCCCTTGTTCTTAATCTACATGGGTACACGACCCCCCTGGCTCAGCGACTATGGACTCATCTGAACGAGATCACTGGACTTCTCCGCAAGAGATCCCAACACCGAGAAATCGAACAGCTAAGTACCACAGCGCACCTCACCTTCTAACATGCTACCCCCAAAAATCCTCAAACCCTGGCTCAGATTATGCCAGATCCTCCACCGATATGTTCCCCCTTGTATGCAAGCCTGGGCTGCCTTTAGCAGATACTGGGCTCACCCACACACTCACATTACATGTTGACATAACGCATTGTAAAATTGAAAAATTCTTTTAAAATTTATGAAAAATTTAAAAAAATTCAAAATTCAAAATAATATACTCAAAAAATTCTCTTCCTGGTTTTCTGTTTTCTTTAAAATGACTTAAGTTAAACATTTCTTCTAATCAGAACACATCCTTAATCTAACAGGTAATCAAATATAGTCTAACAGTACAATGCAATACAATCAAACAATAAAAATAAACATGTTAAGTATACACATAATAAAATAATCATTACTCAAAATATTCATTCGCTGGCAGGCGAAAAATCAAGTTTTTTTTTTTTTTTCAAAAATTTAGATTTCCAAAAAAATTTTAAAATAAAAAAATATTTAAATTTATGAAGATGCTTCTTTTACATTTAAACATTATTTAAAATTTGGTTTAAATTGATTAAATAAACAAATTAAATTGACTTCCAACTATACAAGCTTAGTATGCATATGACCTCATCAGCTGATCGAAACTAGGTCAAGTCTAAAACCCTTGACCTACATATGTTATGCAGACTTTCTGAAAATACATTCAACATCAGTAATATCCTAACTGGAAACACAAAACAATACAATAAAACATTTGAAATAAACAAAATATTAATATAATAATCAAATTGACATTTAAATTATGTAAAATAAACAATTCTTAGCTTTACATTATTTTCAATTCTATCAAAATTCTGTCACTGGTTTTAAAATAAAAATTTTATCTCTTTATTATAAATCTCTCTCTTTCTTTAACAATCTGATTCTATATTGCTTTGGGTGATGTAAATTATTTGTTCTCCTTTAATTTACTCTTTGATCTGTATACATATATAATCTTTACCCCTTTAACTCTAACTCACAGCTTCAACTACCATGACACCCATCTCTATCAAAATCTCTACTAATCAAGACACTCTCTAACCCCAACTTATCATTAGACTCAAATCGCCACCTTCTCTACATATATAAAAAAAATACTCTCTAGCCCTTTGTACATAGGATACGTGTTTCCCCCACCCAAAACTCAATTCCCTTATTTGGCCCCTGGATTCTACCTAAGGCGGCCCCTCCTCACTAAATAGGTACCTATTCCCGTCCCAACATATCATTAAGTTGCGGACTCCCCCAATACACTACCCCCTAATACAAAATTGCCATCCCCAAAAATCTCAATCTCATTACCTTACTACAAATACAACAAAATAACATCATTAATTATAAACATAAATACATCACTCAAAATCTACATAAAGTCTCCATTACTACTGTGTCAACATCAATACTTCTCAAAATTCTACAACATGTATTAACTCAAAACAACATTACATTCTTCATTTCTCCTATTTCTTTAACTTTGACTTCAACTTGGACAGATCTATATGTCCCATAAAATATCCATCACCCAAAACTATCTCTTTTTAACTTGCATAAATTATTATTTTATCTCTCATTTTATCAAATTATTTTTTCCATTACTTTAAAATATCTGTAATACATTAACACTACATTGAACATTGATTTCTTGGAACACCTATAACCAATATACCAGTGACCTGTTATTGCTGATCAGCTGATCTCCCTAACACAATTAAAACACATCTCAAAATCGAACAAATTACATGAAATATATAGATATATTTATTTATCTATCATTACTTCTCACCTCATCTCTGTAACATTTAACACAAAAATATTAGTTTACCTCAAATAATTTATCATTCATTACCAAATTTCCCACTCTCATAAAATAATTTGAATTCATTAAAAAGTTAATGAATCAACATTCAAATAATCAATCAAAATATTTAACCTGTATCAAATTGTTTTAATTAAATTGATTACCAAAAATATAAATTATATAGTCATCGAAACAATTACCATCAGTCAATTACTGTTTTCACAATTCATTCTAATATTTATTGAACTTTCAAATATTTCAATATTATTATTACAACAATCATCTTACGTACATACATTATTTACTTAACATTCCACAATGCACACAAATAAATTCACTATATTTTTATTTACAAACTCTTGTTATTAACTGGTCAGTTTTCCCACACTTCATTGTCCAAATTTGCCATGTCGAAAACCATTAAACACAATGTTTATACTGTCTTTTGTTTTAATAGTTTAACCTCCATCGTCAAAAAGATACCTCACATATTTATAGCATAAACCATTTTTATTTACATCCAATTTATTATTCTTATTCTTATTATAAACCATTACCTCTATGTCATTCCTTTTCCCTTTTATTATTTCATAAGACTTGTCACCATTATTTGTTTTTATCCCGCCTCCGTGAATATTTGTTGTTACACCCAGGTAAGTTATTTTCTCATCATATTCCTCCACTACAAGTACACTAATTCTTCATACAGGTACATATTTATCATCAATATAATCATTGTCTACTACTACACAAGGTATGTCTACATTATTTATCATAACTCTCTTAATATCCATCTGCTCTATCAGCTCTACATAACCTCTGCTCTATCAGCTCTACATAACCTCTATTTATCTTGAACCACTCTAACTCTTTCTCTCTCTCATAATCACTTTCATCACAATACCTGTCACAACACCACTGACCTACTTCACTCCATGCAAAGGGCACAACAAACTTACTATACCACTTCCTGGCTTTTCCAGGTTTACAAAAAATTAGGGGACTGCTTGAAGATACCTTGTCTTCCACATAATTAACGGAGGAAACTCTGTCCTCAAAAATCACTACTAGCGGAGTCCTTACTCCACTTACATCATGGGGAAAATTTGCCCTTTGCCACCCTAACCTTTCATCACACTCTCTCTCAATTTCATCAACACTCGCTAACATTTCGTTATTAAATTCTACTTCACCACAAACTTCATCATCACTATTTGTTTTCACTACATCATTCTTAAATAGCTCGTTTTCAACTATTTTATCACTATTATTTATTAATTCATTTTTACAACTGTAACTTACCTTGTTAATTATTTCTTCACTATTATTAAAGACATTATTACCACTTACCTGTGTTAATTCAACTTCTGTGCTCTCCTTTGATTTCTCTGCCTCTCGTTTACCCATCATTTCTGCCCTTCTGTCCAATTTTTTATCCCACTCATCAAAACGTTTATCAAAATCACTCTTTTTTATCATATTTTCGGACACAGTTTGTAACAGGTTGAATATATCATTCCATGACACCTCTTTTTCTTCCACCCTTACACTATCGTTATCATTAGGCCTATTTTCTGTCTTATTCTCTACCACTGTTATTTCAACTTCTTACCTTTATCACTTGGCATCTCACTATGTTTATTAATTTCTGCGAATATTCCTTCCTCTTGTTCTTCCATTCGTGTTAACCTATTGTCTAAATTGCCCCATTCCTCGTCTGTCATCTCCCCCACAACACCTCGAAATTCTTTCTCCCACTCATCCCACGCAAAATCACTATCATTACTTTGTATTATAGACATTTTTTAAAGTTCGTTTGTATAACACTTTTATATATAAAACTACTATTTTTTTTTATACTCAAACACCTAACACACTGTGAATCACAACACGAACATAACCTACGTAAATATGTGCAATACAATTTTTATACATTAGTCATTACCACATCCTATTTTCTGTGCATTAAAACAGGTCTAGTTCCTATAAAATTTATATACGAACATCCTGGCAGGGTCGTCGCTGTGATGTTACTCACAGTTTCACTTATATTTACTGAATTACACGCATCATGAAATAATACTTACCGCTGCCAGAATTTCACTTACCGTCAAGGTCCCCGTAAAACTTACCTTTTGAAACTGCCCAGGTCGCCACGATATTTTTTCTAAAGGTTAAATATCGAAACCTTTTACACTTTACCTTAATAAAACGGACAATTTAGCAATCTGACCCCACCCAATTAATAATTCAGAAAGATTCCGATCCGTTAGACGAATTTTTCAACACAGAAATGAGGACGTGGTAATAACGAAATAACTTAGTCTAACACATGGTTTTGAAGTAAATTAACTAATTTTAATTAAGTAAAACAAGGACATAAAAAAGCAAATTTTCACATATACATTTATAGATTATAGATTTCGGGTATAGATTTAAATATTATTCAAGACAGCCCAATCTGCTCACACACGCTTTCACACAAGTTAATACTTTACCCCTTGTTTTTATTAAATTTTACACATTCCTTTATTGTCACGATATAAACGTCCACTACCGCGTTGCCGGCCGAACACGTGTTTTGTCCTCGATTCACATGTACGTAATTTGTTTTCACTTTTCCACTGTCACAAATTTCTAACTGTGATGAGTTAATGACTTTCTTGGGTCCCGGTCGGTCTTATCGAATTAACTACATTTGTGAAAATTCGACCAACCGGGCCCGAAAACAAAATATAAGCGTCTGTAGCTGTACTTGGTTTCTCGTGCACTGTATGGCGTCTCTGCTTAATGTAGACTGGGAACGATAACGTAACAGGTACTGCTGAGATGATCTCATGCTTTCTACGGAAAGCACTGCCTTGATCTTCGTCGTCGAAGCTTCGTTCCATGCCATGCATGTAGTTTTTAGGAGTGAATATAGCCTACGATCTCAGCTAGGCATTGGCTGACGTCATAAAAGGGGCCGGACTTAAGACATTATTTCCTGCTGTTCCACGACCATGTGCTCGTGGAGTTGCTTGCTTTTAGCCATTTTGAGTTTCACAAACGCGTGGGTCGGCGCCCATGCTTGGTGGACGCATAGGTGCACACTGCCACACTCTCGCATAGTTCTTGGAAAAACTAGGGTGGTAAATTCTTTGCTTACTGATTGCCCAACACTACTACGTTTTACCTTTGTCCCAAACTGTTCAACTTACCATGAGTTCTCTTGTAATGAAATAACGTTGCACAATAATTTTCTGAAATCCCGCACCAAAACTAAATAAATAAAAATGTAAATCCCACACGGTAAAAAATAAAAGGACCCAAAATTGACCCGCTACAATACCCCCTCGATGAGAATTCTGCTGTCCACAACAGAAGAAATCTCATCGATAAACCCCGAAGAGGACCGGTGATGAACTGGTGCCAACAACCCCCTTGTTCTTAATCTACATGGGTACACGACCCCCCTGGCTCAGCGACTATGGACTCATCTGAACGAGATCACTGGACTTCTCCGCAAGAGATCCCAACACCGAGAAATCGAACAGCTAAGTACCACAGCGCACCTCACCTTCTAACATGCTACCCCCAAAAATCCTCAAACCCTGGCTCAGATTATGCCAGATCCTCCACCGATATGTTCCCCCTTGTATGCAAGCCTGGGCTGCCTTTAGCAGATACTGGGCTCACCCACACACTCACATTACATGTTGACATAACGCATTGTAAAATTGAAAAATTCTTTTAAAATTTATGAAAAATTTAAAAAAATTCAAAATAATATACTCAAAAAATTCTCTTCCTGGTTTTCTGTTTTCTTTAAAATGACTTAAGTTAAACATTTCTTCTAATCAGAACACATCCTTAATCTAACAGGTAATCACTTATAGTCTAACAGTACAATGCAATACAATCAAACAATAAAAATAAACATGTTAAGTATACACATAATAAAATAATCATTACTCAAAATATTCATTCGCTGGCAGGCGAAAAATCAAGTTTTTTTTTTTTTTTCAAAAATTTAGATTTCCAAAAAAATTTTAAAATAAAAAAATATTTAAATTTATGAAGATGCTTCTTTTACATTTAAACATTATTTAAAATTTGGTTTAAATTGATTAAATAAACAAATTAAATTGACTTCCAACTATACAAGCTTAGTATGCATATGACCTCATCAGCTGATCGAAACTAGGTCAAGTCTAAAACCCTTGACCTACATATGTTATGCAGACTTTCTGAAAATACATTCAACATCAGTAATATCCTAACTGGAAACACAAAACAATACAATAAAACATTTGAAATAAACAAAATATTAATATAATAATCAAATTGACATTTAAATTATGTAAAATAAACAATTCTTAGCTTTACATTATTTTCAATTCTATCAAAATTCTGTCACTGGTTTTAAAATAAAAATTTTATCTCTTTATTATAAATCTCTCTCTTTCTTTAACAATCTGATTCTATATTGCTTTGGGTGATGTAAATTATTTGTTCTCCTTTAATTTACTCTTTGATCTGTATACATATATAATCTTTACCCCTTTAACTCTAACTCACAGCTTCAACTACCATGACACCCATCTCTATCAAAATCTCTACTAATCAAGACACTCTCTAACCCCAACTTATCATTAGACTCAAATCGCCACCTTCTCTACATATATAAAAAAAATACTCTCTAACCCTTTGTACATAGGATACGTGTTTCCCCCACCCAAAACTCAATTCCCTTATTTGGCCCCTGGATTCTACCTAAGGCGGCCCCTCCTCACTAAATAGGTACCTATTCCCGTCCCAACATATCATTAAGTTGCGGACTCCCCCAATACACTACCCCCTAATACAAAATTGCCATCCCCAAAAATCTCAATCTCATTACCTTACTACAAATACAACAAAATAACATCATTAATTATAAACATAAATACATCACTCAAAATCTACATAAAGTCTCCATTACTACTGTGTCAACATCAATACTTCTCAAAATTCTACAACATGTATTAACTCAAAACAACATTACATTCTTCATTTCTCCTATTTCTTTAACTTTGACTTCAACTTGGACAGATCTATATGTCCCATAAAATATCCATCACCCAAAACTATCTCTTTTTAACTTGCATAAATTATTATTTTATCTCTCATTTTATCAAATTATTTTTTCCATTACTTTAAAATATCTGTAATACATTAACACTACATTGAACATTGATTTCTTGGAACATCTATAACCAATATACCAGTGACCTGTTATTGCTGATCAGCTGATCTCCCTAACACAATTAAAACACATCTCAAAATCGAACAAATTACATGAAATATATAGATATATTTATTTATCTATCATTACTTCTCACCTCATCTCTGTAACATTTAACACAAAAATATTAGTTTACCTCAAATAATTTATCATTCATTACCAAATTTCCCACTCTCATAAAATAATTTGAATTCATTAAAAAGTTAATGAATCAACATTCAAATAATCAATCAAAATATTTAACCTGTATCAAATTGTTTTAATTAAATTGATTACCAAAAATATAAATTATATAGTCATCGAAACAATTACCATCAGTCAATTACTGTTTTCACAATTCATTCTAATATTTATTGAACTTTCAAATATTTCAATATTATTATTACAACAATCATCTTACGTACATACATTATTTACTTAACATTCCACAATGCACACAAATAAATTCACTATATTTTTATTTACAAACTCTTGTTATTAACTGGTCAGTTTTCCCACACTTCATTGTCCAAATTTGCCATGTCGAAAACCATTAAACACAATGTTTATACTGTCTTTTGTTTTAATAGTTTAACCTCCATCGTCAAAAAGATACCTCACATATTTATAGCATAAACCATTTTTATTTACATCCAATTTATTATTCTTATTCTTATTATAAACCATTACCTCTATGTCATTCCTTTTCCCTTTTATTATTTCATAAGACTTGTCACCATTATTTGTTTTTATCCCGCCTCCGTGAATATTTGTTGTTACACCCAGGTAAGTTATTTTCTCATCATATTCCTCCACTACAAGTACACTAATTCTTCATACAGGTACATATTTATCATCAATATAATCATTGTCTACTACTACACAAGGTATGTCTACATTATTTATCATAACTCTCTTAATATCCATCTGCTCTATCAGCTCTACATAACCTCTATTTATCTTGAACCACTCTAACTCTTTCTCTCTCTCATAATCACTTTCATCACAATACCTGTCACAACACCACTGACCTACTTCACTCCATGCAAAGGGCACAACAAACTTACTATACCACTTCCTGGCTTTTCCAGGTTTACAAAAAATTAGGGGACTGCTTGAAGATACCTTGTCTTCCACATAATTAACGGAGGAAACTCTGTCCTCAAAAATCACTACTAGCGGAGTCCTTACTCCACTTACATCATGGGGAAAATTTGCCCTTTGCCACCCTAACCTTTCATCACACTCTCTCTCAATTTCATCAACACTCGCTAACATTTCGTTATTAAATTCTACTTCACCACAAACTTCATCATCACTATTTGTTTTCACTACATCATTCTTAAATAGCTCGTTTTCAACTATTTTATCACTATTATTTATTAATTCATTTTTACAACTGTAACTTACCTTGTTAATTATTTCTTCACTATTATTAAAGACATTATTACCACTTACCTGTGTTAATTCAACTTCTGTGCTCTCCTTTGATTTCTCTGCCTCTCGTTTACCCATCATTTCTGCCCTTCTGTCCAATTTTTTATCCCACTCATCAAAACGTTTATCAAAATCACTCTTTTTTATCATATTTTCGGACACAGTTTGTAACAGGTTGAATATATCATTCCATGACACCTCTTTTTCTTCCACCCTTACACTATCGTTATCATTAGGCCTATTTTCTGTCTTATTCTCTACCACTGTTATTTCAACTTCTTACCTTTATCACTTGGCATCTCACTATGTTTATTAATTTCTGCGAATATTCCTTCCTCTTGTTCTTCCATTCGTGTTAACCTATTGTCTAAATTGCCCCATTCCTCGTCTGTCATCTCCCCCACAACACCTCGAAATTCTTTCTCCCACTCATCCCACGCAAAATCACTATCATTACTTTGTATTATAGACATTTTTTAAAGTTCGTTTGTATAACACTTTTATATATAAAACTACTATTTTTTTTTATACTCAAACACCTAACACACTGTGAATCACAACACGAACATAACCTACGTAAATATGTGCAATACAATTTTTATACATTAGTCATTACCACATCCTATTTTCTGTGCATTAAAACAGGTCTAGTTCCTATAAAATTTATATACGAACATCCTGGCAGGGTCGTCGCTGTGATGTTACTCACAGTTTCACTTATATTTACTGAATTACACGCATCATGAAATAATACTTACCGCTGCCAGAATTTCACTTACCGTCAAGGTCCCCGTAAAACTTACCTTTTGAAACTGCCCAGGTCGCCACGATATTTTTTCTAAAGGTTAAATATCGAAACCTTTTACACTTTACCTTAATAAAACGGACAATTTAGCAATCTGACCCCACCCAATTAATAATTCAGAAAGATTCCGATCCGTTAGACGAATTTTTCAACACAGAAATGAGGACGTGGTAATAACGAAATAACTTAGTCTAACACATGGTTTTGAAGTAAATTAACTAATTTTAATTAAGTAAAACAAGGACATAAAAAAGCAAATTTTCACATATACATTTATAGATTATAGATTTCGGGTATAGATTTAAATATTATTCAAGACAGCCCAATCTGCTCACACACGCTTTCACACAAGTTAATACTTTACCCCTTGTTTTTATTAAATTTTACACATTCCTTTATTGTCACGATATAAACGTCCACTACCGCGTTGCCGGCCGAACACGTGTTTTGTCCTCGATTCACATGTACGTAATTTGTTTTCACTTTTCCACTGTCACAAATTTCTAACTGTGATGAGTTAATGACTTTCTTGGGTCCCGGTCGGTCTTATCGAATTAACTACATTTGTGAAAATTCGACCAACCGGGCCCGAAAACAAAATATAAGCGTCTGTAGCTGTACTTGGTTTCTCGTGCACTGTATGGCGTCTCTGCTTAATGTAGACTGGGAACGATAACGTAACAGGTACTGCTGAGATGATCTCATGCTTTCTACGGAAAGCACTGCCTTGATCTTCGTCGTCGAAGCTTCGTTCCATGCCATGCATGTAGTTTTTAGGAGTGAATATAGCCTACGATCTCAGCTAGGCATTGGCTGACGTCATAAAAGGGGCCGGACTTAAGACATTATTTCCTGCTGTTCCACGACCATGTGCTCGTGGAGTTGCTTGCTTTTAGCCATTTTGAGTTTCACAAACGCGTGGGTCGGCGCCCATGCTTGGTGGACGCATAGGTGCACACTGCCACACTCTCGCATAGTTCTTGGAAAAACTAGGGTGGTAAATTCTTTGCTTACTGATTGCCCAACACTACTACGTTTTACCTTTGTCCCAAACTGTTCAACTTACCATGAGTTCTCTTGTAATGAAATAACGTTGCACAATAATTTTCTGAAATCCCGCACCAAAACTAAATAAATAAAAATGTAAATCCCACACGGTAAAAAATAAAAGGACCCAAAATTGACCCGCTACAATACCCCCTCGATGAGAATTCTGCTGTCCACAACAGAAGAAATCTCATCGATAAACCCCGAAGAGGACCGGTGATGAACTGGTGCCAACAACCCCCTTGTTCTTAATCTACATGGGTACACGACCCCCCTGGCTCAGCGACTATGGACTCATCTGAACGAGATCACTGGACTTCTCCGCAAGAGATCCCAACACCGAGAAATCGAACAGCTAAGTACCACAGCGCACCTCACCTTCTAACATGCTACCCCCAAAAATCCTCAAACCCTGGCTCAGATTATGCCAGATCCTCCACCGATATGTTCCCCCTTGTATGCAAGCCTGGGCTGCCTTTAGCAGATACTGGGCTCACCCACACACTCACATTACATGTTGACATAACGCATTGTAAAATTGAAAAATTCTTTTAAAATTTATGAAAAATTTAAAAAAATTCAAAATAATATACTCAAAAAATTCTCTTCCTGGTTTTCTGTTTTCTTTAAAATGACTTAAGTTAAACATTTCTTCTAATCAGAACACATCCTTAATCTAACAGGTAATCACTTATAGTCTAACAGTACAATGCAATACAATCAAACAATAAAAATAAACATGTTAAGTATACACATAATAAAATAATCATTACTCAAAATATTCATTCGCTGGCAGGCGAAAAATCAAGTTTTTTTTTTTTTTCAAAAATTTAGATTTCCAAAAAAATTTTAAAATAAAAAAATATTTAAATTTATGAAGATGCTTCTTTTACATTTAAACATTATTTAAAATTTGGTTTAAATTGATTAAATAAACAAATTAAATTGACTTCCAACTATACAAGCTTAGTATGCATATGACCTCATCAGCTGATCGAAACTAGGTCAAGTCTAAAACCCTTGACCTACATATGTTATGCAGACTTTCTGAAAATACATTCAACATCAGTAATATCCTAACTGGAAACACAAAACAATACAATAAAACATTTGAAATAAACAAAATATTAATATAATAATCAAATTGACATTTAAATTATGTAAAATAAACAATTCTTAGCTTTACATTATTTTCAATTCTATCAAAATTCTGTCACTGGTTTTAAAATAAAAATTTTATCTCTTTATTATAAATCTCTCTCTTTCTTTAACAATCTGATTCTATATTGCTTTGGGTGATGTAAATTATTTGTTCTCCTTTAATTTACTCTTTGATCTGTATACATATATAATCTTTACCCCTTTAACTCTAACTCACAGCTTCAACTACCATGACACCCATCTCTATCAAAATCTCTACTAATCAAGACACTCTCTAACCCCAACTTATCATTAGACTCAAATCGCCACCTTCTCTACATATATAAAAAAAATACTCTCTAACCCTTTGTACATAGGATACGTGTTTCCCCCACCCAAAACTCAATTCCCTTATTTGGCCCCTGGATTCTACCTAAGGCGGCCCCTCCTCACTAAATAGGTACCTATTCCCGTCCCAACATATCATTAAGTTGCGGACTCCCCCAATACACTACCCCCTAATACAAAATTGCCATCCCCAAAAATCTCAACCTCATTACCTTACTACAAATACAACAAAATAACATCATTAATTATAAACATAAATACATCACTCAAAATCTACATAAAGTCTCCATTACTACTGTGTCAACATCAATACTTCTCAAAATTCTACAACATGTATTAACTCAAAACAACATTACATTCTTCATTTCTCCTATTTCTTTAACTTTGACTTCAACTTGGACAGATCTATATGTCCCATAAAATATCCATCACCCAAAACTATCTCTTTTTAACTTGCATAAATTATTATTTTATCTCTCATTTTATCAAATTATTTTTTCCATTACTTTAAAATATCTGTAATACATTAACACTACATTGAACATTGATTTCTTGGAACACCTATAACCAATATACCAGTGACCTGTTATTGCTGATCAGCTGATCTCCCTAACACAATTAAAACACATCTCAAAATCGAACAAATTACATGAAATATATAGATATATTTATTTATCTATCATTACTTCTCACCTCATCTCTGTAACATTTAACACAAAAATATTAGTTTACCTCAAATAATTTATCATTCATTACCAAATTTCCCACTCTCATAAAATAATTTGAATTCATTAAAAAGTTAATGAATCAACATTCAAATAATCAATCAAAATATTTAACCTGTATCAAATTGTTTTAATTAAATTGATTACCAAAAATATAAATTATATAGTCATCGAAACAATTACCATCAGTCAATTACTGTTTTCACAATTCATTCTAATATTTATTGAACTTTCAAATATTTCAATATTATTATTACAACAATCATCTTACGTACATACATTATTTACTTAACATTCCACAATGCACACAAATAAATTCACTATATTTTTATTTACAAACTCTTGTTATTAACTGGTCAGTTTTCCCACACTTCATTGTCCAAATTTGCCATGTCGAAAACCATTAAACACAATGTTTATACTGTCTTTTGTTTTAATAGTTTAACCTCCATCGTCAAAAAGATACCTCACATATTTATAGCATAAACCATTTTTATTTACATCCAATTTATTATTATTATTCTTATTATAAACCATTACCTCTATGTCATTCCTTTTCCCTTTTATTATTTCATAAGACTTGTCACCATTATTTGTTTTTATCCCGCCTCCGTGAATATTTGTTGTTACACCCAGGTAAGTTATTTTCTCATCATATTCCTCCACTACAAGTACACTAATTCTTCATACAGGTACATATTTATCATCAATATAATCATTGTCTACTACTACACAAGGTATGTCTACATTATTTATCATAACTCTCTTAATATCCATCTGCTCTATCAGCTCTACATAACCTCTATTTATCTTGAACCACTCTAACTCTTTCTCTCTCTCATAATCACTTTCATCACAATACCTGTCACAACACCACTGACCTACTTCACTCCATGCAAAGGGCACAACAAACTTACTATACCACTTCCTGGCTTTTCCAGGTTTACAAAAAATTAGGGGACTGCTTGAAGATACCTTGTCTTCCACATAATTAACGGAGGAAACTCTGTCCTCAAAAATCACTACTAGCGGAGTCCTTACTCCACTTACATCATGGGGAAAATTTGCCCTTTGCCACCCTAACCTTTCATCACACTCTCTCTCAATTTCATCAACACTCGCTAACATTTCGTTATTAAATTCTACTTCACCACAAACTTCATCATCACTATTTGTTTTCACTACATCATTCTTAAATAGCTCGTTTTCAACTATTTTATCACTATTATTTATTAATTCATTTTTACAACTGTAACTTACCTTGTTAATTATTTCTTCACTATTATTAAAGACATTATTACCACTTACCTGTGTTAATTCAACTTCTGTGCTCTCCTTTGATTTCTCTGCCTCTCGTTTACCCATCATTTCTGCCCTTCTGTCCAATTTTTTATCCCACTCATCAAAACGTTTATCAAAATCACTCTTTTTTATCATATTTTCGGACACAGTTTGTAACAGGTTGAATATATCATTCCATGACACCTCTTTTTCTTCCACCCTTACACTATCGTTATCATTAGGCCTATTTTCTGTCTTATTCTCTACCACTGTTATTTCAACTTCTTACCTTTATCACTTGGCATCTCACTATGTTTATTAATTTCTGCGAATATTCCTTCCTCTTGTTCTTCCATTCGTGTTAACCTATTGTCTAAATTGCCCCATTCCTCGTCTGTCATCTCCCCCACAACACCTCGAAATTCTTTCTCCCACTCATCCCACGCAAAATCACTATCATTACTTTGTATTATAGACATTTTTTAAAGTTCGTTTGTATAACACTTTTATATATAAAACTACTATTTTTTTTTATACTCAAACACCTAACACACTGTGAATCACAACACGAACATAACCTACGTAAATATGTGCAATACAATTTTTATACATTAGTCATTACCACATCCTATTTTCTGTGCATTAAAACAGGTCTAGTTCCTATAAAATTTATATACGAACATCCTGGCAGGGTCGTCGCTGTGATGTTACTCACAGTTTCACTTATATTTACTGAATTACACGCATCATGAAATAATACTTACCGCTGCCAGAATTTCACTTACCGTCAAGGTCCCCGTAAAACTTACCTTTTGAAACTGCCCAGGTCGCCACGATATTTTTTCTAAAGGTTAAATATCGAAACCTTTTACACTTTACCTTAATAAAACGGACAATTTAGCAATCTGACCCCACCCAATTAATAATTCAGAAAGATTCCGATCCGTTAGACGAATTTTTCAACACAGAAATGAGGACGTGGTAATAACGAAATAACTTAGTCTAACACATGGTTTTGAAGTAAATTAACTAATTTTAATTAAGTAAAACAAGGACATAAAAAAGCAAATTTTCACATATACATTTATAGATTATAGATTTCGGGTATAGATTTAAATATTATTCAAGACAGCCCAATCTGCTCACACACGCTTTCACACAAGTTAATACTTTACCCCTTGTTTTTATTAAATTTTACACATTCCTTTATTGTCACGATATAAACGTCCACTACCGCGTTGCCGGCCGAACACGTGTTTTGTCCTCGATTCACATGTACGTAATTTGTTTTCACTTTTCCACTGTCACAAATTTCTAACTGTGATGAGTTAATGACTTTCTTGGGTCCCGGTCGGTCTTATCGAATTAACTACATTTGTGAAAATTCGACCAACCGGGCCCGAAAACAAAATATAAGCGTCTGTAGCTGTACTTGGTTTCTCGTGCACTGTATGGCGTCTCTGCTTAATGTAGACTGGGAACGATAACGTAACAGGTACTGCTGAGATGATCTCATGCTTTCTACGGAAAGCACTGCCTTGATCTTCGTCGTCGAAGCTTCGTTCCATGCCATGCATGTAGTTTTTAGGAGTGAATATAGCCTACGATCTCAGCTAGGCATTGGCTGACGTCATAAAAGGGGCCGGACTTAAGACATTATTTCCTGCTGTTCCACGACCATGTGCTCGTGGAGTTGCTTGCTTTTAGCCATTTTGAGTTTCACAAACGCGTGGGTCGGCGCCCATGCTTGGTGGACGCATAGGTGCACACTGCCACACTCTCGCATAGTTCTTGGAAAAACTAGGGTGGTAAATTCTTTGCTTACTGATTGCCCAACACTACTACGTTTTACCTTTGTCCCAAACTGTTCAACTTACCATGAGTTCTCTTGTAATGAAATAACGTTGCACAATAATTTTCTGAAATCCCACACCAAAACTAAATAAATAAAAATGTAAATCCCACACGGTAAAAAATAAAAGGACCCAAAATTGACCCGCTACAATACCCCCTCGATGAGAATTCTGCTGTCCACAACAGAAGAAATCTCATCGATAAACCCCGAAGAGGACCGGTGATGAACTGGTGCCAACAACCCCCTTGTTCTTAATCTACATGGGTACACGACCCCCCTGGCTCAGCGACTATGGACTCATCTGAACGAGATCACTGGACTTCTCCGCAAGAGATCCCAACACCGAGAAATCGAACAGCTAAGTACCACAGCGCACCTCACCTTCTAACATGCTACCCCCAAAAATCCTCAAACCCTGGCTCAGATTATGCCAGATCCTCCACCGATATGTTCCCCCTTGTATGCAAGCCTGGGCTGCCTTTAGCAGATACTGGGCTCACCCACACACTCACATTACATGTTGACATAACGCATTGTAAAATTGAAAAATTCTTTTAAAATTTATGAAAAATTTAAAAAAATTCAAAATAATATACTCAAAAAATTCTCTTCCTGGTTTTCTGTTTTCTTTAAAATGACTTAAGTTAAACATTTCTTCTAATCAGAACACATCCTTAATCTAACAGGTAATCACTTATAGTCTAACAGTACAATGCAATACAATCAAACAATAAAAATAAACATGTTAAGTATACACATAATAAAATAATCATTACTCAAAATATTCATTCGCTGGCAGGCGAAAAATCAAGTTTTTTTTTTTTTCAAAAATTTAGATTTCCAAAAAAATTTTAAAATAAAAAAATATTTAAATTTATGAAGATGCTTCTTTTACATTTAAACATTATTTAAAATTTGGTTTAAATTGATTAAATAAACAAATTAAATTGACTTCCAACTATACAAGCTTAGTATGCATATGACCTCATCAGCTGATCGAAACTAGGTCAAGTCTAAAACCCTTGACCTACATATGTTATGCAGACTTTCTGAAAATACATTCAACATCAGTAATATCCTAACTGGAAACACAAAACAATACAATAAAACATTTGAAATAAACAAAATATTAATATAATAATCAAATTGACATTTAAATTATGTAAAATAAACAATTCTTAGCTTTACATTATTTTCAATTCTATCAAAATTCTGTCACTGGTTTTAAAATAAAAATTTTATCTCTTTATTATAAATCTCTCTCTTTCTTTAACAATCTGATTCTATATTGCTTTGGGTGATGTAAATTATTTGTTCTCCTTTAATTTACTCTTTGATCTGTATACATATATAATCTTTACCCCTTTAACTCTAACTCACAGCTTCAACTACCATGACACCCATCTCTATCAAAATCTCTACTAATCAAGACACTCTCTAACCCCAACTTATCATTAGACTCAAATCGCCACCTTCTCTACATATATAAAAAAAATACTCTCTAACCCTTTGTACATAGGATACGTGTTTCCCCCACCCAAAACTCAATTCCCTTATTTGGCCCCTGGATTCTACCTAAGGCGGCCCCTCCTCACTAAATAGGTACCTATTCCCGTCCCAACATATCATTAAGTTGCGGACTCCCCCAATACACTACCCCCTAATACAAAATTGCCATCCCCAAAAATCTCAACCTCATTACCTTACTACAAATACAACAAAATAACATCATTAATTATAAACATAAATACATCACTCAAAATCTACATAAAGTCTCCATTACTACTGTGTCAACATCAATACTTCTCAAAATTCTACAACATGTATTAACTCAAAACAACATTACATTCTTCATTTCTCCTATTTCTTTAACTTTGACTTCAACTTGGACAGATCTATATGTCCCATAAAATATCCATCACCCAAAACTATCTCTTTTTAACTTGCATAAATTATTATTTTATCTCTCATTTTATCAAATTATTTTTTCCATTACTTTAAAATATCTGTAATACATTAACACTACATTGAACATTGATTTCTTGGAACACCTATAACCAATATACCAGTGACCTGTTATTGCTGATCAGCTGATCTCCCTAACACAATTAAAACACATCTCAAAATCGAACAAATTACATGAAATATATAGATATATTTATTTATCTATCATTACTTCTCACCTCATCTCTGTAACATTTAACACAAAAATATTAGTTTACCTCAAATAATTTATCATTCATTACCAAATTTCCCACTCTCATAAAATAATTTGAATTCATTAAAAAGTTAATGAATCAACATTCAAATAATCAATCAAAATATTTAACCTGTATCAAATTGTTTTAATTAAATTGATTACCAAAAATATAAATTATATAGTCATCGAAACAATTACCATCAGTCAATTACTGTTTTCACAATTCATTCTAATATTTATTGAACTTTCAAATATTTCAATATTATTATTACAACAATCATCTTACGTACATACATTATTTACTTAACATTCCACAATGCACACAAATAAATTCACTATATTTTTATTTACAAACTCTTGTTATTAACTGGTCAGTTTTCCCACACTTCATTGTCCAAATTTGCCATGTCGAAAACCATTAAACACAATGTTTATACTGTCTTTTGTTTTAATAGTTTAACCTCCATCGTCAAAAAGATACCTCACATATTTATAGCATAAACCATTTTTATTTACATCCAATTTATTATTATTATTCTTATTATAAACCATTACCTCTATGTCATTCCTTTTCCCTTTTATTATTTCATAAGACTTGTCACCATTATTTGTTTTTATCCCGCCTCCGTGAATATTTGTTGTTACACCCAGGTAAGTTATTTTCTCATCATATTCCTCCACTACAAGTACACTAATTCTTCATACAGGTACATATTTATCATCAATATAATCAT
Organism: Magicicada septendecula; assembly: GCA_034769895.1. Classification (NCBI taxonomy): domain Eukaryota; kingdom Metazoa; phylum Arthropoda; class Insecta; order Hemiptera; family Cicadidae; genus Magicicada; species Magicicada septendecula. The sequence goes on from CM068375.1 coordinate 187,409,100, forward strand.
TGTCTACTACTACACAAGGTATGTCAACATTATTTATCATAACTCTCTTAATATCCACCTGCTCAATCAGCTCTACATAACCTCTATTTATCTTGAACCACTCTAACTCTTTCTCTCTCTCATAATCACTTTCATCACAATACCTGTCACAACACCACTGACCTACTTCACTCCATGCAAAGGGCACAACAAACTTACTATACCACTTCCTGGCTTTTCCAGGTTTACAAAAAATTAGGGGACTGCTTGAAGACACCTTGTCTTCCACATAATTAACGGAGGAAACTCTGTCCTCAAAAATCACTACTAGCGGAGTCCTTACTCCACTTACATCATGGGGAAAATTTGCCCTTTGCCACCCTAACCTTTCATCACACTCTCTCTCAATTTCATCAACACTCGCTAACATTTCGTTATTAAATTCTACTTCACCACAAACTTCATCATCACTATTTGTTTTCACTACATCATTCTTAAATAGCTCGTTTTCAACTATTTTATCACTATTATTTATTAATTCATTTTTACAACTGTAACTTACCTTGTTAATTATTTCTTCGCTATTATTAAAGACATTATTACCACTTACCTGCGTTAATTCAACTTCTGTGCTCTCCTTTGATTTCTCTGCCTCTCGTTTACCCATCATTTCTGCCCTTCTGTCCAATTTTTTATCCCACTCATCAAAACGTTTATCAAAATCACTCTTTTTTATCATATTTTCGGACACAGTTTGTAACAGGTTGAATATATCATTCCATGACACCTCTTTTTCTTCCACCCTTACACTATCGTTATCATTAGGCCTATTTTCTGTCTTATTCTCTACCACTGTTATTTCAACTATCTTACCTTTATCACTTGGCATCTCACTATGTTTATTAATTTCTGCGAATATTCCTTCCTCTTGTTCTTCCATTCGTGTTAACCTATTGTCTAAATTGCCCCATTCCTCGTCTGTCATCTCCCCCACAACACCTCGAAATTCTTTCTCCCACTCATCCCACGCAAAATCACTATCATTACTTTGTATTATAGACATTTTTTAAAGTTCGTTTGTATAACACTTTTATATATAAAACTACTATTTTTTTTTATACTCAAACACCTAACACACTGTGAATCACAACACGAACATAACCTACGTAAATATGTGCAATACAATTTTTATACATTCGTCATTACCACATCCTATTTTCTGTACATTAAAACAGGTCTAGTTCCTATACAATTTATATACGAACATCCTGGCAGGGTCGTCGCTGTGATGTTACTCACAGTTTCACTTATATTTACTGAATTACACGCATCATGAAATAATACTTACAGCTGCCAGAATTTCACTTACCGTCAAGGTCCCCGTAAAACTTACCTTTTGAAACTGCCCAGGTCGCCACGATATTTTTTCTAAAGGTTAAATATCGAAACCTTTTACACTTTACCTTAATAAAACGGACAATTTAGCAATCTGACCCCACCCAATTAATAATTCAGAAAGATTCCGATCCGTTAGACGAATTTTTCAACACAGAAATGAGGACGTGGTAATAACGAAATAACTTAGTCTAACACATGGTTTTGAAGTAAATTAACTAATTTTAATTAAGTAAAACAAGGACATAAAAAAGCAAATTTTCACATATACATTTATAGATTATAGATTTCGGGTATAGATTTAAATATTATTCAAGACAGCCCAATCTGCTCACACACGCTTTCACACAAGTTAATACTTTACCCCTTGTTTTTATTAAATTTTACACATTCCTTTATTGTCACGATATAAACGTCCACTACCGCGTTGCCGGCCGAACACGTGTTTTGTCCTCGATTCACATGTACGTAATTTGTTTTCACTTTTCCACTGTCACAAATTTCTAACTGTGATGAGTTAATGACTTTCTTGGGTCCCGGTCGGTCTTATCGAATTAACTACATTTGTGAAAATTCGACCAACCGGGCCCGAAAACAAAATATAAGCGTCTGTAGCTGTACTTGGTTTCTCGTGCACTGTATGGCGTCTCTGCTTAATGTAGACTGGGAACGATAACGTATCAGGTACTGCTGAGATGATCTCATGCTTTCTACGGAAAGCACTGCCTTGATCTTCGTCGTCGAAGCTTCGTTCCATGCCATGCATGTAGTTTTTAGGAGTGAATATAGCCTACGATCTCAGCTAGGCATTGGCTGACGTCATAAAAGGGGCCGGACTTAAGACATTATTTCCTGCTGTTCCACGACCATGTGCTCGTGGAGTTGCTTGCTTTTAGCCATTTTGAGTTTCACAAACGCGTGGGTCGGCGCCCATGCTTGGTGGACGCATAGGTGCACACTGCCACACTCTCGCATAGTTCTTGGAAAAACTAGGGTGGTAAATTCTTTGCTTACTGATTGCCCAACACTACTACGTTTTACCTTTGTCCCAAACTGTTCAACTTACCATGAGTTCTCTTGTAATGAAATAACGTTGCACAATAATTTTCTGAAATCCCGCACCAAAACTAAATAAATAAAAATGTAAATCCCACACGGTAAAAAATAAAAGGACCCAAAATTGACCCGCTACAATACCCCCTCGATGAGAATTCTGCTGTCCACAACAGAAGAAATCTCATCGATAAACCCCGAAGAGGACCGGTGATGAACTGGTGCCAACAACCCCCTTGTTCTTAATCTACATGGGTACACGACCCCCCTGGCTCAGCGACTATGGACTCATCTGAACGAGATCACTGGACTTCTCCGCAAGAGATCCCAACACCGAGAAATCGAACAGCTAAGTACCACAGCGCACCTCACCTTCTAACATGCTACCCCCCAAAATCCTCAAACCCTGGCTCAGATTATGCCAGATCCTCCACCGATATGTTCCCCCTTGTATGCAAGCTGGGCTGCCTTTAGCAGATACTGGGCTCACCCACACACTCACATTACATGTTGACATAACGCATTGTAAAATTGAAAAATTCTTTTAAAATTTATGAAAAATTTAAAAAAATTCTAAATTCAAAATAATATACTCAAAAAATTCTCTTCCTGGTTTTCTGTTTTCTTTAAAATGACTTAAGTTAAACATTTCTTCTAATCAGAACACATCCTTAATCTAACAGGTAATCACTTATAGTCTAACAGTACAATGCAATACAATCAAACAATAAAAATAAACATGTTAAGTATACACATAATAAAATAATCATTACTCAAAATATTCATTCGCTGGCAGGCGAAAAATCAAGTTTTTTTTTTTTTTCAAAAATTTAGATTTCCAAAAAAATTTTAAAATAAAAAAATATTTAAATTTATGAAGATGCTTCTTTTACATTTAAACATTATTTAAAATTTGGTTTAAATTGATTAAATAAACAAATTAAATTGACTTCCAACTATACAAGCTTAGTATGCATATGACCTCATCAGCTGATCGAAACTAGGTCAAGTCTAAAACCCTTGACCTACATATGTTATGCAGACTTTCTGAAAATACATTCAACATCAGTAATATCCTAACTGGAAACACAAAACAATACAATAAAACATTTGAAATAAACAAAATATTAATATAATAATCAAATTGACATTTAAATTATGTAAAATAAACAATTCTTAGCTTTACATTATTTTCAATTCTATCAAAATTCTGTCACTGGTTTTAAAATAAAAATTTTATCTCTTTATTATAAATCTCTCTCTTTCTTTAACAATCTGATTCTATATTGCTTTGGGTGATGTAAATTATTTGTTCTCCTTTAATTTACTCTTTGATCTGTATACATATATAATCTTTACCCCTTTAACTCTAACTCACAGCTTCAACTACCATGACACCCATCTCTATCAAAATCTCTACTAATCAAGACACTCTCTAACCCCAACTTATCATTAGACTCAAATCGCCACCTTCTCTACATATATAAAAAAAATACTCTCTAACCCTTTGTACATAGGATACGTGTTTCCCCCACCCAAAACTCAATTCCCTTATTTGGCCCCTGGATTCTACCTAAGGCGGCCCCTCCTCACTAAATAGGTACCTATTCCCGTCCCAACATATCATTAAGTTGCGGACTCCCCCAATACACTACCCCCTAATACAAAATTGCCATCCCCAAAAATCTCAATCTCATTACCTTACTACAAATACAACAAAATAACATCATTAATTATAAACATAAATACATCACTCAAAATCTACATAAAGTCTCCATTACTACTGTGTCAACATCAATACTTCTCAAAATTCTACAACATGTATTAACTCAAAACAACATTACATTCTTCATTTCTCCTATTTCTTTAACTTTGACTTCAACTTGGACAGATCTATATGTCCCATAAAATATCCATCACCCAAAACTATCTCTTTTTAACTTGCATAAATTATTATTTTATCTCTCATTTTATCAAATTATTTTTTCCATTACTTTAAAATATCTGTAATACATTAACACTACATTGAACATTGATTTCTTGGAACACCTATAACCAATATACCAGTGACCTGTTATTGCTGATCAGCTGATCTCCCTAACACAATTAAAACACATCTCAAAATCGAACAAATTACATGAAATATATAGATATATTTATTTATCTATCATTACTTCTCACCTCATCTCTGTAACATTTAACACAAAAATATTAGTTTACCTCAAATAATTTATCATTCATTACCAAATTTCCCACTCTCATAAAATAATTTGAATTCATTAAAAAGTTAATGAATCAACATTCAAATAATCAATCAAAATATTTAACCTGTATCAAATTGTTTTAATTAAATTGATTACCAAAAATATAAATTATATAGTCATCGAAACAATTACCATCAGTCAATTACTGTTTTCACAATTCATTCTAATATTTATTGAACTTTCAAATATTTCAATATTATTATTACAACAATCATCTTACGTACATACATTATTTACTTAACATTCCACAATGCACACAAATAAATTCACTATATTTTTATTTACAAACTCTTGTTATTAACTGGTCAGTTTTCCCACACTTCATTGTCCAAATTTGCCATGTCGAAAACCATTAAACACAATGTTTATACTGTCTTTTGTTTTAATAGTTTAACCTCCATCGTCAAAAAGATACCTCACATATTCATAGCATAAACCATTTTTATTTACATCCAATTTATTATTATTATTCTTATTATAAACCATTACCTCTATGTCATTCCTTTTCCCTTTTATTATTTCATAAGACTTGTCACCATTATTTGTTTTTATCCCGCCTCCGTGAATATTTGTTGTTACACCCAGGTAAGTTATTTTCTCATCATATTCCTCCACTACAAGTACACTAATTCTTCCTACAGGTACATATTTATCATCAATATAATCATTGTCTACTACTACACAAGGTATGAATACATTATTTATCATAACTCTCTTAATATCCATCTGCTCTATCAGCTCTACATAACCTCTATTTATCTTGAACCACTCTAACTCTTTCTCTCTCTCATAATCACTTTCATCACAATACCTGTCACAACACCACTGACCTACTTCACTCCATGCAAAGGGCACAACAAACTTACTATACCACTTCCTGGCTTTTCCAGGTTTACAAAAAATTAGGGGACTGCTTGAAGACACCTTGTCTTCCACATAATTAACGGAGGAAACTCTGTCCTCAAAAATCACTACTAGCGGAGTCCTTACTCCACTTACATCATGGGGAAAATTTGCCCTTTGCCACCCTAACCTTTCATCACACTCTCTCTCAATTTCATCAACACTCGCTAACATTTCGTTATTAAATTCTACTTCACCACAAACTTCATCATCACTATTTGTTTTCACTACATCATTCTTAAATAGCTCGTTTTCAACTATTTTATCACTATTATTTATTAATTCATTTTTACAACTGTAACTTACCTTGTTAATTATTTCTTCGCTATTATTAAAGACATTATTACCACTTACCTGTGTTAATTCAACTTCTGTGCTCTCCTTTGATTTCTCTGCCTCTCGTTTACCCATCATTTCTGCCCTTCTGTCCAATTTTTTATCCCACTCATCAAAACGTTTATCAAAATCACTCTTTTTTATCATATTTTCGGACACAGTTTGTAACAGGTTGAATATATCATTCCATGACACCTCTTTTTCTTCCACCCTTACACTATCGTTATCATTAGGCCTATTTTCTGTCTTATTCTCTACCACTGTTATTTCAACTATCTTACCTTTATCACTTGGCATCTCACTATGTTTATTAATTTCTGCGAATATTCCTTCCTCTTGTTCTTCCATTCGTGTTAACCTATTGTCTAAATTGCCCCATTCCTCGTCTGTCATCTCCCCCACAACACCTCGAAATTCTTTCTCCCACTCATCCCACGCAAAATCACTATCATTACTTTGTATTATAGACATTTTTTAAAGTTCGTTTGTATAACACTTTTATATATAAAACTACTATTTTTTTTTATACTCAAACACCTAACACACTGTGAATCACAACACGAACATAACCTACGTAAATATGTGCAATACAATTTTTATACATTCGTCATTACCACATCCTATTTTCTGTGCATTAAAACAGGTCTAGTTCCTATAAAATTTATATACGAACATCCTGGCAGGGTCGTCGCTGTGATGTTACTCACAGTTTCACTTATATTTACTGAATTACACGCATCATGAAATAATACTTACCGCTGCCAGAATTTCACTTACCGTCAAGGTCCCCGTAAAACTTACCTTTTGAAACTGCCCAGGTCGCCACGATATTTTTTCTAAAGGTTAAATATCGAAACCTTTTACACTTTACCTTAATAAAACGGACAATTTAGCAATCTGACCCCACCCAATTAATAATTCAGAAAGATTCCGATCCGTTAGACGAATTTTTCAACACAGAAATGAGGACGTGGTAATAACGAAATAACTTAGTCTAACACATGGTTTTGAAGTAAATTAACTAATTTTAATTAAGTAAAACAAGGACATAAAAAAGCAAATTTTCACATATACATTTATAGATTATAGATTTCGGGTATAGATTTAAATATTATTCAAGACAGCCCAATCTGCTCACACACGCTTTCACACAAGTTAATACTTTACCCCTTGTTTTTATTAAATTTTACACATTCCTTTATTGTCACGATATAAACGTCCACCACTACCGCGTTGCCGGCCGAACACGTGTTTTGTCCCCGATTCACATGTACGTAATTTGTTTTCACTTTTCCACTGTCACAAATTTCTAACTGTGATGAGTTAATGACTTTCTTGGGTCCCGGTCGGTCTTATCGAATTAACTACATTTGTGAAAATTCGACCAACCGGGCCCGAAAACAAAATATAAGCGTCTGTAGCTGTACTTGGTTTCTCGTGCACTGTATGGCGTCTCTGCTTAATGTAGACTGGGAACGATAACGTAACAGGTACTGCTGAGATGATCTCATGCTTTCTACGGAAAGCACTGCCTTGATCTTCGTCGTCGAAGCTTCGTTCCATGCCATGCATGTAGTTTTTAGGAGTGAATATAGCCTACGATCTCAGCTAGGCATTGGCTGACGTCATAAAAGGGGCCGGACTTAAGACATTATTTCCTGCTGTTCCACGACCATGTGCTCGTGGAGTTGCTTGCTTTTAGCCATTTTGAGTTTCACAAACGCGTGGGTCGGCGCCCATGCTTGGTGGACGCATAGGTGCACACTGCCACACTCTCGCATAGTTCTTGGAAAAACTAGGGTGGTAAATTCTTTGCTTACTGATTGCCCAACACTACTACGTTTTACCTTTGTCCCAAACTGTTCAGCTTACCACGAGTTCTCTTGTGATGAAATAAAAAAAAAAAAAAAAAACCTCCGCTCAACAGTCCGTTAAGGACCAAGGCGTACCGCGCGCGGCTTTTGTGTTAGTGTGACGGTGTATGGCTAGTACTACGCGCCACCAGCCGCTAGTTGCGGTATTCACAGCCAGGAGGCGGCGCTGTTATCTCAGCGCCTACTCAGTTTGCCTCACGACGCTGAGTGCACGCCGTACGGAACCTCCGCCGGGAATTGAACCCGGGACCACGAGCGCATCAATCGCCCGCGTTTTACTACGCTACCACTACCTACGTACCACGCCTACGTTTTACCACACTCTCGCATAGTTCTTGGAAAAACTAGGGTGGTAAATTCTTTGCTTACTGATTGCCCAATACTACTACGTTTTACCTTTGTCCCAAACTGTTCAACTTACCATGAGTTCTCTTGTAATGAAATAACGTTGCACAATAATTTTCTGAAATCCCGCACCAAAACTAAATAAATAAAAATGTAAATCCCACATGGTAAAAAATAAAAGGACCCAAAATTGACCCGCTACAGAATGACATGGGTTATGATATATAATGTATGAATGTTTTTAAATTTCTAAGGTGGGTGTGTAAAGTACTGGCAGTAATATACACATGCTTTGTATGTATCCCAACATAGATAAACAGCTATTGTTTCAGTCTGTAAGTAACCACTGGTTCACACTGATAACCACTGAGGCAGAAATAGTGACTCAACCTCTTTTACTATACATCTGTTTCAATATATCTGTTACTGGGAGTGGCATGCAGTTGGCTTCTGTCAAAGGGTACTAGTTTCAAATACACCTTTCATTAGCGGGCACAATTTTTAGAAATGGAATAAATATAAACAAAAATATAAATAAATAATTTAATAAATTAAACAAAACAGGTAAAAATAATTAAGAAAAGGCAACAAACAAAATAAGTGAATAAGTAAGAAAACTTTACTTTAATTTGTATATTAGTGCATCCTCGTGTCACCTAGCTAAAGGAATTTCACATGTTGAAAGCATCATAGAAGTATCTCTGACTTTGCAGCTCATCTAGTAAGCCTTTTTCAATTGATAATAGGGAAAGTTTGGAAAGCCTATTCTCACACTGGGTATTGCACAGACATCTTTTAGGTGTTTAAAACAAGAGAAGGTGCACTCGACAGTGGAAGTGCTCACTGGTATTGTTGATACTATACAACATAATTTATATGTTTCTGGAATGCTTCTTCTGCTGAACATGTTTGTTTCAAGATATCCATCATTTTAGTTGTTTGAAAAGGCTGTAAACTGACACTATTTCGCTCTGCAAATTTCCTAAATTAAATTCTTGGATTTCGTTGTCCATGACATGTCCGTTACTTAACTAAATATAATTAGTTACTGTATGGTCTCCAGATCACTGTATATGATTAAATAAATAATTACCATATTTTATCCACTAAGTGATCTTCTTTTTCTTTTTTAATTACTACATGTTTCAGGGCTTATATCCCCATCTTCAGGTAAAAGCAAAATCTACCCTATTATTAGGGTTTCGTTAAAAATTCACAACGACACAAACACATAACACACTTAAATAAATTAACATTGAACATTAAATCTGTATCGGAACACACTACAAACGAACCAGTGCACTGGCCGAAGTCCAACTTTCAACTGATCCGTACACGCTATTCACGGTTTGTTTTCATAGCTGTGTCATATAGTTTATTTGATTTGAATGATAACTGTTCATTAAGTACCTGATTTTTATTTCTTCTTAAGGCCTTGTATATTTCAAATTCCTCTAAGGCATCCAGTAGTTGACCCTTTTTACCCTATATGTAAAGGTTCCAAATTCTCTTTAAATCCAGTGTATGTATGATTTTCGTTTATTAGATGTTGTGCGTAATGCGATACATTAGTATTGGGGAACTTCTTAGGTAAATGTTCTTTAAATCTCTCGGAAAATTTTCTCCCCATCTGGCCTATATAGATTTTATTGCATTCATTACACCGGATCCTATAAACGCCGGAACAATCCTCTAGTAATGCTGTGGTATTAGGCTTAAGTATATTTGTTAATTTGCTCGTGGTCCTGAATGAGACAATAATCCCTAGCTTTTTTAATTCATTATGTAGTGTATTAGGTAGTATGTTTGTATATCTAGCAGAAACATATTGGGTTTTATCTTTAACTTTGTCCGATCGTTTTAATTTATTAGCGTGTTTATATATTATTTTATCAACGATTTTACTATTGTAACCATTCACTATCGCTATATGTTTTATTATATTAATTTCATCGTTATAGTCTTCTATGTCCATCGGTATATTTGTCAATCTATGTGCCAGTGCGTTAAAAGTTGCCATTTTATGTGTATAAGGATGATTGGAACTAGCATGTATGGCTATATCAGTTGTCGTTGGCTTTCTATATATTTTAAAGCTAAGGAGGTTATTACGTTTATATGTGGTTACGTCCAGGAAATTCAACATATTGTTATGTTCTACTTCCATAGTGAATTTAATATTACTGTTTATGCCGTTCAAAAAAGTAAGCAATCCGTCTATCTGTCTAAGAGGACCACCAAAAATTAAAAATGTGTCATCTACGTACCGTATGTACGAGATGATTTTATTGTATAACTTGTTTTTGTCAGATAGTATATACTTGTTCTCATAATGATTCATGTAAATCTCCGCTAAAATTCCACTCACCGGTGAACCCATGGCCAGCCCATTTTCCTGGATAAAAAACTTATTGTCGTGTGTAACTATGTATATCGAAGTTGATCAAGCAAAAGTGGTCTATAAATATAAAAACCTTAAAACCAAGATATTGAAAGCAAACCTCAATATCAGGTTTATCAAGAGATGTTTGAGACACGACATAACGCCTAAATTTGCTGTTATAAAAATAAGAAACACGTCAATAGCATCATCTAACACTAAAATTAAAGCACAGAAAGTTTGGCTTAAGGAAGAAATTAAGGCTGTGTCATATAGTTTATTTGATTTGAATGATAACTGTTCATTAAGTACCTGATTTTTATTTATTCTTAAGGCCTTGTATATTTCAAATTCCTCTAAGGCCTTAAGAAGAAATAAAAATCAGGTAAGCCCTGAAACATGTAGTAATTAAAAAAGAAAAAGAAGATCACTTAGTGGATAAAATAAGGTATTTAATCATATACAGTGATCTGGAGACCATACAGTAACTATGTATATCGAAGTTGATCAAGCAAAAGTGGTCTATAAATATAAAAACCTTAAAACCAAGATATTGAAAGCAAACCTCAATATCAGGTTTATCAAGAGATGTTTGAGACACGACATAACGCCTAAATTTGCTATTATAAAAATAAGAAACACGTCAATAGCATCATCTAACACTAAAATTAAAGCACAGAAAGTTTGGCTTAAGGAAGAAATTAAGGCTTTGTACAAAAAGAAAAATTATCTGAACAAGTTGTTATTTAATGCGCATTTGAAGGTCCTGAACTTGATACACCCGATCATAATTAACGAAGTTTTAGAAGTTATTCACAGACAGATAAGGAACATTGCTATCTCGATTGTATCAAGACACAACAAGAAATATGATAAATTGAACCGCGAGCAAAACAAAGCAGATAACATAATTTGTAAACACAAATTTTATAAGCGTGTAGATAACCTCACGAACATTGAACTATCTAATGAAGAATGTAGTTTATTATCTAAGGGTTTACAACATAATTTATCTGATTATGGAAAAGACATGTTAATAAGAGAAGTTGTAAATGCAGAAGCTGTCATTAAACAAATAAAAAACCAGGAAATTCAGAATGATACACGGGTGGCTATCAACTATAAATTAAATCGTATATTACAGTCGGGTAGGACGCCTAACATGAGACCTAGTAATGAAATTAAAATCGCGAAGAACATAAAATGCAAATTAGAAAATTTTGACGCAATGATAACTAAGGCTGATAAAGGTAGTACAGTAGTTATCATCAATAAAACTGAATACACACAAAAATGCTATGATTTTATAAATGAAAATAATATTAAGACCCTAAATAATGACCCCACCATTAAATATACAAAAGCCATAAACTCAGCGGTGAATAAATGTGTTAATTTATTCGATGCTCAAACTAGACGACGTATCAAAAATATAAATCCGAAAGCGCCTACTTTCAGAGGACTACCAAAGTTACACAAACCTAATATACCAATACATCCTTTAATAAATTATACAACTGTCCCAAGCTATAATGTAGCCAAAAAGCTACAAATAATCATCAAAAACAGCTTAGTAATGGACAACATACATAGCGTAAAAAATACAATAGGATTTATAAACAAAGTTAAAAACATTAAAGTACTGCCTAACCATAAACTGATATCTATGGACATAGTGAATTTGTATACGAACATACCCGTGCTAGAGACGATAAATATTCTCGAGAGACTTTTAATCAAGACAAATGTCTTAAAACAGATACAAATTGATGAACTTACATTTTTATTGAAAATTGTTGTGCAACAGAATTACTTTACACACAACAATAAGTTTTTTATCCAGGAAAATGGGCTGGCCATGGGTTCACCGGTGAGTGGAATTTTAGCGGAGATTTACACGAATCATTATGAGAACAAGTACATACTATCTGACAAAAACAAGTTATACAATAAAATCATCTCGTACACATGGTACGTAGACGACACATTTTTAATTTTTGGTGGTACTCTTAGACAGATAGACGGATTGCTTACTTTTTTGAACGGCATAAACAGTAATATTAAATTCACTGTGGAAGTAGAACATAACAATATGTTGAATTTCCTGGACGTAACCACATATAAACGTAATAACCTCCTTAGCTTTAAAATATATAGAAAGCCAACGACAACTGATATAGCCATACATGCTAGTTCCAATCATCCTTATACACATAAAATGGCAACTTTTAACGCACTGGCACATAGATTGACAAATATACCGATGGACATAGAAGACTATAACGATGAAATTAATATAATAAAACATATAGCGATAGTGAATGGTTACAATAGTAAAATCATTGATAAAATAATATATAAACATGCTAATAAATTAAAACAATCGGACAAAGTTAAAGATAAAACCCAATATGTTTCTGCTAGATATACAAACATACTACCTAATACACTACATAATGAATTAAAAAAGCTAGGGATTATTGTCTCATTCAGGACCACGAACAAATTAACAAATATACTTAAGCCTAATACCACAGCATTACTAGTGGATTGTTCCGGCATTTATAGGATCCGGTGTAATGAATGCGATAAAATCTATATAGGCCAGACGGGGAGAAAATTTTCCGAGAGATTTAAAGAACATTTACCTAAGAAGTTCCCCAATACTAATGTATCGCATTACGCACAACATCTAATAAACGAAAATCATACATACACTGGATTTAAAGAGAATTTGGAACCTTTACATATAGGTAAAAAGGGTCAACTACTGGATGCCTTAGAGGAATTTGAAATATACAAGGCCTTAAGCAGAAATAAAAATCAGGTACTTAATGAACAGTTATCATTCAAATCAAATAAACTATATGACACAGCTATGAAAACAAACCGTGAATAGCGTGTACGGATCAGTTGAAAGTCGGACTTCGGCCAGTGCACTGGTTCGTTTGTAGCATGTTCCAATACAGATTTAACGTTCAATGTTAATTTATTTAAGTGTGTTATGTTTTTGTGTCGTTGTGAATTTTTAACGAAACCCTAATAATAGGGTAGATTTTGCTTTTACCTGAAGATGGGGATATAAGCCCTGAAACATGTAGTAATTAAAAAAGAAAAAGAAGATTACTTAGTGGATAAAATAAGGTAATTATTTATTTAATTAATAAATATAATTATTTCACTACGACTCGGAACACAAAACTTTTTATGTAAAAACCTCTGAAGAAGCTTTTTAAAAGTGAAAACTGGTTCAGGTTATAAGGTAAAACTTTTACGTTTTTACCCATAAAAAGTTTTGTTTTCCTAAAAAAAAAAAAAAACACTGACAAAAAGAAGTTATAAGAAAATTGGGCTTTGAAGCACAGAAATTTGTTTGAATCTAACAGTTCAAGAAAGTGCAGCTAATCGAGGTCCTGAAATCTCACCTCCATTTATCTAATCATAGTTTAAATAATTTTACTGTAGGGATGCATATATTTGCTTTTTGGATTTAATGAGCATCTTCAGAACATCTCTCCTTAGTAGTTTCCAACTTATTGTCTTCTAATTCTTTATACAACTTCAAAATTGTCCCTAGAATCTCTGAGGTGATAGCAGTCTCTTTTCTATTCTTGATATATTGTTTCAAGTCAGACGTTTTGGTTTGAAGAATGTTGAATAGAGTGTCAGTGACTCAAAAAATATGGCTGACTGAAAACTTAAAGTAAAATGCAAAATCGAAATCCTTCAGTCATTCAAAAACACAGCATTTAGCAGTTATGAAAGAGTCAGGGTCCCTTGGTTCAGATTCGGATTAAAATTGAGACCAAGGAATGGTGTGTGATCATAATTTTTGCTTAAAATGATGTCACCATTGCGTATATGGTGAATAGTCACTATGGTAAATATTTTCTTGTAATATACTGTTATGACAGTCTCGCTGATCGTCATATGGTACAGTGGAAAACAAATACAGACACCAGTGAAATCACAAATCAACAGCTTTAATTAATCACAAATAACAATTTATAATCAACATCATTCTCCTGTACAGTAATTCTAGTTAAATTTGTCCACACGCAATAATAATGTCAAGTATTACAGTTCCACACTAAATATAACACAATAACACTTCACCGCAATACTTCGAACTGCACTTGAATAAATCACCACTTGCAACTGACTTCTAAGCGGCAGCTGTCGCCTATGTATAGCCTGCAGGGTTCCAGACCAATGTTCCATAACATGCGTCCTTAACAAGCACATGAAAATTAGAGTATACTTGAGTGCAGCCTTGGCAGAAACATGTACCTGCTCAGCTAGCCTAGAAATGGGTAGAACGACACTCACAACTGTTCCATATAGTTCCATCGTTACAATACAGTATGTGGAGTTATAATGCAAGCCTTCTCTATCTCTCCCCCCTCTCTCTCTGTAATGATATCAACTTGTCAATTAATTTCATATAAACCTCTTATAAAGATTTATAATCAGACCTCATCATTTACTTCCAAAGTGACCTTGGCTTTATTATTTCCAAAGTAGTACAGATAATTTAACATACAGAAAATACATTTTATTGTTTAGAACAAAGCCTTTTCCCACTTTTGTCCTTTCATCCTTCACTTCCAAAACAGTTCTACTCAGTTTCTCACTATATAATTAGTGATTCAGGCTCTCCTAGTGACAGGCTGCTACTACTTTGAGTTTTTGTAGATAGCAGGGAGTGTTCCATTTAGTAAATACTTAGTTCGCCTGTTGGTCCTTGTTCTAGTAATGTGTCCTGACCCATTCATCTCTTAGTAATGTACTATTAAATTGGTCACTTGAACTACATCGTTTACTAAATAATTCTGCAGTTTTTTTTTTTTTTTTTTGTTCAATAGACCTACACATTTTAATTTTCTTGGCTTTAATGTTTCACCTATTCTGTGACGAGGCATTGTCAAGCTACTGAGGATGGGTCATTATAAAAAGGGTTAAACACTTGGTACTGAGAGAAATAAAATGTGTGATAAACACATTTTTTTTAATTGTAATTATAATAAATTATAATTAAATATAATTATTAATAATTAATAAACAAGAAAGTTGTTATTAACACAAAAGTTTACAAGCAAAATTACATAGTGTATATATTACTTTTTTATTTTAGTATTTGAACTGTTCAGTGACAAGCATCTCAACTCTCAGTAATTTGCTTTATTAATTTAATTTTTATAAATTTTAAACCCACACTCGATTGACTCTATAAGTTTCCATAATTTTGAAAAGTAATGTACTGAGTATATATAGAAAAACTATGAACTATATTTTCAAGTAATTTAGATGTTATTAAGTATGGTCAGTATTAGTAGATAGATAAATAATATATTAGTACGGATGTAATGGAAAATTATAGTATAGTAGTATTTATAGCTGTAGCAATAAAATTTATCTATAAATGAAAATGATTGGTGAAGGGGAGGGGATAATTTTTTATATGTGTACTACGTTATCGGCAACAAAGAAGTAGTTTGTTGATAAAATTCCTTCACGGGCTGTTTGGCTGTAGTCCAATGTTTTCTGCAAAACCAGACGTTTCGGAAGTGCCATCGACTGCCATCATCAGTGAAAATCGAGTGCGCTAACGTGAGGTGGTATATGTTAGTGACCACAATTCTGTGCTTGAGGCTGAAGATAGAAGTAGTTTCTGTGGAAATATTTCATTTCTAAAATGATTTTAAATATAAATCTTAAAACATGGAAGTCATGTATGGTTCTCCATACCGATATTTTATTTATTTGCATCGAATAGTATTATTGTTTAATTATTGTTCTATCCAGATCAAATTATGTGTATGGAGTTCTGGAAAAATTAGACAGGCATAAAGTTTTGTTTGTTTATTGTAAACTGTATTATGTTTGGAAGTATCCCAAAGTAAATTTAACATTAATCATGTCAATCAATGAGGCCAGTCCAGTTTTATAAGGCTAGGAGAATCCTTGAAATGTTTGGACCATCACTAGGTCATGACGGATCAAATCATCAAACTTCAGTTTGCTGTGAAAAACTGACAGATTTGAGTAGTCACTTGATAAAGGATGGTGTTGTAAAAACAACAATTCTTTCAGAATTATTTTATGGCCCTGTCAGTCTGGAAATAACTATCACTCGTTTAGACCTTCAGCAGATTTAAACTTTTCTTATTCGTGTTAGCAATACATCATGTAAAACTGCTAGAAGTATGGAATACAAAGACAAGTCGAGGATTGTACATTTTTAGGTTAGGTACACTTTACAAAACCTTTTCATCAGATGTTCAAAAGAGCAAGCGTGTAATTGTTGTTTTTCTTTTTTTTAGAAGTCCGTTAGTAAGGTTTCTCAGCAACAGCAACTGGATGTCAAAGTTTGCTTCTAGGATATGTTTTATAAAGTAGTGGAAAATTGCTACTTGAACACAATACACTTGCACACAACATTCCAGAAGTCTGTTCTAAAAACAATTATAATCAACCAGCTGTTTCAACAGTACCTACTAATAATGCAGCATGGCAACATTTAAACCATTTTTGTTGGTCTGAACGTTTGTTTCAAGCTGAGTATACCAAATATGTTTGTAATAGGTTTATAATTTAAGATGTGAAGTATATGAAGCCATTACTAGTACCTGCTCATTAGACAAGAAATTATAACTATAATTTCCATTAATTTTGTTAACGTTCTTTACCATTCATTATTTAGTTATTTTTTTAATATCAGGAAAAGTTCTGATGAAATTTCTGTACGTGTCATTTTTGGTCTCTCTCTCCCCCCCCTCATTTTTATTTATTGAAAAAACATAAAAAACTGACACTCCTCTGTATGTGTCCACATTGCATAAAATTAAAAAAAATTAATCCAAGAAATTAAAAAAAAACTTGTAAACTCTGAAAACATTTGTTCTAATACAGAATTCAAATTAAATAAAGAAAAAAGGAATTGTGTGCTGCTAGTGTGTGTGTGTGTGTGTGTGTGTGTTTTAATGGAGACATCTTCCCCCTTGCTCCTCAACCCCTTTCAGAAAGTGAACAGACAGAACAATACCTGACCTGCAAATGGTCTTGAAACATACTTGTGATCTTGCAAAAGAGGATCAATCCTCTGTGTGTGTTTAATGATAATTAGTTAACCAATGGACATGTCATGGACAACAAAATCCAACAATTTACAAATGAATAATGAAAACGCAAAGATTAAAAACTAATAAGAAATCATTCAATAGACATAAAGAAACAAAATAGTAAAATTTATTAATGAATCAAAGGAATTCAGAAATTCAACTGATAATTACACATTAGTACATAGTGTCACGAATTTCACAATTCCACAAAATTTTTAACTATTGGATAGTGAACACTGGATTTCAATATAGTAAGTGTACACATATTAATGTAGGTTGTTTCACAAAAAGTGAATGGAAAAGAAAAGAATACACAATTTCAACTTTTTTAAACTGAAAACAAGAAATTCTTTACAGTTAGTGTAACGTATTGTGTTACTGTAAGACACAGCAGTTCTGTTAATGTGCTAATTAAGATGCATTAAATGTATAAATAAAGCTAAATGACCGAATAAGATATTCTTAGATGTAGTGTAGTAATTCAGGTTAGGTCTAATTGCTCATTAGACTTTGTCTAAATTTTAAAGATGTTTAGGACCGACCATTAAAAACATTGTTTGAGATATGAGTAGGGAGTAGATGTATTAATATAATGTTACCCAACAAGATCAGGAACAATTATGTATATTAAATTAAGTAGTTAGTGGACTTAAAAACCTGCAGTAGAAACTCCAGTTTTTATAAAATAAATAGGGAGAGAATTGAAGATTTCTTGTTTGGAAATG
Source organism: Magicicada septendecula (assembly GCA_034769895.1). Lineage (NCBI taxonomy): Eukaryota > Metazoa > Arthropoda > Insecta > Hemiptera > Cicadidae > Magicicada > Magicicada septendecula. Next base: position 187,427,475 of record CM068375.1, read on the forward strand.
TTATATCTGTTTTCTTCACAAGTAACTAAAATGTTGTTAATGGCCTTTTTTTAAGAGTATGAAAATACAATAGATACTGTACTTGAAACAAGGTGAATTTTATTGGTACATACTAAAGTATAGAGTCCTATTTGTTTCTATTCATTAACAAAGGTCTGTACTGTAATAATTTTTGTGTAATATACAAGCATTCTTTAATATGTTTACGAGATTCTCCTATTTTATTTGCATTATTTCAGACCGTAGTAACATTAAATTCCACTGTAACCCATTATTAATACTTAATCATTTGTGTGTTAACAGAAACTGCACACTGCTTTTTATTGCATTATGTTGAAAAAAGGATTTGAATGTACTTGTTTGGTTATATGTTAGATTGTACTTGGCTATAGGTTCTAAATTGGAAAACGTAGACACAACCTCCAAAAATCATCTCTGTACCGTAATTATGTGCGATAAATGGAAATTAATTTCTGTACTTCCAGTAAATACAGACTTTTAATAAAATATGTATCAATTAACCCCAATAAAATATGTACCAATAACGTACTAGGTTATACGTTCTAAATTGGAAATAGGTTTTAATTCCGGTACTTCAAATAAATACAGCCTTTTAATGTACACTAACTAAGGAAATGTTTGTTAAGTCTAATTAATTTTAAAAATCTAAAAGGTTGTTCCATTGTTAAACGTAGACACAACCTCCAAAAATCGTCTCTGTACCGTAATTATGTGCGGTAAATGGAAACTAATTTCTGTACTTCCAATAAATACATCTTTTTAATGTACACTAACAAAGTAAATTTTATTTAAGTTACATTGTCGTACATAACCTCCATAATCTGCCATTAGTTACTTGCGAATAATACACATCCAGTAGAAATCTGGACACGTAAAATAAGTACAAGCGAGGAGACGGAAGTTTGAGTTTGCCGTACCATCGTAAGCTAGATCCCGCGTTTGTACTTATTTCGGTGTCCGATGTGTACTACAACTGTTTTCTTCACAAGTAACTAATGCCAGGTTATGGAGGTTATGTACGACAATGTAACTTAAATAAAATTTACTTTGTTAGTGTACGATAAAAGGGTGTATTTATTGGAAGTACAGAAATTAGTTTCCATTTATCGCATATAATTATGGTACAGAGACGATTTTGGAAGGTTGTGTCTACTTTTAATTATCTGACTTAACCTTTTAGATTTTTAAAATTAATTAGACTTAACAAACATTTCCTTAGTTAGTGTACATTCAAAGGCTGTATTTATTGTATGGATAAAAGGCTGTATATACATTAAAGGTTGTATTTATTCGAAGTACCGGAATTAAAACCTACTTACAATTTAGAACACAGTACAATCTCACGTAGGCCTATAACCAAACAAGTACATTAAAATCCTTTTTTCAACATAATGCAATAAAAAGCAATGTGCAGTTTCTGTTAACACGCAAATGATTAAGTATTAATAATGGGTTAGAGTGGAATTTAATGTTACTACGGTCTGAATTTAAGACAAAAAATAAACATAATCTGTGTTTATCAACACAAGTGATACACAAGTCAATTGTAAAAAAGGTAAACAAAAATATGTCTAAGAACATAACCAATTATAAGTGAGAGACCTGCTTCTAAAACGGCTTAAGTAGTGCAAAGTTTTTTTCTTGCTTTCATTTGAGCATACTGGTCAATAACATCTGACTGATAAATTAATACTGTTAGCCAATTCATTTTTAATAGCTAAAATTGTCAAATTATTAAGCCTTTCTTGGTAGGTAGTGCTTCTCTGCCAAGTTTTCAGTGAATACGCTAACCTGCTGAAAGATTTTTCAAGAGACGAAACTGTAACTGGAATACTGTAGTACAGGAAAGCCTATAGGCAAGACAGAAGTTCACAAATACAGCTTGAAGGTTTTTGTCATAAGGTTTTTGGAGTAGGCTTAGCAGATTCTTTTCTGATTCAAACTCTGTTTTATAAATGTTCTTCAAGTGTAATATTTCTTCAAATAGATCCATTGCCAATTCCTTTTTAAACTTGCTAATGAGAACTTTTAGTTTCAATTCTAATTCATCATTTTCCATGTCCGTAAAGTTCAATACTGGTGCAAACAAGTCACGAATTGAACTAATTGCAGTGAATCGTGTTTTTATGTTGCCCATTACAAACTCTAATACTGGGTACATGACTGAGGTTTTAAATTTATTTTCTTGATCTTTGTTTACTGAAAAATCACTATTGGATTGATCTGTACTTTTTTTCCACCTTTTGGGAGATTCAGGAGGAACTTTTATTAGTTCTTTTGCAATTAAGTTTGGTTCTTCAATTATGCTGTCTGGATTATCACGCAACAATTTCAATTCTGTCAGCAAATCTTCCACTAGTGTTATTTGAACATTGAGTGTGATTCCTTTGCTTTGAATAACAACATTTTTTTAGTCAATACATGAAAGCACTTTGAACCAAAAAGATGCCAACATTAAGCTCTTTGTGGAATTGAAATATTTCTTAAGCCCTAATATGATGTTGTAGGCAGAGGGAGTTAGACTAGAAGACATCTCTTCTAAAATATATCCAACAATTTAAGTACTCCTGGGTAGTGCTTAACTATCGGTTTGACAGCTTGGATCCTCTCACTTCATCTTGTTTCAGGGAAGCTCTGCAGTGATAAAGGAATGTGCTTTTCCAAAACTTCCCGACATGCAGGGATGCTAGAGAAAAATGAGTAAAGACTTGCAACATGCCCAAAAAATGACATCACATCTGCATTGAGTTTTGCAGCATTAACACCCACATGTTTCAAGGAATGCGCCCCACATGGTAAAAATATTATGGATTCGTTCTTTTCAAGAATTCTACTTCCAATTTAGAACCCAGTACAATCTAACGTATAACCAAACAAGTATACACACCGGTACCAATTGTAACGTGTCTAAAATTGGGTTATTTTATTTATTACAGTATGGGGCATTTGCATTTTATTTATTTCATTTTGTGTGGGATTTTATAAATTTATTGTGAAAGTTTTATTATACGGCGAACGTTATTTCCATTACGACAGAACACATGGCAAGTGGAACAGTGTTGAAACAAAGCAGAGACGCAGTTTCTGTTGAGTAACTCTGTAAGGAATTCGCGCCACCCTAATTTTCTCAGAAATGTGCACATGTGTGACCACGCGCGTACTCAAAATCTCAAGCATGCGCGCTGCTAGTGACGCCGTGAAAACTCCAACGTCGAGGCCAAAAAATGGCGCTGGAACGAACAGTTTGTAGCAGCAACCAGCCAGCTACAGGAAATGTCGTTAAGCCACGCCTACTGCTAGTGACATCAGTGTAGCAGAGGCAAATATCGTCCCCGGTTACCACACATATAACGACTATGTTGCATGCATAGAAGGAATACGCCACAACAAATTAAGCATGAACAGCGACTAAAACCTGTTGGCCGTGAATGCGCATTTCCTCCCGCTCAACCAAGCACACTTCCCAGTTACGCTATAGGTGCCGGCCGGCACGGAGCTAAGTAAGCTCTCTACAAAGTTTTTTTTTGTTTTTCCAGTAAGAGGTGTAACTACAGTAAATTTTCAGATGACCGCGGTCGAGTTGCAAAAGTAGAAGAGATAATTTGATACCTTCGGACAGTAACCAACCAGTAATTTACAGAAACGATGAGTGCGCGCGCGAACACGTGGCCGGCGGTTTAAGAGTAAGGGCTGGGGGGTTTATTGTAAAATGTTAAGGGGTGTGTTTGAGTGAGTGTTTAAAATATGCAGGCTGGGCTCTGTCTGTATGTCTGTATGAGTATAAGGTAAGATGTTAGAATAAGTTCATAATTATATTGTTGTGATCAGGGAGTGGATCACCGAAAAGCATTAGGCATGTATTTCAAAGTTTTAATTATGGAGAAGGAATCTTTTTAATGTTAACAAAGTTCAAAAATAAAAAATTAAATTTTAATTCTCTTCAGAATGAGTTGTGTCAGTGCTTTGTTTAACCTGTAAACCATGTTTGTATCTAACGTATTTGTGATCGGATCCTGGAACCTGGCAGAAGAGATCGTGGAGGTAGGTGAAAATTAAATTGTATTTGGTATTTAATAAATGTTCTCAATTATAGACCATAACACAATCTGCGAGCTTGACCTTGACGACAGCTGGCAAGGACAATAGCTAATAGTCAACTTAAAAAATATCGTGCCGTTACTCTATAGGTGACTATTTGCATTACTTTATACCGGATCATATTTTAATAGTTTGCGCTCATTTATAACAAATCTTTGGTATACTTAAATTTATACATTTTCTGAGTAGTAGTTAATACTAAAGCTGGAAATTATTAATGTAATTGTAAATTTCTTCAAAGAGGCATCGAATAAGTACGCGAGCGAAAGCATTTTTTCATCCAGCGGAGAACGTTTTTTCCAAAGCGATGACCTATGCTTTTTTTTTGCTTAACCGTTTTCTGAAAGTCCAAGTAAAATTTTAAGATCACAATCCGAGAAAGTGTTGAGGAAAGGTTTCGAGATATCAAGGATGTAAGCAGAGCGTAGCGGAGCATTAACAGAAAAGACGGGAGCTTTGTTGTGCTTATGTATACATGGTGTGCTGGGGTTTGTCAGCTTGTGTTATAATATTAAACACACACACACACACACACATATATATTGTTTTCTTATATGCCTATTTCATTGAATCAGTATTGTTTAAAATCGTAAAACAAAATTTATAGTTTATAAACAACGTTGACTATACTGAACAAGTATGAGTCGACGAAATATCCATTGAAAAAAGAAAATAAAATAAATACGAAAAAATTCGTATAGTTTTTTCATTGTTTAATATTTCAAAGATCAAAATACTCCGATATGAAAACATGAGAGGTCTCACACACACACACACACACGGGCGCGCGCGGACGCAACACATAATTCAAAGAATAGGCCAATCTATTGCATACTGAAAATGTAAAACACGTTTTGAAATAAAGTAAATACAAACTAATATCCTAAACATCGTAAATATAACTTACCATAATGTCCAGGACACTCGGTACTTTGTTTTTATGAGCTTCTGTTGTTTCCAACAAACACTCGATTTCCTTGTACTATTTTTCATAAAAAATGCATTAAAGTAAACAATGCATACAAGTTATTTACATATAACGATGTCTAAATACACGTTTGTCATAATAGTTACAGGGTAAATTAATACAGTAAATAAAATTGGAAATATAATAGACGCACTACTAAAATGCACTATCTAAATTATTACGACTGATGTCTACTGAACTTCCTTTCAGTCAGAAAACATTTCGATATCGCACATATCTGCGTTGGAATCTGTTTCCGGCTCACAATCACTGTCACTATCACTATCTAATGAAATCACAAACCTATCGGTTTCTTCGTCAATAATTATGTCTCTTTCACAGTATGCCCTCTCTAATCTTTTAACTCTATCACACAGAGGTTTCCAGTCATCTTTGGACAGTTCAGCAAATTTTCGTTCACACAAGGCAATTACATCATTCATTTTAAATGTAGTATTGTTTTGCAACATGCCCTTTCACGATAGACCATATCATCTCGATCGGGTTTAAATCGGGATGATATGGCGGAAGTCGCAGTGTCGTATGACCATGTGCTTTCAGTAGCTCGTCAACTACGTACGTTTTCTTGTTACTCTGGTGTTTTTTTATAAGCATTAAAAGTTCAGGCTTCAACATATTTGTCGAAAATGGGACACTGTTATCCTCTAACCATTTTATCATATCCTCCTTTTTGGAATTCGAGGTGGGTGCCTTATGTATCTGCACATTGTGATAGGCTGCATTATCCATTACAATAACACATTAAGGAGGTAGGTTGGGAAGAAGTTTCCCTTGCAGCCATTTTATGTAATTGTCTTTATTCATTTGGTCATGGTAATCGCCACTCTTTCTTCCAGCCTTCCACATTAAAAGACAATTCGGTATGCAACCCATTTCGCCTCCAGCGCTGATAATTATCAGCCTTTCACCTTTAGATACTGGCCGGTGTATACATTTTGCACTGTCGTCTCTCCACGATTTAGGTGACACATGACTAGAGAGAATATATGACTCGTCCACATAAACAATTGGTCTTTTCTCTTCCCTGTGCTTAATGAGACATTTTAAATAGTGAATACGCTTTTGGCGTAAGTTACTCTTTTCAATAAAAACTTTCCTATTACTTGGGGTAGATTTCCACTTAAAACCCAGCGATTTCAAAATGACTCTTAAACTACGGTCGCAACCTTTAAAATTAATCTTGTCTTCAAGTTTTTTCCTAATTATATCTGCAGTTGGAAGTTTCCGTTCAGCCACACACACTTCATGAACAGTTCTACGAACAACGCATTTATCAAAATCGTCGATACCAGTAACGGGTTTGTCCCTTTTATATTTCTTTGGAGTCGAAAATGAACATGTTGGACTACCATCCTCACACATTTTCTTGGCTTCTTGCAATATTGTCTGAACTACCGTCCTTGAAACTCCACATGCGGCTGCTGTTCTCTCTTGGCATTTTTGAATGGGTACAATAAAGCCGTCGTTACATTTTCCAGTTTTCATTATTGCTTGTGCTTCTTTTTTCATGAAATCATAAACGTTTTTTATTATTTCCCTGCTCTGACTATGTAGTTTCTTGCCTTTTAATTTTGATACAAACTCTGACATATTTGCCAAAATTGCGAAGCACAAACACAAACAATATAATACACAATTGAAGATTCACTACACTAACAAGACGCACCAACGAGTATAAACAAAGTGGTACAACACAGTTTACGCAATACACTTCGAGGCGTAGCCGTATACTGAAGTAAAAAAATCCAATAATTTGCAAGCCGTTGACAGCGGATGTTTTCAGTTCCAACTGCTTACAACCCGTCCTTCCTCATCCCGCCTGTCGGAACTGTTTCAAGGTCAAGCTCGCAGATTGGTACCGGTGTGTATACATTAAAATCCTTTTTTCAACATAATGCAATAAAAAGCAATGTGCAGTTTCTGTTAACACGCAAATGATTAAGTATTAATAATGGGTTAGAGTGGAATTTAATGTTACTATGGTCTGAATTAATGCAAATAAAATTGGAGAATCTCATAAACATATTAAAGAATGCTTGTATATTACACACAAAGTTATTACAGTTCGGACCTTTGTTAATGAATAGAAACAAATGGGACTCTATACTTTAGTATGTGCCAATAAAATTCACTTTTTTCAGATACCGATATCTATTATTTTTTTCATACTCTTAAAAAAAGGTCATAAACAACATACATTATGAGAAAACGTGATTACAAATCATAACCAGCCATTAGTTACTTGTGAAGAAAATAGAGCTAACATTTGCAAACATGAAATCTTCAATTCTCTCCCTATTTGTTTTGTAAAAACTGGAGTTTCTGCTGCAGGTTTTAAGTCCACTAACTACTTCATTAAATATTCCTGTATCTTGTTGGGTATAACATTATATTAATACATCTGCTTCCTACTCATATGTGCAAACAATGTTTCTAAATTACAGTCCTAAAATCTGTATCAACACTTTATATCTTTAAAATTTAGACAAAGTCTAATGAGCAATTTGGCCTAACCTGAATTTACATGACCTGGCTCAGAACAACTTTATTTTGCCAAATACAAAGATAAAGACCGGTTGCAATTTCTTCAGGGCTCACACCTGCTGCCAGGCTTAGTTCTATAACATGATAAGGAAGTAAGAAATCAGCCCGAACATGCAACCACTGTGGGAAGGCTTTTACACCATTACCAAGAAGATTAATGATGTGGATGCATTTATCCACAGTTACTTTGCCCTTTTTTACATTTTATCAACTTGTGTTCCCAGAGTTACAGTATTCTGAATTGTTCTTAAAATTTCCATTTAGGATTAGACCCATCCATACTTATCTGTAGCACAGATGCAGATTTATTCCTAGTAGAGTTATCTTCGAATCCCTTAAAAAAACCTTAAAGATTACTTTAGAATAGGAAGTCAAAGAAACACAGAATTTAAGTAGCAAGTTTCCACTACTTTGTAAAACATCCTAGAAACAAACTGTGACATCCAGTAACTGTTGCTGAGAAACCTTACTAAGGGGCTTATGAAAAAAAATTACAAGCTTGCTCTTTTGAACATCTGATGAAAAGTTTTTGTAAAGTGTACCTAACATAAAAACGTACAATGTTCGATTTGTCCTTGTGTTCCATACTTCCATTAACCTTAATTAATGTGTGTATTTATTGTATGGATAAAAGGCCGTATATAACATTAACGGCTGTATTTATTCGAAGTACCTGAATTCACTTCAAATTTATAACCTAGTACAATCTAATGTATAACCACACAAGTACATTAAAATCCTTTTTTCAATTTCAAGAGGAGTGTGAGTTTTTTAGTTTCAAAGGATAAAGAAAACACTTGTTTACAATTACCTCTAAGATGTCAAGGGTAATTGTAAATTGAATTATAGAGCTGTATTTATTATTTATATTTAAACAAGTTTTTGTACGCAACATAGTAACAAAGGTTGAAATATTTGCAGTTATTTCAATTTTAAAACGTATACACAATTTTTAATCAATCAAAATGTTTCAATCCATTTTCCGTTTACAATTACCTCACCTAACCGCAAATGTATGGTGTGTCTCTATCTTCAGTTAGCACTTTTAATTTTAATTGCTATGAAAATAAATTGAAATAACGTATGTATGAAAAAGAAACGTTAATTTTAGTAGACTTTAAAAGACTTAATACAGGGAGTCTTTAAATTTGTTTTAAAGTTTTTTCCTAAAGCTCGTGAATTTTGCTTAGAATAGCCAAAGACCCAATGCCATTTGTACACCACGTGGTAAAATTGACTGAAATTGTTGTGTTGTTACAATGGCGTACGCGCGAATGGTTGTGAGGCTTGTTCGCGTGTTTCGTTACATTTTTAATCAGTGTTGTGTTGTGAGTTTTACATTAATTTAATTAAGAATGATTAGCTATGATGAACTGTTGAGTGTTATTAGTACAGAAGAGGATGCAATTTCTTTTCTTCAAGAAAAAGGTTTGGTTCACAATCCTCGTCAATGTGAACAAGGACATGACTTGGGCAGCAACAGCGTTAGTGTTGCAATAAGAGGACTTGCCGTGAGTATAAGGTAGTTCGCAAGGGCACATTTTTAGAGGGGTCCAAATTACCGGTGGGAAAAATAATAAAATTTATTTATTTCTGGTATGAAGGGCGTAGTAGTGTGAAAAACAGTAAAAATCAACTGGAAATCGGCATCAACACACACACAGAGTGGACGGCTTACTTAAGATATATCTGTGCCGTAGACATCATGAGAAACCCATGGAAAATTGGAGGACCGAATTTAACAGTTGAAATTGACGAGAGTGTGTTTGCCAAGAGAAAAAATAATGTTGGCCGGGTGTATCCACAACAATGGGTATTTGGTGGAAACTGCTGAGAAAAGAAGGAATGCTTCTTGTGTCATGTCGAAGATCGGTCAGCAGCTACCCTCCTACCTCTCATAGTGGGAAATATTGAACCAGGGTCTACTATAATGTCAGATGAGTGGCGTTCGTACCGTCAAATTGTTAATTTGCCACAACAGTACAGTCATTTGACTGTAAACCATAGTTATAACTTTGTGGATCCTGAAATGGGAGCGCATACACAAGGCGTAGAAAGCATGTGGCAGTCCTGTAAACGCTGAAACATGATTGAATGTGGTACGAGAAGGGAACACTATTTAAGTGAGTTCATGTGGCGAACAAGAAATAGAAATGAGGATTTGTTCCAGAAAATGCTGGAAACCATCAACAAATATGAGGCCCCTCTTTACTAAAAACAAATATGATTTTGGTAAGTATGTTCTATTTAGAATACGTATTTCATAATGATATTGACTTTGAAATCACGTGCTTAGTTTAATTATTCATTGCTCAAGCTTAATCCAATACCATTTTCAAGGGTTTCAAGTACTCTGTAAAAGTATTTCGTTTCCTTATTGAACACAGTACATGACACATTAAAAGTATTCAGTACTTAAAAGTAGGTTAGGTTACATTATTATTCTAAATAACTTCACAACAGCTGTAACAAAGTTAATTATAAAATAATAATCATTTTGTATATTTTCTTTTACAAGTGGATATTAAGCCAAAAAGCTGATATCATATAAAGTGTAATAATCATGTTCAGTGTATTATTATGTTTAATATCATAGGTTACAGATTAAACTAACATTATACTCACGAGGTATAATTGTACTGATTTCACCTGTAAAAGAACGGTTGGCTGAAAATAAGACACAATTGTAACACATATCACAACCTGTGTGTTTTGGTGGACGCGTCAATAATCTGTAAACCCTTTAATATTGGTCTCCTAGAATGTTGACTGATTAAACAAAATAATTGATTAATGTTCATATGTCAGTACTTTGTGTGTCCGGTGATGTAATTTATTTTTCTTTGCAGGCACAAGAAAAGATTAGAAACATTTACATCATCATTACCCAGGCTGAGAAACTGAAACTTCCAGCACTGTATTCAGGTTTGTAATTTACACAGTGAAACCAGTCGAAACAAAGTATTAAAATCCTTTGAGAATATTAAAAGCAGGCACATTACATCATACATACACAGTATCATCATTGTTTGGTGTTCTGTTGTGTGACAGGTCCAAGATATTACCAATCATCTCCATTCATATGTATTTGGCTTGAACTTTTGAGCTTTCATCTCTACATAAGATACTCCACTTTGCATTTCATACACAAGCTCATCTTCTCTCCTTTCATGGTTCTTTCAAAAACTGGTGTTAATTACTTTACTAAAAATGAACTTTATCTTGTGAAAACTTACTTTTTTCGTCGGACGCGTTTCGGCGTACGTATCCGCCTTCTTCAGCTTTTAGTCAGACTGCCATCATTTCGTAACGGTTTTTGTGTGGAAGGTGTAGTGGGGGTGGTGTGTGGAGGAAGGGGATTGGTGCAGGGATTCAACTTGATGTTTGTTTTTTGTAAAATTGTGTCAAAAAGTGTATGTGATTTATATTGTAATTGATCGTTGAGTATGTTGTTTGGTTGTGTTGTGTGGTGTTTATATATTTCATTTGTGTGGTGTTAATTGTTCATTTTCTCTCAGGATTAAATATACTTATACTTAATATTCAATACTTAAAAGTTGGTTAGGTTACATTATTTAATCTAAACAACTTCACAGCAGCTGTAACAAAGTTATTTATAAAATAATTATCTGCTGTATTTTTTCCTTTACAATTGGATATTAAACAAAAAACCGATATCATATTCTTATACCATAAGAAGTAATATAATCATGTTATGTTCATGATGAGTTCTATTTCTTGTGTATAGTGTGTTTCAGTGTTTGCATTAAACAAAACATTTTTAAATCAGTGTTGAACACTTGCCAAGTAGTGTGCGTGATATTTTCCAACAAATTCGTATACTGTATGAGAGTAGACTATTGATGTATACTACTTTACATGGCAGAAGTATAACGATATATTTACAAATTACTTTATTCTATATTCTTATGTTATTATTATTATTTAATTAAAAATAAAATACTTTTTAACAAAAATATGCATTTATTTTAATTATTGTATTGTATTTAATATTACTTCAGAAACATAAATATAATTAAAGTAAAAATAAATAGTTGTAATAATTTAATTAAAAAGTATATTTTTGTTAAAAGGAATGTCTTAATTATTCAACAATGATATATAACTCTCTCACTCTTCCCCCTCCCTCTCTCTGTGGTGGTGGGGTTGAATATGTGAGTGACAGTTTAATCTTGTTTTCAACAAATTCCAGTTACATTGCAATCTGATAGGGTAGAGTCTGTACTTAAAATGGACAAATTTTTACTTCCATTTTCCTTAAGGAAATGGAAGTATGGTGATGGCAAAAAAAATCGTGTTCGAGATTATTGCAGATTGTACTATTCTCAAAACATGAAAAAGTCATTTTTAAAAAAGTGTCTGTGTGTCTATAGATATTTTTCTATGGCAAACGATAACAGCCGCAAATTCAAACAGAATCAAATAATGTTTTGCAAACAGCCCTGATTTGTAGAGTACTCAAGACCTATTGTTTTGGTGAAGATCGGTTAAGGGAAAGGGGCAGTTTATCTGCAACATTTTTTTTTAATCAAGGGTAATTTTTTTCTATGGGAAACGATAACTGCCATAAATTCAAACAGAATCAAATAATTTTTTACACATGTGCTTGAGTTGTAGAAGACTCAAGGCCTATTGATTTTGGTGAAGATCAGTTACGGGGAAAGGGCAGTTTACCTGAAACATTTTTTTGTTGTAACAAGAGTAATGTACTTAATTTAGATATAAAGTATCCTGATAAGAAGAGCTTAATAATCCACTGTAGAAACGTAGATGAAATATCTATAAATGAAGAGGCTAGTTGAACGGGGTGGGGTTAATTTTCTATAAATGAAAATTATAGTTGAAGGGGGAGGGGATAATTTTTATGTGTACTACGTTATCGGCAACAAAGTAGTAGTTTGTTGTTAAAATTCCTTCCCGGGCTGTTTGGCCATAGTCCAATGTTTTCTGCAAAACCAAAGGTTTCGGCAGTGCCATCAACAGTGAAAATTGAGTGCGATAATGTGTGGTGGTATACGTTAGTGACTACAGTACTGTGGTTAACCAACCAATGGCGCTACAGCCCAATTTGAGCCCTGGCCTCCTCCAGTTTATGCCTCCAGGCATCCCTCTCCTTTGCCATTCTTTTCCAATTGTCGATATGTAGCAGGTACTGTGGTTAAGGCTGAAGCAATAAGTGGAAAGAAGTAGTTTCTATGGAAACATTTCATTTCGTAAATGATTTTAAATATAAATCTTAGAACATGGAAGTCATGTGTGGTTCTCCAAACCGATATTTGGTTAAGTGACCAAAATACCAGGTAAAGTGGTAAGTAAACAGCCATTCCATTCTCCTCAGCCTACACATAGATATATATTATTGCCTGTCTTCTTTATTTACAGTGTGGAACAGTAGATCCTGTTACAGTATACTGGATTTAGTACTGGGTTGAGGCACAGATACTTCTTAAATAATACATCTACTCTACATGAGTGTTGTGGTTGGTTAGGTAATGATAGTACATTGTTGTGTGTAATGATAGCACATTGGGTTTGATGTTTCTTTACAAACACAATTGACTCTGTAGTGCTCAATTCTACGTCTTTTGACCTCACTGTAACTGTTTATTCTCCGTTTCTTCCAGCAATTGTTCATGTAACCTGTCTTGTATGTTACTGTACTAATTTTTAAAATAAACACATGTATCTTGTAGCATAAGCTATTAACCGTAGTGCATACTCCTTCTTTATCTAAAAAGTGGTAGATATGTAATACTAACCTATTAAAACTGTGTATTTAATAATACTAACTTATTAACCATAATGCATGTTCTTCTTTATCTAGAAAATTTTAGACGTTGAATATTGTTTTTACAGAAACACTAGCTAGCCACACGTAGTCGTGAGTGGTAAGGAGGTGACTCTATACGCTTCTCGATACATCACCTGGAAAGATATTCTGGACCTCTGCTGACCTCCACATGAACTCACTTAAATAGGAATCTAAGCGTTCCCTTCTCGTACCACATTCAATCATGTTTCGGCGTTTACAGGACTGCCACATGCTTCCTACGCCTTGTGTATGCGCTACCGTTTGAGGATCCACAAAGTTATAACTATGGTTTACAGTCAAATGACTGTACTGTTGTGGCAAATTAACAATTTGATGGTACGAACGCCACTCATCTGACATTATAGTAGACCCTGGTTCAATATTTCCCACTATGAGAGGTAAGAGGGTAGCTGCTGACCGATCTTCGACACGACACAAGAAGCATTCCTTGGTTTCTCGGCTGTATCCACCGAATACCCATTGTTGTGGATACACCCGACCAACATTATTTTTTCTCTTGGCAAAGAGACTCTCGTCAATTTCAACTTTTAAATTCGGTCCTCCAATTTTTCGTGGGTTTCTCATGATGTCTAAGGCACAGATATGTCTTAAGTAAGCCGTCCAATGTGCGTGTGTGTTGACGCCGATTTCCAGTTGATTTTTACTGTTTTTCACACTACTACGCCCTTCACACCAGAAATAAATAAATTTTATTATTTTTCTCAGCGGTAATTTGGACCCTTCTAAACGGTAATGTGCCCTTGCGAACTACCTTATACTCACGGCAAGTCTTCTTATTGCAACACCAACGCTGTTGCTGCCCAAGGCTCAACACCATGTCATGTCCGTTAACACAACGATGAGGATTGTGAACCAAACCTTTTTCTCGAAGAAAAGAAACTGCAGCATCCTCTTCTGTACCAATAACACTCAACCATCATAGCTACTCACAACACAACACTGATTAAAAAAGTAATGAAACTGAACAAGCTGTAACAACACCAATTAAAGATATTAATGTAATAAACTAAATTAGCAAATTCATAAGTGTGTTTTATTTTGGTTTCCACTGTACTATGTGACGATCGGTGAGACCGTCGTTACAATTTAACGAAACATCCCAATTAATTCAGTATTATACTTTGAAGATCATAATTTTACATATACACTAATGTAAAATATAAAACATTATTGTTATCTGATTTTAAGCTTGCAGAAGTCAATCCAAATAAATGATGTCTGATACATACACACATAAAAGGCAAAATACAAGTGTTCTGTCTTGTCTGCTGTCATAGAAAATATATTCTGTATTTCTTTATAGTTGCAACTTCATTCATGTGAGTGAAAATTAATTTATATAAATTTCAAATCATCACCTGGAATCTACACTGTTGACTGTAAACAAATACAATAAATTCCTTTTGTGATCACTTTGGGCCAATATGAATTTAATAGCACTAGCCGAATAATAACAATAACTGATAACAAGATTATGCAAGATTTGCCATTACTTTCCCATACCTGTGATTACAGGCATATTGATATACCTGCTACTATGTATAGAGGTGTTACTATATATATTGTATGTTAAAACTGTGAGGTGTATTTTATAATCTGGAACATTTTATACCAAATTATTTAATCACAAAAGCTCATGTAAAAAACAAAATTACAACAAACACACCAAAAGTATCGATAGAAATTAAAAAATAAACAAAATTATATATAAATGACAAATTATTCAATAAATGATTAAATATGTACCATAATTTATTAGATACTGCAATTATTTTTTATAGAAACAAACATCCACTAGCAGCTACAAAACCAATTTTCCCTATAATGTACCTAGCAAGATCCTGATCTTTTCGATACATTGTTGGATTTTTAATGCTAGCATTTTTTTATTCTTTTCCCTAAACATTTTGAAACCATAATTTCAAAGCGATACTACCTGAGATGCCTTTCCATTGTGTTTCCTTTTGCTCCAAAAAAAATATTTTGTTGTGGTGTTGATATGTCTTTATTCTTTAAAATTTTGTGTGAGGGAGATTGCAATATTTTTAACTGAACTGTAACATTTCATTGTCTCATTTTTTGTGCTACTGTAAAGTGTTCACTTTTTATTTACACTTGAGTAATGCTGTTTTTATTTTACATTTTTATACTTTCTGTCAAGCTACTGTAAAGCTACAGTAAAATATACAATTTTATTTTTAAAAAAATGATCAAACCAAGCACTTGTCTGTAATAAACAGAACGCTGTGTAATAACTGAAATATATGAGAGTTTTATTTAAGGTTATTGCTGGCTCTCACATCCTACCTTCCAGTATTTGCGTATCATCTGTCAGAACAGTGAATAACTCAACAGGATACTACGTCATTCTTACTACTGTTAAGGTGCATTTAGCATGTACACCAGAGGCAGATTTATGCATAGGCAAAGTAGGCAACTGCCTATGGGAGGCAAATTTTGTAAAGGTTGTTATGTTGTTTTTATACCTAAGAGATGTTTCAAATGCTGCTCCATTTCGTCTCAATATGATAGGAAGCTTTTAAAAATATATATTGTTTAGTAACAAGGCTTATTACATAAAGAGAATAGTTCATCATTTACTTCTGATCTGTATATGAAGTAGGCCCTACATCGTTTTTTCACAATTACATTTACATACATTATATATGTGATACTTCCATTATATTAATTATTTAACTATCAATTTGTTTACATTCAAATTTCGAACATCCTTTACTGACTCTGTAATTTGACATGACTGAATGTCAATAGATGCCACTAGCTGCTAACAGACAGACCATGAGTATAGTATAATTTCATACCCAACTCTAGTGCCAATTGAACTTCGACTTGCCGAGGAGGGAAATAAGAGGTCTTGTAACTTTTATGTTTTTATCTGTATATTAAATAACAACAAACTCTCACTTACCTTGAACTATTTCTTATTTACTTATTCGGCCAGATCATCTAGTGGTGGAAACCCTTTTTCGTATAGCGAATTTACCAGCACAGAAAATGAAGTTAGGTGGTTCAAATGATTATTCTAACTCACATATAGTAAGCTGAAATAAAATATTATTTTATTTTACTGTAGTAAGGTATTCATGTTATATTCCCATTTACATAAAACTTCCTCCACTCTTTACTCTACATTTTTCTATATCTTTACTTTTCATATTACTGTAAGGGTCTCTACAGGGACATTGTCCACTAACGTATGGAATACGTTATCTAAAAAAATTTATATAAACAAGAAACACATGTTGAAAGAAAAACAGCTTAACTTATATTACATTTATCTATTAAGACAACCCAGTATTTGCTCATACACTTCATTCACACTTCTTCCCTTCCCCTTTTATTTAAATTTAGCGCTTTTGTAAATTTTTTATATAGTGATTGGTTTATGTTATTCTGTTACTTAACTGGCGGCGTCCCTGCAGACCATGGGTTGCACTCCGTATATTTTAGCTCGTCCAAATTGCTCACTGCATTTTTGTTTGATGTTACACTGTCGAATTATCCAAAGTTAATTGCTGCCCATTTAGTTATAGTTTAATTCACATTTTACTTACAATCATTAAAATTTTGCTCGGGAGCTTGTACACTGAACCGGTTATTTTATTTACACTTTTCTGTCGGTCGGTCTACATTTTTACTGTCATTTTGGCGGAACGCGCACCAACGCCTCTGCGCGGTTCCTAAGTTTGGCTGCCGACTGACTTCAACTTACATTCATATTTTTTATATGCTGGCGAGATGAAAACTGTGCCCAGCCGGTGGGCGCGCACAACTGCTCGCATCCAGTGTCGTGAGATGTTATTTGCCGACTGTATTTGTTCTCTGCGCACTGGGAGAGAAGGAATTTTTGAGGCGTGACAGTTTCGTGTGAATGTTGGCCCATACCGTGCGCTCGTCCGCGGGAATGCGCACCCTTTCTGATAACATACATTCCTGTACCATTTTGTACCTCAGATGGAGATATAGTGGGTTTCCTATTATTATACTCTGGTTAAACCAAAACTGGAAAACTTTATATTATAGGCCCTCAACAGTCTGTACCGTTACAATACCAATGAGAGGTTTTCTGCCGAAACAGAAAAACTCTCATTGCTAAACCCTAAGAGGACCAGCGAGGATATGCGCCAACAACCCCCTTAATTCCTTAATAAATCATGGGTAATCTACCCCCCTAGTTCGGCGACCATGGCTGCACCTGAATGACTCTACTGGACTTCTCTTTTCGAGATCCCAACACCGTAAAATCAGACAGGCACTCACCACAGTATCACCTAACCTTGTAACATTTCAGATAAAATTCAATAACTGGCCTTATACCAAACCAAATCCTCGACCGGTATATCTCCCCTTATTAATACTGGATTGCCTTTAGCAAAATACTGGGTGCGTACATAAGTGCCTTACTATCTTAAACACAATATCTCCAAATATTCATCATTAATGTCAAATTCACATAAACATTTCATATCTACCTTTAAATAAATTCATTCCTATTTCTCAACTTTTACTTGTTTGTTGGATATTATCATTTCAAATCAAAATAAATTATTTAAATTTCATTCATGTAGTAAAATAAATCTAAGTTCATTACCAAAATTTCACATTAAATTAGTTTACATCATCTTTTTTAATTAATCATTTTAATTGCAACTTTCAAAATTCAAAATCTTTTAAATGAATTTAAATTTCCTTATAACTCCTCATACTTATATGCTGACAATTATTTTAAAATAAACAACTTATTTCTATCAGTAACTCCATTACAACTACATTTGGTTATAAAATATAATATAAACATTATGAATCAGCTGATACATTCCCAACCTAGCGAACATCAAAATAAAATACACTCTTTACTTCAAAGAAAAAAAAACCACAATTTTTTTTTATAATTAAATGTATTTAATTTCCAGAAATATCTATTTGGCAATTAATAAAAAGAAACAAAATTACTAAATTAACTTAATTAATAAAAGAACCTATGAATTGATTACATGAAACATTATACATTTAACACCAGTCATCAGCTGATGTCTTAATAACAGGTGAATAACCTTACTCTAGGCACACTGAATACAAATAATCATAATACAACATAAAACATTCATAAAGAACATAAAACTCATTTTATTAAAATAAACATCTTATTTGCATCTGAATACAATTTACAAACATTTCCACTTTAATTTCAATTGAACCTTTTATTTCTCAACCTTTAATTATTTATCATTTGTTGTACCATTAAATTCTCCAAAAAATTCAAATCTATTATCAACATTCATTATATATAACATTTCAAATTCAGATTTTATCAAAAAATTTAAACACCTTATAGCTTTATTTTAGCTTTAAATTCTATTAACTCTTTAACTTGTTACATTTATTATTACATTTTAACCATGAATTTTTATTAAGTATTTTCATCATCAATTCGTTCAGGTGATTCTCAGGCATTCGCAATGATTTGATTTATTGAATGGGCATTAAAATATAACCTTCCCCCCTTTTTCATTCTAATAACCACTAACAGATTTGTATAGGGTGACACCAATCTCTCAATAATATTTACCCCCACTAATTTCTCTAACTCCACTTAAATCATTCTCCTCTTATTATCAAACACCTGATACCCTCTTTGTACCTAGGATGTGTGTTCCCTTCCCTTATTTTCACATTCATAATTTCTTGCCCCTCCCGGGTATATCGGCAGACACTCCTCTAAAACACCCTACTACCCACCACAACGCTTCACGTTGAGAACTCCCTATTACGCCACCCTCACTATAAAATTTCACCGCTCTATCCTCCTAAATTCGTTCTTCACTCATGTCACCCTCCATCTCACTCTCTCTACATACACACATTTTAACTTCCGTTTCTAATTTACTAACCCGATTTAGTATCACCTTAACTCCCGAAATTCTCACTGTGTCTATTACCCGCTCAAAACTAATCTGAACTGGTTCGACGTCATTATTCAGCAATAACAACTGCTTCTGAAAATCAATTACCGCTTTATGCTTTATCAAAAAATCATTCCCCAGAATAACCTCCAGATTTAACCCTCGTACTACTAAAAATGTATTATCGTATTCTACCCCTTTAATTTCCATATTCAAATGTACTTGTTTAGTTACACGTTTACTTCTGACCCCTGTAATACCTACAGTAGTCACCCCCGCAACTGGCAAAGATGGGATATTTTTGTTTGTTTCTTGCAATTCCTCTAGTACGTGTTCGGAAATGACAGAAACTTCACTACGTGTATCTACTAAGGTTTTTAATTTCCTTACCTTCAATTTTGATTATTACTTCTGTTAATCCAGTCTCCCGTCTTTTTGCTCCGGCATCGTCTTCTGCCATTAACTCCTCCGACAAGTCCGTTATGATGATATTATTCTGATATCGTTCGTCGCCTTGGACCCCAGAGTCCTCCGTCGACAATGGCTCGGCCCGGTTCCCCATTGTCTCTTCTAGTTTCCCGTAGAGGTACCCGCCACAGCTTGGCCATATCCACCTCCACTCCGGTTGACATTCTCATTTCCTCTGGGCGCTCCTCCTTGGCCATCTCCTCTTTGTTGATACATGTGGTTGTTATGCTCGGGTGGTGTTCCATGTCGCGGACCTGGTCTCTCTCTCCTACATCTAAAACAGAAACTCTGAGTGGCATAATTCTCGCTTGAACACCCCGTACACCTCCACATGTTGCCTCGATTACTTGGTTCTCGTCTGGGGTATGCCTGTCCATGTTGCAGCCCTTTCTGCTGTGCATGGTTCCCTTCGTGGTTTGTACTCTATTGGTTATGACGTCGGCTCATTTCTCGGTCTCGTATGCTCTGAAACACATCTAAAATACTTTCTAACTCGCTAATAGTTGCTACCTCCCGCGTCATCAATGTTATCTGCACCTCCCTTGGCAAGTGCTTACTTATATGCCTCACGAAGGACCTGAATGGCAATGGCGGTTCTAGGTATTTCGCCTTACTAAATATTTTCATTACATACCCCGTTATGTTATTATTGGGTCCCCCAAAATTCCCAGTTCCCATAATTCTGCAGTGCAACACTTCTTGGTCTTCTTCAGACCAATATTTATCTCTGAATGCGGCCTCAAAACTTTTAAAACTCCCCCACTCTGTCTTGTATACCTCGGCCCATATTTCCGAACTACCCTTGAAACATTTTAACAGCTGTACTTCCCAACTACTGGTATTAAATTTGTTAAACTCCATCACTCTATTTAGGAATTGCATTGGGTGTACTCTCCTATTATCACAACTAAAGGGTTCTAATTCGACTTCACTGCTTACGTCGTGAGTCATAATTACTCGTTCGGTAACAGTATTTACTTGTTGGCTGATGGCCATACTCAATTCATTTTTTACATTCATAATATTCTTTTCAACGTTTATAAATTTATTGTAATTAGCATTTTCAAAGTCACTTATTGTATTTTGTATGGTTTGAAATTCGCCCTTACAACTATTTTCTATATCACTTATTTTATGGTCATTGCTTTCAATTTTATTCATAGCATAACTAATTTTACATTCAGTATTAGCATTGCATTCATTCATCTGTTTCTCGACATTTATGTTTATTACACTACATTGTTCCATGATTTGCTTTTCTACTTTATTTGTCATCTCATTTTTTATATCAGAAATACGGCACTCTAATTGATCGTTCATAGACTCTGTCAATTGTTCTTTGACATTTTCACAACGTTCATCAATACATTTACATAATACGTTACTCAGATAATCAAACTTTACATTTATACTACTCTCAAACTTCGCGATCTGTTCTTTAATTTATTTAAAATTAGCCTCACATTTTATCTTCTGTTTGTTCATGTCATTACTTAATTTATCAAATTTGGTATCATTAATATCAAAACGACTATTTATTCTATCGAACTTTTCATCATTGGCATCAAAACGTTTATTCATAACATACATTATATCGGCCAATGACGGTTCTCATATTTTTGTAACTACAGGAGTCGACTTCGCTTCTGCGTTATTTATTATAATTGACTCGGTTAGGTTATTGTTAGTTACTGATTGAACGCTCGAATCAACTGTTTGAATTAACTGACCTAATTCGCTCACACTCAGTGACGGGTTCATTGACCCAAGGCCACTATCACTCATAGCTGAGTCTATTAAATTAATTTCTTTTTCGTTCTCAGACATTTCTCTTGTTATTATTTATTGGCTTACTAATCAATTATTAAATCTTACTTATAATCAAACATGCACAATTTATCAACACCACCTTATTACGTATACATTACGTAAATTTTTATGTAATTTCTTCTCAATTTCCGCCACCCATATTCCATTCTCTGTGCTTTGAAATAGGCCAATTTGGGATAAATATGATATTTATTCCAAATCCTGGTCACGCCGCACCATTGTAACTTTTACGTTTTTATCTATATATTAAATAACAACAAACTCCCACTTACCTTGAACTATTTCTTATTTACTTATTCGGCCAGATCATCTAGTGGCGGAAACCCTTTTTCGTATGCGAATTTACCAGCACAGAAAATGAAGTTAGGTGGTTCAAATGATTATTCTAACTCACATATAGTAAGCTGAAATAAAATATTATTTCAATTTACTGTAGTAAGGTATTCATGTTATATTCCCATTTACATAAAACTTCCTCCACTCTTTACTCTACATTTTTCTATATCTTTACTTTTCATATTACTGTAAGGGTCTCTACAGGGACATTGTCCACTAACTTATGGAATACGTTATCTAAATAAATTTATATAAACAAGAAACACATGTTGAAAGAAAAACAGCTTAACTTATATTACATTTATCTATTAAGACAACCCAGTACTTGCTCATACACTTCATTCACACTTTTTCCCTTCCCCTTTTATTTAAATTTAGCGCTTTTGTAAATTTCTTATGTAGTGATTGGTTTAGCTCATCCAAATTGCTCACTGCATTTTTGTTTGATGTTACACTGTCGAATTATCCAAAGTTAATTGCTGCCCATTTAGTTGTAGTTTAATTCACATTTTACTTACTATCATTAAAATTTTGCTCGCGAGCTTGTACACTTTTCTGTCAGTCGGTCTACATTTTTACTGTCATTTGGGCGGAACATGCACCAACGCCTCTGCGCGGTTCCTAAATTTGGTTGCCAACTGACTTCAATTTACATTCATATTTTTTATATGCTGGCGAGATGAAAACTGTGCCCAGCCGGTGGGCGCGCACAACTGCTTGCGTCCGTTGTCGTGAGATGTTATTTGCCGACTGTCTTTGTTCTCTGCGCACTGGGAGAGAAGGAATTTTTGAGGCATGACATTTTCATGTGAATGTTAGCCGAACCGTGCGCTCGTCCACGGGAATGCGCACCCTTTCTGATAACATACATTCCTGTACCATTTTGTACCTCACACGGAGCTATAGTCGGTGTCCCATTATTATACTCTGGTTAAACCAAAACTGGAAAACTTTATATTATAGCCCCTCAACAGTCTGTACCGTTACAGTCTGTGTATCTTGAAAACTGAGGTTGGTACCCATGTTTAAAATCAGCTGTGCAGAGTACATCAGAATCAGGTAGTTGCAGCTGTGAAGGCATTATTGTTGTTTGTTGTTGTAATTGTAAAACTAAGTGTTATATCACTTAATTATTATCATAAAATGAGTGATAATAGTGACATAAATGATGTAGGAGATGGTGATGGTCCTACATCAAAAAGAAAATTATGTAGAAAACTTTTTAATAAACAAAAGAACAAAAAACATGAACAAATGAAAGTCAAATGTGCACGTGGTGAGGGTTATGTTTCTTCATCAGGAAAAGAGGTTACTTCAAAAAAACATAATTTGGTATCCGAATGTTGTACAACTAAATGTTGTGAAAAATTGCCTTTGGAGAATCAGATTGAATTGTTTGATTCATTTTATAATGGACAAGTTAAAAGTCTCCAAGATGCCATGTTATCAAAATATATGGAACTGAAACGAGAACCAAAACGAAAAACTATGAACACAAAGAAACAAAGAGAACACACTTGGCTTTATAATGTGTTTGTAGGTGGTGCCAAAATACAGGTATGTCGCAAGTTTATTTTGAATTTGTTTCAAATTTCAATAAAGCGCCTTCGGGTGATCCAACAGAAGATGTTGCTAAATGAATCTTTTGAAGAAAAAAGAGGGACACATTCCAACCGACCTAGAAATATAACTGATGATGTAACTGAACTTATGGGGAAACATTTGGCAAGTATACCCCATGATGAGAGTCATTACTGCAAAGCAAAAAGTAATCTATTATATTTTGACAATACGTTGCTTAACATAAAAGGCTTGTATGAGTTGTTTAAAGAATATTACAGAGAAAAATCTAGTAGCACTTTAAAAATGAACTACAAAACTTACTATGAATACTTCAAAACAAAGTTTTCGTATGCTATACGTAAACCAAAAACTAATGTTTGTGATTTTTGTGAAGAAAGCAAGAACAAGCTAAAAAATAATCCTAACAACCCATGTCGCCCAATGCTAGATCTTCACAAAAGAAAGGTTCTCAAAAGAAAACACTTGCGTGATTATTACATCACGAAGTGCAAAGAAGATCCTTCATATCTAGTACTGGAATTTGATTACTCACAAAATTTCCCTATTCCTAAGCTGAATGTAAATACGCAGTTCTATAAGCGAATGTTCTGGCTTTAATGTTTTAATATTCATGTATTTAACGATGACTCCAGTTATTGCTACACTTTTATGGAGTGTGATGGGAAAAAAATCCAAATTCAGTAGTCTCATTTCTATATGACTGCTTAAAAAAACAAAACAACAAATTTCCTGAATTACGTACAGTAGTTTTCCTGTCTGATGCAGCAGGAGGGCAAAATAGAAACTATACAGTGACTAAATTTGCTTCGTGGTTTGCAAAAGTACACAATGTTACTATTGTACAACTTTTTCCTGTTCGGGGCCGTAGTTTCTCCCAGTGTGACCGAAACTTCGGATTAATAAGAAATAAGATTAACAAGAATGAGGTAATAGGAAGTGCGAAACCATATCTAAGTGCGATGGTAATGTGCCGGAAAAATCCTGGTCCATTTGAAGTTGTAAAGGATAAGGATTTGCTTCAAGAGTGGGGTACATTTTTGACACTATTTTTCTACTGGAAGCCCATATGTAAAAGTAAAACTCCATTCAGGATAATGAATTATGTGCTTATAAAATACCTGAGCAATGGTGCTGTTCTGTGTTCTCACACATACAATGAAAACTTTGTAGCATATACAATCTGGAAACATGGTGTACAAGGATTTGACATTGTTGCTACTGAAAAATCTCCTCGTCCAGATGTAAATCAGAAGAAAGTTGATGATGTAAAAAGTTTATACCGATTTTTGGCTGAAGAGGATGTTAACTTCATAGAAAATATGTTAAGTTCTTAAAACAAGATTTAAAAAATGAGACTTTCTCTTCCATGTTTTTGTAGTTATTGTTGAGAAGCAAATATGTTACAAAGCAAGATTAAAAATAATAATTTTTTTCTTAGTCATGTCCTTAAAAAAGTTTATTTTTTGCAAACAAAAAGTCAGCTTGTTGCGAAAAATGGCATGTAGGCCTAATATTTGTTTATAAAAGCTATTAGAAACATTTTATTAAAGACTTTGTTCAATATATTAGGCGTTTTTATTCCATTTTATTACCTAAAAGTTGTTCTGCATAAAAAGGGCTCAAAACCACCTGCATAGAAATTATTGTTTTTAAACAGGGAAAGAGTTGTGACTTTTTTTTAATGCGTATAACATGTGTTGAATAGCTAATTTTTATATTTCAGTTATTATTATATCGCTATAAAAAGACAAACTTTATATACAGAAACAAAATCTTCAACACTGTTTTTTTCAAAACAGGTTTTTTGCATATGTGCCCTTTTTACGTAGACCGCCTCAATTTATGTTTGGCAATGTTAAAAAGAACATGCTATGGCCTCTGAGAAAGTACACAGTGAGTGGAAGCTGGCTTAGATGAAGGTTAATATTTTATCTAATAATTAGTGTCCCGTGTTAGAAAACATGTGCAATACACATTATAAAAAGAAGGATATTGTTTTTACTTCCATGTTCCATAAGGAAATGGATGGTGAAAAAAATCGTGTTCGAGATAAGGGCTGATTCTGATTGTACTACCCTGAAAACATAAAGAAAAGTCATTTTTTGAAAGATGTCTGTGTGTAGAATTTTGTCTATGGCGAATGATAACTGCCGCAAATTCAAATAATTTTTTGCAGATTGTAGAGGACTCAAGGTCTGTTGATTTTGGTGAAGATCGGTTAAGGAGAAGGGGTAGTTTACCTGCAACGTTTTATGTTTTAACAAGAGTAAAGTACTTAATTTTGATAAATAAATTATCCTGAAAAGAAGGTCATACCTTTCCACTGTAGAAAGATAGATGAATTATCTATAAATGAAAAGGGGTAAGGGGAAGTTGAAGAGGGAGGGGATTATTTTCTATAAATGAAAATGATAGGTGAAGGGGAGGGGACAATTTTTTATGTGTACTACGTTATCAGCAACAATGAAGTAGTTTGTTGATACAATTCCTTCCCAGGCTGTTTGACCGTGGTCCAATGTTTTCTGCAAAACCAGACGTTTCGGAAGTGCCATCGACTGCCATCATCAGTGAAAATCAAGTGCGCTAACGTGAGGTGGTATATGTTAGTGACCACAATTCTGTGGTTGAGGCTGAAGATAGAAGTAGTTTCTGTGGAAATATTTCATTTCTAAAATAA
This sequence comes from Magicicada septendecula, assembly GCA_034769895.1. NCBI lineage: Eukaryota > Metazoa > Arthropoda > Insecta > Hemiptera > Cicadidae > Magicicada > Magicicada septendecula. The sequence continues at coordinate 187,453,799 of CM068375.1, forward strand.
TTTTAAATATAAATCTTAAAACATGGAAGGCATGTATGGTTCTCCATACCGATATTTTAATTATTTGCATCAAATAGTATTATTGTTTAATACATGTTCTATCCAGATCAAATTATGCGTATACAGTTCTGGAAAAATTAGACAGGCATAAAATTTTGTTTGTTTATTGTAAACTGTATTATGTTTGGAAGTATCCCAAAGTAAATTTAACATTAATCATGTCAATCAATGAGGCCAGTCCAGTTTTATAAGGCTAGGAGAATCCTTGAAATGTTTGGACCATCACTAGGTCATGACGGATCAAATCATCAAACTTCAGTTTGCTGTGAAAAACTGACAGATTTGAGTAGTCACTTGATAAAGGATGGTGTTGTAAAAACAACAATTCTTTCAGAATTATTTTATGGCCCTGTCAGTCTGGAAATAACTATCACTCGTTTAGACCTTCAGCAGATTTAAACTTTTCTTATTCGTGTTAGCAATACATCATGTAAAACTGCTAGAAGTATGGAATACAAAGACAAGTCGAGGATTGTACATTTTTAGGTTAGGTACACTTTACAAAACCTTTTCATCAGATGTTCAAAAGAGCAAGCGTGTAATTTTTGTTTTTCTTTTTTTTATAAGTCCGTTAGTAAGGTTTCTCAGCAACAGCAACTGGATGTCAAAGTTTGCTTCTAGGATATGTTTTATAAAGTAGTGGAAACTTGCTACTTGAACACAATACACTTGCACACAACATTCCAGAAGTCTGTTCTAAAAACAATTATAATCAACCTGCTGTTTCAACAGTACCTACTAATAATGCAGCATGGCAACATTTAAACCATTTTTGTTGGTCTGAACGTTTGTTTCAAGCTGAGTATACAAATATGTTTGTAATAGGTTTATAATTTAAGATGTGAAGTATATGAAGCCATTACTAGTACCTAGTACTAGTACTAGGATTGTACATTTTTAGGTTAGGTACACTTTACAAAACCTTTTCATCAGATGTTCAAGAGAGCAAGCTTGTAATTTTTTTTTTATAAGCCCCATTTTCAATTTGTCTTTTGTTGCCGTTGTATAGGAGTAAAATGTCATCAACATATCTGTGCCAATATATTATTTTGTTGGTGTATTTGTTATTGTTTAATATGTGTTTTTGTTGTCTGGTGTGTACAAATATTTCGGCTAGTATACCTGATATAGGGGAGCCCATGGGTAGTCCATCTGTTTGTGTGTAAACCATGTTATTGTGTGAGAAATAGTTTTGTTCAGTGATAATTTTAGTGAGATGGATGATCTCTTTAATGTGTGTTTCAGGTGTGTTATTTAGTTTTAGTAACTGTTCTAATGTAGTTATAGTTTCTTTTATGGGTACATTGGTGTATAGGTTTGTTATGTCAAATGAAGCTAGTGTTGAATTGTGTGGAATGTGGACATGTTGAGTTTTATTCACCAGATCTAAATTATTTTTGACGGAGGTGCTGTTTGTTAAATTTATGTTATTTCTGATTAATTTATCTAAGTGTCTAGCTATTTTGTGTGCAGGTGCTTGTGTATTGTTTATGAGTGGTCTGATGGGGATATTAGGTTTGTGTAATTTTGGTAGTGCATTCAATGTAGGGGGGTTTGGTTTAAGTTGTTTCAGATATTTGATGTTGTCAGGTGAGATTATGTGTTTTGTGTTATTTATGATTTTATTTATTTGTTTGTGATATTTTGGGGTGGGGTCTTTATTTAATTTGGTTATGTTGTTTTCAGTATAAAATGTTTCGATTTTGTTATTTAAATCCTGTTTTTCTATTATGACGTTTATGTTACCTTTATCTGCTTTGAGTATGGTTAGGTTGTGTTCTTGTAATTTATGTTTTATATTTTTTAGTGTTTGGATTTTGTTGTTATGGTGTTTTTGTTCGTATTGTTGTGTGTGTTGTAATTGAAAATTTCCACAAATACATTAACGCTATACACCAAAAATTAAAATTCACACTTGAATTATAACAAAACAATAGCATAAACTTCGTGGACCTTACAATTACCAAAACAAGCAACACATACACATACAAAATATACAGAAAACCCACCACATCAGACATGGTCATACATAACTCATCCAACCACCCAAATCAACACAAACATGCAGCTTTCAACTACATGCTCCATAGGCTCACTTCAATACCCCTAAACACACATGACTATCAAGAAGAACTCAACACAATCAAATATATAGCAGTCAAAAATGAATACAATCCCGATTTAATAAACAAACTACACAAACGCATCCTAAACACAAAAAGTCAAACACATAAAACCAACAGCACACAACCCAGTAAATACATCACACTCACATATTACAATTCCAACACACACAAAATTGCTAACACATTTAGGAAACACAATTATAAAGTAGCCTACAGAACTAACAACACCATCAGGAAACACATAAATAATACTAACAAAGATACGGACACATACAGCAAAACAGGGGTTTATAAATTAAACTGCAATGACTGTCACCAGTTCTACATCGGCCAGACGGGAAGATCTTTTTCCTCTAGATATTCTGAACATTTAAAAGCCCTCACCACAAACTACATACATTCCACATTTGCCACACATTTACAAAATGAAAACCACAGTTACACAAACATAGAGCACAACATGGAAATACCACACTACTTACCCAAAAGTAGAAAACTAAACACAGCAGAACAATTTGAAATATACAGATATCACACACTACAACCAAACAACATATTAAATGAACAATTACATTATAGATCACACATACTTTTCGATACACTGATTCAAACACAAACTTTGAATCCCAGCGCCAATTCCCTCCCACCAGCAACCCCCACCATACACACCTGAAACCCATAACCATTACTCTTTACAGACATTCAGAATTTTAAATCCCATTGAGGAAGATGAACAACACGTCAAAACGTCTGGGAAACAAAACCAAAAAGTAAGTGTTCACAGTGAAAGTTTAATATATATATAATATCAGGAAAAGTTCTGATGAAATTTCTGTATGTGTTATTTTTGGTCTCTCTCTCTCTCTCCCCTCTCATTTTTATTTATTGAAAAAACAAAAAACTGACACTCCTCTGTATGTGTCCACATTGCATAAAATTAAAAAAATTAATCCAAGAAATTAAAAAAAAAAAACTTAACTCTGAAAACATTTGTTCTAATATAGAATTCAAATTAAATAAAGAAAAAAAGGAATTGTTTGCGTGCTAGTGTGCGTGTTTTAATGGAGACATCTTCCCCCTTGCTCCTCAACCACTTTCAGAAAGTGAACAGACAGAACAATACCTGACCTGCAAATGGTCTTGAAACATACTTGTGATTTTGCAAAAGAAGATCAGTCCTCTGTGTGTTTTAATGATAATTAGTTAATCAATGGACATGTCATGGACAACAAAAGCTAAGAATTTCCAAATGAATAATGAAAACACAAAGATTAAAAACTAATAAGAAATCATTAAATAGACAAAGAAACAAATTAGTAAAATTTATTAATGAATCAAAGGAATTCAGAAATTCAACTGATAATCACACATTAGTATATAGTGTTACTAATTTCACAATTCCACAAAATTTGTAATTATTGGATAGTGAACATTGGATTTCAATATAGTAAGCGTACACATATTAATGTAAAGCACGTTTCTTAAACTGAAAACAAATTGTTTTGAGTTAGTGTAACGTGTTGTGTTACTGTAAGACAGAGCAGTGCTGTTAGTGTACTAATTAAGATGCATTAAATGTATAAATAAAGCTAAATGGCCTAATGAGTTATTCTTAGATGACATCATTAATATTCTTGGTAATGGTGTAAAAGCCTACCCACAGTGGTTGCAGGTTTGGGCTGATTTCTTTCTTCCTTATCATGTTATAGAACTAAGCCTGGCAGCAGGTGTGAGCCCTGAAGAAATTGCAACCAGTCTTCATCTTTGTATTTGCCAAAATAAAGTTGTTCTGAGCCAGGTCATGTAAATTCAGGTTAGGCCAAATTGCTCATTAGACTTTGTCTAAATTTTAAAGATATAAAGTTTTGATACAGATTTTAGGACCGTAATTTAAAAACGTTTGCACATACGAGTAGGAAGCATATGTATTAATATAATGTTACCCAACAAGATACAGGAATATTTAATGAAGTAGTTAGTGGACTTAAAACCTGCAGTAGAAACTCCAGTTTTTATAAAACAAATAGGGAGAGAATTGAAGATTTCATGTTCGTAAATGTTAGATTTATTTTCTTCACAAGTAACTAATGGCTGGTTATGATTTGTAATCACGTTTTCTCATAATGTATGTTGTTAATGACTTTTTTTTAAGAGTATGAAAAGAAACAATAGATATCTGTATCTGAAAGAAAGTGAATTTTATTGGTACATACTAAAGTATAGAGTCCCATTTGTTTCTATTCATTAACAAAGGTCCATACTGTAATAATTTTGTGTGTAATATACAAGCATTCTTTAATATGTTTACGAGATTCTCCAATTTTATTTGCATTAATTCGGACCGTAGTAACATTAAATCCCACTCTAACCCATTATTAATACTTAATCATTTGCGTGTTAACAGAAACTGCATATTGCTTTTTATTGCATTATGTTGAAAAAAAGGATTTTAATGTACTTGTTTGGTTATAGGCCTACGTTAGATTGTACTGTGTTCTAAATTGGAAGTAGGTTTTAATTCCGGTACTTCGAATAAATACAGCCTTTAATGTATATACAGCCTTTGAATGTACACTAAGTAAGGAAATTTTTGTTAAATCTAATTAATTTTAAAAATCTAAAAGGTTAAGTTACATTGTTAAACGTAGACACAACCTCCAAAAATCATCTCTGTACCGTAATTATGTGCGATAAATGGAAACTAATTTCTGTACTTCCAATAAATACACCCTTTTAATTTACGCTAACAAAGTAAATTTTATTTAAGTTACATTGTCGTACATAACCTCCATAATCTGGCAGTTACTTGTGAATAAAACACAGTTGTAGTACACATCGGACACCGAAATAAAGTACAAACGTGGAGACGGAAGTTGGCTTTGCCCGCAGGATATCGTGAAAGACCCCAAAATCTCTTATTTTGGGTGCAGCATTTACTAATCCATAAATTAAAACATCACTACTCAGAAGACCACAAAAGAAAATCACTTTATTTGATTCTTATTGAATTTAATAAGCAAGTATATATGATTCTAAACATGGCCAAAACTGCCAGCATTAGAACCACATTACAATTTACCCTAACTGGAGATTTGTTTAAAAGTTTGAAATCCGTGTTTTGTGTCCCCCCAAACACTACAGCTTGTTTATTCCATACTCTTGTAATGCTATCATGTAATATAGATTATTAATTTTTTATAATTTATATATGCAGATTAATGTTTATAAATCCAACAACTGAAAGTTGCACTAACACTTTATCACAGTTTGTGACATTACTTCCAAGCACACTTCCTTCACATCTAAAAATCAAACACCATTTGATTTTTGGCTTTTGTTGTTCATATTGTGTCAAGTATCACTAAGAAATAACAAACACCATTCTGATGTGCAGCACAAGTATTTTGGTTAAAAATGTTTACCTTATTGTCTGAGCTCAATTTTTAAAAAGTTATAGCATCAGTTTCAATGTTTCTGAGGATGCCTGTACAGTGTTCACTTGTGATTCTTTCAACTCAGGCATGAGAATTTTCAGTACCATCTTCAAGCACACTTGAATAAAACATTAACATAATATCTGTTGAATAGTGTCTTTATTGATGACCACCAATTTCAATGAATGCCTGAGTGCAGAAGCAACGATTTTTTCTAACAACTTCATCAATTTTTTAAATATTAATATCTGTCTTTGATGTGTCAGATGATGAAAATCGTCTTCAGTCTCACTTACCGGTACCAATTTGAAGACATGACCTTTAAACAGTTCCAGCTGGCGAGAAGAGTTGGCAAATGTTATGCCGTTGGAACTGAAAACACTCCACTGTCAATGTATTGCAGATAAAATAATCTTATGTCAGTATATGGTTACGCATTCAAGAATGAATCATGTGCTTTAAATTTGTAGTATCTTGTAACTGTAGTGCATCTTGTTTCACAGGTAGTGTACGAGGGATATCCAGAAAGTAAGTTCCATTTTTATATATTTCTGCGGTATCGATGCTGTCATGCCGTTGTGCATGCGTGGCTAGTTTGTTGATTCATTGGTAAGCCAACACCATTTCTAAACAACTGTGCACTAAGGAAGCTTCGTTGGACGTATTTATAATGTTGAAGAAATTCGAGATGTGTAATGGGACAAAAAAGGGGTATTTTTATTTATTTAAATTTATTTCATCTCAATTGCAAGCCCAACATATAAAATTGTCATCACACAAAAGAATCAGTGATGTGAAGTTGTGCAAGTAGTCGGACGTTGGAATGTGATGCATGCTGTCAACGCAATTGAATTCTAAGAACGGTAGTGCTGTGTGACGTACAAAGCGCGCAACATGAACATGCACGCTTAAAGACGCACACCAGACTCTAAACGACGCCACAAAAAATGGCGAAACAACGAAAGTCTTGTACCATGCGGTCTTGTGACGGTGGATGTAGCTGAGAGACCACGCCTTCCACAGCCTCAATATTTTCGCCAGTTAGCATTGGCAAAACGTGGTCACCATGCAAGCCCATGTTACCGAGACAGTGACAAAAACTTCATAATCCAAAAGGCAGTGTGGGTTACAGGAAGCAGACAGACAAGGTGGGGATTTGGTTAGCCGTTGGCTAGTCAGTCGTCTTCACCTATAGGCCGCATGCGGTCCTTTTAACTTTCGACTCGAACACCTTAAAGGTCGGCCGACCGTTTCAGTATAAATAAAAATGTGTAAAGCAGTTTGGAATATATAAAAAACCAGTGAACTAAGTGAAAATTGCAAAAAACAAATTAAATAATAACAGTTTTTAATAACAACGCAGCGAATTTAGTGAGTGACGCGCCATGCGGTCAACAGGGACTCCGCTACTACACGTAACCATATATTCTTCAATATATTCTTGTTTTATATAAAAAAAGGGGGTTTTTGTATGTGTGCAGTGTGCAAACAAACTGTGTTGCAATCATTAAAATAATGATTTTATGTTAGGGTGTAAACTAGTATTAGAAAATTAATCATGTTGAAATAATGTTTTTATATTTCCCAAGAAAGGGTTAATATTTTTAGTTTACCGTATTCAGTTATATTTTATCAGAAACTAATAATTAATAAGAAAGGAGTTTGTAGAAAAAATAAAATGAACATTGGGTAAAATCAGAAGACGCAATAAAAAAATGTTGAGCTTGAGTAATAAACAGGCTCAACTTATATAGACCAGTAGATTCAAACTAGAAGTAAAAAAGAAAAAATGTCATGCTAAAGAAAATAAACCAACATTTTATTTGAGTTTACAAAAATATGTGTTTGTTAATTTGCATTCACCTGTGATTTTACTCTGCCAGAGTACACCAGACGACACCCTGGTAAATAACTCGAATTTACTTTGTAAAGGTAAGTGATTTGGAATTTCATAATTTTAAACAATAATAAACATGTGCAGCCTCAGTTGGTACCCTAAAAATGGGACAAAATTCAATAATTTAATTAACTCGTAACGTTTTAATGGCACCCGTCTAACAGGGACTTTGTAAATTAAAAAATTTAAGTTAGTTTACAAACTGGTCGAAAATGGCAGAGGGAAATAAGAATGCAACTTTGTGTGAAGGTGAAGAAGTAAATATAAATTTAAATGTGACACAGGACAGTTTAGTATCGACAAATATTGACGAGCACGTAGACGACACCGACAATACAACAGACGAAATAATTGAGACGGCAGATGCTAAGAGTAGCAGAATCGACAATGTAGACGTACTTAGTCAATTAGCATTATTTATGGAAATGATGAGTAGTAAATTTGACCGACAAAACACGAATTTGAATGAGTTTAGAATGGAAGTAAATGATAAACTTGACAAACAAGATGAGAAAATGAAAACAGAAAATAATAATTTAAAATCTGAAATCAAATCAGAAATAAATACTATAAATATTAAACTTACTGATTTAAATAAAGAGTTCATGAATGTGAGGAGCGAATTGAGAGCGAGTGAAATAAATATGAATAGCCGCTTGGAAAGTATTGTTACGACGGTCTACTCGATCGTCGTAGGTACAGTGGAAACAAAATAAGTACAAGACACCAATTAAGTCACTAATCACACCTTTAATTGTTATAGTAAAACAGTTCATAATTAACAACATAGTGTCTACAACAAATCAAATGAAAATTGTTCATACGCAATAAAATGTCCACTAATATTAAAACTCAACTGTATTACAATTATACCGTCCGAATATAAAACACTACACTTCACTAATAACTACTTGCACGTACACAGTAATAACACGAACCGCTCTGTAAATATATCGCACTAATACTCTCGAACCGCACAGTCAAAAATCTCGCATTGAACTGAAAACTAAGGCCGCGACGCGATGTATTTATAGTTACGCTCACACACCAGAAGCTTCCAAACTGCGTCTTATCTTTCGCGAACTACGTAATTGCTACGGCCTTGACACAGTCCGAGCGCCCGAGCGAAGCCTGGCACAGTCGAGAAAATTCTCGCAAAATGCGTCTAGTAGCACGTACACCACACGCTTACGTCGAGATCTTTCTGGCGCATTCGATAAACGCGTAGATTGTTCTGTGCTGTCGTAGCACTGCCCCCTCCTTAAGCCTGTTCGTCCCGAACTGGCAAAGCGTCTTCGAAGTAATACTCGAACAGGCGATCTAGGTGGCCGTCCTTGCGAAGGATAATTTTCCCGTTCTTCGAATTCAGTCTCGTGTGATCCGAACATCACGTTCCCAGGAATGCGAATCTTTCGCGTAACCACTAGCTTCGCTGGAATCACTCTCGTTGCGTCATGTACTAATGACCTAAATACCACTGGCTGATCCAAGTTTGTTTGGTTCTCATCAACAACCTCTTGCGTAACCTCATCTTCAGCCACTTTACCCTCGGGCGCTTCTCTCAGCTCAGGAACAAGCAAGAGTTTTGTCTCGACACCCATAGTTGGCTTTCCAATCACTTCTTTTGTCGTTATACTTATTTGTACTTCCTCTGCTAGTTCTTCCTCCATTTCCGCTTGCAACAGGGAGGTTTCCTCTTGACCAGACTTGTTGACTTTTTCTTCGACTAATGCCACTCGCTTAATCGAATGGTTGGTAGACCCTGTCATTTTAGCCATGCAAAGCTTTATCTTCTCTTGGCCAACTTTCAGGACATTCTCTCTTAAGTCCACAACGAATCCGTAGGCATTCATAATGTCCGTGCCAAGAATCACTTCATCGACAATGTCTGCAACGAGCATTTGGTGGCTAAACTCAAGAAGACCCGGGCGTACACGTACGTCTACCTTTCCTAGCACCTTGACGGGGCTTCCAGTCACAGTCTGTATTGTACAAGAGCTAATTAGAGGATGGCGGTTACAGACTAAGTCAGGGCGCACAATGGACACTGTTGCGCCCGTGTCAACTGTAAATGATGTTGGTTTACCATCTGCAAATCCACTAACAATCAAGTTTCCACTGATCTTATGTAGCGTGGAAACTGTGTGCTGTTCTGGGCCTTTACTTCTCCAATTGGTGCGATCAGTCTCTTCTATCGGTATCTTCTTCTCCCAACAGTCTACCTGTAGATGACCATGTTTTCCACAGTTGTAACATTTCGGCCTTCTGTCTTTTTCAAATCGTTGCGACTCTCTTGAACTTTTGAATTGTTTGTCCGACAACACTGTTTTTCTGCACCCATCGTAACGGTAATGTGATACAGGGATCTTCGGACTGCAACGTGATGGCACAAACCCATTAATGTAGCGGGACGCTGACTTGGCAGCTTCAAACTCTAGGGCGTGAACAAGAGCTTCTGAGCTATCTCGGTGTCTTGCCATTCATAACACTTGCTGAAGTTCACAATCTCCGATGCCATCAATAAATGTCTGCACCGTAAACCTTATTCGGAAGTCTTCTGGTGCTTCAGGATAGGCCAATCTAATCAATCTGTCAATGCTTGCTTCAAATTCTTGAAGACTTTCCCCGGAACGTTGTCGTCTTGTTCTCAACTGAGCGTAGTACACATCTCGCAAATGTTTATCACCGTAGCGTAATTCTAGAGCTTTTATCAACTCGGCATAAATGTTCTGGCTGTCAGGTGGCACTTTCTGTAGTAGTTCTGCCGCGGGTCCTTTTAATGCAAGAACAAGTGAAACAGCCTTGTCTTTTTCTGTCCAATTATTTGCACATGCAGCAGCTCCAAATTGGCGGAGGTACGTTGCCCAGTGAGTGCTTCCGTCAAAGGTTGGAGCTTTGACATGAACTGTCCCTACTGCAGGCAAAGTGACTTTCTCTGTTAACTTATTTTCTGTGTATTTTTCTGTCTTGATCACTGGTACAGTCTGTTCAGAAATTTGTTTTGGTTGAATCTTCATGCACTGTTCGACTTCACTTTTAATTTGTTCTCTTATGTTTGCCATTGAGTTTTCTACTGCAGATATTTTATTTGACACAGATTCTTCTATAACAGATATTTTTGTAGACATAGCTTCTTCAACAATCAAGACAGATTTTTCTACTTTAGCTATTTTTAATGTCATTGATTCTTATACCTCCGATATTTTAGTAACTTGTTTATTAAGCTCACCTCGTAGGATACACAATTCTGCGGTACTGTGTTCTTGCAACTGTTTCTGCATAACTTCAAAGAGAGCTTCTGTTTTATCTGCTTCTTGCTTACGTTTTTCATCCTGTCTTTCTTCTGTTTCTAGCATTAGTGCTTTCTGACGTTCCTCAGCTTCTTCTCTTTCCTGCCTGCGTTTTTCATCCTGTCGTTTTTCTGCTTCTTCTCTTTCTTGTCTTCGTTCTTCTTTTTGTCGTCTTTCTGCTTCTTCTGCATCCTGTCGTTGTCGTTCTTCTGTCTGCAACAACAGCGCCTGGAAATGTTCCATCATCTGACTGGCATCCATTGTTTTTCGATTAATTACGAATTACACTCGTCTTGTACAAAGTATCCACTGTTTCCACTGTTAACCGTTCTATCCCAGTTCTGACACCACTGTTACGACGGTCTATACGATCGTCGTAGGTACAGTGGAAACAAAATAAGTACAAGACACCAATTAAGTCACTAATCACACCTTTAATTGTTATAGTAAAACAGTTCGTAATTAACAACACAGTGTCTACAACAAATCAAATGAAAATTGTTCATACGCAATAAAATGTCCACTAATATTAAAACTCAACTGTATTACAATTATACCGTCCGAATATAAAACGCAACACTTCACTAATAACTACTTGCACGTACACAGTAATAACCCGAACCGCTCTGTAAATATATCGCACTAATACTCTCAAACCGCACAGTCAAAAATCTCGCATTGAACTGAAAACTAAGGCCGCGACGCGATGTATTTATAGTTACGCTCACACACCAGAAGCTTCCAAACTGCGACTTATCTCTCGCGAACTACGTAATTGCTACGGCCTTGACACAGTCCGAGCGCCCGAGCGAAGCCTGGCACAGTCGAGAAAATTCTCGCAAAATGCGTCTAGTAGCACGTACACCACATGCTTACGTAGAGATCTTTCTGGCGCATTCGATAAACGCGTAGATTGTTCTGTGCTTTCGTAGCAGTATGAATGAGGTTATTGTTGAAGTGAAAGATGAGCTGACTAGTGATATAAATAAGATACAAACAGAAATGAAAAACGAGATAAAAATAATTAACGAAAAACAAAAAGAGAAAATGTTAGAGACAAATAAAAAATTTGACACATTGACAAGTAAATTTAATGATAAAATTAAAAAGCAAAATGACAAAATTGACAGTAATGTTCAATGTATAATTAATGAGTGTGAACAAATCAAACGAGCAAGTGAAATACAAGAAAATATAAAAGATGAATTCAGAAGTAACTTTGAACAAGTTGATGCAATTAAGATTAATGTAACTAGTTTAAAAAATAATCAAGCAGACCATGAGCGTGAAATAATTAAAGTCAGAGAAGACTTGAGTGTAACCATTAATCAGAGATTAACTAATGTGAGTGAGAGAGTGAATGTGGAAGTAGAATTAGGATATTTTAGTAATGAAAGTAGGGGAGTGAACCCCATACAATTTTTGAACTCTATAAAAAGTTTTAATAAATATAACCAAGAAAGTTGGGAGATTAAATTAGTAAGAATTTTAAAGTACTTTAAAGGGGATGCTAAAATATGGGTGGATGCTCATAACGATAACTGGGTAGATTTTAATGAGTTTGGGCAAGCATTTAGAAATAAGTACTGGTCAGAGAGAAACAAGAGGGGTTACGTAGTACCATAATGGGATGGGGAAATTTTAATATAAAAAACATGAGTATTACATCGTATGTGACGAGACTATATAGTCAGGTTAAATATTTAGAACCACCAATGCCTCTTTCATCTTTTATACGATACATTAGTAAACATTTACCTAAGGACATACGGTTCACAATCAGAACCCGGGATTTTGCTAATATTGCAGAATTAGAAAAAATACTAGAAGCATACCAGAGTATGAAAGAGGAAGAAGATAATAAATTCCAGTTTAGAATAAATGAATCAAATCAAATAAATACTGAAATAAGACAACCAGACCATTTTATTAGTAATGTGAGTAGGTCAGGGGAGGGGGCGTGGTTGTGTCCAAACCCTAGTTGTGGAGTTAGTAATTATAATGGGTCGCGGAATCAATGTTACCGGTGTCAGGGTCCGAGGAGTAGTGCCCAAGGGAGAGTGGAGAATTATAATAGGGGTTTCGATCAGTTTAGAGGGAATCATAGAGGGAGAGGTTTCACCAGTAATCGGGGAGTGTCAGGAAACTTTAATCATAGAGGGAGAGGGGGATATGTTAGTAACCCAAACGGAACTCGGGACGTGGAAGCACCAGCTCATAATCAAAACAGTAGGGGGGTTTACAGTGAACCACCACCTTCAATACCTTTAAACTAATCAGGGCGGTTGAAAAAGAAAGCCCCCAGCCGTCTAGTAATCACCTAACAATAGGGTCACTAATTACCAATATCCATAATGATCTATCCGACGAAGAAGCAGGAGAGAGTAGTAATACTTTTGGGATGGCAGAATTTGAAGCCGAAGTGTTTAATTCTAAATACACTTTTCTAGTAGATTCAGGGAGTGAACTGACTGCTATAGACGATAGAATGTTTGAAAAAATAAAATTCAAACTACAGAAACAATTCCACAACTACCAGTACTGGGAATTGGTGTTATAGGAGTAACAGGTGTTCGCAGTAAAAAAGTAACCAAACAAATAATGCTACAATTAAAAGTAAATGAGAACACAATAAATGTACCTTTCTTAGTTATTCCAGGATTAAATATGGGAGCTATAATAGGTAATGATTTTTTAAATAATTTCAAAGTAGAGTTAAACTATTACACGCAGACTATGAAATTAAACAATAATAATAATATAATTGAAATACCATTCATACAAAAGAAAACTGTAGGAATAAAAGCTTTAAAAATAATTAGTAAGGGAATTTTAATTTCTGAAATGACAAACGAGTGTAGGCCCTTAATGATCAATTATTGTAACTTGAGAGTAAATAGTAATGAATTATTTGAAAATGAAAATAATTGGGAGGAGAAAATGAATAAAATCCTATATCAAGATGGGGAATTTAGCTACCAAGACAGAGAAAAAATAGTACTAATAATAAACAAAAATAAATCAGTTTTTTCAGACGAACCCAGTTTAGTAAAGAATTTTAAGGGTAAATTAGTCGTTAAAGAAAAAACACCCTTTGCACCTAAAACCTATCCGGTACCATACTCCAAGAGGGGTTTAGTACAGGAGGAAATAAATAAAATGTTGAGGGAAGGTATAATAGAAAAATCTACATCACCATATTCCAACCCTTTAGTAGTGGTGACAAAGAAAGATTTATCGATATGATTATGTTTAGACGCAAGACAAGTAAACAGAATAATTGTTCCAGACAGAGAATTACCGGAACCAGGAAGCGAAATTCTGCAACGTTTTAGTGGGACCAAATACATCACCACCTTAGACTTGACTGCAGGCTACTGGCAGATAGAGCTGGAAGAGGAGTCTCGACAGTATGTGGCCTTTCTATACAACAGTAGGAATTACCAATTTCGCAGGCTACCTTTTGGACTCAACATAAGTGTTTCAATTTTTATCAAATGCCTGGATTATGTGCTAGGGAGAGAGATTTTAGAATTCACAACCGTTTATGTAGTCGATATAGTAATTACGTCACCAGACATTGATACACACTGTGAAAGGTTAGATAGGGTATTAAGTAGACTGCATGAATATGGCATAACAGTTAAATTTAAGAAGTCAGAATTTTTGAAAGAACAAGTTAATTTTTTAGGACATATAATTTCAGCAAGGGGTATCAGTACAGACCCTAAAAAAGCAGAAATAATACAAAATTTTCCGATACCAAAAAATGTTAAACAGTTGCAAAGTTTTTTAGGTTTATGCAATTATTATAGGCAATTTGTAGATAAATATTCATATTTAACAGTACAATTGGGCCATTTATTAAATAAAGACAATCGATGGCAGTGGAATTTAAAAGAGCAAAATATATTCGAGCTGATAAAAAATAAATTTTTAAACACAGTTATATTAGCTCATCCTAATTTTTCAGAACCATTTTATATACACACAGACGCGTCAGACATTGCCTTGGGAGTAGAGTTGTTTCAGTTAGATGGGAATGGTAACCACAAAGTAGTAGCTTTCGCAAGTAGATCTCTACTAACTAGTGAAAAGAACTATACTACGACGGAGAAGGAGGCGTTATCAATAGTTTTCGCCTGTAGAAAGTTCAGAACGTACTTATTAGGAAATAAGGTAATCATAAGATCTGACCATCAAGCTTTAACGTTTCTAAAGAACTGTAAATTAACACATGGTAGGTTAGTGCGGTGGATGCTAATATTACAAGAATATGACTTAACAATTGAGTACTGTAAGGGTAAAGAAAATATAGTAGCTGATGTCCTATCCAGAACAGATTTTGATAATAATACCGAAGTAGACATAGCAAATACATATAAAATATTTATAGTAAAAGAAGTGGGGGAAGTAAATATGAAAAAATTAATAAGTAACTTAGCAACCGAACAAGAAAGAGACACCGAACTTAATAAAATAATATTAGCTTTGAGTCAAATACCTAACGTACCTCACAAGTGGGAGAAACATTTTAGTTTGTTTAATAAAGACTTATTTCATCGGGCAAATGAACAGGGAGATGATTGGAAGGTGTGCATCCCTAAAGTTATAATACCTGAAGTAGTGAGAGATTGCCATCTAAGGTATGGTCATATAGGCCCCAAGAAATGTAGTGACATATTAAAGGAGTCATGTAAATTTAATAATATGGAAAGAACGGTGCGTAAGATATTACAAACATGCGAAATTTGTCAGAAAGCTAAAGTAAACAATCATAAACAGGAGGGTTTAATGCAGCATGTAATGCCGGACAGTCCTTTAGCATTAGTTGCCGTTGATTTATATGGCCCCTTACCCAAAGGTCGTGGAGGGGTAAATTATTTATTTGTTGTGTTAGATGTTTTTACCAAATTTGTAAAATTGTACCCGATTAAAAAGGCAACCTCATCAGTATTGGCTAGGAAGATAGTAAATGAATACCTTGTTGAAGTAGGTAAGCCTAAAATAGTATTATCAGATCATGGTTCGCAGTTCACCAGCAACACCTGGCGGGAAACTTTAGGTTGGGAAAATATTTTAATTAAACATACATCAGTGTATCATCCACAGTCGAATCCAAGTGAACGTGTTATGCGGGAGTTAGGGAGAATGTTTAGGACTTTTTGCCATAAAAAACATTCTTTGTGGGCAAGATGGAAGGGTATATTAACAATAGTTTACATGAATCCACTAGTTACAGCCCATGTGAGTTAATGTTTCAGAGAAGGCCGTCACGCATATTAGAAGAGCTAGTAAAATTTCCAACACGGACGGAAATACCACATGATAGGAAATTGGTTATCGCTAGGGAGCGCCTGCTGAGTAAGGCCGAACAGCGGAAACAGAGACATGACCGGAATTTAACACCCATACAATACGAGGTAGGACAACTAGTATTAATAAAAAATCACTATCAATCATCAGCATTGGACAAAGAAATTAAAAAATTCTTCCTATTGTATGACGGTCCATATGAGGTTAGCCAGGTGAAAATGGAGAATGCTTATGTTTTAGTAGATTTGCAAACTCGAGAAATAAAAGGAACTTATAATGTGACCCAATTAAAAAAGTATTATCTAGCTGAGTGATGGTAGATATTTTTGTGATTATTAAAATTTTCATACACAAACAAACATTTTTATATTTTATTATGATAATATTTTATCATTATTTACACACACGTTATGGTATTTTAAAAGTAGAAGGGATCCTCCCCCATTTTCGGGCGGTCACAGATTCACCACCTCTGATCGTGGTTTTTGGCATTCTGGAGGCAGACCATGGTTGACGGTAGCCCCGCAAAGGGTGAAATCAACAATGGTCCGAGTCCACAAATTGGTGTAAACTAGAAATTTAACATTATCATTGAACGGGGAGGGGGACCCCTAGTTTCGTGAAAAGGTAAGGTAAAAATAAAAAAAAATTGTAATATTTTCCACGAACTACAGTAGGTTGTTCTAGAAATTGAAATTGGAAAATTTCAGAATGAAACAACTGAAAATTATGTAACTTAAATACTTAACTTTTCAAGAAGTTGTTTTCCTTCAGCAAACAAAATGTATTGTACTTTTAAGGTAAATTTGTAAGATAATCCATTGTTGTAGTTCCTATTTTGGTCATAGAGAAAAAGTTTGGACTTGCAAAGGTGTCTGTGTAAAAAATGTGTTAAATAAAATAAAAACTTGTTATCATACAAGATATGTGGGTAATTTTGGGGGGTAGTTTGGTGCTCATAGAAGTGATATAATAATGGAGTGTAGAGACTGCAAATGTAGAATGTTTTAGTTTAGCTATTAGTGTCCTATTGCTGGGGTGGCATGTGCCCCAGTAGATAGCGGAATGGGTTGGGGGTAATAGAGAGTGTTACCCCCATCGGAGGCCGAAAATGCACGGCACACCTTTTTGTACAATTTCATATTGTACCTTGATAGATTTTCGTGCCGTGCAGAGTAATGATGTAGTAACATGCATGAAGGTAGAGTTTGATTTCCCCGACTTTTCGGGCGATTACTGCCTTACCAGCACTAATCGTGGTTTTGGCTAGCGGTCAGCTATGGCCATAATTTAAGTCCCTTGACCATAGCTGGCTTGAAATTGGTTGATACTAGAAATTAATAGGGGGGTGAAACTAGGGGAAATCCCGGAACTATGGAATAGCGGCTGCCACTCTGTCCGAGTAGGGACAGCATAGACAGGTGGTAGACCCGCATTAAGGGCGAGTAATTATAAAACGAAGATATGTTGATATCTAAAATCTTTAAAATGTAATGCTAAAGCAAGGACAAGGAGATGTTCAATTCCTCCAACTATGCCGTCCTTGTGGAGGCCAATGGGCGCTACAGTCCAACAGAACAAAACAATAGTGTGTGTGGTTTGGGGGTTGCTCAGTTGAGCAACGAATTTAAATTTTATAAATGAAAGATGATATCTCATTTTTGCACTAACTAAACGCTCGTAGTACGATTTGATAAAGAGGTGTTCATATGTTTATTATACTATGTTTCTTCTGTCACATAAATGTATTATTTTATTATGTTAGAGATAAGGATTGATAAAATATGTGATTTATATAATTTTGAAAGGTGTTTGTCGTAAGGTCATTCACCTTGCTGAGAAAATCAACTGATCAGCTGTAGAATGTCACTTATGAATGATTTGCAAATTTTTCAAGTTAGTATAAATAACTAAATCACCCAAACTAATGGAGATTGAGAATAGTAAAGAAAAGAGATTCATAGTAAAAATATAAAATTTTGATTGAAACAAGTGACAATTTTAATAGAATTTGAAAAAATGTAAAGTGGTAAAAGGTGTAAGCTTGAGTAATTTAAATATCAATTTTATTGTTAATCATAATAACATTTTGTTATTTATAAATGTTTTATTTTATTAGGTTTTTGTGTTTAAAGATAGAATTTTAAAGATGTGCAATGTATTTTCTGAGGTAACTTATGTATAACTTATGTAGGTCAAGGTTGCTGACTTGACCCAGTTTGATCAGCTGATGGGTGATGTTCTATACTAGACCCGTTTTTGGCAATGAAGTGATGCCAATTTTGTTTCTTAATCAATTTAAATAAATTTAAATTATTTAATATTGAGAAAAAATATATTTTAATAAATTTAAATTTTTTTGAAAAAATTTTTTTTTGATTTTGTGCCTGCCATCTAATTGATGTTTTGAATTTTGATTATATTACTGTTTATGTGTAATACTAGGGTTTTATTGAATCATATTGTGTAGGATATATGTATAATCACATGTTAGGATAAATGAGTTCATGTTTTAATTAAATGTTCAATTTGTTTGTTTTTCTGAGTATAAATAGTAATGAAGAGAATTGATAAAGGTAGATAAAAGTTTTTTTTTGGTTTTAATGAAAATAATAATAATAATATAACAACCTGATTTTGAACTTAAAAGAATAGTGAATTTAAAGATAAATATTTTGTGACTTTTAAATGATGAGTTTGTCTATAAGATATAATAAGTATATGTATGCGCCCAGTATTGCTGAAGGCGACCCAGTGTGCTTAGTAAGGGGGAACATATCAGTTGAGGATCTGGCATGGTATAAGGCCAAGGGTTGGATTTTGGGGGTTGGCATGTTGGAAGGTTAGGTGCGCTGTGGTGCGTGTCTGTGCAATTTTATGGTGTTGGGATCTCGTATAGAGAAGTCCAGTGATCTCGTTCAGATGCGGCCATAGTCGCCGAGCCAGGGGGGTTGTTTACCCATGATGTATAAGAACAAATGGCGGGTTGTTGGCACCATATCCTCACCGATCCTCTTAGGGGTTTAGCAATGAGATTTCTTCTGTTTCGGCAGAAGATATCTCATTGGGGGGGTATTGTAATGGGACAAAAAAAGGGGTATTATTATTTATTTAAATTTATTTCATCTCAATTGCAAGCCCAACACATAAAATTGTCATCACACAAAAGAATCAGTGATGTGAAGTTGTGCAAGTAGTCGGATGTTGGAATGTGATGCATGCTGTCAATGCAATTGAATTCTAAGAACGGTAGTGCTGTGTGACGTACAAAGATGCGCAACATGAACATGCGTGCGTAAAGACGCACATCAGACTCTAAACGACGCCACAAAAAATGGCGAAACAACGAAAGTCTTGTACCATGAGGTCTTGTGACGGTGGATGTAGCTGAGAGACCACGCCTTCCACAGCCTCAATATTTTCGCCAGTTAGCATTGGCAAAACGTGGTCACCATGCAAGCCCATGTTACCGAGACAGTGACAAAAACTTCGTAATCCAAAAGGCAGTGTGGGTTACAGGAAGCAGACAGACAAGGTGGGGATTTGGTTAGCCGTTGGCTAGTCAGTCGTCTTCACCTATAGGCCGCATGCGGTCCTTTTAATTTTCGACTCGAACACCTTAAAGGTCGGCCGACCGTTTCAGTATAAATAAAAATGTGTAAAGCAGTTTGGAATATATAAAAAACCAGTG
This sequence comes from Magicicada septendecula, assembly GCA_034769895.1. Classification (NCBI taxonomy): domain Eukaryota; kingdom Metazoa; phylum Arthropoda; class Insecta; order Hemiptera; family Cicadidae; genus Magicicada; species Magicicada septendecula. Next base: position 187,473,613 of record CM068375.1, read on the forward strand.
AACCAAGTGAAAATTGCAAAAACAAATTAAATAATAACAGTTTTTAATAACAACGCAGCGAATTTAGTGAGTGACGCGCCATGCGGTCAACAGGGACTCCGCTACTACACGTAACCGTACCCATTTCAATATATTCTTGTTTTATATAAAAAAAGGGGGTTTTTGTATGTGTGCAGTGTGCAAGCAAACTGGGTTGCAGTCATTAAAATAATGATTTTATGTTAGGGTGTAAACTAGTATTAGGAAATTAATCATGTTGAAATAATTTTTTTATATTTCCCAAGAAAGGGTTAATATTTTTAGTTTACCGTATTCAGTTATATTTTATCAGAAACTAATAATTAATAAGAAAGGAGTTTGTAGAAAAAATAAAATGAACATTGGGTAAAATCAGAAGACGCAATAAAAAAATGTTGAGCTTGAGTAATAAACAGGCTCAACTTATATAGACCAGTAGATTCAAACTAGAAGTAAAAAATGTCATGCTAAAGAAAATAAACCAACATTTTATTTGAGTTTACAAAAATATGTGTTTGTTAATTTGCATTCACCTGTGATTTTACTCTGCCAGAGTACACCACACGACACCCTGGTAAATAACTCGAATTTACTTTGTAAAGGTAAGTGATTTGGAATTTCATAATTTTAAACAATAATAAACATGTTCAGCCTCAGTTGGTACCCTAAAAATGGGACAAAATTCAATATTTCAATAATTTAATTAACTCGTAAGGTTTTAGATGCCCATTGCGTGTGCAAGTAGGTACATGATTTGGTTCTTGAATTCAAAAGGCATTAAAACAACTGAAATTAAGTCAGACTTTTGATATTTATAGATAAGAAGCAGTGAGCGATTCAATGGTACCAAGATGGATATAATGACTTTTTCGCTTGGTCAGATCCAGAGTAAGCGATGTAGGATGCTTACACGGGACATTGTGATGAATCATGGCACTGCACACCACTGCTACTGCAACGCAACATCTCCTCACAAAGTCTGGCTGGCAACAATTTGATCATCCGCCTTACAACCCAGACCTCACACCAAGCGAATATCACCTTTTTAAGTATGAGAACTCCTTCCTTGGTGGCCAACAATGTCAAACAAGTTGTTAATACATGGTTCAAATCACACGCAGGAAATTTCTATGATGAAGATATATAACGTCTGGTGCTTCGCTATGAAAAGTGTTTATATTCTTAATTTCCATTAATACCCTATTGGAACTTACTTTCTGGATAACCCTCGTATTTTTAATTTCTGTGTATTTGTGCTTCGCAACTACATAGTCAGAGTAGAGAAATATTAAAATATGTTTATTATTTAATGAAAAAAGAAGCAAAGTCAATGGCAAAAACTAGAAAAAATCATAAGAGATTTGTTATTTAAAATCAAAAATAGCAAGAGAGAACAGCAGCTGCATGTGGAATTTCAAGAACGCTGGTTCAAAAATAATACAAGAACCTAAGAGCATGCATGAGGATGGCAGTCCAGAATACTCATTTACGACTCCAAAGAAGTATAAAAGAGATGTTACTGGTATCAACAATACTGATAAATGTGTTGTGTATAGAACTGTTCATGAATTCTATGTGAGTGAACAGAGACTTCCCACTGCACATAGCATCAGAAAAAAACTTGAAGGAAAAATCAATTTAAAGGTCATGAACGTATTTAAGAGTCACTTTAAAATTGCTAGGTTTTAAGTAGAAAACACTTCAAGTAATAGGAAAATTCTTATTCTTTTTAAAAGAATGACTTATGTCAAAAGCATATTCAGAAATTAAAATGTATTAAGCACAGAGAAATGAAAAGACTGACTGTTTATTTGGATGTATTTTCTCTCTAGTCATGTGTTACCTAAATCATGGGCAGACAACACTGCAAAAGGAATAAATAGGCCAGTACTTAAAAGGCAAAATAGGCTTCATACTGAATTGACTTTGTAATGTAGGAAAGCTAGTAAAAAGAGTGGTGAATACCACAATCAAATGAGAAAAGATGATTTTGTGAAATAGGTGCAAGAGAAACTCATTCTGAACAATCTGTTTATCATAACAGATAATACACCTTTTCATAACATCAAGATAAATAAAGCACCAACCTTGAGTTTCAAAAAGAAAAACGCGGTGAAACTGTTAAAAAGATAATAATATTCCCTTTTTGACAAGTATGTTGAAGCCTGAATTAATAATATTTACCAAAATGCACCAGAGCAACAAGAAAACATATACAGAATTATCACTGTTGCACACCACTATAGACAAATTATTCCGATTAGCGCTTTCAAGCTTCTCAGCTCGTCAGATCGGAATTCCAATCTGACGATGAGCTGAGAAGCTTGAAAGCGCTAATCGGAATAATTTTTCTATAGTGGTGTGCAACAGTGATAATTCTGTTTGTGATTATAACCACTAGCACAACTTTCTTCATTAAAGGAAACATACATTGTTGACGAGTTACTGAAAGCATATGGTCACACTACACTGAGACTTCATTCCAATTTAAACCTGATCGAGATATGATCTATTGTGAAAGGACATGTTCTTAAATACAATGTTACATATAAAACTAATGATGTGATAGACCTTTGTGAATGAAAATTTACTGAAACGATGGAAGATGACTGGAAACCCTTTTGTGACAAAGTAAAAAGAATAAGAAATGGAATACGGTGAAGAAGACATAATTATTGATGAAAAAACCAACAGGCTCGTGATATCATTAGGTAGCGACAGTGATGCATTAGGTTGCAAGCCAGAAACAGATATGAGCGGCATTAAAATGCTGCCTGACTGAAAGGAAGTTTGGTATACATCAATTGTAATACTTCCGTTATTGTATTTTATTAGTACTATAGTTATACAAATATTCTTTATATTAATCTACTGTGCGACTCTTAAGACAGAAGATTGTGTTAGTTCAATGAGTAATTTTAAATAATGTATACTAGTATAAATAACTAGTATTCAGTGTTTCCTTTACTTAAATTTTTTTTTGCAAGAAAAGTGGCAGCGAAAGAGAACCAAATATTTAGTGCAAACAACAAAAATGTCATGCATGCTAAATATTGGATACACTGAATATTGAGGAAAACTACACATGTTAATTATGATTATTTCCTTATGTTTAATATTTTACAGTTTCAGTATACAGTAGATAATGTGTGTGTGTGATATAAAATCCGTTTCCGTATACTCTTAGCCTACATTCATAGGCAACATGTACAACATTATACCTAGAATGTTTGAACAGTTGCTGTATCATATGCACATGCAATATAGTGTAATTCAAGGAGAGATACAGTCTCTATAGTTGAAACTATGTTCGCCAGATTATAGCATCGTATAGTGTGAGCTGTAGATGTTTAACTAAGTAAGAAGTGTGCCTCGTTGTGCTTGGATAATTGAATTATTCAACAAATTCTGGTAAGTGTACTATTTCTATGAGTCAGATATTGCCTTGTTACTGATTAGAATTCGTATACATGTAAATGAGCTATGATTTTAATTCTAACCAATGCATCAAAATAGATGATGCTTTCAAAAGGATGCATAACCTTAAAATTGCTGTGCAAACCGATAGCTGTCTGGTAGAGGGGTGCAGCGTATGTCCCTCAAAATGGGGTAGATACTCCATTGGAAGATCAACTTTTTAATCCTGTTTGTGATTTTATTTTAAATTATCTCATGTCTAACACAAATATTTTTTATATTTTGCATTCATGATTGTATTTAGTTTTTAAAGACACCTGACCTTCCCGTGTCTCTTGCACCGCCCCTCTCCATCTCAACACAGATGTTCCAGATACGCCCTAAACAGATGGTCACCACCACCACCACCTTTACTCATATTCTGTGTTTAGTAATTTTTCATTCATTCGCCTCTTTGACAATGGCTTAGGTAGCCGAAACAGCTGTCAGAGTTAAATAAAATCTGTGAAACTTACCAAGTGTTTTTATATATATTTACAAAACCTTTGTATTAATATGTTTCACCAAGTGCCCAACGAGTCATCAATAAATATTTTTTTATTTACATCAAATTATTTCAGCCTGTATTCCAAATGCTATTTAGATATTGTTTAATTATTTTATGTTGTTCACTAATTATATAGCTATTTTAGCTAAGATCACATTTAAATTAGGCTTATTATTTACAAGAATTGTTAAAAACAATTTTAATTGTACGTTACTTTTTTCACAGAAAACCTTTTTCTAAAACAGCGTATTTGTAATTTTTAGAAAGTGCCATGAAAACACATAAGAAAAGCAGGAGAATCTCCTACAGAGGCTGAAAAAAGGGTTCAAGGTGGTGAAATAAGTAAAAGGGAAGCTGAAAGATATTATGGAATTCCCATGAGAACCATAAGTCGGCATATCGCTTCACAGAATTTTGCAAAACAAGGGCTTGTACCCCACAATATGTGTAAGAATTTTTTCTTTCTTGTGTATAATTTTTATGCTGCTAGTCTCGTCTGATCTGGCCTACATTTAGTTTTTGTTTTGATGTTTTGGTGTTTTTGGAGCAAAAAATGAGAAACTACTTTCTCCGGAGAACCAAGGGACATAAATGACTGTGTCAAAAGCTGGGAGAATTATTACACTACAAAATCAGAAGGTGACTGGATTCCACATAAGAACTTTGTAAGTGGCTACATGAAAATTGTACTTCATATAAAAATATAGTATGTGTAACATGTGTGGATGAGAAAAAAAAGGACAAATGAATATTTAAAAAATGACAAATAAATAGGTTAGTTTTTCTTAGAGCATTGTTTAATAGGCAGTAGTAATATTAATTTGTTTTTGCAATAATTCTTAGCTTATGTTTATATAATTATTTTGTCATATACAGGGTGACACATGGAAATAGAATATGTTTTTGAACTGCATAGTACTGAATGCACGGTGGTGAGGCTCGTTCTCCTCCCGAGATGCCATTTTGGGAGCAATGGAGCAGTGGACCTTGCAACATCGGCTGTTCATGTATGACAGCATTGTTCAAAGTCATGAATCTATCACAGCTACGCAGCGACTCTTTCGTTGTCAATTCAATGTTGTTATTTTTAATATTAATGCGCGTATTTCTTGTGAAATACTTGCAAGTTAAAATTAAAAATAAGAACGCAGTAGCTAAAAAAGTAAAAGAACAAAGCAAGAAGTTGTGGATAAAAGTAGAAATTAGGTCACTTTCCGGCTTAATTAATAAATATAATAGGGAATTCAATGTTGGTTGACGAGGGGCCATTCCGATTTGGAAACGAAAAGAATGACTTATTAAGAATTGGAACACAATCCTTAGATCAACTGGTAAATTTTAGATCAACTGAGAACTTTACGAAGAAGAAGCTACCAGGCCCTAGACGCAGTGTAACAGCACCGGATAACGTAGGAAGTGTTAGAGAAGCACTGATTAGGAGCCCAAGACGATCGGCTAGATGACATGCAAGTGAGTTATCAATCAACTGTGAAATGGTCAGGTGAATTTGACATGACGATTTGAAATTCTACCCATAAAAAATTCAAATTGTGCATCAGCTAAAGGCAGTAGATTACGGACAATGTGAGGACTTTGCTGTGAAAATGCAAGTAATATTGAGTAAAAATATCCAATTGTTAATGAGTGGTGATGCTCATTTTTGTCTGGACGGGAGCGTAAATAAGCATAACGTGTGTTATTGGGCACCTGAACAACCATGTCTTATTCACCAGCGTCCTTACACTCTCAACGAGTCACAGTGTGGTATGCTGTTGGCACTTTTGGAATTACTGGACCATATTTTTTTTAGGAAAATGGAGTCACAGTCACTGTCAATTTGGCTCGTTACATTCACGTGCTTCAAACATTCTTCAGGCCAGAAAAATGTCTAGTTTCAGGAAGATGGTGCTACGGCACACACTGCGAATGATTCAATGAATGTTCTTTCATGCATGTATCGTGGACACCTCATTTCATGTTTAGGCAATGTTCTGTGGCCTCCAAGATCGCCCAACTTGTCAATGTGTGACTTTTCCCTGTGGGAGTACCTCAAAAGCCATGTGTACACTAACAAACCTCACAATTAGGATGAGTTGAAGAATGCCATCATTCAAAAAACTGCTGCCATCCCTCAAGAGATGTTGGCCCGTGTGATGAAGGATTTCCTTGGATTTCGTTGTCCATGACGTGTCCGTTACTTAACTAAATATCACTATTGTTTGACGACTCGGAACACTAAGTTTTTTATAAGTAAAATCGTGCAATCGATTTTACTTATAAAAAACTTAGTGTTCCGAGTCGTCAAACAATAGTGATATTTAGAAGGATTTCCAGCGGAGACTTGAAAACTGGATTCAAGAGGATGGGCATCACCTAGCCGACATTATTTTTCATAATTAAGGTAGATCTTAACATAACTCAAATGACATGTATTAAGCTGTAATTTTGTGTTAATAAACCCACCTGAAGTTTAAAGTTTACTGGGTATTGGTTATTTAAAAACTGTCAGATTCCTGTGTGTCACCCTATATTACATTATTTTGGTAATATGTTTGTCATTTTTATGTTTGTTTTTAACAATATTATTCATTAAGTCGGTTTATAGTTGTTTTTGGGTTGTAAAATAATTTATTGTTATAAAATGAGAGTAACAGCATCTCTCCCTCATGTTAACGAAGAGATGCCGCAGGCAATGTCTCAAGTTTTCATAGATTTTAATAACTTGATATTTTTTAAATTTCATATACTTTTGTTCTTGATGTTGCTAATTCATAAGTAATTAGACTGTGAATTTGTTTTTTAAGTGGTGTACAAGAAACACAAAATATTAGCATCTGATGATTTGAAAAACTCTTAAAAAATGTACACAAATAATTATACCCAAAACCAGTGAACATCGAGTTACAACTGATAAAATATAATCCACACGTGTAGTAATGAAGCACTCTTTTTTAACTGGACTACTACTGCTTGTCCTTGATCGCATACATCAATGTCAAGCTCACAGATTCACACCAGTTAGTGTACCTTCCCTCTTTAATTTTTTAAACCACTTAAAAAAAACTGATGCAAACTCATCAGCATAAGCTAAACTTCCTGCAACAAACAGTATGTTTCTGTAAGACACTTTTAAAGTTTTATGAGGAATTTCATACTGACAAGTTGCTCCTTGTTAATACTTAACAGTGTTCTAATAATAGAGCTCACATACATGGGACTGATTTGAATGAATGCTACTGTGAAATGGTTGTTGCTTGTACTTGAAAATTTAGTGGAAGATCAAGAGGAGAGTTCCAGGTCAATGAGCCATCTTAGAGAAGTGGCAAACAAAATCAGCCTGATTATATTATAGCTACATCTCCTATATACAAATTAATATTACTGATTAAATCAGGAGTATATGTAAAAATGAGTACGACAAATTTGCGTTTATTCCACACTTACTGAAAATATAGAATGCAAATTAGCCCTTATGCAAACATGTCATTAATGATACTTTTCAATTTTGTTTTGAAGAAATTGTAGCTATTACTATGCCAATCAACATACGATATAAAGTACTAATTTTGCTTATCAAATTTTAGAATCATTTGCATGGTTGTACCAATCAATCGTTATGGTCGTTGGACACAAATATTTCAATAAATTTACTTTATACATGAAGAATAAACTCTGTTATTTATAAGGCAATGCAAATGAAAAAAACATGGTCATATGCACGCACACACCACTCGAAAAACATATTGCTGCTAAGTTGGGGTCACAAACAAACTGAACATGTGCTATCTGTACAATGTGTAGCACTTGTGTTACATTTGATACATAATCAACATTTTGTGAAGACAGAGCTTTTTTTAGGGCTAAAACTATAAAAAAGATGGTCTCCAACTAGCTAGTAACATTAGTTAGTAATTATTTAAGAATATCAGAAGTAAACACTTCTATGTGTAAAGTCAAAGTGCTCTCGTATTTGGAGGTGATTGTGATCAAAGTGACTGCCTGCAGTCAATATAAAATAAACAGGAAACGAATATGTTAAACTTGCCCTGTTGACATATTATAGTGCAATGTTAAAAGACAAGACATTCTGGCTCCAGTCAGCTTTAGTGGTGTAGTCTTAAAATGTTAATTCTTCTTCTAGCATTTGGTGATGAAATGTGTTTGCCAAAAGAAGAGCTGATGAATCAAGACCACTGACACACTACTGAAGATGACTTCCACTGCTGAAACTGAGATGTCTGGCCTTTCTACCAATAACTCTAGAGCATAGGACATTTACTGGCAAATGGCTCTAACCATGAAAGTTTAAATACATGGTTTTATAAAATCTGTTGTTTAAACAGTCTGTTATCGTCAGCTGTTGACAAGCAGGCCTAAAACAGACTGAGAGCTTAAAGCATATAACAGTCTGCGACTACCCATGTGTTAGTACATGTTTACAAAACAACAGTGAATCTAATATTTTCCTGAACACAAAACACTCTAAAACATAAACTGGTACATTTTTACAGATTTTATTTTAAAAAGTACCAAGAAAGTATATTATTTAGTTACACATTAATATTACTGATGGTATAGTATTACAAATTATCACTTAAGAGTCTATGCGATTTCACCTTCACTGTCACTTGTAGATTCACTTGACTCATGGTGAATGCGATTTACAAGAAACTTATCCACTTCAACTTCCACTGCTTCATCGATCTGTGAATACTCATTTTCTATTTTAATTATATCACTAAAGAACCGCTGCCAACCTTCAACAATTATTGAATTTACTGCTTCAATTACTGCCAATTTAAGGTCTGGCGTACAACCAGTTGTAAGATTATTATGCCTAAGTTTACTTTCCACTTTTACCCATAGCAATTCAAGTGGATTAAGATCAAACATAAACGGAGGCAATCGTAAAACTGTGTGACCTACAGCTTTTAACATTTCGTCAATGCAATAAACCTTTTCATTGCTTTTATATTTAGCTAACAAATTGTAAATTTCACCTTTATTCATGTCCGGACTAACAGAAACACCATTTTTTGCAAGCCATGAGATCATACTAGCCTTTGTTGTATATTTTGAAGGCATTTTATTCTGTTCAGCACAATTGTATTGAGAATTATCTAATATGATTACACAGTTTCCTGGAATATTTGGCAATAGCTTCTCTGTTAACCACTTCTCATAAGTTTGGTAATTCATGCGGCCACCATAGACTTCTGTTGGTTCATTGGCTTTAAAAATTAATTGTGCATTTCGTATAAACCCAGTTTCGTTACAAGCATGAAGCATAATTAACCTGTTTGAACGATCTATACTTGCTTGTGTACGTTCACTACTTCCACTGTACCAACATTTTTTAAAAATAAAATTACTGTTTACCCAGGTTTCACTTAGATAAATAATATGCTTATTTTCTTCTCGAGCCTTTCTAACAGATTTTAAATATGAACAACGCCACAGTATAAAATGAGGATTTTCCAACAGAATTTGATATCTTTTTTTTCTACATTTCTTCCATTTGAACCCCATATCTCTTAATAAATTTCTTAATGCATGGAGCCCACCTGGAAAATCTATTTTTTCTCGTATAGCTACTAGTAACTTTGTAGAAGTCAGTTCCCCTTTATGACAAATATAGAAATCATTAATGATATTTCTAACAACATGTATACCAAAGTAATCGAGATGAAAAATCCTTGTCATATTAGAAAGATGTTTACCTGGAGGGTATAATTTAGAACCTTCAGCCTCAGCCTTTCTATATGCTGCCATTATTCTCTCTACTGTCCGAATACCAACTGCTGTATAATCAGATGCCCTTCTCTGTCTTTTAGCAAGATGGAACCGCAGTTCACCTGTGCGAGCTTCATCATCACATACATCTATAACTCGACAAACAATTTCTTTGGCCGCTGCATGTAATGCCTTTGCTTTTGTTTTCTGCATAGCCATTTTGTTTTAAGTCTGTAACTGTAAGAATAATTATAAGCTTGTAGGTTTCACATTACTTGTTTTTTACAGGAACACCTCTGGTGCACTGTTCATTAATTCGTATCCAGTAGAATAATGAGCTTACCAAAGTTCATGTGAAGGTTTATTTTAATGAACTATGGCAGTATAAATAGTTTAACCCCTACGTTGTGTAAGAGGAAGCTGCCCATGATGTCCACAAAACTGACACCATTTGACAAAGTTTAGTCAGTTCCTGTATCGCTGTTATTTCACCATTTAGAAGTCTGTAATCTGGAAATATAAAAGGGCATTACAATTGTATTACACTGATGATGTAGGAAAATTATATAAACAACTGTGAAATTTTAAATTTAAAAAAACACACACACATGCTTAAAAATCACAACTTGCTGTGCACAAATGAATTAGTTTTAAACATTATTTATAAAAGCATAATTGTACACTTCATGCATAGCTGATAATCAACTGTTGCACAGTGCTAAATGTTGATAATCATTAATGTTGCCTATGTTCATAAACTTCTACTAAATGTTACTCTAGTTCTAGAAGCATTATTTCTTTAGTTTTCAAGGCTCTTGTCATAACTATGTTATTGTTTCATAACATACAATAATAATAATAATTACACATGCAAATACTATCAAATCATAGAGGTCTAAGTATAGCAAACTCCATCTCAAGGTTATATGAAGAAATTATCAAAGCAGAATTCAAAGCCAATTTGAAGATATTGAGGAACAAAATGGGTTTCATGCAGGCCAATCCTGTATAGGTAATATCCACATTAAACGTCTAGAAAACAAGAATGGCAAGAAATATATAAACCCATTTAGTATTTACAGACTTCAAGAAGGGAGATGAGGGTATCTGCTAAATAAACTATGGCCAAAGTTGTTACAAAATGGTGCCAGTGTTATATAAGTTATATCTGTGGAAACACTATACAGCAACAATAAGATAGGCTCAAGACTTCTGATAAATTTCCAGTCAAGAGGAATTGCAACAAGGTTGTGCTATAGTATCCACTTTATTTAAGATATATTTGAATTCAAATTTAGAACATTGAAGGCACACCTTTCACAATATGGCGATAGCTATCAAAGACAAAAAGCTCTTCACTTTGCATTACTGCATTACACAGAAGATCAGGTAATTACAGCTAACGATGAGGACGACATCTGTTATGTGCTTAGGAAGTTAGATGAAGAATATCAGAAATGGTGCTCAACAATAAGTACAAATAAGACAAAATATACTGTCAGAAATACACACAGAGATATATGGGGAGTTATGGAGGTAGTAGATTCATACAAATACGTTGGTACCATGATTACAAAAGACGGCACAAGTGTAACAGAAAAAAACGCATAGGACAAGGGAAACAAGTGATGAGACAGTTACATTTCCCTTTATGGAGCAATCAACTAAGGTATCAAACAAAAATCAAAATTTATAAGACGTTAATGGAAAGAACTCGCACACAAGGAAAAGATTACGACCCATAGAAATGGTATACTGAGAAGGTGCTGTAGACCTACATTTCCGAGTAGGGTAAAAAAAAATAAAGAAATAAGGGAAAGAATTAATATATGTACCAATATAATCACATAATTGATGCTAAAAGATTAAGATGGTATGGGCATGTGTGCTGTATTGGTAATGATAAAAGGTTAAAGAAATTACTAGAATGGACTGATCCTGAAAGAAGAAAAAGAAGGAATCTGCAACAGACTTGGATAAAAGGCATAAGGAATACAGTGGCATGGAGAAATCTTAAGTATGACGATTGGAAAGCTGTGAAGTTTGGAAGCTAGGATGCAAAAAACAACTTTAAATGATGTCAAAAATCGCAAATATATATATAATGTGTGTGTGTTGCAATGATACATATTTGCATATACGCCCAGGGTAATTTATTTGTATATATAAAGTAAATATAAACAATTGTCAATAGTTTTAAATGGTGCATATGGGAACAGACAATAATTGGACAATCTGTAACCTGTTTAAAAAAACCTGTTTTGAGCAACTATTTACTTGGCTACTAGGGTGAAGGTGTGTGTGTGTGTGTGTGTGTGTGTGTGTGTGTGTGTGTGTGTGTGTGTGTGTGTGTGTGTGTGTGTGTGTGTGTGTGTGTGTGTGTGTGTGCGCGCGCGCGCATGGTCTGCAGGTAGACAGGAATTGTGGTATGAATTAGGGAGACCTCTGTGTATGCATGGATTTTACTTGTGGCAGTTCGACAGGCATAAACGATGAATAATTTAATACATTTATTCAATAAAAATTTGACACTGACAATACATACAACAAAGTCAATGATGCCATTTTAAGACATCCATAATGACACGTATGGATACAATTTTAAGGTGAATGGTAAAACTATAACCAAATTAATTAATTACTCAGCTACTTAATACGTGACAAGCAATTAATTAGTATGTAAACAAAGACAAAAGTATCATGAATCTCATGATTCTACTAGTTTGCACATGAACACTAATTATGAGTGTGAAAATACGCAAAAAGTGATGTGTTGAAAACCAACGCGCGGAACAAAACTCAACAGGTCTGTGAAGGTTTGGTAAGCAATCTTCAACCTGTCAGCGTGCCTTGAGTATAAAGCCCCGCATGATTGTGAATGACCAAACAGACGCTAAGAATTTACTCATGGGGACACTATGTCAGTTTGCTCAGTGACTTAGACTCAACTACTTAACGTCACCATCAAGGCATAAACAGAACATACTATAATAATTTGCGAAGGAGCACCAGGACCATCATCATCACTATGCAACAGAACCCTGACAACTAACAATCCATGTGGGAAACAGCACACCATCATCATCATCAAGGAGCAAAACACACACAAACACAAACTGATATCTTCAACACGGTAAAACAGCTGTGAAAGCAGGTGAAAAATCAACAATTATTTTTTAAAGGAAAATACAATAAATAAACTAAATCATGGACTAAATAAGACAAAAATACATAAAAATCATTGTGTATCGTGTAAATATAAATTTAAATAATTTTAATGATAAAAGTAAGTAACGTTAATATCTGTTCCTAATTACTTTTATATTTAATTAAAATTAGTGCTCAATAATAGTATTTATTGAACTAAAGTAAATATTTTTGATTAAAATTAATCAAAATTAAAATTTATTATAATTATTAGATTAATAATTACATTTTAACTAAATTCTTTTTTTTTATTAAAATCAATAACATTTTTGATTATGAGTAAACTTTTTCATGTTTATGTAGTGAATATAAATAGTACTTTATATATGATTTACAACACTGAAAATAATGACTTGAATTCTCCATTTTAATGTCAGACACCCAAGTAATTGAAACATTTTTATAATTGTTTTTATGTACGTGTGATTTATAATGTGTACACTACGACTAACTTAATGCTTGTAAAACAGCTTCTTTTAAAAGGTGACATTTAAAACATTTTCAAATTTTAAAGATTTTTTTTTTGTAAATCAATGTTTTGTTAGTATTATACAATATGTTTTATACATGAACTTTCAATGCCACAAAATCTTCCTCCTCTCTTCTAACACAAAAATTAATTGTGCAATAAAAGGGACTTCACATAAGGAACACAGACATCCCACGACCTACCTGGTAGTTTATTCAATAGTTACATGGAGTACTGTTAAGATATACAATATAAATAAATTGTAATGTTAATATCTGTTCCTAATTACTTTTATATTTAATTAAACTTAGTGCGCAATAATAGTATTTATCGAGCTAAAGTAAATATTTTTGATTAAAATTAATCAAAATTAAAATAAAAACCATCACTACATGTTTATTTAATTATTATTAGGCCTATTTAACAATTAAATAATATATAAAATAACCATTGCACAATTATTTACAAAACAAACTACACACATTACAGGGTCTTGGAAACAAAAAAAAAGATACTACACCATTACTATATTATGGTCACATACACTATCTCCCGGCTACTATATGACACGTGAGCCTTCATAGGGTGCGCACCCATACTGACGTGTGTTTTTAACAATTGAGTATGTGATTTTAACATTTGACGATCTCAACTGAATGAAGTAATCTGATGATGGAACATATGTTCCAAAACGCGTCATTATAAATATTGTAACAGTACATATGTCACCACATCCACCCAAGTACTGAAAATTAATTTAAAGGCCACCACTAGAAAAAATACATTAAAAGGTCTAGAATACCACCAAGTATACTAAAGAAAAGTACCATAAGTTTGAATAAGTGAAGCATCATTGAAAGGAATTCACTAGTAAATGCACCAAGAAAGAAGAAAAGAAGAATAAAGACGAGACGACCGACATACTATACCCAATAGATCAGTAAGAAGGACACAACACAACAAAAGAAAAAGGAAAAATCAGTGAGAAGGATACAACAAGGACAACTTCAAGAAAGAAGAAGGAAGAAACAGTGTGAAGAAGACAAGTGAAAACCTCATCATGTATAAAATGAACAATAGTGAGGAGGAGATCAGTGAAGAAAGAAGAAAGAAGAAGGAAGATAACCAGACCAAACACAAGAATAAGGGAAGAAAATTGAAGTATAACAAACTAACATAAACATTGAAAGAATAATTGTATTAAGAAGAAGGAAGAAGTGTTAAATAATTATGTGATATAAATCCCTAAGCTGTATAGTAAAGTCAACACTGACAACAACTCATTTAATGAACACATTTATTGTTTATGTGAAACACATTATTGTAAATAAGGATTAAATATTGTAAATAAAGAGTCACAAGCAACCTGAATGAGGACAAGATGAGTTTATGATAGCTAAATGATGTGTAGTTATAGAATAAACAGAGGAATATGCAACCAAAATAGTGAATGACCAATTGTACAGTGGGAATGATGTACATACAAACTCACTAATTAACAACAAATAAGATAATACAGGAGTAAACTAAATGTGAACTATTGATAACCAACAACCAATGTACAAACATGAAATGAAAACCAGTCGAATAGACTAAGATAGAAATACACAGCCATAAACAACACACTAATGTTTACTGAACCTATGACATAACCTAATCTGGGCATCCAGTTTCCAATAAAACTTGATAAAAAATGAATCAAAACAATGTTAGACCAAAATGTAATGAGCTAGGAAGTAAATAGAGCATATAAGGAATGTTTTGTACACGATAGCTAATAGTATAACAGGATATAAAAGCTATATTTATGTAATACAAGTATGACCAAATGCTGGTAATGGCAAAGTGACACTATGCAACCAAAATTATGTAATAAACACATTGTACAAAGAAAGTAACCCAATTAATGATTTGATGTCAGACAGAATATTATTCATATGAGCAATTGCAACCAAAATAACCATTTAAATCGTTTATATAAATGTAATTATAACTAAACCATTATGACAAGTAGCTGCAAGTAAAGTTTACAGCAACCAAACTTTGCTAATAACAGAGTCAAATGCAGAGTGAACTGCATCACAATAACGATAAGGTCCTAGTGACTATTTCAGTTATCAATTAGAAAACAATACAACTAAAATGTCTATGATATTAAGCATACTACCAAGTAACGCCATATAGGCATAACAAGCCTGATTCATAAGTGATAGTTAAGGCATGAAACAAATAATGTAGGGAAAAAGAACACTGTCAGTAGTGACTTAACCCATCAATATTTAATTACAACATGTTAAAAGCTAATTAAATACTCTTATTACTGAGTAATAAGCAAAACAAACATGTATGACAATAAGTTTAAGTGTGAATCTATGAAAACGGACATAGTATTAATATTAGGACATAGTTTTAAGGGAAAATTGTACAGTAGCTTAAGAATGAGACATTACAATAGAAAATAAAATAAAAACCATGAAATATTAATAATTAATGGTTTAATGGACAATAAGCATAAATGCTAAGTGCTAAGTCAGCTAACCCTAATCAGAAATATATGATAAGGGGACTCAAATTAATCGTCTTTCAAAAACACGAACAATGAGAGTAAGCACAACATCCTCAGTACAACTATAAGAAAGATATTAGACTTTTAAAAATAATTGTATTGTGCTTAGCCCTTCTGCGTGGGCGTGTGAACCAGAATTTGTTAATCTTGTTCCCAAAGACTGACGCTTATGATAGCGTCTATTTTGACGAAATCTACCGTAAATAAACGAATTGGAAAAAACTGACCAATCAGAGCCTATAAAAAACCCGAAATTCATCATTCCAACCGAGGAACCACACACAGTCTTTCAACAACAACGAAGCGGACTGCACGCCCGCCGATGCCTCAGAAAAACGTGCGTTTGACAGCAACACAGCGTCAACCATATTAACCTCAAAGTGAGACATAGATTACCTACATTGAAGAATCAGTGCAGTATATTTACAAGTGTACTCTATTTGGAGTTTATGCGCATAGGAGTGTGTGCAGTGTTGTGATCAAGTTTAAATAATTAATTAATAAATTTTAATTAATTAAAAAAGTGTTTATAATTAAAAAAGTGTAACCCTTCGAACGACGAGAGACGCAAGTATTCATAACCACAAATATAATGTTATGATTAGTTTATAAGCATAATAACTGAACGCTAAAACCGATAAAAATTGAAATATAGAAACAATTAAATTCCCTATCCTTAACAGAAGGGAACTGATAAAATACAAATGAACAATGTTAAAATTGAACGTTCTGAGTAATGACAGTTTTAACTATTTGTATACAATAAATACCTAGGATAAGTAAAGACATTGTAACATCAATGAAGAGTATATGTGCTCTTACGCTATCAGTAGACTAGAGTATGAAATATTTTGTTCCTAAATTCAATTAATAGTTTTCGCCGGAGTCCGATAACTATAATAAATAAATTACCATTACCTGAAATAGGAATATCCAATTTCACAGATGATTGTAGTACCTGATACTGGATTATCACAATTACTATTAATTAATAATAAATAATTCACTACTTTTAACCAAATAAGGTTGCACTAAACAATATGTAAAGCATGTGCCAAACTACGAACAATGGTTCATATTTTATCTGTTTTCATTAATAATCAATGAATTTTTATTTTATATGTTTGTTCTAACCGTAGCTATTATTTCAAAGAAGTGTATTTTGCAGTCTAAAAGAACCTACTACTTTTATTATTATAATCATTATTAAATTTTCAAGTCGAACCATCCGACATAACCTATATGTTTGTCAACACATTGTATTACTAACCAGAGGCAGTCATGCCAACTCGAGCTCATCATTTGTTTTAGAGTCAATGTTCACTTTTAAAATATTAATTGTTAACTAAAAAGAAGAGCAAAACGCCTTATTGTATTGAATTTCACTGTATGTTATTTGAATAAATTACCATCATTATTTTTTACCAGTGAAAGAGTTGACTTTTAATGTATCAGTAAAAATACAGCTTAGAGGAGAAAAACGAGGCGGTTGGTACCATGCTGAGAATGCGAGTTATTCAAATTGAATGATTCCATGTTTTGTTTACAACCGCTCAGATCAATATATTTACAATCTTATACAATAATACTATACATGAGTTATTATGTGTACCATGCCTATGTTTGTGTATGTTAGTGTATAGGAAGAAACAACTGATCTCCTCACAACCGCTGATCAACAAAGTGTCAACGGAACGTCAAGTGGACATCCTAACAGTGAATATAATACATAAAATTAAACTATTTAAACAGACAGCTAATCCGACGAAAAAAGAGTAAGTACCGACTTATTCAATCCTGGATTCAACAATAGGTTGAATTGAGGGGAATAAGTCATTAAGCGGTAAAATAATAATAAAATCTGACATTGAATAATCACGACTAGCCGAGAGCGAGACCCATTAACAGTAAAATAACCCTGAGACTACTAACTAATAATAATCATAATTAAACGATAAACTATAGACGCATACTCGTCCTATATTACAAATTGGCTAGCCCAACAGTGTGGCTTTTAAAGGAGAGTGTCATACGTTATATTATAATATAAAACAAAGTCACACAACAGATCTAAGGTAATTTATAACAAAGTGACTTGGATACCAATAATAATATGTATGTCACACTTAGTTTAGCTTAGAGACAATAATAGAAGCATCAAAAATCTGTTTAAAAAATCTTGAAAATTAGTTAATAGTATCAACACTGTATGTGACTTAACAATGGATAAGACTTATCCAAAAGACAGTAGTAGTAACTGAGGCATCAAATACCTCAAAAAAAAGTTAACTACTAAACCAACTTGCTATAAAAACCCAAAGCTAAAACATTACTAATATTAACACAGAATGACGGAGTGTAACAATTTATAATTAAAACACAATATAATTACAGAGGAGCAAATGACTAATTAGAATCCCAAACCCTATTGAACGGAAATAACTCTAATCAATAACTTTAACAAACTTTCAGTTTTACTACGATTTCTTAATTTAAAAGTTAAACTCACTCATAAAATTTTAGTTATCCTTCCAAGGATTTTGAATTCATTTCCAAGTTTTTGTCAGTCCATATAATATTTAAATTCTTCTTTAGTTAATATTCTTTTAAAAACCAAAATTCTCTGTAGGCTTGAATAGTGATAAAATGAAAAACACTTTCTTTTTATTGTTGATTACATAAGGAACACAGCAGAGTCTTATTACCAGGCAGGTTTGTAATTTAGATCAATTACTTTTTAAACAAGTTCTGAAGACCTGCTAAACAATATCAATGCCAATGTTATTGGGGAGGAAAGACTGTCCCACATTTCAAGGTCAAGCAAGCCATACAGCGGGTGAAAGGAAGAGCTGAATGCTGCCTGCATAAGTTTGCTCTGTCCCACCACTGCTTCAACTATATATATATATATCAACTGACTCCACGTTCCCTACCTGTCTTCTACATTGAACACTACATCTGTTCCAAACTGAAGCCCAGTGACTTACACTGTTTGCACCAAAACATATTTTTTAATATTACTTACTGCCAGATGGGAATTGATCTGGGGGCGATGTCAGAACCTGCAGTAAACAATTTAAACGCAACCCAAACATGTAAGCTTATTCTTTATCTACACATGTTTGTAAGTGCAGTGCATACATTACAATAATATTTGCTAAACAAAATTTTTTAATAAATAATCTCAGCATTTCTTTTACTTAATTATTTCCACTATCCTTAAACTTGACAACCATAAAACATTACTATTCTGATAATGGCCAAAAAGACAACTGGTATTTTACAGGACTTCACTGTCACTAAAAAGATTACACCACATGCAATTTGTAGCCAATTTAGCTTAGCTGTTAGCTTATATTAAAATGAGGCTCACAATTCTCTTACAAACAAATTTCCCATGAGAATTTTGTTGGCAATACCACCCTAGATACTTATATATATATATATATTTACCACATCCACTCTAACTCCTTTATAATACAACCTGTTATTCACACTCAATTTATCACTCTTTCTAAAAACCACCCTTTTTACTCAATTAATTCACAAATTCCAATCATTACAGAGTTTCTTCAGATTATTAATCATAGTCTTTAGACCAAGAGCAGTGGATGACACAATTGTGTGCTAGGAGCACGTAATGAAGCCCTAACTTATACTTCCACAAACTTACACTCTCCAACACACCTAGTAATGCATTAATGGAGACAAGATCATTGGTCTTTAAATGATTCCCTGTTTCAACCTCACACTGATCGCAAAATACTTTACACCAAATACCCCTCACTGTGGTGTCATAGTTTTCTCAACGCACAATATGCGAAGACACATCTTAACATAATTTACAAAACAACCTTTTTCTATAAATGGTATCAAATTCTGATAAAATAATCGATAAATGCTACAGAGTTATTCTCTCCTTGTTGATTGTTAACATAAATGAATCAAATCTATAAAAATGAATAAATTTTCCCACCAGAAGCCTACTCACATTCACTGTCTCATTTACCCATAAATTAATCCGACATACAATAAATCTGAATACATGTACGCAATACAATCAGTAAAAGACAAGCCTCAACTAAATGTTGTTTCAAGTACCATAAAACTGGGAAGAATACATTCGTTTTAAAATTATTGTACCTGCACAAGATTTAAAAAAAATGTGTTCTGGAATTCTTTAAAAAATCTATTCTCTTCCCATTATATTATTCGATGCAAATAATACACTGTTTATTAACTCAACTCTGGACGCAACATTCGTAAAAGTACGCTACACAATAGAGATCCCTGATAGCACTTTTATTTTTTTAATTCTACAGAGATGGTTTGAAATATGTACTGTAACTGTTGAAACACAAGTAGAGTTTAGCTATGGATGGAAAGCACATTTGTATTGTAACAGGACATTTAAGCCCAACCAGGGGTAATTTGGGGAAAGTGGACACAAAAAATAATAATTGTAAATTTTATTTCTAAATTATAACGACGTATGCAATGTGAGCGAATTAGTGTCAAGGTCAACATCAGGACACAAGTAAAGCAGCTATTTTTAGTTGTATGACATTTGAACTTTGCAATGGAAGAGTCACGCCAGATGACGTCAGAGCCAAACCTATGAATACATCACTTGGAATGTAGATTCAAATTAATGCCACCGTCAAAACTGACTTTAAAACATGAAAAGAACAAAAGAGTGAAATCACGTGACTTCCCCGCTTCCTCAGAAACTGAGGAAGTAAATTTCGCCCCAGTCTGTACTCTCACGCTGTACAGCTGAAAAGTTCCGAAACAAATTTGCGGGCGCCCGTAACTCAAAAAAAAGTGATTTAAAACCAAATTTATAATTTATATAATAATGTAACTATACAGTGAGTAATTAAAATAAAGTAACAGTTTCGGTCAAAAAATGGTGAAGAAAATGTGCGGAGTGATGGAAGGTACGCCGGGACGTTGGACTCTTTCGGACATATAGCCAGATAAGTAACCAGTTGGGGGATAACAAATTCAAAATTATGTCCTTTTAAAAGGCTTCATTTTACCATCGAATAACAAAATTGAGATCTCATTTGGGCGTGGGGGTGTGTGTGTGTGCGTGCGCGCGCGCGCGTGTGTGTGTGTGAAAATTAAATAATAAATAAGGAGCGCTGGTTTGCGAAAAAGATATATTTAATTAATATAATAAATATCATATTTTGTTTTTGAAAAGTTAAACTTACATATCTAAGAAAATAAGTGTATAATTAATTATGGTTAATTACCAATGTTTGTAAGGGAAAAGAGTATTGTGTTGGGATGGAAAGTAAAGGGTTTAAAAAATTGTTTTTCTTTTGAAGAAAGTAATTAAATAAAAAATTAGTGTTGAAATAGAAAGAAATAATAAATAATTCATTGGAAACATATAAATTATTGAGTTATTTCAGACAACCAATGTGCTTCTCAGCTCGTCCAACCTCGAACCTTGGACCCGGTAAGTAAAAGTTCTGCTTTGGTAGTCAACAAGATGGCGGCTAAAATAGTCGAAAACGAATACTTGTAAACAGTTTAATAATAAAGGAGAAATAAAGTTTAATTAAATTGTTTCAGTATATTGTTATCTTCATATTGTGGACTACTGGGAAATTTTTGTCTTTTCCTTACTTACTGATAATAACTGTACCACTATATTCTTATATCTGTGACTACCATATCTGCATTGGTATACATTCAGTTCTCTCAACAATGGAGCTCTCCATACCAAGCAACTGGTTGGTCACTTCATAGTTTCAATACCAAACAACATACTTTAGCCTCTCTGTTACATAAAAAAAAACTTGGATTATTTCATTAAAACAGCCACAAACATTTACCTTGGAAACAATGATGCAGCTTGTATCAACATCAATAACAGAAATACAAGTAAAATTCTTGAGCTGGCAAAACAAGTTTCAATGGAATTACAATCCCAGAATTAAATTATTTTCTATACACTTTAAAACTAATTTATATTACCTACATGGATATTTTTTCAATTCTGTTCCATTTATCTTTGTTATAGATTTTTACTGTATTCTCCAACAAAAAAGATTTGCCTTGTACTGACTAGTAGTAACATAAGTCATGGAGGTCTACTGGAAATATCCACAGCACTGCATGTTTAACTACAGTTCTCAAACATGATTTTATAACCCTACAATTAACTTGTTTTTTAATGCTCTACAAATTACCACATGAGATAGTTCTGCAACGATGACAACAACAAACTCATACTTTCCAGTTAACAGTTCAATACTGAAAATTAAATTAAAAAATTCTAGAGAAAAACTGGGCAAAAACACTTTCAAAAATTCTAGACAGATGGCTGCCGCCTGATGTTTGTCAAAAACAATGGTAAAGCTTAATATGATAACATTAATGTTAACAACGAATGACTTCAAAATAAGTGACCTAGAGTATGTAAAGATTATAATAAAAACATTTCTAATTCACACAAAATGATTCTATTATTTAGAATACTTCCAGTCAAGACAGTGTAGTCTAAAGATGAAAGCAGCATGTTTGGAAAAACTGTCAAAGCAGGATTCTTCTATTCTGTTTTAATATGATAGGAACTGAAAAAGGTGACAATTATTAATGGCAAGCAAATACAAAAAATCTATAATAATAAAAACATTACATCGTTACCAGTATACTCCATGGATGACAGCTCAGATCTTTCAAGAAGGCATATATGGCTGGGACCACAAATTAGTAAAGTATGATAGAAAAATTCTTTTAGTGCTGGACAATTAAATGTTCTCAACATCCAGACACAAAACAACTCAATCAAGTTAAAAATGCCTTGTCATCTCTCAACTCTACAAGATAACTGGGAAAGCACTTGTTTATACTGTGAAAAGAGAATCAATGATGTTTATTGGATACAAAAAGGACAGCGGAAATCCAAGGTCACCCACCTAGATTGCCTGCCTGGCCTAGTATTACTGCAGAGATGGTTTCCCAGTTCAGCATGAACAGGCTTTAAGGGGAGGGGGAGCAGTGCTACATTGAGAAGAAAAGACAACTATACGAGGTGCTATCGGAAAGTTCCCGGACTGTACTTGGCACGGCTGTTGGACGTGACTGTACAACCTGGCGTCCCAGTGTCCGATTCCGTAATACGTAATAAGTCAGTCTGTCGAGTTTCGTTGCATTGTGAGGTTGTGTTCGGTCTACGCGTTGTGTTTTGTAATCGTGTGTTAACGTTCATTTGCTAATTTTATGATGGCTGATAAATTCGAGCAACGCGCGTGCATTAAGTTTTGTTTTAAACTTGGTAAATCACCTACTGAAACTTTTGCAATGCTTCGAGAAGCTTTTGAAGAACATTCCCTACACAGAACACAGGTTTTTGAGTGGTACGCTCGTTTCAAGGCCGGCAGAATGTCACTTGAAGATGATCACCGTTCAGGACGACCTTCCACGAGCAAAACGGATGAAAATGTTGAAAAAATTCGACAACTCATTCACGAAGACCGTCGTCAAACAATCCATGAGTTGTGTACAAGTGCCGGAATAAGCTATGGAAGCTGTCAAGAAATTCTAACTGAAAATTTAGGCATGCGTCGTGTTGCTGCGAAATTCGTCCCTCGGCTTTTGTCTGTGGATCAGAAACAGCGCCGTGTTGATGTGTGCAGTGAACTCAGAGAAACGTCTGAAAATGACCCTACCTTCATCTCCAGGGTCATAACCGGTGATGAAAGCTGGTTTTATGGTTATGATCCAGAAACAAAACAGCAGTCGTCACAGTGGAAAAGTCCACAATCACCGAGACCAAAAAAAGCACGGCAGGTCAGAAGTGCAACAAAAACCATGCTCATTGTGTTTTTTGACATCAAAGGCATTGTCCATCGCGAGTTCGTGCCAGCTGGTGTTACAGTGAACTCAGATTTTTATTGTGACGTTTTGAGGCGGCTGAGACAAAATGTGCGACGAAAAAGGCCCAAATTGTGGGAAGACCAAAACTGGCTGTTGCATCACGACAATGCACCTGCTCACGCTTCACTGAAAACAACAGAGTTTTTGACCAAAAACAATATGGCCACCGTCCCACACCCTCCATATTCACCAGATTTAACCCCCTGTGATTTTTCTCTGTTCCCGAAAATAAAAATTCACATGAAAGGTCCCCGTTTTGACACTGTAGAAGACATTAAGAAAAAAACGCAGGAGGTGCTTGACAGCCTTCAGCAAAAGTCTTTTTTTGACACTTTCCAGGCATGGAAACAACGCTGGATTCGTTGTATCAATTTGCAGGGAGACTACTTTGAAGGAGATGGGAGCCATTAATGGCCTAGGTAAGCAAAAAGAATTTATTAGACCTAGTCCGGGAACTTTCTGATAGCACCTCGTATGACATTTCATGCATGAATCAAGACAGGCATTACAATCATTCTTCCACACTCAGCGCAGTGTATCAAGTTTGTGCACTGACCTAGCGTCTAGTGAATTCCAGCGTGCTTATGCAACTCTTCTCAACTTGTTGGCAGGAAAGTGGTAAATTTCTCTGGCACCTCTGCATAGTATATATAAGAGTCAATGTCCAGGTTAGTAGTGCGTTTACATCTGGTGATATTACAAGTGGAGATCAAACTGTTTGTTGTGGTTCAGTGGAAAGTGAGGATTATAGTGTTTATTAGTGCAAAATTATAATATGGTGAAATTTATTGTTGTGTGTTGGACACACTTAACTTGAATTATTGTATAAGAGTGCCTCTGTTGATTTCTAACTGTTGTTTGTATGTAATGAAGGTTTATAGTCAGTGACTTTATCTGGTGTCAATAATTCTGTTTCCACTGTACAACATTACGATCTATGAGAACTTTTAACAATTTTACTAGGCACAGACTGTTTATCGTCACTACTACACTACAGAGAATCTACAAAAACCGTCATATCTAATTTCTGGAGTAGTACAAGTGACAGTGTAGTTAGTTTTTTCTATATAGCAGAAGAAAAAGTGTGACGGGATGAGAGGGATGGGGACAGAGTGAATACATGAGGAATGATGATAAATCAAGATATGTAGACTGCAAAACAACTTATTATATACAAAGAGCTACATCTACACAGGACTAGTCATTATTAAAAAAAAAAAAAGGTGACAGTATTAACACTTTAAACATCACCGGTTTTTTGTATTATTTAAAAAAATTGTAACAAATTCATATTTTAACCAAATACGACTTACATTATATCATTTTTACGCTCTTTTTATGCAGATTTGACATATAATCTCAATATGTTGATCCCATGTATATAAGTTTTAACAAATTACTCTTAGTCTTACATCATACAAAAAATCTTTTGAATCTTCATTATTTGAATTTATGGCAAATACATTTACACTCCAACAGCTAATTTAATTAATCTCTATCAGAAAGCAATTAAAAACAGTCAAATTCTGAATAATTTTCATCAACTGGCACTATTGTAGGAGATTCTTATTCAAACACACAACAGCTGACCCTGAACACTGATAACTTCACTTGTATACAGGAGACATCTACGGATAAAATAACGAACTAAATTATAACAGCAGGCTATGTAATGAATGAATTAGCCTCATGTTACTGACTTTGATCAGAGGACAGTGTATGGGTAAATGTGTTCAAAAGCAATTGGCCACATGGCATAAGGGCCATTGCCACATTTAGCACTACTCATATTACATACGGGAATGGAGTAGAAAATGTTAACTAATAACTTTGAAGGGTTTAATATAAGCATGTTTTTTTTTACCCTAAAATCAATATGTAGAGATCTTGGAAGTTCCACAGCAGCTGAATATAGACTTAAAAGTACAAAATAACCAGGTCCATAATTGAATAGACCATTGCCACAAAGTCACTGTTGGAGTGTATACAGAAATGAGAAAAGTTAACTAACACATACAAACAAAACTTACACGTATTTATGTAATTATCATGTTCAAAAACAGGAGTCCAAAGCTCTCTGTGCAAGATAACAACATATTTAAATTTACTCCTTTAACAACAGTCTCTGAAATACTGGACAATATACTTGACTACTGTACAATGCATTTATGCATTCTTCAGCATACTACTGTTAAGTTGGGTCATTATCAGCATACTACAATTATCAGGAAATGGATTATATTTAATTTGCCCTGTTATTGTGCTGTGGTGCACTAGTAAAACGAACAAGTATTCTGACTTCAGTTGTGAAAGCTGTAACTGTAGCATGTTTTTAAAATATTAATTCTTCTCCTAGGATTTGGTGGTGAAGCATCTACAAAAGAATAGTCTAAACTGAAACCATGACCACACCACAAAAGAATACTTCCAGCTGAAACTGTAATGTCTGGACATTTTAACAATATTCTAGTATCCAATCTGTTAACAAATCTAATGACTCCAAATATGAAAATTCATATTGTAAACGGAAACAAAAAGTTAAATAAACTTTGATGCTTACTAGTACATGCCGTCAACTATGAACAACCAAGAGAGTGGCAGTACACTCCACATAACACGCAATTAGAACATAGCATCCATGGGTTAGTACATATTTCCAGAACATAAAACACCATTTGTAACATGAATTGGTTTATTATTTATAGGATTCTTATATAAAACACTGTCTTAAAACAGTGTACTTATATGAAAGTACACTGTTTACTTACACTTTAACTTTATTGATGGTATTACAAATCATCACTTGGAGTCTATGCCACTTCAGATTCACTTCCACTTGTAGATTCACTTGAATCTGGGTGAAGCAAGTTTACAAGGAATTTATCCATTTCTACTTCCAATGCTTCATCAATACGTGAATACTCATTCTCTATTTTAATTACATCACTATAGAACCGCTGCCAATCTTCAACAGTTACTGAATTCACTGCTTCTATAACTGCCGCTTTAAAATCTGATGGTGCTGTAATATTTTTACGTCTAAGTTTACTTTCCACTTTTACCCACAGCAATTCAAGTGGATTAAGATCAAACATAAATGGTGGTAATCGTAAAACTGTGTGACCTTTAGCTTTTAACATTTCATCAATGCAATAAACCTTTCCAGTGTTAGTACACTTAGCTATTAAGTTGTAAACCTCACCTTTATACATGTCCGGGCTAACAGTGATGCCATTTTTTTCAAGCCATGAGATCATACATGCTTTTGTTGTATATTTTGAAGGCATTTTATTCTGTTCAGCACAATTGTATTGAGAATTATCTAATATGATTACACAGTTTCCTGGAATATTTGGCAATAGCTTCTCTATTAACCACTTCTCATAAGTTTGGTAATTCATGCGACCATCATAGACTTCCGTTGTTTCATTGGCTTTAAAAATTAATTGTGCATTTTCTATAAACCCAGTTTCGTTACAAGCATGAAGCATAATTAACCTGTTTGAACGATCTATACTTGCTTGTGTACATACATTACTTCCACTGTACCAACATTTTTTAAAAATAAAATTACTGTCTACCCAAGTTTCACTTAAATAAATAATATACTTATTTTCTTCCCGAGCCTTTCTAACAGATTTTAAATACGTAAAACGCCACAGTGTAAAATGAGGATTTTCCAACAGAATCCGACAGCTTGTTTTTCTACATTTCTTCCATTTGAACCCCATATCTCTTAATAAATTTCTTAATGCATGGAGCCCACCTGGAAAATCTATTTTTTCTCGTATACCTTCTAATAACTTTCTAGCAGTCAGTTCCCCTTTTTGACAAATATAGAAATCATTAACGATATTTCTAACAACATGTATACCAAAGTAATCAATATGAAAAATCCTTGACATATTAGAATAATGTTTATCTGGAAAGGATAATTTAGAGCCTTCAGCCTCAGCCTTTCTTTTTTCTGCCACTATTCTCTCTATTGTCCGAATACTAACTGCTGTATAATCAGATGCCCTTTTCTGTCTTTTAGCAAGATGGATCCGCAGTTCACCTGTGCGAGCCTCCTCATCACATACATCTATAACCCGACAAACAATTTCTTTGGCTGATGCATGTAATGCCTTTGCTTTTGTTTTCTGCATAGCCATTCTGTTTTAAGTTTGTAACTGTGAGAATAATTGTATGCTTGTAGGTTTCACATTACTTGTATTTAAAGGAACACCTCTTTCCAGAGAGCACTGTTCATAAAACCAAACACAGTAGAATAAAGAGTTGAGGAAAGTCATATATACATGTGAAGGTTTATTTTAATGAACTATGGCAAAATAAATAGTTTAACCCCTACGTTGTGAAAGAGAAAGCTGCCCATGATGTCCACAAAACTGACACCATTTGACAAAGTTTGGCTAGTTCCTGTATCGCTGTTGTTTCACCATTCAGAAGTCTGTAATCTAGAAATACAAAAGGGCATTACAATTGTATTACACTGATGATGTACAAAAATTATATAAACAACAGTGAAATTTGAAATTTAAAACACACACACACAGCACATACTTATGCTTAAAAATCACAATTTGCTGTGCA
Organism: Magicicada septendecula; assembly: GCA_034769895.1. Lineage (NCBI taxonomy): Eukaryota > Metazoa > Arthropoda > Insecta > Hemiptera > Cicadidae > Magicicada > Magicicada septendecula. The sequence continues at coordinate 187,502,059 of CM068375.1, forward strand.
CAAATGAATTAGCATAGTTTTCAATGTTATTTATAGGAGTATAATTGTGTACTTCATGCACATTTATTTTGGCTGATGCGCAGTGATGATTCAGTGGACAGCTAAATGTTGATAATCATTAATGTTCCCTATGTTCATGAACTTCTACTAAACGTTTCTCTGAGTTCTAAAAGCACAATTTCTTTAGTTAAAGGCTCCTGTCACACCAATGTCATTGTTTCATAAAATTCTTTACAAAACAAATTACACACATTTACAGGGTGCTTGGGAAAAAGGACAAAAAGATACTACACAGTTACAATATTGTCACATGGACTGTCTACCGGGTTACATATTACTTTTTTAGCTTAATTGCACAGTACTTGTAAGAAAACATTTTTATATCCAATAACCCCAACATAAAATATGTTTTTCATTGGGCAAGATATGTTGATGATATACTTTGTATCTGGACGGGAACAGATAGACAGCTCCATATGTTCTTAGATTACATATTAATTCCTTTTATAGTACTGTGCAGTTTACACTTGAAACAGAAAATACGAAAAGTTTAAATTTTTTGGATCTCACCATTACTAGGTCACAAAATAATCGTAGTTTTCAAATATATAGAAAACCTACTTTTATAGATACCGTTATACTAACATCATGGCACATAAAATTAAGCAGTTTTTATGCAATGGTTAATTGTCTCCTTATAGTTCCTTTATCAAAAGAAAATTTCAATAAAGTAGATATTATAAAAGCCATAGTAGAAAATAACGGTTACGATGAAAGAATAATAGACTCTTTAATTAAAAAAAATACTGAAAAAAATTATTTCAAAAGAATTTTATTCCATAGAGCCAGATCAGGGTAACAAAAAATTTCATTTAACAAATTACATTCCATTTATAACAGATAGGATTAATAATAGGTTAAAAAACCATGGACTTAACATGGTATCAGTAAACAAACGTAATCTTTTTTCATTACTAGTCAACAATAAAGAAAAATCAAACACACTGGAGAAAAATGGAGTTTATGAAATACACTGCGCAGAATGTGATGCTATTTATATCGGACAATGTGGCCGTGCTCTGAAACAATGCATTTCTGAACATAAGAAGGCAATTTTAACCAATACAGCCAATACAGGTTTTGCAGATCATTGCTTACAACACAATCACTTCATAGATACAAAAAACATAACACAACTCCACAACATACAAAAAGGTAAAACAAATGGACTTGTTAGAAATTCTAGAAATTAAAAAAACAATAAAAAATAACATAAATTTAACAAATGAACAAACTGAATTCTGTGTATCCCCTTTATTAAAATGTGTTATTTAGTTTAGTTTAGTTTATATTTTGCATTCAGATTATATTTAGTTTAATTTTATATTTTGCATTCAGATTACATTTAGTTTAGTTAATTTTATATTTTGCATTCAGATTGTATTTAATTTTTACAGACACTTGACTTTCCCTTAGCTCCTGCAACCCCCCTCTCCATCTTCACACCTCACACATGTTCCAATCACACCCTAAACAGATGGCCACAACCACCCTTACTTACATCCTCTGTTTAAGTTTTCATTCATCTCTTTGACAATGGCTTAAGAAGTCGGAACAGTTGTCAAGAGTTAAATAAAATCTGTGAAACATACCAAATGTTTACATATTTTTAAAAAACCTTTGTATTAATATGTTTCACCAAGTGCCCAACGAGTCATCAATTAATATTTTAAACAGACGTTTAATGAATAGAACAACCAATTCGTTATATGCAAGACATTTCATAGAAGACAACCATAAGTTTGTTAATCCTTTGGAAGAATACGAAATTGTAAAAGTAGTGAATAACACAGTTGAAAGGAAGCTTAGAGAGGAGTTAGAAATATTGAAAGAAAGAGAAAAAGGGTTAGACAATTTAATTAATATTAAAATTAAATTTGATAATGAAGAAATATTTTATAACATGATTAAGAAGTAAATGATAGAGGACAGATAGATAAGATTAAGAATTATTTTGCATAGTACTAATTGGATGTTTTAAAATAAGGGTGTATGACTGACCCACGTGTGTGGAGAGGAAGAGGGTAGTTTAAAAGGATGCACACACACACACACACACACACACACAACACTGAAACACAAGGAATTTGCTAGAAAAAATATGTAACTCTACAGATGGTGGGACAGGGTTTAGGGGGTGGGGAAGAGTCATTTATATTATAGCTTGTTGTGTGGTGGGGGAGAGGGGTGAAGGGGTTGTTTTCACATATTTCCTGTCTATTCCAATCTGACGATGGGCTGTGAAGCTTGAAAGCGCTAATTGGGATAATTTTTATATAGTGGTGTGCAACTGTGATCATTCTGATTGTAATATTTTAAAGTGTGCTAATAACTCGAAATATTTATTTTTTTATGTTATAAGAACTGGTACTACCAATGGTTATCCAAAATCCCTTCAAGGCAGAGGTGTGCTAAACCACTATTTAATAGTAGCAGTTAAAAAAGTAAGCATTCCAAAAAGTTTCGGTCACCCACTGGAGGCATTCTTCAGTAGAAAAAAGTTAACAAATGTTCGTCAAATGGCAGGAGCCAAACTACCCCTAACTGAGGTAAGTTTCCAGGGAGGCACTTCATATGTTATATAGGGAACACAGTTTCCCAGGAAACTTATTGCTTTTACCTCGGTTTGGAGCATGTTCTTTTATCATTGGCTCCAGCTGTGATAGGCTACGTAATAAACTTAGTGCTAACGTATGTCAGTTAATAAAAATATATTTTTATTAACTGACATAGTCATTTTAATCTGCTTTTATTTGAAAAGGAGATATAATATTTTTATCTCTTACAAACTAATTTTATCTTGATAGTGTATCTTTTTATTTTCTAGGTATACTAATATTGATAAAAAACACTTTTCATCCACCCAGTCACCTTCTTTTTAAAGTAGAAAAAAATCCTTTTCAAATAAGAGAAGATTAAAAATGTTCAAAGTTACATATATTTTTTTGATAAATATGAAAATTATAGATACAAATTAAGTATCCCATTGCCTTACTGTTATATTAAGTTACAAACTGAAGTAAAAACTATCAATTTACATCGATTAACAACAGTTATACGATCAGTTATATCTTAAATTTCAATCAATATTTGAAATGTAAAATTTACTTGGATTTCGTTGTCCATGACGTGTCCGTTACTTAACTAAATATCACTAAAGTATTGACGACTCGGAACACTAAGTTTTTTATAAGTAAAAACGTAAAGTTTTACCTTACAGCCTAAACCGGCTTTCACCTTTAGAAGGCTTCATCAGAGGCTGCCATAGGTAGCGTTGTCCGTCTTGTTGTTGGCGATGGGATAGTTATTCGAAAGATTGAAGCTGTGTGTGTGTGGTGAGATGTGTTCGAATAATGCGTGCGATTTGAATTGTGTCTGTTCGTTTAGGATGTCGTTTTTATTTGTTTTTGTGTGCTGTATATTTCTAATTGTTCTAGAGTGTCTAGTTTTCGGCCTTTTGTGTGTACGTGTAGAATGTTCATGTTATTGTCGATGTTTTTATATGTGTGGTTTGCTTCAATGAGGTGGTTTGCAAAGGTAGATTCTGTAGTGGTGTGGAGTGCTTTTGTGTGTTCAATGTATCTCTGTTTGAAGCTACGTCCTGTCTGGCCTATGTAGAATTTATTGCAATCTGAGCAATTTAGCTTGTATACACCAGGTAGATCGAATTTGTTTTGTGCTTTGGGCATGCGTTTTGATAGTGTGTGTTCTGTTTTGTTGGTAGTTTTGTAAACGATTCTGTATCCTGCTTTTTTGAATTTGTGGGCGATTTTTTCAGTTTGTTTGTTGATGTATGTTAGTGTTATGAATTTGTTGTTTTCTGTCTTTGTCTGTTGTTTGTTTTGTGTAGGAGTTTACTGACTATTGTTCTGTCATAACCATTAGATTCTGCTAGATATTTTATTATGTAAAATTTACAGCGTTTAGATTTTTTACAGCTTCATTTATGGCCAAAATAATTTGAAAATTTGTGGAATGATGGAAAATAACGATGTTACATTACAAAAGATTAAAAATTATAATCCTGTAATTTTGGACAACTAAATTTCCAAGTCACGCAGTACTGTAAGCGAAAAACCAACATACATAGTGCATTTCTCTGTCTACCCCACTCTCTTATGTGACTTCCAAGTGAAGTATAGTATAATTTGTGGAAGTGTGCCGTGAAATGTCATCCACGAAGATCAAAGATCATCGTATAAGCAGGCATGGATCCACGGGGGGGGGGATAAGGGAAATTCCCCCCCATATTAAAAAAACATTTTCCTCAACTCTATTGAGAAAAAGTTATATTTTATTTTTTTCTGACAAGCTTAGTTTTTAATTTTAAAATATTCGAAAACGCCGTTTAAGAATAGTCAAAAACTGTATTTCAAATTTTTTAACTGTAACTGCAATTTGAAACTGATCAGCCCAGTCGGCACACCGAATTCGATACGAGTTCAGATATATCAGCATAATAGTATTCATATAGAATTCAGAAACAGTTCGAAAAGAATTCACCGCTACTCCTGTGTCGGCCATCTTCAAATATCAATAGCGAATAGGTAAAAAAAAAAAATAAGTACCAGTATACAAGTGTTAGCACGAAAAATGTAAACATACTAATTATTAACACAAATCAGTAGTGTGACGTCAATAAAATTAAATTTTACTTTAACGGTGGCAGCAAGGAATATAATGTGCGCGTAGTTGAGTTGGCAACCCTGAACCGACCGTGTTGTCTGTATGATATGACGTGAAGTATTGCAGTCGCGTAGCGTGTGGAGTCTTGGCCTTTTGATTAGTGTATTCTTTCATTGTGAAGTCTAAAGCAAAGTTCAAAGTAATCATCGTCATTGTACCTAGATTGGATGATCACTTGTAATGGTAAGAAGAAAAGTATGAGTACCTACGTTATAAATTACTAGTAAGTTATGGAACTGAAAGTACCGATCCCTAAAATGTATCGGTCCTCAAGTATCGATACCTTAATGTATCGCCACTTCTTTAAAGGAAGAATGTCGTACATCAAAAATCTGATCTCATCATCTTCAGCAAAGTATATTTACGTGGCATTTTAGTGTAGATTATAGTACATAATTCACATGTAACAAAAAAAATCGTTTTTATTATAAAACGAATTTTAAAACGAGTTCTTGCTATCTCAATTATCTTAGAAGAAACGTATATACACATCGATCACGAATTTTACTGCCTACAGAGAGTTCTTGAAGTGTTTCGAGCTACACGTCATATACTCGGAAAAAATAAAGACAGGCGACTGAGCGAAAACAAAAGCTAGATTTAACAATCTACTACTTATTTAGGTAATATCGAGTTGCGTAAATTATAACGATAACCTCACGCAATATACTGCAATCGCTATATAAACAAACACTGGGTCGCGGCGAGATGGCAGACGATTCTGAGTATCCAGAAAAGGCAGAGTTCACAAAATAGAAACACATTTTCGGAGAAAGACATATTTCGACCGTTTAAAATAATATACATTTTTTCAGAAGATTAAAATTCCGAAAATTTCCATATAGGTTTGTTTAGAAGCAAAACGGTTTATAAGCACATTTCGGTGTTTTGACCCTTCTGTTAAATAGACCACGAAACGCACTGTCCTCTGCCACTTGAATGTAACAACTGACTGATGACTACTAACAGACCGACTAATAATGTAAAATCAACCTTCATGCTAAACTACCGTACTGTTCCAATAATTTACTTGTGATTGGATAGTTTAACAGATCACTCATCACATGATATTTTTTGCCAAAATTCTCTATTATTATTAGTCAGAATTTTATTGTAGGCGGAGCATGGTTTTTCCCATATAGTCAAAAAATTAAATTCATATGCTAGAAATTAATGTAATAGCACGTTCGGTCCGAACTTCGGAAATATCCACTTCAAACTGCAATTCAGCACGTTTTATTGCATTTGAACGTGATTTTAAAGAATTTTGGAGCTCAGACATACTGTTGCCACACCTTTCAAAACCATCTGCAACACTATAAGAAAGGGCCGCTTTTATTATGAGACCGGGCCGCTTAGAGGCGCACCCAATTACTTGCCACCGGCTATTTAAGCACTTGCAAATGGGAGACGTGTTTCTACTTTCTTGCGACCACTATAAGATGTGCTACTTGTGAAAATATTAATTAAAAATTGTTGTATTAATAAAGTATCGAAAACGTATCAAACTCATGATCAGGGGGTATCGATCGATACTGATACCTCTTGAGTATCGAGGTATCGAGAACCCATCTCTAATATATATATATATATATATATACACACACACACACACACACACGAAAATATTATTTTGTTTTTTATTTGTTATTCAGGCTTGTCGACAGAGTTTGATATCGTCTTTTGTTGTACCAGCGAAGAAGAAACGAGAAGATGACGATCTTTCGCCTCAGCAAATGTGTGACTTGAAGTGTTCGGCGTCTAGTGAGCCCTTTGATCAGGCCTGTAGATCTGGCCCAGAAAGTAGGAGAATATTAAGCACCCATCTCATCGTTGTAAGTCGCCCATCTACTTCAAGGCATAAGGAAGATATTCAAGATGAAACCATCCTAACAGAGTTTTCCAACGATGTGGGACATTACATTGGTCAAACTATTGATGACCACACAAAGAGAATTTTGCTGGAGAACCCCTGGACTCCTCCAAATGGTTATAAGTTTCCATTTTCGACCAGAACTGTGTCAGGGAAAGAAGTGAAAAACTATGTGTAGCAAACATTTGGAAGCACACAAAGATTGGCTGCTCCTCTCTGATGTTAAGAGGGGTATGTACTGTAAATACTGCCCATGGTTTATAAATCGCAATGAGGGTGGTTACCAAAAAAATGTGCCTTTGGGAGCCCTAGTGACAAATCCTTTGACTAACTTCAAAAATCTAACTGGGGTAAAGAGTGATCTTGATATACATTGTAACAATATATATCACAAGAACTTCAGGAAAAGATTTTCTTAGAAACTATCACAACCCAAGATTAGAAGTGAAAAACCTTCTCGATGAAAAACATCTTTCTCAGGTACAAGAGAATATACAAAGGCTTATTCCCATTGTTAAAACGATAATTTTACTGGGTAAACAAAATATACCATTGCATGGACATAAGAGATGATGGACCAATTTTGGCAGATTCCCTCCCTGCAAAAAATGAAGGTAACTTTAGAGCGATGCTAAGATTTAGAGTTGACTCAGGGGACAAAAACCTTGAGAACCATCTTAAAACGTCCTTGTCAAGGGCAACGTATATCAGCAAAACTGTCCAGGATCAACTGATTGAGTGCTGCAGGAAAGAAATTTTGGACAAAATTTTGAATCGAGTTGATGTTTCTGGATATTATTCAGTCATTTTTGATGAAACTCCAGATTTATCAGGCAAAGCTCAAGTGAGTGTTATCCTCCGATATGTTGACTTTTCCTCCAATGAACCTTGCATAAGAGAAGACTTTATTACATTCATCGATGCATTTGGCGAATTGACGAAGAGTTTGATTAATCAAGATCAGGAATTTGAATATGCTGATGAAAAGTGTGAAGAAGATGAAGAGTCTTATCAAAATACCGTGGCTGAAAGTGAAACTGAAGAACTTTCGTTGACTGGAGCTTCATTGGGACGATTAGTTTTAAAGGAAATGAACCTAAAATTGGAAAACTGTGTGGCAATAGCTACTGATGGGTGTGCTGTTATGCTTGGAGAGCATGGAGCGGTGAAAGAAGTACAAAAGAAAGCCCAGAATGCTGTCATGATGCCCTGCTTCTCTCACAAGCTAAACAACAGCATTTCAAAATCGTTGAAAATAGCTTTGATTGAAAAAGCTTGAAGCATAATGCGAGAAGTAACACTTTTCTTCAAAGTCTCAAGGCCAAAGCGTAACACAGCTTTGGCTCACTTTCTTGGCAAAAAACTGGTACAGCTTTGCGAAACAAGGTGGGTGGAGAGACATGATGCGGTTCTTCAATTCACTGTAAGTCTACCAGAAATTGTCGAGGCTTTAATGAAAATAAGCCAGTGGAAGAACAAGGAAACGGCAGGAAAGGTGTCAGTTCTTATCGCTGCTTTGTGCAGCTGTGAATTTATTATAGGTCTATTCTGCCTTGCCGATATTTTATCACTTACACTTCCGCTCAGTGTCACCCTTCAAAAAGAAACCATTGACCTGGCAAAGGCATCGGAAGTTGTATACTCATTGATTGCAGCTTTGGAAAATTGACGGCGAGGGGCAGACGAACATTTTAATGAAATATTCATGAGAGCAAAGCAGATGGCAGATAAGTTAGATATCGAACTTAAAAAACCCAGGACTTGTGGCAGACAAACAAAACGAGAAAATCATAGTGTAGATGGTATTCAGGATTATTATAGAGTTTCTACATACATTCCTCTTCTAGAAACTGTTACAGAGGACCTAAAAACGCGCTTTTCTCAAGGGGTGCTAGATGCTTTCAAATTAACTTTGCTGCTTCCTGAGAGTGTGATTGGCTTGGATTCTGTTCAAGTTAAAGAACTTCTCATTTCCCTCACCCAAAGATTTGACAATATACTGGAAGGGAGCACAGACATGCAACTTTTAAAATTGAAAGGGGAAGTCTCTCACTGGCAACAAAAATGGAAGCTACAAACAAACGCAAGAATCGAAAAACTTCCTACCTCTCCTCTTGAGGCTCTACAAGACTGTGATAAGGACGTATATCCTACTATCCACATGCTCCTGAAGATTTTCAGTACTTTGCCAGTAACGAATTCAAGTGCTGAACGTTCCTTCTCATCATTACGATGTATCAAAACTTGGCTGCGAACAACAACGCTTGAAAAAAGACTGATTGGCTTGGCGTTACTTCACATCCATTATGACAGTGTAATAAAACCAGAAGAAGTGGTGGAAAGATTTTCAAAAATGGGAAAGCACAGAATTGTACTGTAAAAGAGAATATTACATTGAAAAAATTTTCTTCTTCCTATATTTGTGATACGTATAAGTTTTTTATGATTAAATGTTTAATTCATTAACAGATATGTGACGCCTTTTCATAATTTGTAGTTACCTACCCAGAAATTTCCCCACCCCAAAACTCCTCTCTGGATCCGCCCCTGGTATAAGGTTCCACCTCTAGGCCTAATGTTCTTTCTGAACATTTCACAATAGCTGCCAAACTCGTACTCAATCCAAATGGAACTACTTTATGGTGGTAGCACTTGTTCTTATATAGGAACGCAGTAAACTTTCTATCCTCCTCTCGGATTGGAATCTGCCAGAAACTTGAATGTAGATCTAGCTTAGTCAAGTAGCGTGCTCCTTCACACTTCGTAAACAGCTCGTCCGCAGTTGGCGCACAGTCATACTCTTTCATTATAATACTGTTTAGCTCCCTTATGTAAAGGCATAGACGAATCCCCGTTTTTCTTCTTCACTACTACAAGAGGATTTAAGAACTTGCTGTTGGATCATTCAATCACGTTATTATCCAGCATGCGATGTATCTCCGTTTCTACTTCTTCCTCGTAGCGCACTGGAATAGGGTATGTCCTCCTGACAAATTTGGTTGGGTCTGTCACAGTTATAGTATGTTCGTAGACTGTCGTCTGGGTCGGTGTTTCACTAAAAATATCTTCATATTCATTAATTAGTTCGTTAAGCTGATTTTCTTCCTGTTTAGAAATTTTGTCGGTAGTTTGACTTGTGTATTGAGTTGGTACATATTGGACTTTGGGTTTAGTTAAGACAATATGTGTCTCGCTTACTTTATACTGGTCCTCTGGTTCATTCATATTTATGTTATGTTGAATACCCTTATAATTACATTTAATCTTATTATTAACGATATCTATTTTAGCATCTAGCACATTCAATAAATCAATTCCTATAATACCATCATATATTAGTTTATTCACAATAATTATTGGACATTCTAATTCTAAATCCTCATGTGTGATTGTTACGGTATGCTTGCTGTCTAACTTTTTCTTGCTTATTTGTAGTGGTTGTAATATTCATATTAGTGACAGGTAAAATTGGCATATTTTTAAAATAATTTTTGTTTCATTGGATCCACGCAGCGTTTAAAACTGATAGTTAACTACCTGTATCCACTAACATTTTAATCTTACAGTTATCTATACACACATTAACAGTAGGACATTGTGTTTGGTGAGCCGTTTGATTCACACTTCCGTCCGTGCTAAGTAATTCTTCCCATATATCAGCAGGAAATACGTTATTAATTGTGTACTCCTGTGTACACGTGTCCAGTCATTGTTGAGAAGTCGATTGTTTACCTGCTTCCGTTTTGTCTCCCCTTTTTGTGCTATTGTTTGCATCGCATTGAGCGGGCGATCATATGGTTTTGGGAATTTCTTCGAAGATGAAGGCCACACATAACCTCTCTTCTTTCTTTCACGTTCTCTCTCTCTCTCTGATCGCTCTCCCTCTGTTTCTCTTGACGAGCATATTGTGTCGTTACATTTTGTTCCACGCACTTATAGTTAGCTAGGGTAACTGGTGGCTTGTGTGCACCCATGTTAATGTATGATTTATTTCGCATTTGTTGTTTATAATTATTACCGTTGTGATTATAATTATTGTGCGGTTGAAAATTGTGTTGTTTACTCTCACCGCAAGTGATGTTCTCAGATTGTGTTACAAGTATTAAAAATTCTTCAATTGTTTTAATACCTTGACTGTACACAGCGAGTTGGATATCTTTGCGAAAGTGGTAAGATAGTTTGGATATTATTTCATACTTTTCTTTAATAATAATTATTTTACCAGAATAGTCCTTAGTAGTTTTGGAAGTTTCTTCTATTTTATTCTCTATTATATTAGTTCGTGTTTCTAGTTCACACGTTTTGTTTGAATTCGCTTTAATCTGATCATGGACATCACGTATTTTGCTATATTGTTCATGTTTTACTGTATTTACTTTATCATTCCAATGATCTGCTGTTTGTTTATAGGTATCTTTTAAATCTTTCTTCCACTCTGCACGTAATTCTTTGTCTTGTTTTCCATTCTAACAGCTTGTTCATGAAGTGCTTGTTGAAATTTTGTTTTGAGTGCATCAATGTGTGTGTTAGTGTCTTCAATTTTATCAGCTAATTGCGTAGTACTTTCTATAATTTCTGTCTTTAATTCTTCCTGTAGTCTTAAATTATCTTGTTTTAATTCTTCCTTTAGTCTTAAATTATCTTGTTTTAAGTCCGCTACCACGGAGTGCATCATGGCTCGAAGTGCCTCCATACTGAAGCTACCCTGTTCTGCCATGTCGAACGTATCTTTATATTAGGTTTTTAAATAATTATTATTGGTTATCGCATTTCTAATAGTCTGATTTATTATAATAATTATTATTACTGTTATTATTATTCCACCTTTTCCATATATAATACTGTGACAGTACGAAAATTCTGATATCGGAATTATGGTATGAGTGGTAGCAAATTATTGTATTTTATTGTTTTACACACACATACATGGGTAGGACGATTTCCCTTTGTAAAAAGACGACGCAGATTTCAGCAGAGCGAAACGATTCCAAGGTCAGGAGCAGACGTGTGAAGCCGAACATATACAATGGCGGTGTAAGTGAAGAAATACTTTAATATCAATTTTCATTGGTCCACAAGGCTGGACGTCATTAAAAAATATAAGCATGACGCAACAACAATGACATGAAACAGGGCGTTAACCGTTCGAAACAAAAGAACAATGACGTGATGCACTCACACATACAAAAAAATGTACATTGCATCCGCCCCAGTCTTCATACTACAGCCGAGGCGACAGCACCTGGTAAAAGGTCGTCCGGCAACTAATACCAGCCAAAGTACAAATTACAGGAAAATGTAACAATATTTTCAATTAGTGATAAAAATGTAGAAAACAGAGTGTAAATTCAGTGTGGTAGCCAATAGAACTATCAACAGTATGCAGTAAAACAACAGAAAACACAGGCCGGCGAAGAGGAGGTTCCCAAAGGACTACGCCACACCAGAAACAGCAAAGTGCACTAATCCCTTTACTAATCGCAATAAGTTTTTGAGCTCAACATGAAAAAAAAATCAATTAAATCCAAATTGTCTATACTTTAAAGAAAAACGAATGAGTGTGTGTGTGTCTGAGTAAATGTAAGGCCGAATATTAAACTGGCGAGACGCCATGAGGCGTTGGTTTGTGTTCTTTATTTGTTTATAAAAGTCATATAAAAATTTCAATGATCAATTTAGTAGACTGCAGTTTATTTTAAAGTCTTTTGGGGAAATAAAATTAAATATCTAGGGTAACTAAAAGGAATTATTAATTGTATAGAGAGGCGGAAGGAGGAACGCCATTTTGTTTTATGTAATATGCCAGTAGCCATTTTGATGTTTTAGAAGACAAATTATGCAAATATGAAATAATAAAAAACAACCGTTTATTTTACCACAAATGCTGTTAGTGTACGTTATTTCTGGTAACCGTTCAGTCTCAGCCTCGCTTATAAGAACCTTGGACCCGAATAATATCAAATACGTAAAGTTGGCAACACCAACGGCACCTGAACTAATATGTCAACAAAGAATAGTTAACCTAGCTCAAACGGTAAGTAACCATGAATACATAATATTTATTATTGTAAGTATTGTAGAAGATAACAATACTTTTCATTTACAATACAATTACTTGTTGAGCGCCAGTTGTGTGAATATAACACACAACAATTTAAATATAATAAATAATATTTAAACATGAATAATAATTATCATATAATATGCACATGAAATATATATATTTTTTAAACATATATTCACTAGTAGAGCATTCATTTAACTTTTAATTTTTTTTAACTAGTTAACTGGTATGGTCACGCCCCACGTTCTTGGGCGACAAATTATTATATAACGAGAAAAGGTGTATGGTGTGTTTTAAAAATAATAATAACACTTCTTATATCATTTTTGAATAAAATCATTCAAAATTTTATTCAATAAAATTTTCAAAATTTACGATTTAAAATTTTGTCATTATTATTTGCATAATATTTTTCTTTTGTGTGTGCTCATAATACACACAATTATTGTCACTATACAAATAACATTACACAAATATTCATAAATATAATACACAAGACATAAATTGACATGTATAAATAGAAATTTTAATGATATATAATGTGCTCTCGACTTGCTTAGATGTATTTCTTTTTAAATTCCATATTTTTTTATATTATTACTGCTTTGCTTTGTGTGCCTACATATGAATATCGTATTCATGAAATATCAATTAATTTTAGAATTACTTAAAACATTTATGCTACGCTATAATTTCAAAAATAATTTTGTTAATGTTAAATATCATTATAAATTACTACAATTTAACCAATTATTAGATTACAATGAAAAATTAGATTTTATAATTATTATTTACACTATTAAAATCTATCATTGTCTCTTTACTCTTTTCCTTTTTAATGTCTTAAATGACTCGTTGGTTGACGAGTAAAAAATGGTTTCATGTCACCTTATTCCTGTGCGGTGATACTCAGTGATTCCTCATCATGATCCTCAGTCCTGTGTCGATACTCCGTTGTCATCTGATCCTCCTGGAGTCCAACGTCCGGTCCTCCTGGTCCACTCAGCATTCAGATGACTCGTACGGTACTGCTGGGATATCGACCTTGGATGCTCCACCGTCGGGCATTGCCCTCGGCTGCAGATGTGTTCCAATGAATGAAGGTCAAGGCTGGGGCTCCTCGCTTATTTATACTGTCGGGCGCAAAAATCATGTTTCAACCATTCTGTGCACGATTTATATCGTTATAGTTTGTCAAGCGTCCCTTTACAGCTGCGTTTATTTTTCATGCTTATTTTAATTTTATTCGCAACATCCGAAGTCTTTGTTTATTACTCGATGTTCATACGATCGGTATTTTTTTTATATATAATTGTATGTTAACAGTTTTTCTATACTTTAATTGTTCTTGGTTCTATTCAATTTTTTTTACACTGCATTAATATGTATTATTTGTTTCGCACTAGATTTTGCATGTGTGTGCATCTTTATATTATTAATAACGTGGCGTAATTTGTTTTGTCATATCTTACGCACACTTACCAAAATTTAAATAAATTACTTATTTAATTCACATTTATTCAGGGGTGACGCTATGCTGATTTCTACTGGCACACACACACACACACACACACACACACACACACTGTACACTAACTTAGCTGTGTGTGGCATGATCTGCATGTACCGACCTGCGTTCGGGTTCCCTTTCGCTGGTTACTTACATCTTTCAATACACTTTTTTTTTACATTGATATTATTTGTTTATTCTAATTTAACAGTTTTTTAACTAACTGCGACAATGCACAGTAATATACGCAGACGTACTGTTGCAATGAGAATAACATATGAATTGTATAACATATGAGAATAAATGTAATTTTAGTGGAATTTTTTTTATTGTCTATTAATAAATTTCTCATTTAGTTCTTTTTATATAGTCCAAACCTGACGTGGAAGCTTCATCTCGATAACATAGACTGGAATGTATTGTTCAGGATTGAACGAATCACTTTGATTGAATCATTTGGGTGAATGAGTGATCGAATAGATCTTTTAAAAGATGAGCCAGTCAGTAAGACAATCACTGCAAACTATCTGTGGTAGTTCACAGAATTTCCGCTAGGTGCCTCTGTGCAGCTTTCTAATCAATCTCCGTCATTTCGGTTAGTTGGTGATTTGATCATTTAGTTTGTATGTCTCAATCTCAATCACTTACTGATTCAATCCATGAACGAGATACTGTAAGCAGACTCCACTAGATGCCTCTGGCTTACATTTCAATCACTGAATGAGTTACCGCAAGCGGCATCTGCTAGATGCCTCTGCCTTTCATGCCATTCAATTATGTCTCGAGGAGTCACCATTTTTCGTAAACACGACATAATAATAGAAAAGCAATATGCAGATTTTGAATAAAATAAATATTAATTATTCATGATTCAGGATCTTTTTATTCTTCTCCGTCTTTACAAAAAAAAAAGGAACCAGACGAATCTAGCTCATGTTTGGTTTGTTTGGTTACAATTTCAAAAATAGATAAATTCATCTGTCAGGAACTTAGGCATATATAATAACAGTACTATCAGCAAACTAGATATAACTGAATTCTTACATGAGCTTTACTTACATAAAGAATATAAACAACAGAAGTTAAGTGAATCTGCTGATTAGTGGTTGAATCACTTCATTGATTGAAAAGGGCTGATCAAGTTCACTAAAGTGATCGAATTCACCCATCTCTAGCACAGACACTTTCTGAATACCTTGTTTTGCTTCAAATTTTTATGGTAATCCACATACGCGCAGAAGCGGGTATTCTATAGCAGTAACTGTTGCTTGTAACCAGTGGCGTACCTAGTGGGGTGTGGTCCGCACCGGGTACCATTCTCCCTGGTGTGCTATTTTCTCATTTAGAAAAAATATTCATTTATTTACTTTTAAATTTTCTTAGAATACTAGATATTTATAAATATTATATGTATTATGTGGCGGCTAAGTAGACCAGTGCGTATGGCACCTGGCTACTAATCTACAGGTCCTGGGTTCGATTCCTGGGCCCGCACCATAAAATCAAGGTGCGGGCCCAGCCTCCAGGTCGACTCAGCCTGTTGAAATGAGTAACTGGTACAACATCCTGGGGATAATAATGGGCAGCTGAAGTGTAGTGCTGGCCACACTGCCTTACTTGTATGCTCTTCGGCTCACATAAGGCAGCCTACCCTGCCTTCTCCTAAGCTACTTCGATGGTACACATAATAATACATACTATTATTATTATGTATTATGTAAAAGCTATAACTTGACAAAGTAACTGAAAACAATAGCACCTACATTGAACTACATTGTGAACCAAGGCAACGATGATAGATGATTATCTTCTTTGCGATGTGACAAATGTGTGTCACTGATTTGCCAGTTAGTTTCCACCCCTTCAGTTGACCAACGTAGACTCGCCCGATCCGATAATACGTCTGCAGCTGTAGACTAGCAGACGTAAACAATGAGACAGTTCACGCGGCGTTGTTGGGCTGTTATTGTTTTAGCAACTAGTCGCTGCAGTGAAATATTAATAGAGAATTATTACATGGTTTCCTTTAAACAGTGTTTGGCTAATATGATGTACTGTAGAATGCCAATACATCCATCCATACATGTATTAAAATTCAGTTTTTGATAGATTGATCGTTCTATTGAGTGTTATTAGGCCTAGGATGTAAACAGTTGATACAAGTTTTCAATTATGCATTTTACCTATTAGGTTCTATCATTTTATCTAAATACAACTATTTCACTAACGACTCGGAACACAAAGTTTTTTATGAGTAAAAACATAAAGTTTTACCTTACAACCTGAACCGGTTTTCACTTTTTTAATGATGTAAATGGGATTAGTAGTAAATTATATGAATTTATCACTTCTTCACAGGTATCTAGCCCTGAAGGGACGCTATTTATAATTAGCGGTGTAAATGTAATTTACATCTGTGGTAATTAATTGTGTAAACCATTTACATTAGTGAATATTAATCTGTGCTAATTATCTGCTTAGATTAATTACTCAACGATTATGAATCATATTAATTAAAGATTTATGTTATACGTTAAATGTGATATATCTAAAATTGTTTCTATTCGTCAGATTTGACTCAACACGGTGACTAATTAAATACGATTTTATGAGTCTATTAATCAGACGTTTCAATGGTCGAGTTTATTGTATCCATTGATGTTTAGCATAAGTTGTGAGATTTTTAGCGTAATACTTAGAGTGAGATACATCAATAATAAAGGTTAAATTTCAATAATGAACGCATGAATACTGTAAATTAACTACTTATTTATTACACATGTTACTGAAGTAAGTAACTATATCCTGCAAATTACATACATATTAAAACACATGATATAAATACAATTTATCAATTTATGCGATGTTTCCTGAAACGTAAACACATGGTACATTCAAATGCAGTAAATAATGCACATATATATAACATATACGAACAATAAACAATTAACAAATATACTTATTCCTACCAAAAATGCGTTCATTCTTTATCAGATAACGAATTATGTTAGTGTTATTTTATAGATTTTATGATTCATATATATTTATTCTCTTGGGGTTAGTTCTTTGAAAAGAGGCAACAGAACAGTAGTATATACTACTAAGATTAAGTAGACATAAAGCTTATCTTTGAGAGTGTTTATCCAATTCCGTCGTCGTGAGAAGACACCTTCTAGATGATTCGTCGAAGATCATAATCACTGTTACGAAGAGCACTGATAACTTCACTTCACTCCACTAAATCTCCACCCCCGTCATGTGTGTGGTGTTGTGGTAACCCGCTGATGTCGAGTGTCCGGAGTTCAAATAGTGAGGTGTTAATGTTGTCATTACACTGAATTGTTCTGAAAGTTTGCCATATTTGTGTACTTGGTTAACTGTTCCGTCTATCTGGGTGTATCGCGTACTGCGTGCTTAATTGTTTGGTACAGTTTATTCAATTAATTGTTCAACAAGGTGATACATTGTGGTGTAAGAATGTTTGAAGTGTCACTCACTGTTCTACTTTAAGTGTTAATTAGTATGTTATTATGTGCGCGTCAGTTGAGATTTCAAGAGTGAATCCGGTCGGTCGCACAAACTGTTTCTATCACGAACCGTATTACTGTTCCGACATACTCAATCGTCTGTCTATCGTACGTACTAACTTCTGACTGTTAATTGCGACTATCAACTGCTACTATTAACTACATACTCTTGACTACCGACTGACTGTTAACTGCCCGATTGAATACTTGACTGCTCGATTGAATACTTGACTGCCCGATTGACTACGTGACTACTCGATTGAATACTTGACTGCTCGATTGAATACTTGACTGCCCGATTGACTACGTGACTGCCCGCTCCGCGTCTTCGCCAAACAGTTTTATTGGAACATCTTACCCATAAGTCTAAGTTTTGGATTTCTACGCCTCCTCGGACTCTTGATTGGTCGTACAAATTCCTACCCTTCTGCAGATCTCATCCTCTGTTTCACGATTCGTCGTCCGAACCCTTCCTACTCTCTCCACGAGCTCTCTTAGAAGATCCTTGACGCTGGTTGGTCGTCGTCATCCCCGGAGTGTTTCATGTGACGAGCGTAGCACAGATTCTAAGAAATTAGGGCAATTTCATGGCCTTCTGTTATCCTTTGTTTAGACTTTCCCTAAGGTTCTGACTGAGCTTTTGTTAACAGACTCCAGAGTCTTGGTTAATTGTTTAAGTTCCTCGACGTTCGTTCCGCCGATTATCAACCCTTCGTTGGCGTCATTTCGGTGAAACTCTACTTTCCAGTCGTAAATCTCGGTAAACTGTCAAGGGTTTGTTTTCACGCTGTGCAGGATGCACTGGCAGTATTCACTGAGTTACGTCTATTGTCTACCTCTCCGTTAAAATTGCTCTGTACTTCTTTTGTAACATAGTAAAGCCTTTCATAATCGTGCAGTTACGCCTCGCCTCCACAGCAGGCGTTCCATCTCGATTCCGTGTAACTCGGCAGCTGTACGAAGTCTTTGTTTCAGATTGTTGGGTGCTGTAAATTTTGACAAACGGCTAGCTGTCAGCGACGCCCTGAAATACTCATTGTGTGCAGTGCTCAGACGTTTTTTCTTTGTCTTCGCACTGTCGTCGGGTTTGACGTGCCCCTGATTCGTCATTATTTATGACCTGGGCTTGTGTCCGTCGACTTGAGTGTGGGAACGTGTCACTTGATCGAGGAATTAAAAATTTTTTAAATTTCGATCATTACACTTTTAAAAAGCTTCCTCAGAGGTGAAGAAGAAGCTTAGTGTCGTTAGTGAAATAGTTGTATTTAGTTAAGTACCGGACACGTCATGGACAACGAAATCCAAGAATCTATCATTTTATCTTCGTTCTTCATTCAGCTTTTATTAACACCAAAGGTAAGATTTATTTTATTATTCCTATAATAAAATTAAATCAATCGACATGAAATTTAAAGGAAAAGAAGATGATAAGGCCATTCCACCAAAGCAATTGAACGTAGGCTTACAGAGTTAAAAATAGCTTTAAAAATATACACATTTTCAAAAACAGTGGCTATTTTGGTGAAAGTGTTGCATACCTTTTACCATTAATAAATTTGCATTACACGCAAGTTTTCTTTAGCTTTTTTGAAATGAAAAATTGTATTTTACTGTTTCTTTTTTATTTATTAAAAACATAAAAAACTTTCTGGAAAAAATGTATATGAAGCAAAACAAAGGTGTTTGCCTAGGGGTGTGAAAGGTACACATTCACCCCCAATGAATTTAGGAGAAATACGAGAAATTTGTTAAAAATCTGTATAATATAACATGTTTTTAATTTTTTTCATTAAAAAATTACAAAATTAAATTTATACTACATAATAACTTTAAGGTTTTGTGAATACAGATTAAGTTACACATCTCACTTATTCTGTGAAATATTTCTCAATTTAATAAAGATGCTAGAAAGAAGCCAAACATTTTTGCGTAGCCTTGCTGCATTTTTTCATATTAATCACACTTACTGTTAAGATAATTTTATACAATTTTCAGGAACTATAACTGAATTAATTTTATTAGCGAATTTCCAAACTAGGGGATTATATGAACAGGGTTTGACAAGGTGAGTGCTGCGGTCAGTTTTGGTTGCTCTAAGCCAGATGTGAAAAAAGAGAGCCCCTGATTATAAATTTGTTATTATTTTGCTGTTATAATTTGTTGTTACTTTTGTGGTTGTATATAAACTAATAAAGCTCGCTCCAAAATTAGTATATACTGTTACAACATCACAGAACAATCTACATGTTTGTTGAATGTGCCAGAAGAATCTCGATGTAACGTGTGTGGCGTACATGCTTGTCGACGCATTTTCGAGAGGTGTCTCGAAGGCGCCAGCCGTGCAGACCGTGTCAAGGCCGCAGTTAATTACGTAGTTCACACGAGCGCTAAAACGCAATTAGGAAGGTTCTTGTCTGTGAGCGTGGGTATAAATACATGGCGGCAGCGGCCTTAGAGTCAGTATTAGTGCGAATTAATGACCGTGCAGTTCGAGAGTTATAGTAGTGATATTACTGTGCACGTTCAAGTGGTTATTAGTTAAGAGTGGTGTTTTATAATCGGACGGTATAATTGTAATACAATTGTGTTTAATTTTAGTGGATATTTTATTGCGTGAGAACAATTTTCATTTGATTTGTTGTAAAAGACAGTGTTATTAATTACGAACTGTTTAACTGTAAAAATTAAAGGTGTGATTAGTGACTTAATTGGTGTCTTGTAATTTGTTTTCCAGTGTACCTACGACGATTGAGTAGACCATCGTAACAGTGGTGTCAGAACTGGGATAAAACGGTTAACAGTGGAAACAGTGGACACTTTGTACAACACAAGTGTGATTCGTAATTAATTGGTACACATGGATCCCAGTCAGATGATGGAAGCTTTACAAACACTGCTGCGGCAGACACAGGAAGAAGCAGAAAAATTACAGGATGAGAAACGCAGACAGGAGGCGGAAGAAGCAGAAAACAATAGGATGAAAAACGCAGGCAGGAAAGAGAAGAGGCTGAGGAATGTCAGAAAGCATTAATTCTAGAAACAGAAGAAAGACAAAAAGATAAAACGGAAGCTCTCTTTGAAGCTATGCAGAAACAGTTGCAAGAACACAGTACTGCAGAATTGGGTCTCCTACGAGGTGAGGTTAATAAACAAGTTACTAAAATATGAGAGGTATAAGAATCAATGACATTAAAAATAGCTGAAGTAGAAAAGTCAGTCACGAGTGAGGAAAAACTTATGTCAACAAAAATTGAAGACTCGATTACAAATATAAAAGAGCAGATTAAAAATAAAGTCAAGCAGTGCCTGAAGTTACAACCAAAACAACTCTGTGAACACACTGTACCAATGATAAAGACAGAAAAAGACGCAGAAAATAAGTTAATAGAGAAAGTCACTTTGCCTGCAGTAGGGACAGTTCATGTCAAAGCTCCAACCTTTGATGGAAGCAGTCACTGGGCAATGTACCTCCGCCAATTTGAAGCTGCTGCATGCGCAAATAATTGGACAGAGAAAGACAAGGCAGTCTCACTCGTTCTCGCATTAAAAGGACCCGCGGCGGAACTACTACAGAAAGTCCCACCTGACAGCCAGAACATCTATGCCGACTTGATAAAAGCTCTAGAATTACACTATGGTGATAAACAATTGCAAGAGGTGTACTACACTCAGTTGAAAACAAGACGACAACATTCCGGGGAGAGTCTTCAAAAGTTCGAAGCAAGTATCGACAGATTGATTAGATTGGCCTATCCTGAAGCACCAGAAGACTTCCGAATAAGGTTTGCGGTGCAGACATTTATTGATGGCATCGGAGATTGTGAACTTCAGCAAGTGTTACGAATGGCAAGACACCGACATAGCTCAGAAGCTCTTGTTGATGCCCTAGAGTTTGAAGCTGTCAAGTCAGCGTCCTCCTACATTAAAGCGTTTGTGCCATCACATTGCCGTTACGATGGGTGCAGAAAAACAATGTTGTCGGACAAACAATTCAAAAGTTCAAGAGAGTCGCAACGATTTCAAAAAAACAGAAGACCGAAATGTTACAACTGTGGAAAACGTGGTCATCTACAGGTAGACTGTTGGGAGAAGAAGATACCGAGAGAAGAGAGTGATCGCACCAATTGGAGAAGTAAAGCCCCAGAACAGCACAGTTTCCACGCTACATAAGACCAGTGGAAACTTGATTGTTAATGGATTTGCGGAAGGTAAACCAACATCATTTACAGTTGACACACGCGCAACAGTGTCCATTGTGTGCACTGACTTAGTCAGCAACCGCCAGCCTCTAATTAGCTCTTGTACAATACAGACTGTGACTGGAAGCCCCGTCACGGTGCTAGGAAAGGTAGACGGTGTAACGTTACATAACCCCTGCCCAAATATGATAACATAATCACCAGAGTTAAAACCAGTAATCACCCATTTTTAAAAGTCAGAAATGGTGATTAGGTATCAAGCTATGAGAACCTTTGTACTCTAAAAACACTGTAAACAATAATCATAAAAGTGCAGTGTACAGAGTGGAACATAGTGTAATCGGTGAAAGTGTAAAACATTTAAAAAGAGCATCTCAAAAATTTGTGCTGGAGATGGAAGAAAATCAGTATGGTAGCAATAGTCTATGATACTACTGACAAGTTTTGTATTTTTTGTATTTGTTGTAATTTTATATTGTGTAGGCCACAAAGGTCTTGTAACTAGGAGTAATATTTTTGTTTAATATAATTATTTTGTTTAGATGTAAGATAATCCAGGGTTATATATAAAATAATAATAATATACCAAATAACACTATGTTAGCAAAATGGCATGTAAAAAAAAAAAAATAGTGTAGAGTAAGGATACATTAAATGAATTATAAATCATAAATAAACCAAAATAAAAGGGATTAAAATATAAAATACCAGTGGACAAGTTTAAGAAAAAATATAAAGAAAGACCGTAAATAAATTAAATTTGATTATAGGTAAAATCTATAAAGGATTGTTTTTTCTAAAAAAGAAGAAATGAGATAATAATAATTATTATTAGCCTATATACTAAAAGGTATCTAGATTAGCCAATAAAAAACCATAAAAAATCTTGGTTACTAAGAGTAACTAACTAAGAAGAATTTATTTAATTGTTCAGATATATTGGAAGTGAGCAGCTGAAAAGTGTAATGTCTAGAAAAAATTTAGAAATTTATAAATACCATTCGGAAATAATCAGTGCCAAATTAATAAACTTAATGAGTGATATCCACTACATCTTAGACATCCTTCGAACAGAATAATTCATGCCCACAAATTGATGGAAATTGTAAAGTCAGTCATCCAGTTTCAGGCCTAGTCAACAGAAATTCAACATCGTTGGGTGAGATCGTTTCCTCTTGAAATTTAACTAAATTACACCTCAACTATAAACTTAGAACACTAGAAACAGCACAATCTCCTAAAATTCATCTGGAAACAAGGTGAACATAAACTTTATTTTAATTAACCAAAAAACAGCAAAACATGGCCTTGTTAACATTTTGGCAGCCATTAAATAACGTTCGTGTTGTCAGTGAAGAAACATAACCTGCGCTCTAGCGGTCAAAAAATCAACTGCATGACACAAATTATACTACTTTTAAAATAATTTATGTAAAGATTGATACCGACCCATATACATTTCTGACTTACTCATAGTTCAAAGAACCTAAAATAACCCTAGGAATTAATTACTTATTTCTTTCTTGTTATTAAAACTGAAAATAAAAATATTTGTTATATGATATATGTTTGTAAAAGTAAGATCGAACTAATTCTGTGTTTTATGAAATAATCGATTATGTTTTGGGAGACCATAAAAATGTTAAATAAATTCAAGGAATGCCTTGTGGTTTAAATAATAAAATGTGTATTATTTACAGTAGATGGTAGTTGATTACAGATTTATAAGAAGATCGAGAAGAGAAAGGAAATCAGCCCGGACATCCAGAATTTATTACGCACCATTTGAAGTCAGTTAACCTTAAATGGGTTCGTAAAAGTAGCAATCAGCTGATGCCACAAGCGGAAAAATTTGAAATACTCAATCGTATACTGAGAGAGTAATTCTCTTTGCCTTGCTTCACTCTCTCTCCTAACTACTGTCAAACAACGGTATTGATTTCACATAAACAAAATTTAAGAAAATCATTCAATATCTTTGCATAATCACACACACTCGATTTTGAAGCCATATAACACAAAGATAACAAATTCTGTGACTCTTAATTAAGCGAGCGTTTCGAAAAAAAATAACAAATAGACGTAAATCTATTATTATTTGAGACTTAAGCTCGTGAGACGTTACAACGTACGTGTACGCCTGGATCGTCTCGAGTTTAGCCACCAAATGCTCGTTGCAGACATTGTCGATGAAGTGATTCTTGGCACGGACATTATGAATGCCTACGGATTCGTTGTGGACTTAAGAGAGAAAGTCCTGAAGGTTGGCCAAGCGAAGATAAAACTTTGCATGGCTAAAATGACAGGGTCTACCAACCATTCGATTAAGCGAGTGGCATTAGTCGAAGAAAAAGTCAACAGGTCTGGTCAAGAGGAACCCTCTCTATTGCAAGCGGAAATGGAGGAAGAACTAGCAGAGGAAATACAAATAAGTGTAATGACAAAAGAAGTGATTGGAAAGCCAACTATGGGTGTCAAGACAAAACTCTTGCTTGTTCCAGAGCTGACAGAAGTGCCCGAGGGCGAAGTGGCTGAAGATGAGGTTACGCAAGAGGTTGTTGACGAGAACCAAACAAACTTGGATCAGCTAGTGGTGTTTAGGTCATCAGTACATGACGCAACGGGAGTAATTCCAGCAAAACTGGTGGTTGAGCAGAAGACTCGCATTCCTGGGAACGTGATGTTCGGATCACGAGACTGAATTCAAAGAACGGGAGAATTATCTTTCGCAAGGACGTCCACCTAGATCGCCTGGTCGAGTATTACTTCAGAGACGGTTTGCCAGTTCGGGACGAACAGGCTTAAGAAGGGGCAGTGTTACGACATCACAGAATAATCTACGTCTTTGTCGAATGTGCCAGAAGAATCTCGATGTAACGTGTGTAGCGTACGTGCTTGTCGACACATTTTCGAGAGGTATCTCAAAGGCGCCAGCCGCGCGGACTGTGTCAAGGCCGCAGTTAATTACGTAGTTCACACGAGCGCTAAGACGCAATTAGGAAGGTTCTCGTCTGTGAGCGTGGGTATAAATACATGGCGGCAGCGGCCTTAGAGTCAGTTTTATTGCGTGAAACAATTTTCATTTGATTTGTTATAAAAGACAGTGTTATTACAAACTGTTTAACTGTAAAAATTAAAGGTGTGATTAGTGACTTAATTGGTGTCTTGTAATTTGTTTTCCACTGTACCTACGACGAGCAAGTGGACCGTCGTAACAATACACTGTGGTTAGATTCAAGAATTACTAATTTGGCCGCTGGAAGCGCTAATATGGAATTTTTGAAGTTAAACATTAAAATACATACTTCTGTCACAATACCTTTAGTATATTGTTAATTTGAAGCGTACAGTAGAAAACACTATAAAATTATGCAATACAAAACCTCACACAGTCCAATACGCCTATCATTGCTACAATACAAAACTTAAAAATCTAAAGTAGACCTACGCTGTTATAGAAAGCTTTACTCCTTTTAATATACATAGTAACAGCTTTACTCCTTTTAATGACGAAACCTATGATGCATTTTTATAAATTCTAACCTAGTGATGTTTTTCGTTTCTAACTCAGATTTAATATTACTTGAAAATTGTTGTTTCTTACTAAAACAACCTTTGAATTCAATGTTTTTCTTATTGTCTTTGTGTTTATACCGACATACATAGTAATTTGTATGTCTTCCAGTACCTCTAGAAAAGCAAAAACATTGGAATGTGGGGCACTGAACATATTTGCTAACATTGAATGAAATGCATCACATTTTTTTGGGACAGGCACTGTCACCCTCAGTGACAAATTGTTGTTTAAGCCGACTTACTCTTAACCTCAAACGTGAATGTTTATATATATTAGTAAAAAGCCTACTTTTTAGTAAATATATCTCAACAGAACTCAAACAAATAAAACAAAAATATTTATATGCTAAAGGGTATCCAATTATACTGTTCAAGTAGTGTGTACGTGAAACAGTTTTTGTTGTTCATGTATTTCAGTTTAATTGAAATTTTAATCTTTGACGTCTCGTATGAGGTGTATATAGCTTATGCCTGAAGATGGAAAGATCGTTCCGAAACGCGTGACAAAGCTACTAAAAAAAGTACAAGATGGAACTGAAATAAGAGAATATATTAAGTAAATAAAATGTTGCCTCACGCGCACCTTGTATACACCCCAAGAGATGCCTCCGCACGCACCTTGTATAAATCCATATGAAGTAGGAGACACTTCCGTGCTCTACGTGGGCTAACCACAGAGCAGAGAAATAATACGTAGAGAGGCAAAGGTGGGCGGGTGGGCCAATGCGTGAAGCCTGCTGGCCGGCCAATATATAGGCGGGCGAGTGCTCACAACCCCAGTTAGGAAGAAATTTCCTATTTTTTCTGTTTTTTTTTTTTTTTTTTTTTTTTTTACAGTAACGTTAAAATGAAACGGCATCGGTCCAGCGGATTCCAACAAAGAAAATTGAAGAAGGCGTGAAAACCAGACAATATTTGGTTCCTTGTTGAAGTTCTTAAAATCCTTCAGCACCTTGTCAGCTATCAGACAGATTGTAACGGTACAGAATTGTATGATAGAAAGAGACAGTAAAGATTCAATTCAGATTTGAAAGCAGTCAGTATCCACCTGTGAGGTGCCCCTTTGTAACCAGCAACACATACATTGTTAGTGTAAATTGTTGACGTCTGGAGACAACCCAGACGTATTACGTAATAGCCCCAGCAGCAGTCTTTGTATGTGAATCACAGTATGCAGTTTGTCACCAGAGTGTCAACAACAGACAGTAAAGAGTAGCATATAGTTCGCTAATATAAAACCGTGGACTCGGGCGTGCAAGATAGGCCTAAAGTAAAAAGGGCCTATCTTATAAAAGTTATAAAAAGTATAAACAGTATAGCGCGCGGCCAGCCTATTAAACGTATAAGGGCTCTCAAGTAACGGATGTCGGCCGACTTATATTACATTTATAATGTGGAGCTATCCAACAAAAAAGTTTGTAAAAGTGTAACGAAATCGTAAACTATGGTGAATTAAATAAGACGGAGTACGCTGCGGTAGTGTAAAAGTTCGTGAACTGGGGAAATAACATTTGCGACAAGAAACAGCCAACAACACGAGGTGGTGATGGAACTGATTAACGCCATGGATTGTTAAGTACTCTACATAACCCTATCAGAACTATTCCATAAATACAGAAATTAAAAATAAACAGTTTTAATCACGGGGTTTTAAAAGAAAAAAATAAAAATATAAAAGAGTATGAGTGAGAGAGCATTGCAAAGTGCTGGTTAAGTTATTTTTAAATTGCGTTATTGCTAAGTCATTTTCATATGAGTTTAAACCAATTGATTAAGTATTCATGCCTTATTTTTTTGTATTGAAAATGTAATGTAAAAATAGAGTGAAAGCAAATATTGCATTAAAGAAAGCTAGTTGTTTTAGAATACAAAATTTGGTGTTAGAACAATTATTTCGAAACGTCAATCCAAATAACCTTGTCTGCAGCTGATTTTCGTCTGTACGACCTTGGAGAAACCCCTAAGGTAAGAGTTTAATATTGAATTAACTTAATAATAGTTTCAGTGGCGCCTGAACAGGGACGATTTGGATGATTTATCTTAAATCACACAGATCGGACCTAATTAAGCTGCAGAACAGATTATTTGGAAGTGAGGGTGTTGTTAAATAAATAAATTTCATAATAGAGAACAGAGAGAATAAAATAAATGAAACTGATGTAGTTGTCGGCAGTGAGGCCGAAAATAAATCTATGTATGAAAATATGTCAACTGAGTCGGCCAATAAAGGTGACAGTAATGTAGATGGATCTGTATTAATTAGTGAGGTGGGAGCAAATTCCACTCCCATTACAACTAAAACAAATATAAAAGAAAAAGAAATGTCAATGAATGACCTATTTAACCTTCTCAGTAATCGTTTTGATAATAATGATATAAAATTTAATGAAATTAAAAGTGAATTTAACAGAAAATTTGACGCTAAATTTGAGGAACAGAGTAGACACTTTAATGAACTTAAGATTGATATAAATAATGTAAAAAATAAGTGTGTGAGTCAGTGTAATGAATTAAAACTAGATATGGAGAAAGTGGTAGAATCAGTAGAGAAACAAATTAAAAGTAAGTCAAATCAGATAGTTGACACAACGGTAAGTAACAGTGGTAATATGACCACAAATAGTGAAGAAATTAATGACAAGTTGTGTACCGATGATTATAACGAGATGTTAACATGTATTAACAATGATATTAAAAATGGTGATGTAATTGAAAATGGGGTATCAAAAAGTGATACAGTAGATAATAGTAGTAATATTGAGAGTAGAAAGTTAGTTGATGTTAGTAAGAAAGTGGTAATAAGTATTGATGAGTTGGAGAAAGAATGGAGAGATAGTTTAAATGCAGAGTATAAAAAGAGGGCAAATTTTTCTTGTAGTATATATGAAGTAAATGCTTCACAAGTGTTGCATGGGGACAAAGGTTCCTTATTAGTTTATTTGGGAGACAAAAGGTCTGCAAATAATAGTCCCTTTATGTATTATGGTTCCCCTGGTAAGGCCAGGATGTGTTGTAATAATGTTGTGTTGCCCTCTGTGTGGAATGAGAATGTGAAATGTTATGAGAAGTATTGTGATGAAAGTGATTATGAGAGAGAGAAAGAGTTAGAGTGTTTCAAGTTAAATAGAAGTTATAAAGAGTTGATAGAGAGTTTGAATATTAATATTATGGTAAATAATGTAGATTTACCTTGTACTGTAGCAAATAATGTGTATATTGATGATAAATATTTACCTGTTGAGAGAAGTAGTGTACTGGTAGTAGCAGATAATTGTGATGATGTAACGTACCTGGGTGTAACAACAAAAACTCACGGAGACTTGACAAAAAACAACAATGTAGACTTGATTTATGATGTAGTAATAATGAGGGGTAACCCTATGTATTATTCTTATGGTACAATGGAAAAAACAAATGTTTATGGTTATTCCACAAATGATAGCCATATGATGTGCATAAATAAAATTGAAAAATGTTATGTGAAGACAAGATTAATTTTTGATGATGGAGGTTGAGACATACTGAATGAACATTTAATTATTTGAGTCCATGGTAAAATTACTTGGCTAATCTAGGAAATGAGGTGTGGTAAACTGAAAAAATAATGATAAAAGATTGTAAATAAATTTATAGTGAAATTGTGTGGGTATTGTAAAATGTTTTATGTAACCATGTGTGTATGGAGTAGAAATTGATTTTAATAATAATAATATTTTATTTTGTTAAGTAACAATAATAATTAATAGGAGGTATTAAGGAATTTTATTCTGTACTGTGTGTTTATATTAAAAGTGTTTTAAATAATGTAATTAAAGTTAAACTGTTCTGATTGAAGTTAAAATGAAGCTAATTTAAAAATGTGAATATGAATGAAGTCAAATTAATTTTGATTTAAATTTTGCTTTGAATTGTAACAAATAGTGATTAATATGTCAGCACTAAAAGATTTATAGAAAACAAAAATTTGTAGGAAGTATGTGTCAGTAGTGTCGTAATCAGAATGTTGAGACTGAGGTAGTGTTTATAAAACCAAGTCTGGGAGACCATTGTTGATGTAAACAGGCGTGTTGTCTGTTGTGTGACTAATGTTTACAGCCATATGTTGAAGTTGACAACAACAAGAATGTTGTATTTTAATGAATCATTGCTAGGAGTAAATCCTATTATGAAATAAAAGAAATGCAAGATGTGTTGAAATGAAGATAATTTTTTATAATGTAAGGAAATGACTTAATGTTTTGAATATAATGCAGTTGAATTTTATGTGAAAGGATTTTATCCATGTAGATTAATAAATTTAAGTAGAATCATTTTGAACATAATATAACTAAAGCAATTTCACTGTTTTGAATAAGAGAAGGAATGAAATTAAGTTGGAGTTGGATTTAAAATGTGGACTCTAATAATGAATTTAAATTTATTTTGTTTTGAATTGTGTGACAGAGGATTGAATAATGTAATAATAATAGAACTGATAATAACAGATAAACAAGGAAAAGGTTTGGGTAATAGATGATTGAGATTAAAAGTATGACGTTCATAAATTCTGTTTTTTAAAGGTAATAATGTATTGTGTTTGTAATATGTATCCTATAGTAAGGTTGTTATTATAATACTTGTATTTTATGTAATCCATTTGTGATTTTTGGTGGGCGATGGTATTTTGGTAGGAGAAAATTACTGATGTACATAACTGGTATGTGATTTGTATGTATTTAATGGAGATAAATGTAAGTAAGTTTATATTACCAAAATTAAAATTACGCAACCAGTACTTTGTATAAGAAGAACCAGTACTTTGTCAATGAACCAGTACGGCTAAGAGGAAACGAATCAGTTGTGGATATGGAATAATGGAAGGCCTTTTTGTTAAATTTTTTAATTGAATGTTATAGTCAGGCAATACGGTGGCGGGTATCTGTCCGAGCTTATGGTGTTGGGATCTCGAGCAGAGAAGTCCAGTAAGATCGGATGGGTGCTGCCGCAGACGCCAGACTAGGGGGGTAAGTACCCATGATTTTAGTAGAGAGTTTAGGGGGGTTGCGGCGCCATATCCTCACGGATCCTCTTAGGTTTTAGGCAATGAGAGTTTGTATGCTTCGGCATACAACCTCTAATTGGGGGGGTATTGTAACGGTACAGAATTGTATGATAGAAAGAGACAGTAAAGATTCAATTCAGATTTGAAAGCAGTCAGTATCCACCTGTGAGGTGCCCCTTTGTAACCAGCAACACATACATTGTTAGTGTAAATTGTTGATGTCTGGAGACAACCCAGACGTATTACATAATAGCCCCAGCAGCAGTCTTTGTATGTGAATCACAGTATGCAGTTTGTCACCAGAGTGTCAACAACAGACAGTAAAGAGTAGCATATAGTTCGCTAATATAAAACCGTGGCCTCGGGCGTGCAAGATAGGCCTAAAGTAAAAAGGGCCTATCTTATAAAAGTTATAAAAAGTATAAACAGTATAGCGCACGGCCAGCCTATTAAACGTATAAGGGCTCGAGTAACGGATGTCGGCCGACTTATATTACATTTATAATGTGGAGCTATCCGATAAAAAAGTTTATAAAAGTGTAACGAAATCGTAAACTATGGTGAATTAAATAAGATGGAGTACGTTGCGGTAGTGTAAAAGTTCGTGAACTGGGGAAATAACATTTGCGACCAGAAACAGCCAACAACACGAGGTGGTGATGGAACTGATTAACACCATGGATTGTTAAGTACTCTACATAACCCTATCAGAACTATTCCATAAATACAGAAATTAAAAATAAACACAGTTTTAATCACGGGGTTTTAAAAGAAAAAAATAAAAATATAAAAGAGTATGAGTGAGAGAGCATTGCAAAGTGCTGGTTAAGTTATTTTTAAATTGCGTTATTGCTAAGTCATTTTCATATGAGTTTAAACCAATTGATTAAGTATTTATGCCTTATTTTTTTGTATTGAAAATGTAATGTAAAAATAGAGTGAAAGCAAATATTGCATTAAAGAAAGCTAGTTGTTTTAGAATACAAAATTTGGTGTTAGAACAATTATTTCGAAACGTCAATCCAAATAACCTTGTCTGCAGCTGATTTTCGTCTGTACGACCTTGGAGAAACCCCTAAGGTAAGAGTTTAATATTGAATTAACTTATAGAGTTTCAAGATCTGAAGCTGAAGAAAGTTTGTCTGGAGAAAAGGACAAGGACGATCAGATTCCGCCAACATCAACGTCACTTGCAAATTTGGATGAGAGTTTACATGAATTGGAAACAACTTCTGGTTCCACATTTAAGATTTTTTCGTCTTCATTATGCAACATGATAACTTAGTCGACACTTTACATGAACTGGAGAGTGGAGATAGGAAACAACCCGATGAAAAAGAAGAAGAAAAAGGAAGATGTGGGAAAATTCAGTCTACTCTTCAAGACAGCTCTGTCTTAAAATTGCTAGAATAAGAAAAAACTATACACATAAATCCAGTTATATAGAAGTTTCACACCAAATTCAACAACTCGAAGTTGAAGACAGATCTGATGACGAAGTTAAGTCTGACCAAATATCCATGTATTCAGATTGGCCGATTCCTGTACCAGATAATTTAAAAGTGGTACTGATTCAGAGAGGAAGTGAACCTTTTCAAAATAAGGATGGACCATTCCAGAAAGTAGAAAGGCAAGGAGAAAAAGACAAGCGAAAATGTCATCAACTAACCACGCCATGGTTTACAAGAACTTGCCGAACGGGGAGAAAGTTCTCAGATCATGGATGATATATTCTACATCAAAAGAGAGTTTGTTTTGTTTCTGTTGTAGGCTCTTTTGCACAGACAGTAAAAAGGCTGGGACATCAAAATTTGTAACTAGATTCCAGTCTTGGTGGAAACTAAGTCCAAAGGTGGTTGATCATGAGGGATCTGAGCAACACCTCTCTTCTCTTGAAAAGTGGAAAACTCTTAGAGTGTGGTTAATGACAAAAAGTACTATTGACCATTATGTCCACTTAACTGTAGAAAAGTAAAAGAAGAAATGGAGGCATATTTTACACCGTTTTCTAGACATTACTTTATTTTTGGCCAAACAAAACCTTCCTTTTCATGGCCATAGAGAGGATGCTGGTTCTGAGGGGAAAGGTAATTTTTTTGGAATTGGCAGAACAGTATTACGACCTAGTATTAAAAGAATATTTAGTTCAAATACAACAAAGTAGTTCAGTTAGAAAAACCTCTTACCTTTCCCCTAAAACACAGAACGCTTTCATTAATATTTTGGGAGACACTGTCAGCAAGAAAATATTGTCTGATATTAGGAAAGCAAAGTACTTTGGTATTATTTTGGACTGTACACCAGATTTATCACACACTGATCAGATGTGTGAAGTGATTTGATATGTTCATATTGAGTGTGGAAAGTGACCGGAGTCCTTTATGGCATTTTACTCTCTGACTGGGAAAACGGCTGCTTTCATAACTAGTGAAATTGTGAAGAACATTGCTAAGGATGGTCTTGATATTAAGATGTGCAGAAGCCAAGGGTATGATAATGCATCAACTATTGCAGGAATCCATACAGGCATTCAGGCAAGGATACAAGAGATGAATCCTAAGGCTTTATTTGTGCCTTGTACTAACCACTCTTTAAACCTGTGTGGAGTTCATTCATTTGGGAGTGTACCCTCTTGTGTAACATTTTTTTGGAGCTCTAGAGAGTGTTTACAGATTCTTCTCGGCCTCAAATCATCATTGGGATGTAGTGAAGAAACATGTAACACTTTCTGTCAAGAGGTTGATAGAAACAAGATGGAGTGCCTACCACGAGGCAGTAAATCCTGTAAAGGCAGAATTCACTGAACTAGTGGAAGCAATTGAAGTGTCTAGTCTGGAAGAAAATATTGAAACGGGGCTCAGCACAGGTCTTATTGAATCCTGTTTGCGACTTTTCATTGTTATGTTTTCTTTCCCTCTGGAGTGATGTACTGGACGAAGTTAATCATGTCTAAAAATATTTGCAAATAAAGGGAATTAGCATTGAAAAATGTGTGATCAAAATGTGATCTCTGAAACTGTATTTTAATGATAAATGTAATACTATCGTCGATAATGCCATCACGTTTGCTACCCAGATGTGTGAAAAAATGGACATTCCTGTAGAAAATAGAGGTAGAAGAAAGTTCAAGAAGATGATGTCAGCGAAAATTCTAGAGATGTTGGTCTTACAATAATACAAGAATAGAAAAGAACTATGTTTGAATGTTGGATTGATTCCATTCAGAACTTGATAATAGGGCCAAATCAATGGAAAAAGTGTCAAAACTGTTCTCTGTTCTGGAACCAAATAATGTAGTCGGTGCTTCAAATGAAGATCTGCAAGTTCTGTCATCGAATATTCGATGACACGTTCGATGATTCTCCAAAGAAGACATCATCGTTGAAATCGAGTGACTGAGAAGACATTTGCAAGCGGTTGAAATCGACCAAGAAGACTGCAAGAAGTTGTCATCGTTGAAATTTTTGGAATTCATAATTGAAATGGAATTTTCTGACTCTGTTCCAAACTTGGCTTTAGCATTAAGACTCTATCTGACAATTTGCGTATCGACTGCTTTGTGTGAACGAAGTTTTTCTAAACTTGAGTTGATTAAAAGTTATCTCCATTCTACTATGAGCCAGTCGAGGCTTTCAAATTTGGGTATTATTTCAATCGAGCACAAAACAGCTGATAAAATTAATTTTGATGATGTAATTAGTAAATTTGCTGAAATCAAAGTATGAAGACAAAAAATTTAAGGTTTCTAAAATCATAGAGAAATACTGATGTGATGTATGTATTTAGAATGAATTATGTATTAACCAAATCTCAAATTACTGAAGACACTGAAAATAATTTTAAATTGAAATGTGTATTTTGATTATGAAGATCCTGTTTGTTGTTATAATTTTACTAATAACAGAGCATTAGTAATCCTGGTAACACTAATTGATCCTGGTAACAATTTTAGCGTAGTGTGAAATGTAGTTTCAGTATCTGTAAGTGGCATGTGCTAGGTACGTTTAATATGTAAGAAAGTATGCATAGGCTACCACGACTATACTTAATATTGTGTTTCTGTAGTTATTGTATTATTAAATATTCCACTTGCATTGTTGAAATAAAAACCAAATTTGTGTTGAAAATAAAGACAGTATATTCGGTTATTAGTTTACTCAAATCTGAGTACCATTTAAATGATGTTTGGAGGGGAGTGACAAATCTGAGCTCCGCACCGGGTATAAAATAGCCTAGGTACGCCACTGCGTGTAACTACTAATCTGTACCTGTTTATTTGTTAGTTGGGTAGGGGGGGGGTCTGCAAGTAATGGGCACACATATTTCGACTTTTCAGTAACCGTTACAGCTGTTCCACAAAGTAACCATTACAAAATACCAATTACAAGAGTATCGACCCAGCTCTACTTCAAGTTAAAGAAATATAAAAGAAAATGAAGATGATACGATAATTGCCCAGAATTACCAAAAAAGCATAATTCATCAAAATTATCAAAAATTGTTATATGTAAGACAATCATCAGTAATCATCAGTGAAAATCGAGTGCAATAACGTGTGGTGGTATACGTTAGAAACTTTTCATTTCGTACATGATTTTAAATATAAATCTTAGAACATGGAAGTCATGTATGGTTCTCCATGCCGATATTTACTTCCATGTTCCATAAGGAAATGGAAGTATGGTGATAGCAAAAAAATCGTGTTTGAGATAATTGCAGATTCTGATTGTACTACCCTCAAAACATGAAAAAAAGTCATTTTTCGAAAAAAAAATTGTGTGTGTGTGTGTGTGTGTGTGTGTGTGTGTGTGTGTGTGTGTGTGTGTGTGTGTGTGTGTGTGTGTGTGTGTGTGTGTGTGTGTGTGTGTGTAGTTTTTTTTTCTATGGCAAACGATAAGGGCCGAAAATTCAACAGAATCAAATAATTTTTTGTATACAGCCCTCAATTGTAAAGTACTCAAGATCTATTGTTTTTGGTGAAGATCGGTTAAGGGAAAGGGGTAGTTTACCTGCAACGTTTAATGTTTTAACAAGGGTAATTTTTTCTATGGCAAACGATAACAGCTACAACTTCAAACAGAATCAAATAATGTTTCGCATACATGCCTGAATTGTAGAGTTCTCAAGACCTATTGTTTTTGGTGAAGATCGGTTAATGGAAAGGGGTAGTTTACCTGCAATGTTTTATGTTTTAACAAGGGTAATTTTTTCTATGACGAACGATAACTGCCGTAAATTCAAACAGAATCAAATAATTTTTTGCACACCTTCCTGAATTATAGAGTACTCAAGGTCTATTGATTTTGGTGAAGATCGGTTAAGAGAAAAGGGTAGTTTACCTGCAACGTTTTATGTTTTAAAAGGGTAGGCCTAATTTTATTTTTATGATGAATGATAACTGCCGCATATTCAAAGAGAATCAAATAATTTTTTGCATACATTCCTGAAGTTTTAAGTAATCAAGGTCTGTTGATTTTGGTGAAGATCGGTTAAGGGAAAGGGGTAGTTTACATGCAACGTTTTATGTTTTAACAAGGGTAATTGTTTCTATGACGAACGATAACTGCCGTACATTCAAACAGAATCAAATAATGTTTTGCATGCATCCCTGAATTGTAGAGAACTCAAGACCTATTGATTTTGGTGAAGATCAGTTAAGAGAAAGGGGTAGTTTACCTGCAACATTTTATGTTGTAACAAGAGAAATTTTTTCATGACGAACGATAATTGCTGTAAATTCAAACAGAATAAAATAATTTTTTACATATGCGCCTGAGTTGTAGATGACTCGAGGCCTATAGATTTTGGTGAAGATCGGTTACGGGGAAAGGGTAGTTTACCAGAAACATTTTTTGTTGTAACAAGAGTAAAGTACTTCATTTTGATAAATAAAGTATCCTGATAAGAAGATCTTAATAATCCACTGTAGAAACATACATGAAATATCTATAAATGAAAAGGATAGTTGAACGGGGTAGGGGTAATTTTCTATAAATGTAAATTATAGTTGAAGGGGGAGGGGATAATTTTTGTGTACTACGTTATCGGCTACAAAGTAGTAGTGTGTTGTTAAAATTCCTTCCCGGGCTGTTGGGCCATAGTCCTATGTTTCCTGCAAAACCAGACGTTTCGGCAGTGCCGTCGACTGCCATCATCAGTGAAAATCGAGTGCGATAACGTGTGGTGGTATACGTTAGTGACCACAATACTGTGGTTAAGGTTGAAGCAATAAGTGGAAAGAAGTAGTTTCTATGGAAACATTTCATTTCGTAACTGATTTTAAATATAAATCTTAGAACATGGAAGTCATGTATGGTTCTCCATACCGATATTTTTTCATGTTTTGAGGGTAGTACAATCAGAATCTGCAATAATCTCGAACACGATTTTTTTTGCCATCACCATACTTCCATTTCCTTATGGAACATGGAAGTAAAAAGCAAACTTTCCAATACCGCACTTTTTTGTACATATTCAGTTTAAACAACTTTCGAAAAGACCTACATGACCAAGAAAAACTTATAGGTTAGGTGAAACCATCCTGGTTAGTAAAATCATAAATAACAAACGTATATGCCTCTACAAGTCTATATTCAAAACGTATACGAAACAACCTACCTTTCCGTTTTACCTGGCATTCCAAAATGAAAACTTTATTACAAGGCCTGAAAAAGTGCATCAATACATTAACCTAAGACCGATTTCGACAAGTTAACCGCAAAATTAATTACACAAGATCGGTTATTTTGAACGTTGTCATTTTAATTCTATACACATTTAGCTATATGAACTTACAATATGTTTCTATACGCACAAAGTATTTACATTCCTTAAGCACGACATACAAACAAAAACAACCAAGACTAAAATTTGTTAAAAGTGCCGCTTTTGGCGAGTAAAATAAATATTACAGGATTTATTTCATGGAATTCATTGTGAAATTACAGAGTACCGTACTAAATTTCGTTAAAAAGGTAAGCTGTGAAAATATCAAAGCTTCATTTTAAGGGAAATTCAACAAAATTACAATGTAAATAGCAACAGGCTGTATAGTTACATATACATTTCCTTTAATCTCATTATAATTTACATTATGCACTTTGCGTTGCACATGTACATTTCAGACTGCACCCGTAAGTTACTAACATCATTCGGAGACTAAAATTTTTAAGCAAGGACAGTAAATAATCTCAGCACATTATTAAATTGTTTTATAATAAACAGTTGGCACAAGTATAAGGTACCGGGGGTGGGCTAAACTGTTATTTTAAAATACTAGGTATGAAAATACCGTTCCAAAAAAATAACAGGTACAAATTCCTGTTATTATATACTATATATACATAACCAATATTATCCTTTGTAAGTACAGTAACTCGTTTTGAGTTTCCTGCAGGTCTCCTATGTAATATCTTCAAATAAATACACTGCAAGTAGGTTCATTTTCACCTAGATAAACCTATTAATATATTAATAAACCTACTTGCTGTGTATTTATTTGAAGATATTATATAACCTATACTATATAATTTGTTATAAGAAATAAATTGAAACTAAAAGTACTAACAGTGTTACTTTACACTGTGACTTTATTAAACTATTACTGTTTAAATGAAAATAAGAAACAAGAGAATTTATAGGCCTATCTCCCTTTGGGAATACCAATTTAAGTTTTCACTAGTAGTAAACAAACTAACATTGGTTAGACAAATCAGTTGCGAAACTCGGGGCAATTAAATAATTTAGAGTAGGCCTACACGTAATACCACAAAAAAAATAATGTGAAAAAACATCAGAAACGTATAATAAAAACATAACAGTACGCCACAAGAGTGAATGAGAATAAACAAAATTTTACAAATAAAAAAAAAACAAATTGTAATAAAATAAATATAAATACATAAATAAAAACTTATAAATAATATGGAACAACAAAAGTAAATTAAATGCTAAATATCACTATAATATTGACGACTCGGAACACAAAGTTTTTCATAAGTAAAAACGTAAAGTTTTACCTTACAGCCTAAACCGGCTTTCACCTATAGAAGGCTTCATCAGAGGCTGACGTTAGTAGCGCTGCTCGTCTTGTTGTTGGCGACGAGAAAGTGTTTCGAAAGATTGAAGCTGTGTGTGTGTGTGGTGAGATGTGTTCGAATAATGCGTGCGATTTGAATTGTGTCTGTTCGTTTAGGATGTCGTTTTTATTTGTTTTTGTGTGTTTGTATATTTCTAATTGTTCTAGAGTGTCTAGTTTTCGGCCTTTTGTGTGTACGTGTAGTATGTTCATGTTATTGTCGATGTTTTTATATGTGTGGTTTGCTTCAATGAGGTGGTTTGCGAAGGTAGATTCTGTAGTGGTGTGGAGTGCTTTTGTGTGTTCAATGTATCTCTGTTTGAAGCTACGTCCTGTCTGGCCTATGTAGAATTTACTGCAATTTGAACAATTTAGTTTATATACACCGGGTAGATCGAATTTGTTTTGTGCTTTGGGCATGCGTTTTGATAGTGTGTGTTCTGTTTTGTTAGTAGTTTTGTAAGCGATTCTGTACCCTGCTTTTTTGAATTTGTGGGCAATTTTTTCTGTTTGTTTGTTGATGTATGTTAGTGTTATGAATTTGTTGTTTTCTGTCTTTGTCTGTTGTTTGTTTTGTGTTTTGTGTAGGAGTTTACTGACTATTGTTCTGTCATAACCGTTAGATTCTGCTAGATATTTTATCGTGTTTAGTTCGTCTTTGTGTCTATTTCATCTAAGGGGATGTTGTTAAGTCTATGTATCATGGTTCTAAAAGCAGCTAGTTTGTGTTGTATTGGGTGATTGGAGGTGTTGTGTATTAGTGTGTCAGTTGTAGTTGGTTTTCTGTATATACTGAATTTGTGCCTGTGTTCTAGTTTTGTGATGGAGAGGTCTAAGAAGTTTATGGTATTGTTGTGTTCGTATTCGGCAGTGAAGGTTATGTTTTTATGTATTTTGTTTATGTGCGTTAGTAACTGTTCACATTGTCTTTTGTTTCCCCTGTATAGTATTAGAATGTCATCAACGTATCTGTGCCAATATAGTATTTTATGTGAGTGTCTGTCATTGTTTGTGAGTATTTTTGTTTTTTCTAAGTGTTGGAGGAAGACTTCTGCTAGAATGCTGGATATGGGGGAGCCCATGGGTAGGCCATCGTTCTGTGTGTAGTATTTATTGTTATAAGTAAAGTAGTTTTGTTTTGTGATAATGTTCAGAGTTTCTGTTATTTCATTGATAAGTTCGTCTGGTGTGTTGTTCTGTTTGAGTTTGTTTTGTAGGATGGTGATTGTTTCAGAGATGGGGATGTTTGTGTACAGGTTTTTAATGTCAAAGGAGGCTAATGTGGCGTTATGGGGGATGTGTATGTCTTTTATTTTTGTTACTAGGTCAGTGTTGTTTTTTACTGCAATGTTGTTGTCTATTTGTGTGTGTTGTCTAATAATTTTGTCTAGATATTTTCCCAGTTTGTGTGCAGGGGCATTACGGTAGTTGATAATGGGGCGGATCGGAATGTCTTCTTTATGGATTTTGGGAAGCGCTTGGAGTATAGGTGCTGATGGTCGGATTTGTTTCATGTAGGGCTTTTGTTTATGTGTCATAATGTGTTTGGCTTTGTTGACTATTTGTTTTACTGAGTTTTGGTATCTGTCGGTGGGGTCGTGTTTTAGTTCTGTGATGTTGTTCTGTTCTATGAAGTCTTGTACTTTTTTGTGTAGGTTGTCTGTGGGGATAATTACAGTCGTGTTGCCTTTGTCAGCTTTTACAAATGTGATGTTGTGTTTGTGTGCCTTTTCCCTCAGTTTGATGGCTGTGTGTATTTCTGAGTTGTGGTTGTTGTTGTCTGGTGTCTTATGTACTCCTATTGTGTTGTTTATATTATGTCTTAATGTGTCTTGATGTTCTGGTGCTGTGTTTTGTATATTTGTTTCTGTGTCAATTATGAGCTTTGTTAGTGTTTGGTTGTTATGTTTGTAATGTATGTTATGTTTTAGGCCTTTATCAAGGAGTGTTTGTTCGTTTTTTGTGAGTGTGACGTTCGTGAGGTTTACTGTACGTGGGTAGAATTTGTGCGAGGGAATTATATCTGTTTTGATTGGTGTCAGGTTGGGTACAGAATCGCTTACAAAACTACTAACAAAACAGAACACACACTATCAAAACGCATGCCCAAAGCACAAAACAAATTCGATCTACCCGGTGTATATAAACTAAATTGTTCAAATTGCAGTAAATTCTACATAGGCCAGACAGGACGTAGCTTCAAACAGAGATACATTGAACACACAAAAGCACTCCACACCACTACAGAATCTACCTTCGCAAACCACCTCATTGAAGCAAACCACACATATAAAAACATCGACAATAACATGAACATACTACACGTACACACAAAAGGCCGAAAACTAGACACTCTAGAACAATTAGAAATATACAAACACACAAAAACAAATAAAAACGACATCCTAAACGAACAGACACAATTCAAATCGCACGCATTATTCGAACACATCTCACCACACACACACACAGCTTCAATCTTTCGAAACACTTTCTCGTCGCCAACAACAAGACGAGCAGCGCTACTAACGTCAGCCTCTGATGAAGCCTTCTATAGGTGAAAGCCGGTTTAGGCTGTAAGGTAAAACTTTACGTTTTTACTTATGAAAAACTTTGTGTTCCGAGTCGTCAATATTATAGTGATATTTAGTTAAGTAACGGACACGTCATGGACAACGAAATCCAAGAATTTAAATTAAATGCATTACAGATATTGTAATAAGACCAGTGTTTACGGTTTAAGCCACACTGTTGAGTTCGTCAATTTGTAATAATCGTAGTACGTGTCCTTTCTATCTTTCCTCTCCTTGTTTATTTTAATATGTTAATTTCTCATATATCTGGGTTTATTCGATATAGTAATATCGTTAATTATGACTATCTTATCTCTATATTTAGTCTAAAAGTGTTGTTGTTAATGAAACTTATGTATGTAGGTTTTTATTCAAAAATTCCGCTCAGGCCTAGTCTGCCTTGCAGAGATTTATAGAAAACTCGTGTATAATTCTCTTCTCTTTGGTATCGGAGAATTCCGCAACAAGCTCTGCAGTTCCAAAACAAACGGAATTTAGAGGTTAACCCACCGCGTACGGTGATTAGTTATTATACACTCTGTCTGTTTAATTCTTATTCCTACTTCATTAAATAATACCCAAATAATAAGATCTTGTAACTATACAATGTTTCTTTATTAGATCAAATATTTTAACATTCAATAAAATTGTTTTGACTTGATATACGAAAGGCTATACGTTGAGTTAATCGATTATTAATCGATACAAGATTTTATTTTAAATTCAGTTATAGTTTCTTTTTTTTATAATTAATTTAGATTCAGGGTGTGAAGGTTCTTTTAATTGCGGGGAAGATTAAAAATACACAAATAAGAATGCAAAATATTACAAAATTAAAGTGTTGTTGTGTTTAATACTATTTATATAATTGAAAATTACCGTGCGAAGTACCATACGGCTCAGGAAGGCTGTTGCTGCTAATCTCGGTAGTTGTCGTTCCGTATCA
The DNA here is from genome assembly GCA_034769895.1 of Magicicada septendecula. Taxonomy (NCBI): domain Eukaryota; kingdom Metazoa; phylum Arthropoda; class Insecta; order Hemiptera; family Cicadidae; genus Magicicada; species Magicicada septendecula. Next base: position 187,544,191 of record CM068375.1, read on the forward strand.
AATACAGATGAGATGATGTTCTCTATTCTTGTCTTCAAAGTTGTAATAAAGTGGAATCCTTGGTCCTGGTTGATGCAGAAATGCCGTTCCCTTTGTTCACCAACGGCCAAACTTGTGATTATGTGCTTCGGCAAACTCTGGATCCAATTACGTTTTTCAACTGTATGATGTAAACTGCGATGTCCAATGTTTTGGTGGTTATGATATTTTCGCTTGGTTGTAGGATTAACTCTTTACAAGGTAGTTCTTTATCTGGTTTTATTATTTCATTAAATTAATATCCGTTTCATGATCGGATATGGGGCAATCCAAGTCACTCTTTTTTAATTCAATTACTTTGTATCGTTTGTATGATACTATTATACAATTGGGTTAATGTTTACTGGCCCAAATTCTGACAATTAGTCTTCCATATATTGTGACTGTTATTAGATTTAATAAATTAGATTAAATTGGTTTTTGTTGACTATCTCTCTTGGTTTAATCTCTTCTCGATCATGTCATAAATTCCAATAATCAAAATCAACAACTTATACAAATTTTTGTCGTCCCTAGCAACTAATTTTTTTATTCTTATTCAATGTTTTGTTATATAGTGATAATTTCATATATTAATTTTCCACCCATCAAAATAATTCCTTATTAAACTTCCATTATTAAAATATAATCTTATTTATTGTTTGTTTACTAATTTCTATATATTCTGCTGGTTTTTTACTCTTAGTCTGTTTCTTTTAATAATTATTATTTTTTCCGATATTAAACGTTATCAATCGATATCACTGCACTATGGCATTATCTTAATTTGTTTATATTGCGTTTGTTTATTATTTATTATTATTGGGTTTTTCTAACTCATTGAATTATATTCATTAATTATTATTAACTTCTTTACCTAACCTTTCTATTCTGAGTTGTTATATAGTGTTATTGGCTGTTAGGCCTTTTATTATATTTGGATCTACTTTTGAATTTAACTTTTTAACAACTATAGCCTTTTTATACAAGTTTACAAACATAATCAATCTTTAACTACGTACATGTACACAAATAATTATCTTTATGATATCTAACAACTTTATCTTGACCTATGGATCACACATAAGCAAAATTGAAATTAATTAATACTAACTAACTGATTTCCATCACCTTTCTACAACAGTAAACAAATAATACATATTGCTTCATTATTTGACATTACATCAATAAGTAAGCTTCATAAGATAACACCAACTTTAACATAATATTTATGATAACAACATAACATTATACAATTCAGAATCATTATTTTGAATTAACTTGTAATGTATATTATTGACTCATTTTTAACTATTTTCACCGTCATTTACTTTAACATAGTCGATATCAGTTTCTTTCTTATAAATCTTCTCAGTATTTTTTATTTATTTACTTCTCACTGAACATTGAGATTTCTCACTATTGTCTATAGTACATGTTTATTTTTTATTACTATTACTACCTTGCATTCTTATTATTTTCATATAATGATAAATTTATTTATCTGACCCTTGTATTAATATGGGATATAGACATTTATTTCTCTATTCTATTTTTAATATTTTTATTTATGTAACGTTGAGGACCGCATTTCTGTTGCGTTACAATATTTAAGAAACAGGACTAGATAAAGTGCATAAAGTGTCCATTACAACAATCTCATCATTTACGTGAGATGTGTAGTGAAGTTAAAATCACATTAATAAAAAGTATAATATAGCTTATCAACATCAGCCACTCTATAGTGTGATGGTACAATTCTGGTACAATCCTAAATTTATAAAAACATGGTACAAAAGACCATAATTATTGTATTTAATTTTTAACAATTATTGGTAATAAATTTTGTAATATGTCATAATCCCTGTAAAGTTTTGGTGAGTGGACTATATAATTATTTTATACAACGCAGATTGGAATTGACAGGATTCTGACTGCTTTCATTGTAAAACGGCAAAACATAGCAAAAAATCGTGTGTCACAGATAGAGATAACGAGCCTAGTCCTGATGACGTCAGATGAAGGAATGCATATTTCCGTAAACAACTCAAGGCTTGGCTATATGAACAAAAGCCTGGTGACGTCACTTTTGCCCCACCTACGCAATGTTAAACAAAGACTCTGTGTCATTTTCTCCTGGACAGTGAACGTAGCCGGCCAGCAGAGATTCACTAAGTGTGAATTTTAACTTTTACACCACCAAAAGTGGTTAACAACAAAAGTGTTTTAATTAACAGTGATACCTTACCATTTGGTAAGGTGTAATCATGTAAGATGTGATCGTTAAAAATCGACGAACTCGCGGTGTGCGACGTTCTACCGTAAGAAACAACGGCAGCTAAGTATTAGCTATCCGCTATTTTATCATTCAAGTACATCCACATCATTATAATGACCAATTCAAAATTAATTTAAAAGAGCTCATAAAATAAAATTGTACCAGAGAATGAGAGGGAGAGAGAGAGAGAGAGAGAGAGAGACCTAAATAATTTAAGTGCTGGGTTGTGCAGGTATTTATTGTTTAGCATATTATACTATATCATATTTTATTATGTTATTACCAATGTTTATTTTGGAGGGTTAAAAAACCTGTAATTCTTATTAATGTTCAGATAAATGGGACTACGCCCCGAGGCGTAAAAATGTGCATGTTTGGCACGATTTGTTTTTTGTAATAATATATGGGAATATGTGATTTGAATAAAGGGTAATGTCATTGGTAAAAAATACAAGTACGAGTGAATTATTTCAGGTACATTTCGCTATTACTGGTTCGTTTAACACGAATTTTGGACCGAAAGGTAAGCCTAATATCATATGTTGTTGCACAGACTTCCATCATGGTGCCCGATAATTATTCAATGTCATATTTGCTAAGTAAATTTTATGTGACACTAATTTGTAGCATCACATTTGTCGCCCGTAATAGCAGGAACTCGACATAAAACTTAATTTTATGTGGAGTAATACCTACCAGGAAAGCGGAATAATTACCTGAAGTAATTGCTTAAGTACATAAACACGTGCGTAAAATAGGGTTAAATTCCTAGGTTATAAACATATATGTTTTAGCAAGATAAAATAACAAAAATGAGTACCAATGACAATATAACTATAGAAATCAGTACAACTGATGTAGATTTGACTAGTGAGATGGATATTCAATCAACACAAACTAGTCAGATTGACAAGGCGAATACGCTTGCATCTGTAGAGACAGAGAAAGTCACTACATCCATCTCAACTAGGTCAGAAAATAAAACAGACGAGATGTTAACACGTTTATATAACATGATGTGTAGCAATTTTAATGAACTGAGAGGGGACATGAATTTTAAATTCGATGTTCAAAAGAATGATTCTGATGTTAAATTCAATGAAATTAAAACACAAAATGTTCAAATTCAAAGTGATTTCAATGAGAAGTTTGATGAAATGAAAAGTGAAATTAAAAGCCGAAATTCTCACTTTGATAAAAGAATAGACGAAATGCATGCTCATTTCGATAAATTGACAAAACAAACAGTAACATTAGTAGACAAGATATTTGATATACCGAAGAGTAAAGTAGACGAGAATTACAAGAATAATAGTGGTGGTAGTAATGATGATACATTCGCAGAAAATAATGTTAGTCTAAGTGCTAACAAGGTGAGTAACAATGATAATTTGAATAATGAGTTTACAGGTAGTAAGAATGATATGATATTAGAAAATGATAATGAGAGTATTATGAGTGAAAATGAGGTGTTTGAGTGTGTTGAGTCAGAGAGAGAGAGCTTAGAGAAAGTATTTTTGTTAAAGGGGTGCAGGGGTTAGCATTTTCCTTTGATGTTGTGTTAGGGGGTGAAGTCAAGTCTTCACGTATTTTTAATAAGGACAAGAGTTCCTTAAATTTATATTTGGGAGACGAAAGGTCTACAAATAGAGTTTTTTGGTGTTTTTGTGTACCTCATAAGTGGTACGGTAATTATGAGTTAGTGACCCCTGCATATTTGGAGAGAGAGAGTGTAACTTGGTGTTATGGTGAGAAATATATTAAGAGAGAAAGTGTAGAGAGGTATTGTGAGAGATATGGTGAGAAAAAGAGAGTAATAGAAATTTTTAAAGTAAATAGAAAGTATATAGAACTTGTAGAAAGGTTAGGAGTCGGGATGGTGAATGAAAATAATAAATACTTACCTTGTAGTAAGATTGAAATTGAAATAATAATAGAGAATGAGAATAATGTATCAAGCACTTACCTTGGGAAGTAACAGGTGTAGTGGTAGAAAATTATGATGATAATTACTATATGACCAACAAGATTATAACATATGATCTTACTGATGTAGACAGAACCATACTCGATATTGACTTGATATATAATAAACCGATGGAGATTGTAAATGAAATATATAAAATGTTTGATAATTATTACAATGAGTATAATAATAAAAGTATTTAATAGACAATAAGATAAATAGACCTAAGATTAGAATGTTATTCAACGATGGAGGATAGATTGTGTTATTGTGTAATGAACATTTAATATATGTGAAAAGTGATTTTGAATTGGACTGCTATGGACTGATTTTGATTAATGACAAAATAATGAGTTTGGATTGTATATTTTTCAATGTATTTATGTATTTTGATGTTGTGTATTACAGGTAAATTTTATATACACCATGTATGTAAATTACAGTTTAATTGTTTTAGTAATTAACAATGAACATGTTTTGTTTAACTAATAGTGAAAATTTTAAATAATTAAAGAGTAATTACTGAATTAATATGGTACAAAAGAAAGTTGTACTAACTTTGTAACAGAAGTTGTAAATTATTAATTGTCATAGAAGTTTCTAATGAAGTTAAATTATTATTTAATTTGTAATGAAGGTAATTCCTAATGAATATTAATAATGATTAAGTAAGAATATATATTTGAAAAGTGAGATGTACTGTTATGAGTAGATGAGAGATAAATTTTATAATGCAATTGTCAATGATTACAGTAAGGTAGAATGTTTAAACAAGGGATAGAGCCTGGGTATAAATAGAGGCAGGTGAGTTATTCAATTGAAGTTAATGGGAGTTCGATAGGTAAGAATTTTAAAGAAAATAATACAAAAAGAGTATTAGATATTTAGGGACACAGTAGTTGGTGATTATTTGTAGAGGTGAGTAAAGTAAAGGTTAAACATATATTGTTGCTGGATGATATTTTGTAGTGGGGGTGAGGTGATAAGGAGTAGCCAACGTATAGCGTTGTGGCAGGTAATAGCGTAGTTTAAGGGAGTGTTTGCTGAATTTTTTGGAATGGCAAAATATTATGAATGTATATAGCCATGTAGGGAACACCCATCTCTATACAAAGACGCGCGGTGCTATAGGATTTATCGTCGGAATGAAATTAGTAAAGGTGTTTATAATTGAGAAATTGGTGTCATGATAGGTAAATTTGGTTGTTAGTTAGAAGAAAGGTGAGTAAGATTATAATAAGTAAAAGCATAGTGAATACAGGAGTCACCCAGACTAAACAATGATTAGAATGTGAAAGGTTGGGTAGGAAAGTTGAGAGTAGAAAGGGAATAAGAAATGAGTGATGAAATAATAATAATGTAATATGAATATTAATAATAAATTTGAAATAAATTTTATAATTATAATAAATAATTGATGACTAATTAATGAAAGTTTTGTTAAAGAATTATTAATTAATTAATTGAAATTGTAACTTTTATAATATTTAAATGCAAATTTAAATAGGTAGAATGTGTAAATTCTAATCAAGATTAAATATGAATATGAATTAACTATTTCAATGTATTAACTGTATTAATGTATCATTGTTAATTATGATGTATCATGTATGATGTATTATGTATTAACATATAATTACATTAATTATAAAACAGAAAAAGTTAATTATTATCGATGGGAATCGAAACAATTTTTACAATTCTATATAATTCTTGTATTTATATTTTTTGGTATTTATATTTCTTGTATTTCAAGCAAACAAGAATATTTCTTGTATTCATTTATTTTTAACAATTTGGTAATAATTATTTAAATATTCCATAATCCCTGTGAAGCTGTGGTGAGTGGACTATATAAATATTTTATAACACGCAAATGTGAATTGACAGGATTCTGACCGTTTTCAATTGCAAAACAACAAACTCAGCAAAAAACGTATGTCATATACCGAGATAACGAGACGAGCCCTGATGACGTTAGCGGTACAGAATGTATATTTCTGTAAACAACTCGAGGCTTGCTCTCTATGAACAATAGCTTGATGATGTCGCTTTCGCCCCACCTACGCAATATGAAACAAAGAGTCTTGGTCATTTCATCCGAAAGCGTGAACGTAGCCGGCCGGCAAAAAGGTTCACCAAGTGTGAATTTTCACTTTTACACCACCAAAAGTGGTTAATTAACTGTATAAAATATCGGAAATGTTGGGGTGTTAAAGACTTGAGCAGGTGTCATCGGCTGATGGGTCGTTAAGGAACGGCGTGCGTATAGGATCTGCCCAAAGTGTTTTCGTGGGCAGACACGACGGTGTGGGCCTTAACAGCGATGTAAAATAGGAACAGATTGTGCACGATCGGACGACCCTAGCAGTGCGGTGAGACCTCTCCAAAATTTGGTGAGAACGTTCCAACATATTTTTTATTTCAAACAACATAACATCATTCAATATTAAAATGATCAATTCAAAATTCACTCAATGTAATAATGACCAATAAAATTTTTATTTAAAACATTTTAAATGAGCTCAATAAATAAATAAATTGTACCAGAGCGTGAGAGACAGAGAGTGAGAGAGAGAGAGAGAGAGAGAGTGCCTTAAATTTTCTAAGTGCTGGGTTGTGCTAGTTATTTATACTATTTCAATGTTTAATAATCATGTTTCATAATGTTTCATGTTTACTATTTATTTTGGAGGGTTAAAATTTTGATGTTTGATAAACGCCCCATGGCGTAAGATGTACTTATACGTATATAAATAAATTGGGTAATCTCATTGGTAACAATTTTAAACAGGTATTATTATTTCAAATAACAATTTCCGCTGCTCAAAAGTTCGCTTAAACGAATTCCTGCCCTATAGTGACTTTGAAAGGTAAGTAAAGTTATTTACGTTTATATTTATTTTCTAATCAAGATGGCGCCTGACCTTTGAAATTATTGCCTAAGTAAAGACGTCATATCGTATAGTTTATTATTTAACAGGGTGTGATAAGTTCGAATAATTCGTGTGATTTAAATTGTGTCTGTTCGTTTAGGATGTCGTTTTTATGTGTTTGTATATTTTCAAATGTTCAAGAGTGTCTGGTTTTTGGCCTTTTGTGTGTACGTATAGAATACCCATGTTATTGTCGATGTTTTTGCATGTGTGGTTTCCTACAATGTGGTGGTTTGCAAATTGCTTAGATTGCAACAAATTCTACATAGGCCAGACAGGACGTAGCTTCAAACAAAGATACATCAAACGCACAAAGGCACTACACTCCACTACCGAATTCACCTTTGCAAACCACCTCATTGAAGGAAACCACACATACAAAAACATCGACAATAACACGGATAATCTACACGTACACACAAAAGGGCGAAAACTAGAGACTCTTAAACAAGTGGAAATATACAAACACACAAAAACGACATCCTAAACGAACAGACACAATTCAAATCCTACGCATTATTTGAACATATCACACCACACACACACACACACACAACATCGATCCTTCAAAAGTTGACACCGTTGGCAAAAACAAGACGGACAGCGCTCCCAGTGGCAGCCTCTGACGAAGCTTATAATAAACGAAAACTGGTTCAGGCTATAAGGTAAAACTTTCACGTTTTTACCCACAAAAATCTTTGTGTTCCGAGTCGGTAGTGATTTAATTATATTTAATTAATACCAGTGGCGAAGCGTCAGGAGAGACAAGGTAGACAGTGTCTCCCCAAATAACTTATTCATAAAATAATTAATTTTTATTTATGCATTAAGTTGCGTAAGTTTCTCAGAATGGTATAAAACTAAGTAAGGAGTTAAATATCATGTGACATGACGGCGTGTGTGAGCCATGGAACTTGCTGTGCGATGCAATTGTACGCGGAGTATCAGGGTAGACGTTACTTGAAATGTCTTTAAAAAGGCTGGAGGTGAGGAGGGCTTCGGTGAGCGACAACGGGAAGGGACCTGCGCACACAGCATAAAAATGCGTCCCGTATGTCACATCAGAAGACACGTCTCCCCTGCACTAAATAGCACAGAAATTCTCGCCTGGCTGCCTGTGTTTTTTCAATGTGCTCGCGTAGTGAATATTTGTTTTTGTTGAGTTTACAAATTATTTTTAATTTTTTATATAGCTGTATACACTAAGAAGTGTGTAATTATTTACGCACTAATTATTTAATAATATTGTTAAGTGTCGTCATTTAAGTGCTTTAAGCATACCGTTTAATTGGTTTAAAGGAGCAAAATGAATACAGTTAGTACCAGTTCTATGGCAGAAGTATTTGATATAAATTCTGACAACTTTGATTTATTAGAATTTTTGTTAAACTACGAAATCAGTACGTTACATTTAGAGCAAAAAGTATTGCTAACGTCAAAAATATCTCGGCCGTCTTTAGACTTGTCGCAGAAGAATGGAAAAGTTATCAGAAAATTTGATATAGTAAATATATATGGTTCTCTAGTTGTAAGCGAAACAAAACTGTGGACTTCTATTACTGTCTGATGTTTAATGAAGATCAACCATGGAGCATAGTTGGAGAAGGCACTATAAAAAATTTTGAAGTTAAAGCCGCTAAACATGCTAGTAGCAAAACTCATATGAAAAATTCTGAGATGTTCCACATGCTAGGACGTAACAGAATTGAAACCGTTTGTCCGAAATACCTAGAATTCAAGCAATACAGCACAATGAAAATGTGGCACGAAATCGAAGGGTAGTAGGCCGTTTGGTAGATGTTATTTGTTATTTCGGGAGACCTTGCAGTAGGCATACGGAAAATGAGCAGTCTCTCAAAAAGGAAAGGGTAATTATCTAGAAACTTTAAATTTACTGGCAATGGAAAAAGTCTTTCATGAAGAACATATACAGTGAATCAAAATTGCACGCCAATCTCTCGGGAGCTGATTCTATAACTAAAAATAAGAAAAAAATGAGACACGGCGGCGTGTAGATCTCATTTACAAGAAAATATGAACCGTTTGTGTAATGCCTGCAGTAATCCGGATTTATCACCATTATAAAATGTGAATAACATTTGTTTTTCAGGCAATATTTTCTGATTAAGATTCATAAACGACACCAGTAATACGATATTTTTTTTTTATATTTAGGCTAAATTATATAATATAAATAGTAAAATAGTTTTTACCTTTTTCTTGTCCGTCTGGTGGCCTTTACTCTTTATCTAAATCTACGCGTTTCGGGACATATGCCCCATCATCAGGAATATCCCTTGGTGAAGTTCGTCAATTATTAAAACATTAAAAACACTTTATATACAATTTTACACATATAACAATAAATATAAATATAAACACAAAAAATATACATAAAATCCCCAAACTCGAGAACACACGCGATATCGTTGGTGCTATAGTCGACTGCTGTGCTTGCTCATGTTGTTATAGGTCATGCACTATGGACCTTGTTCTGTATTCTTATCGCTGTGTCGTATAGTATATTTGATTGGAAATTCAATTGTTCATTAAGGATGACTTCTTCTGTGTTTTTATTTTTATAAGCCTTATATATTTCGTATTCTTCGACAGCATTCATATAAATTCCTTTTCTGCATACATGGAGGGGTTGAAAGTTCGTTGTGAAATCGGTATAACTATGGTTTTTGTCCATCAGATGGCGCGCATAATTTGACACTGTTTTACTAAATTCTTTTTTAGGTAAATGTTCTCTGAAGTGTTTTTTAAAAGGTCTACCAGTTTGGCCAATGTAAAAGCTATCACAGTCATTGCATATTATCTTATAAACGCCCGTCTTGTCCTCAACCGATTTTGAATGTTAGGTAAGAGTATCTTATTAACGTTATTATTAGTTCGGTAAGCCATTTTTTATATTTATCTCACTGAATACTTTGTTTAAAATTTTGGGTAGGGTGTTACCATATTCTGATGCTATATACCTAACTTTATTTCTATTATTTTCTTGTAATTCTATGTTGTTTTTCTTTTTTCTGTGTTTCTTGACTAAATTTTCCACAATTGAACTTTTATAACCATTGGCTTTAGCTATGTATTTGATTGTGTTTAGTTCTTCGTGAAAATCTTTGTCTTCCAATGGTATGGAAAGTAACCTATGTACTAAACTATGATAAGCTGCCATTTTTTGAGAAAAGGGGTGATGTGATTCAGAATTTATCGTGAGATCCGTGGTTGTCGGTTTCCGGTATATTTGATATTGAAATTTTTCATCTAGTCTTGTAATTGTCAGGTCGAGGTATTTAAGTTTATTATTTATCTCCGTCTCTAGTGTGAACTGTATGTTTTTATTGACACCATTCATGTACAATTTCATATTTTCTATTTGTCGTATTGTGCCATTAAAAATTATAAATGTATCATCAAAGTAACGTGTATATAATATTATTTTCTTGGAAAGTTTATTTACGTTATTGAGCAAATATGTATTCTCATAGTGGTTTAGGTATATATCAGCTAGTAAACCAGACAAAGGTGACCCCATGGCTAGACCCTTTTTTTGGATATAATAATTATTATTAAATGTAAAGTAATTTTGGTCAAGTACAACTTCCAGTAAATTAACTAAATCATTGATTTCTTCAGAATTACATATTTTGGCGTTAATAAGATTTGCTTTAAGGATAATGAGGTTTCTTGAACAGGGACATTCGTAAAAAAGTCAACAATGTCAAATGATGCTATTTTATAATTAGATCGTAATTTAATGCTTTTCATTTTGTTAACAAAGTCGATGTTATTTTTTATACTGTGGTTATTATTTATCTCTATACTGTTTTTTACTGCAAGATTTTTGCTGACCTTGTAGCTCGGCGCAGTTGTGAAATTTATCAATGGCCTAATCGGTATATTGGTCTTATGGATTTTTGGTAGGCCAACAAATTGTGGTGCTTCTGTGTTAATGGGTTTTAGTGCACGGCGTGTGGCGTTATCAAACAGATGTGTACATAGGTTAATTTTATTATTCAAAACTTTGACAAACTCTGCAGTTGGGTCCATTTGTATCATTACAATATTATTATTTAATATGAACTCATTAACCTTTGATGTGTATTCGTCTCTGTCTATTATGACTACAGTATTCCCCTTATCCGCTTTTGTAATCAGTGCATTATTATCTATCAACTTAGTTTTTATTTGTTTCAAGGTTTTATTTTATTTCAAGTATCTGTGATTTACCTTACGGAGCTTTTCATTATTTGTTATAGTTTTTAGGCATTTATTCAAGCTATTGTTAATTATGGCACGGGTTTCATTTTGTAAAGTCTGGCTTGGTATTGTTTTTACGGCGGCCTCCGCACTAATAATTTCTCGAATTATGTGGTCTTTACCGATATAAGGAATATTATAATTTAGCCCCTTGTTAAGAATATCTCTTTCATCAGACGTAAAAAACAGTATAAAGATAAATAATAACCACAGTATAAAAAATAACATCGACTTTGTTAACAAAATGAAAAGCATTAAATTACGATCTAATTATAAAATAGCATCATTTGACATTGTTGACTTGTATACGAATGTCCCTGAAGAAACCCTCACTATCCTTAAAGCAAATCTTATTAACGCCAAAATATGTAACTCTGAAGAAATCTATGATTTAATTAATTTACTGGAAGTTGTACTTGACCAAAATTACTTTGCATTTAATAATAATTATTATATCCAAAAAAAGGGTCTAGCCATGGGGTCACCTTTGTCTGGTTTACTAGCTGATATATACTGTGTTCGTACAAGCTGTGCTGCCGAGACGTCTGAAGAGCGGGGGGTCTACTTCTTAGTACTTAATCATAACGCATGCTTGTGTTGGTGCGGTATTACTGGTTCTGTAAACATTGTTCAGTAAGCTATATGCACTTAGAAATACAGTGCGAGAGACAGTGTTAAACGTATTTTAAATGTGTAGTAGTACCGTGATACGTGCAGTGAAATGGCAAACGTCACCGCCTTCTTGGGTTGCAAAGCTTAACACATGATAGTACCTAAACCACTATGAGAATACATATTTGCTCAATAACGTAAATAAACTTTCCAAGAAAATAATATTATATACACGTTACGTTGATGATACATTTATAATTTTTAATGGCACAATACGACAAATAGAAAATATGAAATTGTACATGAATGGTGTCAATAAAAACATACAGTTCACACTTCAGACGGAGGTAAATAATAAACTTAACTTCCTCGACCTGGCAATTACAAGACTAGATGAAAAATTTCAATATCAAATATACCGGAAACCGACAACCACGGATCTCATGATAAATGCTGAATCACATCACCCCTTTTCTCAAAAAATTGCAGCTTATCATAGTTTAGTACATAGGTTACTTTCCATACCATTGGAAGACAAAGATTTTCACGAAGAACTAAACACGATCAAATACATAGCTAAAGCCAATGGTTATAATAGCTCAATTGTGGAAAATTTAGTCAAGAAATACAGAAAAAAGAAAAACAACATAGAATTACAAGAAAATAATAGAAATAAAGTTAGGTATATAGCATCAGAACATGGTAACACCCTACCCAAAATTTTAAACAAAGTATTCAGTGAGATAAATATAAAAATGGCTTACCGAACTAATAATAACGTTAATAAGATACTCTTACCTAAACATTCAAAATCGGTTGAGGACAAGACGGGCGTTTAGAAGATAATATGTAATGACTGTGATAGCTTTTACATTGGCCAAACTGGTAGACTTTTAAAAAACACTTCAGAGAACATTTACCTAAAAAAGAATTTAGTAAAACAGTGTCAAATTACGCGCGCCATCTGATGGACAAAAACCATAGTTATACCGATTTCACAACGAACTTTCAACCCCTCCATGTATGCAGAAAAGGAAGTTATATGAATGCTGTCGAAGAATATGAAATATATAAGGCTTATAAAAATAAACTTAACGAACAATTGTATTTCCAATCAAATCTACTATACGACACAGCGATAAGAATACAGAACAAGGTTCATAGTGCACGACCTATAACAACATGAGCACAGCAGTCGACTATAGCATGTCGTGGTGCGCACCAACGATATCGCGTGTGTTCCTGAGTTTGGGGATTGTATGTATATTTTTTGTGTTTATATTTATATTTATTGTTATATGTGTAAAATTGTATATAAAGTGTTTTTAATGTTTTAATAATTGACGAACTTCACCAAGGGATATTCCTGATGATGGGGCATATGTCCCGAAACGCGTAGATTTAGATAAAGAGTAAAGGCCACCAGACAGACAAGAAAAAGGTAAAAACTATTTTACTATTTATATACAATATAAGTGGCCTGGATACCAAAAAGCATGGATTTAAATTATATAAAAATGCGTGTGTTTCAGACAGTCACTTAGCTATTATCTGCTAGAGGTAGAATTAACTCTATTTACCATAGTTTTACTGGTTCTTTAAGAACGTCAATAATCTTAGTAATAGGTTGCTTTTGGCTGGTATTTTTATGTCTACCCAAATTATTTTGTCACGCTTCGCCACTGATTAATACACTACTTCTTCTTGTTCACATCGTAATATATCGATACAATCGCAAATTAAAAACATCGAAAATGTACTGCGGATACGCATAAAGGGACAGTTCCGAATTTTGCTTAGATAACAAGTGTCTACGGCCTGAGCGAACTTTATGATTGAATGAGCCATAAGTCTGGCATGTTAAGAGAGAGACTTGCGACCGGGCAGGCATATGGTAACCTGAATCTACGTTTATTACATTATAAAGAGGTTGTTTGTTTCATTGCCCAAGATAACCTCAGAAACTGCTAATCCGATTTCAAAATTTCTTTCGGCAGTGTAGAAAGAATAAAAAATTCTTTGATTTGCGTGTACTGAAATTTTCGGCATGCTACAAATTTTCGTTTCATGAGAGATAGATATGAGAGATATATCACTACTGACTCAGAACACAAAGTTTTTTATTGGTAATAATGTAAAAGTTTGGGGTCGACTGGTACTATGTCTTGGATTATTGCAGGCGGTAGTCAAAATTTGACCCATCTGGCTATGGTACTGCGACTGAGGGGGTAGGTGGGACTCCATAGCTGTAGTGAAAGCAATCTACCTACAGGAGAACACCTCAATCACAATCCTGACCCTCCAGGTTGGAGGTTGGGCTATGGGCTAACAACCCATTCCCAGAAAATCTGATGTTACGACACCATCAAATAAGCCTTGGAAAGGACAGTGTTATCGGAAACGTCTCAGGCAACGGAATATGGACTTGTGTTTTGGATCGTGGAATGTTAGGACTCTGTACAGGCCAGGGGCACAAAGGGAACTATTTGGAGGGCTAAAAAGATAAAATTGGTGTAGCAGCAATGCAGGAAACAAGATGGCTGGAAATGGAGTAAGAGATACTAAAACTCATACCGTATTATACAGCGGAAGAGAGAAGGGGAAAAGAGAACTGGGAGTGGCATTTGTAGTTGACAGAAACTTAAAACACCTCATAGTAGACTTCCACCCAGTCAACGAGAGAATATGTAGAAAAAGATTGGCAAACAAATTCTTAAATCTGTCAATCATAAATGTACAATGTCTGACTGATGAGAAGGATGAACACATAAAAGCAGAATTTTACCAACTGCTAGACTAATCATGGGGGACATGAATGCAAAAATTGGGAAAGAAGATGCATACCTTGGCACCACAGGTAGACACAGTTTACACAATGAATCCAACAGAAATGGGGAACTGCTGATCGACTTCGCTACAAGCAGGAATATGGTTATCAGCTCAACCCAATTCCCACACTGTGATATCCATAAGGGAACATGGTAGCCCCAAATGGGAAAACAGTCAACCAGATAGATCATGAGATCATAGATAAAAGAGCAGCTACAAGTATCATTGATGACAAAACCCAGAGAGGAGCATCAGTTGGTTCTGATCACTATATGGTGCAGATAAAGTTTAGATGCAGGGTGGCCGTGTATAGGAAGGACAGACTCAGAAGACAGGAAAAGGTTAATACAGCGAGTTTAAAGGACCCAGAAAAGGTACAGGAATATGCTGGGAAAGTGAGGAATAAATTGAACAGGTCAGTCGCAGCAACAGTGGAAGAGAAATGGCAGAGCCTTAAGTGCGAACTCCTGGAGACCACCAGAGAGGTGGTAGGAATAGAGGAGAGATGGAGGCAGGAGGACTGGTTTGATGAGGAATGCAGAGTATTGCACGGAGGAATGAGGCTCACAGGGAGTATTCTCAGTGTAGGACTAGAGAAAGGAAGCAAGAATATTAAGAGAGTAGAAGACTGGCACATAAAGTATGTAGAAAAAATAAAAGAACTTTTGAAAATGAGCTGCTTCTTAAAATGGAGAAGGACTTTGCAGATGGAAGAATAAGGAATGTTTATAAATATCTTACGCATCTCAGGGAAGGTTATAAACCATCTACAACACTATGTAGAGACAGAGAGAATAGAATTGTCAGTGACCCAGAGAAAATTAAAACTATCTGGCGAGAATACTTCAATGGCCTCCTTGGTGGTGTGATAGAGGGAGGAGAAATTGTTGCTCACACCCCGTGGAATGCAAACACTGGGGAGATGGAATCTGACCCACCATCAATTCAGGAAATAGAAGAAGCTATTAATGCCCTCAAGAACAACAAGGCACCAGGTACAGACTTAATTCCTGCAGAATTGTTTAAAGCTGGAGGTAATGATATGGCAGTCGCACTGCACTCCTTAATTATGGACATATGACAAACAGAACAAATCCCCATGGAATGGAATAAATGCATTATATGCCCTATTTATAAAATAGGAATACCAGGCAAGCTGGTAAGATTAATGCAAGTGAGCATGCAGCAGACTGAACCCCAAGTAAAAGTGGATAGCCAACTAACTGAACCCATAAGTATCACACGAGGACTAAAGCAAGGAGATGGGTTACCCCCAACACTATTTAATATTGCATTGGAATATGTAATTAGAGGCTTATCAATAAATATCTCCAATCTGTTAACAAATAAAACTGAACAGATAGCCGCATATGCAGATGACATTAACATCATGTCAAGACGGGTCGCGGCAGCTAAATATTTCTGGAGCTTAAAAACAAAGCCAAGGAAGTTGGGCTAGCCATAAATATAGATAAAACAAAAATGCTTATCCAAACAAGAAGGGACCAGGTTCATAACAACAGTGAGATAGAGGAGGACACAATTGAAGTGGTGGACAATTTCACACATCTCGGAGGGAACCTAGCAAAGACTGGATCAGAGGAGCCGGAGATCCAAAGACGGACCACCATGGCTAACAAGGCATACTTCACATTGCTGCCATCATTTAGGTCTGGGGATGTGCACAGGGAAACAAAAATTAAAATATATAGGACTGTCATCAGACCGGTGTTATGCTACGGGTGTGAGGCATGGACAACCACACAGAAAACAGCCGACATAGTAGACACCTTTGAAAGGAAAATCCTCAGACGCATTATAGGCCCAATACAAGAAAATGGCTCATGGAGACTGAGATACAACAATGAACTGTATCAAATATATAAAGAGATACCAGTCTCAAAATTTATAAGAAAGCAAAGATTGCATTGGGCCGGACATGTTATGAGAATGGAGGATGGCAGGAACCGCAAAAGGGCTCTGCTAGGTACATGGGAGGGAACGAGACCTAGAAGCAGACTGAGGAAGAGCTGGGAAGATGGCGTTGCAGAGGACACGAGGGACATGGGGATAAGAAACTGGAGGAGGGCTGCAATGGATAGAGTAGATTGGAGGCGGAGATTGGTGGAGGCCAGGGCCCGACTTGGGCTGTAGCACCATTGGAGGAGGAATAACGTAAAAGTTTTACCTTATACCCTGAACCAGTTTCCGCTTATTATAAGCTTTGTCAGAGCTTCAAAAACTGGTTCAGGCTATAAGGTAAAACTTTTACGTTTTACAAATAAAAAACTTTGTGTTCCGAGTCGGTAGTGATATACTTATATTCAGTTGATCAACGGATACGTCATGGACAACGAAATCCAAGAATCCAAATTTTTGTTTCAATAAAATCCTCTTTTTCGTTTTCGTGATATTGGCAGTTTTGTGAAATACGTGGTTGGTTGGCATGTCAGCAAAGGACACGAGGGGTGTCATTATGTGAGACATATCATAATAAGCTTCAAGGTCACCACAGTATTGCCATATCACTTCACTTATGCGCTACACTCTCACTCACACAATGAAGACAAACATCAGTGGCTTGTTGTACTATAGACATAACATGCACTACTAGGAACAAAGAGAAATAAATCCTCTGTTTTTTCTTTCTTTATATAATTTTTGTGTTATGTTTTGAATTTTATAAGCAAATATTTGCATTATTCTTTTTTAATATGACACTTCTGTTTATATTTTATTTGTTCTTAATTAAAGAGTCATTTACATTATACAGTATGTTATTTAATAAAACACTTAATTTTTAAACAAATTTGGTAAAGAAAAATTATACATATTATAATACACTGCAATAGTACACAGGATATGAAATTCATTTAAGTGGAATACTAATGCTATATAAAATTTTCTGATGGCCATAGACATGTTTTAAATTGATTTTGTTCTTTCTTTGTAAAATATTCATACGTTTTGAACCAAGCTATGTTTAAAAAAGTATGTTACGTCAAAATGTTCACAATTTTATTCTCTTTGATGTCATGTGAAATATTTGTGTGTAAGTGCACAGGTGCACGTGTGATTTACATTTTATTTAATATCTTCGAGGAAAATTAACATTTCGTTCTGAAACTTGGACAGAGTATTCTCAAGGTTATAAGCTACATTTTCCATATAATCAGTTCTCCACAGCTATAATTTTTATATGGCTTTTTAAATGAATTCAATCTTCTTTTTATTCTTGTTATCTTCAAGGAAGTAATACAATTGTAGATTAAATCTAGACAGGCCTTTGCAGAATCGGACAGAGTTTAAGCCTGATTTCAGTCTATCTGTGACGTTGCTAAAGTTTCAACCAATCAGAAGGTCTGAAATTTAGTAGAGTTGGTCGCTTATAGCGTACGGATGGCTCAGTTTCTTCTTAGGACTCGTTATGGAAAGACGTACTCGCTGCCACAAGTTTTTCGTGACAAGACAGGTCGTTTTCCTGTAGACTTAGAAGTTGGTTCACAGATCGAGGTCTTCGTAACCATTGCCATTAGAGAACTAAAATTAAAAAAAAATAGACAATTACTCTAGTGCTTTTTCACGTAAAGTGAAGATTTTCCAGGTTAGGGCCAAAATACCTAATGTGGTGTTTTGAGTTTACGCGAGAACACTTCAAGAGACCGGAGTTTGTGTAAGCCCAATACACAAGATCTATTTAATCACCTATTACAAAAAAACCCCTGAGATAATTTTATAAACAATAACAGGTTGATAACTGCAACGTGTGTGTGTGTGTGAAACTTAGAAGTGAACGACGCTGAGGTCTATGAGCAACGAGTCGTCTACAGCAGCTGATCGCCGGACATCGATGGTGGTTGTGGAATTCGACAAGTAACACAGTTGTAAAACAAGCAAATAGACTCAATTATTGAAAGACAAATTTTAAATTAACAATTTAATATTATAAAGTAATAAGACAATAGTAAATTTTAATGTTTTAATTTCATAAATTTTCCTACTTCCAGATATAGACTCTGTTGTAATAATTTCTATATTACCTATCTATGTAGTTTTAAACTGTATCGTTGCAATATATACAAATTTACTTATTACAATTATTTTTAAATAATTTCAATCAGAACTGGATTCGCTAACTTCTGAACTTTCTTCCATTACTGTAATCACCATACGTTCTGTAGCCAAATCTCGAGGACATTCTTTGGTTTAATTTATGTATTTTCAGTGCATTGTGTACTTATTTTTTGTTTAGGTATTGAGCCCTCTTACCTTGCATCAAAAATTCAATGTTATGATTTCTCAACCATTCTTGAATTGCCATTTTTCTCCAGTTAAATTTAGGAGCTTTCTCAGCATGTGTGGATAACTTGCATTACCCATTATTATACAGAACTTTCAGTAAATAGAGGAAGTTCACGAACCACTCTTTACAAAGTTCCGAATCAATTTCATTGTGATAATCTGTATTTAATGCAGATTCTGTTAGTAGAAAATTAACTTGCATTCCTTCACGAAACCTGTTTCAGCTAACCTCAAATGAAGTAAAATTAATCTGCCGTGCCTTTCCCGACTGGCACTTTTAAACTACCCCTTTCCTCTGGATCCAGCCAAATCATTGATTTGTTGTGATTTTGGTTCACCCATGTCTCGTCCAAATAAAATATGGGCCTATTTAAACCGCCATTCCGAGATTGATGCAATTTTCTCAGAAAAGTAGCACTAGCACAAACAATATCTACTCTTTCCATTAAAAATTTGGCCGTCATTATACTTTTTATATTTAATCCAATTTATTTCTTCAGCTAACTGCTGCTGGATTTTTTTCTGTTGTTGGGTATTCTCCATGTTCATGAAAACTAAAAACACATCTCCGTGCATCATTTTCGTCGAAGCTGTCCAATTGTAAGTTCATATCCTTCACACTTATCAGTGTCTCATTTTATGTCTTGAACTGTCGATCGACTTACTCCACAAGCTGCGGCAGTCAACTCTTGAACCTTTTTAAAATTAAAATTTTCAACTTTCTTTGGATCGTCCGCAAGACTGTAAAAAGTTGTAAACATTGGTAATGATGTGTTTATCTCGCGTCCCTAAGTCCTTTTTACCAGATGTTCTTCTATTTGATGACACTGTCGGAGTTTGAGGAGCCTCAACAATTTGAAAATTATAATCATCATTCGTTGTGAATAGCCCTTATAGAATTATCAAATAACGACAATAGTACAATATAATAAAAATAATTAGTAAAAACTATACACGCATAACCCTAGAACTACAGAATGTAATATGTATGTGGGTAATATAGACGATACGGATATGGTTATCCAGTAGCAAGTGGAATGACTTGTTAATGGTTGTGAAGTGTTTGCAGGAGACCTCCCCTCCCCGCTGATACATGTGCATAATAAAGTGTAACGTGCAACAACACTGGTGGGCGAGGAAGAGCTGTTCCTACTGCATGACCTTGAAGCTTATTATGGTAAGTCTCGTATTATAGAAATGTCTAAATTGTTACCTGTCTGAATACCAATATTTCTATCTTTCTATTTATTTTATTGAGCCCATTTATCAATTTACATCTCATAAATAATCACATCATGTAGGATGAGTATCGTATAGTGTATGCCTCCAAAAACTAACCACTTAGTTCTTCTGATGCCTGTCATTTGAAACATTATGCTAGATCAAATGACTTCAGTCTCTTTAGCCTTTGTACAAATTCATTATTGTCAAAAACTTCAGCATCTTGACATTCTGGTGTTTATGGAGATGTTTCTGATGAAATGTTGAACTTCATCTTCAACTGAAGCAATCTCCAAATCCCTGT
This sequence comes from Magicicada septendecula, assembly GCA_034769895.1. Taxonomy (NCBI): domain Eukaryota; kingdom Metazoa; phylum Arthropoda; class Insecta; order Hemiptera; family Cicadidae; genus Magicicada; species Magicicada septendecula. Next base: position 187,564,923 of record CM068375.1, read on the forward strand.
GGATGTTCTCATTTTATATGTATCATAGGCATTAACAATATACCTTAGGACTTTGTTTTACAATGTCTGGGTAGTTATTTTACTTCGTGCATCCCCAAAGTAGTATACCATATGTTCAGACAAGTTTAAGGAGATGTTTATATAGCAACAGTTTAATATGTACAGACAACTCAGAATGTCGCCCGAGGAGCCAATACATTTCTTGAATTTCAGCTCTTTTGTTTTTTACATATATCTTCCAGCATCTAATGTCATGCTCAAGTACTCTGCACTGTTTTCATGCGGTATCACTAGTTAGTTGTTAACCACAGACAATTAATTTTTATATTGGTTACATTAATGTGCACTAACTTGCCTTCGTGTAGGTTTAGCTGCCATCTTTTAGCTCAAGAATTGACTTTGTTAGTGGCAGATTGTAGTTTCTCAGTTGCTTCTTCGATGCTGTGTCTTCTATGACAATGGCAGTGTCTTAGCTAAGGCAGCAATTATGCCTCTTCGTGGGTTGGTATATTGTTCATACACAGCATGTATAGAAATCGCCGTAACATGCTGCCTTGTTACGCGTACTAGCTGTTATTTTTTTAAATTCAGAATAACAGTCCTCATGTTTTACCTGAAATATAGGAATATAATGAAATTTTTGGTAAATCTCTCAAATTTTTACTCCAAACCATAATACCAGACTTTATTGAAGGCTTGTGCTACGCTCAGAAATATTGTGGAGCAATTCGTTTTTCTTCTAGTGTCTTCTATGCACTTGATCAATTGCTGAATGTTTATTTCGGAATTCAAATTGACTGAATTCCAATAAATCACAGGGATTTAACTATCCTTAGGTCTTCTCTTCAATTATATCAGTCATATATTCGATCAACTCATTCTGTATGATGCTTGATGTACTTTTAAACCTTGATGCAGACTACAGAGACCTCATATATACAGCCTTCTTAGCAAGAAGATCTAACTATTCTAAATAATTACCTCTAATAATTGAGGCTTCCTCTTCAAAATGTCACCTCATGTTTACGAAGCAAACACACAATGTCAGCATGTCTCTCAACAACTAACCTATTTTGTTTCACGACTTCATTGTGTTTAATAATTGCTTCTTCAGAAAGAGTTTGTTCTATCTTCCTGTGTCCCAATAAATGGTACCCTCTTTGTTCTGAATGTGTTTACTTGAATTTTGTGATGTTTTTCTGCTTTTCTAAGAAAATTTTTTTGTAACCATTACTCCATGTAAAGGCCATTCCTTTTCACTTCCAAATGGAAGACACATATAACATATAGTTTTCTGGGTTTGGAACAACCTGTCAACCAAGAATTTTGCATATACAATGGAAACTGGAATATTCTAGTTACTGTACAATCGAAATGTTTAATGTTTAAATTGGGTGTAAAGCTTTTGTTTTTTTCTCACAATTTTCTTTGTAAATCCAACAAGGCTTAATTTTTAATAAGTTTGAAAGACTTGATGTCTTAAAGAGTCTTGTTTCTTTGTTTCGGATAACACACTTATTAGTATTTACACAATACCACAACTAAACGGACTTATAAACCTTTCTGCGAGGCAAATCAACTTTGCATTGATGTGTGACATGAACATATGTCACCTGTCACCATCTAGTGGTTGTTTGTAATAGTACATTTCATGAAGCACAACGCAAAAGCAGATTTTTGTAGGCGAGAAACATCAGACAGCGTGGAATTTATTGTACGCGACTTTGGCTTGGGAAGTGTTGGCTTTGGTCTGGAAAGTGTGTAATTATTTGGCAGATGTACGTGCCTGAAAGTCAGTTCACATGCCCAGCCCAGCTGCGTGCAGTCGCTTTTTATCTTTGCATAGTAGGGATGGCAGCAGCAGCGGCAGTGACTCAAGAAGGCTGTGCCTCATTAACAAAATGTAGTGGAGTGAAAACAATGTCAACAGTGCCTCGGTTGAAACGTAATTAAAATTATTATAAACAATTAAGTTTTAAAAGTTTAAAGGTTTTACAATCGGGCAGTGCGCACATTAAAAGTACAGCGACACAGCTGTAGAAAGTATGTGATAAGTGTTTAATACCTACCATGTGGTGTGCGCGAGAGAACAGGAATGCGATAAACAGATAAGTAATAAAAAATAAAATAACGAGTGTGGGGCAATTTTGGCCATAAAACAAAAGGGGATAAATGATGAAATAAATGTTAATCAGGACTCAGAGAGTGTGTGAGAGTGCAAGAGAGTAAAAAGGGGGTGAGAGAGAAGTAAGAGAAAACTCTTTATTTATAAAAAGTACTGATTTGCTTGGCTTGGTTATAAGTTTTTAGTTAAATCTTTTAATTTACAGTAAGAAGCAGTAATAATAAAAATACCTTTTACATAATAAAAAAAGATAAATAAATACAAAATTAAATAAATCAATAAAGCCATAAGATAACAATTTTCTGTAAGAGAAAAGAAAAAGTTTAGAGTGAAGGTAATTGGATTATAATTATACAAGTGCACATCAAATTTGCATTTTCACTTCAAAATGTTTTTCACTTCAAATAAAAATGTATATTAATATGAATATGAGTTCAGTTATTTCAACATCATCTTGCTTTAACCTAACCTGTGCTCAATGAGTTCGTCTCATGAATTTGGAACTTCTGTTAAGGGAAAGTTTGATATTTTAAATTGTTTTCATGGGGACAATAACACGATTTCCATACTTCCGCACATTCCATTTGTAAAAATGTTGTTGGCAACACAAGGGCTTTTTTTTTTAATCTTCTGAAGGTAAGTAAAAGTAGTATCGGGCCTTCTTCATCTTCTTCTTATTATTTGTACAATTACTGTTCATTAACAGATATTAACTGCAGGCTAGTCTAGATAACATTTCACAACATGATAATGGCAGACAATCTTCACGGATTAATTATACTTCTTAGTCTACAAGATTAATTAGGGTACGCACTGCCTCAATAGCCAAAACATAGCTTCACCACTGCTAACTACACTAGTTAAACTACCGGAATTTTTAATAAATTAATTTTCTATTTATTAACTTATACAAATTAAACCAATATGACATTTATGTTAAATGAATTATTTGTAGACTGTTAAAATATTTCAGAGTATCATTGACTTAAAAATTATAAACAAGTAATTTTTTATTGAACAGTGTGGATTCCAATCAAACCATCTTAGTTTTAGCCAATACATTTTTTCTTTTAGTTTAGACATACGTGTGTGTGTGTGTGTGTGTGTGTGTGTGTGTTCAAATATCTCATTATTCTTGTTATATTATAAATATCAAATAAAAGATAAAATATTACAAGAATATATGTAACACATTTTACGCTAATAACAGTGTTTCAATATTTTTGTTTTTTATATTCTGCCATCTTAAAATTTTCAAAATATAATTATTGTAACATTATAATGACATTCCTATTTATTTTGGCAGTCATAGATACTACCCTGGCAAAACATGGATATTTCATTTTACGACTTCCAACCTATCATCAGTATCTTAATCCTAGAGAAATGTTCCCAGCCATCAGGAAGGAGCGTGTTAAAGGAAGAATTTTGCACTTTTCTGTGAACACTGATATAAACTTAACAAAACAGATATTTGAGTGTATTTCTCCCGCAGACTACACATCAACATATGACCACATCTAAACTGAAAATAACTATATTAGATCAGAGCAAACAATGGAGAATTTAACAGATCATTTAAACTTAAATTTGGATATGATAGCAGCAGTGATGATTTAATGATGGTGATAGTAATGGTGACGGAAAAATTAGTGGGGTGGAAAAAGTGAACTAAATATTAGTAATTTCATAAGTAAATGTATTTAATATTATTTACATAGTTTAATCTACTTGATGTAAAAATACTGTCTGTCCTGTTCTGCCAAGGATAGCATACATCTGCTGGTTGTAAACACACACACACACACACACACACACACAAAATCCTTTCACATGTGAGCCTGTTATTGACATTCCTTATACAAACAAATTAAGATGTGAGTGCATACAGGTGATATATATTACCAGGTTTTCCCTGAATCATAACATACACACAAAGTATTGCATACTTTAGAAGCTGAGTTTGTTGATGTCCAGACTTGGCTTAAGAGAAACGGATTACATACAGTGATTATCAACGTGTACCCACAGTCTTGTGACAGACACAACATAGCAAGTCACTACGTAAAAATAGTTTCAGCACTAAACATTTAACTTGGTGAAATGTTTGTATTGCCCCCTTTCTGTTATGCGTAATGGTTGTTTCATCTTCTAAAACGTTTATATACTCTATATGGTCTTGTATGTAACTACAGGTACTCAGGGTCATCCCTAGTAAACAAGAGGGGCCCAGAGGGAACAATAATTGTGGGCTCCCCCTAAAAAAAACATGACTATATATATTGGAAAGTTCTGTAAATACATTAAACTAAGCATATAGAAAAGAAATGTACTGTAAGTGATCTCTAAAGATATATAAACAGGTCACGATCTGTTGCATCCATCGTTACATTAAAATAAAAGCAATGTCACCCAGTCTTGAGTGGCTCACTATCTGTTGTGGGAGCCTGACTACATGAGACATGCTTACAATATTGTCTAAAGAACTCGTTTTGCACTATTCTTTTGGTTTGCATGCATTATTATTTTATAACTTAAGGCATTTTATTGAACAACAGAAAATGCATTCTGTAACATGTAACCAATGACTACACATATATTACGTATGTGATTCATGACTGATTATATTAATTATACAACTAGTTACATGCAAAAAAATGAAAAAATATGCAGATCTGTAATTTTTTCTCAAACTACAGTAATTTGAAACTTATTGAAATTCAGGAATCTATAAATATTGTAGCGTATCAATTTTTGGGTATTTTTATTTTTACCGTGTGGGGCATTTATATTTTATTTATTTCGTTTTTGTGCGGGAGTCTTATAAGAACTTGTGAAACTGTATTATGCGATACATTATTTCGGTTACGAAAGACCACATGTTGACTGAAGAGTTTGAGACAAAGGCGATATGCAATTTCCATTGTGGAAGAACCCGTGTTGAGAAACAGTGTTTGGAACAAAGGCGATACGCAATTTCAGTGGTGTAATGCGGCTAAGGAATTTGCATCAACGAATTTCTAAGAATTCTGTACGTGTGTGGCAGTGCACACACGCCACCACTCACGCAAGCGCCCCAAGTGACGCTCTTGACAAAAAACCCAGATGGCTAGAACGAAGAATTATTCAACATCTCTTCATCGGTCATCCGGAAATACTGCTAAAGCCCCGCCTACTATTAATGACATCAGCAGAGCCGAAGTCAATATTGTCCTCTGGTCACACACACATATACCGGCTCTATGCCATGCATAAAGTGGTTACCACACAACAACTAAGCATGAACGGCGACGAACACCTGGTGGCCGTGAACCGCCGTTCCCTCCCACTGAAGCAAGCAGTACCTGTTACGTTACCGTTCCAGTCGACAAGCTGCAGTCCCCGGTACCGGGCTGGCCCAAGTAGGCTCGTCACAAATATTTTAATTTTTTCAGTAAAGGGTGTAAAACAGTATAAATTCATGTGACCGCGGTCGATTTTAAAAGGAAACTGTATCAGTTATAACGTTTGAATAATATAGAACAAGCAAGTTTCGTGAGAAGATGCGTGTGTGCGGTGACCGCGTGGCCGGCATTTGGGGTCAGGGAGTTATAATGTGAAATGATAAGGGGTTTATAATTTACAGTGTGAGTGTGAGCGTGGGCAAAGCTGGGCTGTTTATGTCTGTGTTTGTATTTCATGTTTGTGTTTTGTGAAATGATAAGGTAAGCTATAGTGAATAAGTTCAGTCTAAGTAAGGAGCCTGAGTTGCACCACATTTGAAATATGTAAAAAACCTATTTTTGGAGAAAAAGTATAAATGCCATAGTTGATCATTAAAATTATTATTTCTCTTCCTAATGATGTGTAGAGTTAGTTATTTCGTGAACCTTTGAAACACATGTTTGTATCTAGCATTCGTACGAAAGGATCCTGGCCCGCACAAAACGAACTTTTCAGGTAGGTGGAAGTTAAAGTAATATATTAGATTAATATATTTAATATATAATTGAGCCGTTATTTAACGTCTCAATATAAAAATATAATATATAATATTAGGAAGCCACCTTTTTCTGGAGGTTGTGTAACCTTTCAACCTTATCATGACCAGTCACCAGTATAGCGCATACAACACAATGACTACCCATGTGTTCACACACATTCCAAACAAACACCAAGTTTCACTTAAATTTTGATTTTCTGAATCAAAATTAAGTGAAATAACAATTTATTCATTAACAAAGGTCATTTTTACAGGATTTGATATAAAACAGTAAATTGACTCTGAAACTATGTTGTTTACTTACATTTTAATTTTATTGATTGTATTAGAAATCACCACTTAGATTCTATCCCACTTCGGATTCACTTTCACTTGTTGATTCACTTGAGTCTGGGTGAAGTAAGTTTACAAGAAATTTATCCATTTCTATGTCCATTGCTTCATCGACACGTAAATACTCATTTTCTATTTTAATAACATCACTATAGAACCGCACCCAATCTTCAGCAGTTATTGAATTTATTGCCTCAATTGCTGTCATTTTAAGATCTGGTGGGTGATCTGTTGTAAGATTCTTGTGTCTAAGTTTACTTTCCACTTTTCCCCACACCAATTCAAGCGGATTGAGATCAAACATATACGGAGGCAATCGTAAAACTGTGTGACCCCCAGTTTTTAATATTCTGTCAATGCAATAAACCTTTTCATTAGCCTTACATTTAGCTACCAAATTGTAAACTTCACCTTTATGCATATCACGACTAACAGAGATTCCATTTTTTTCAAGCCATGTGATCATAGTAGCTTTTGTCGCGTATTTTGAAGGTACTTTATTCATTTCAGCACAATTGTATGGGGAACTGTCTAATACGATTACACAGTTTCCTGGTATGTTTGGTAAGAGCTTCTCTGATAACCACTTTTCATAAGTTTGGTAGTTCATGTGGCCATCATAGCTTTCTGTTGTTTCATTGGCTCTGAATATTAATTGTGTATTTTCTATAAATCCACTTTCTCTACAAGCATAAAGTATAATTAATTTCTTTGAACGATTTATACTTAATTGTATACATGTACTGTCACCATTGTACCAACATTTTTTAAAAGTGAAATTACTGTCTATCCATGTTTCACTCACATAAATAACTTCCTTATTTTGTTCCCGAGCTTTTCTGATAGATTGTAAATATTTGAATCTCCATGCTATAAGATAAGGATTTTCTAGCAGAAGTTGATATCTGCTTTTTCTACATTTCTTCCATTTGAACCCCATATCTCTTAATAAATTGGTCAACACATGTTTAGCACCTGGAAAATCAATTTTTTCTTTTATAGCTTCTCGTAATTTAGAAGAATTCAGTTCACCTTTATGAAAAAGGTAGAAGTCGTTAATGACATTTCTAACAACATGTATACCAAAGTAATCTAGCTGAACAATCCTTGACATCTTAGCAACACGATGTTTACCTCGAGCAGGCAATTTAGAACTTCCAGCCTTTCTACATTCTCCCACTATTTTCTTTATCGAACTAATACTAATTCCTGTGTAATCAGATGCTCTTTTTTGTCTTCTAGGAAGATCAATCCGAAGTTCACCTGTACGAGCCTCTTCATCACATATATCTATAACCCGAGAAACAATTTCTTTAGCTTCTGCATGTATTACCTTCTTTTTTGTTCTCTTCCATCCATTATCATGTTTCTGTAAATCCATTATCTTGTGAGCAGTTATAAGCTCTAGATTAATTTTATAGGAACATCAAAGTCCAGATTGTATTGTTTATAAAGTTCTAAGAAGTTTGTTCACATATTATATGAAGTCTTATGGATACATGAAGGCTTATTTTAATGTAGCCTACTATGGCAACATAAATATCTGAATATAAGAAAGCAGCCGGTATCTGAACTGCAGGGTACTGTTGTTCCATGGATGTGTTACCATACACAAGTCTGTAATCTGCAAATACAACAATGTATTACAACTGTGTTACACTGATTTCTAAATTACATGATATAGTTAAATTACACAACACTTGTGATAACTTTAATCACACACACACACACACACACTTAAAGTATTTTATCCAAGATAATACTGCTTAGAAATTTAATCATTATACCTCATACACTTAATACCTCATAGTCATAATTGACAAAACATTTTAGACAAAAGGATGTTAATTTAAATTATTATAAATACATAACATATATTTTTAAAATGATGGTGTTTTAAATCACATTATTATAATTACTCATTAGTCAATTATATTTCAAGTTTATGTTCTCATGTAGGCTTCCGCGGCCAGTGTCCATTATGTTTTTAAAATCTTCTTCTGGTATGGACCTCATCAAAAATGTTTTGTATGACAACGTTTCATTCAACTGAGTTCGCTTGCCGGCCATGTTCAGTTTTTGTCACTTAGACCTGAGGTTACTCATTGTAATATGAGTGAAACGTTCTCATACAAGACATTTTTGACATGGTCCATACCGGAAGAAGATTTCAAAAACATAATATTTCAAGTTTAACTGAACAATATTTATCAGCGCTTAACAACTCTTCTGAATTAAGAATTACAGTGTTTAAAACTTTGATAACATGTTTACAGGAATATGGACCTGTGTTAACATTAATGTGAACTTATATGCAAAATGACAAAATTAGCCTACGCACAGAAATTAAAAAGGCAATAATTATTTTGTTATCAAGAAGAGAAATGACATTATATAATCTAACAGCAAAGGCAATATTTTTGCCAGTTGGGAGTCGATCTTGTCTGTATATGAACTGATTCTATTATATGAATTATAACTTTATATGTATGTCTTGTACAAATTTAATTATAGTACAACTTTAATTACTCTAGCTTTAACTGAGGTCTCACTAAACCATGCCAATTTGTACTTTAAGTCAAAATCAAACCTCCGCTCAACAGTCCCTGAAAGGACCAAGGCGTACCGCGGGGCTGTTGTGTGCAATGTGACGGTTGCATAGCTAGTACAACACGCCACCAGCCGCTAGTTGCAGTATTCACAGGCAGGAGGCGGCGCTGTTATCTCAGCGCCTACTCATCAGTTAATTTGTATTTGTACAACTAAATGCTGTAATGGCATCCTAATATACACGTTGCTTAGATTAAAAAAAACTTTTTTTAAGTAAGTCATTTCTGAACATAAAATGTACTGATCTGTAAATACGAGGTCTATTCAAAATGAACCTGACCATTTTTTTTCCTGGAAAAGTATCTGAATGTAAGCAAATTGGTTGCAGTATCTACTATGTATCTGTGATGTTTTATAACCTCCTAGTGCGTCAGGTGTTGTTCAACAGGTAATATATGTTAATATAACAAGCGTTGACACTCAAATAAAAAGAAAGAATTCACACGCCTGTGTAAGCAGCCTTTTGCAACCAACACAATGGGGTTAGAGAAATTAAAGAGCAGTACAACCTTTTTCAAAATGACAAACTTCAATTGATATTGGCAGGCAACCATAAAGCTTAAATTCAAATGTTATTAACAAGGTGTGCAGTTGATACTAAAAAATCATCAGCTGACCATCAAAAAACTGCAAATAAGACTAGGATCAGTGAAGGTTCTTTCACATGATTTTACCGAACAATTTGAACATGCACAGAGTGGTTGCAAAATCTGTATGAAAGCTGTTTTTCTTAAACAGAAAGAAATCCATTTTAACACTGCATGGGGCATGCTGGGGTGAACCAATGATGATCCTAACTTCCTTGAGACAACTGGTTACAAGTCTTGGGTGGCCAGAAATTAAGGCTCAGAAGTCACCAACATCCTCAAGGATGACGAGAGCAAAGTGATGCTGTTTTTGTCAATTAAATGTAAGTGTGCTTCACAAACATAGTCACCAGAAGACTAAACTATCACCAAACACTACTATCTGAAAGTCTGTGTTACCTATGTGATGCAGTTAAGCGCAGGAGAGCAGACCAATGGAAACCACAAACAGCACTTTCATCATGATATTGCCCCTGTCCATGTATTGTAGTATCTAATCCAGTGTATCCTGGTCAAGAATGGAATTCCTCAGATTCACTATGCTCCTTACTCACCAGACACAGTTCACTGTAATATTAGCAAAGAAAAAAGGAAATAAGAGGAATATTCTGCAACAAGAAAAGTCACATTACTATAAGTTCTCATGGAAATTCATGTCGGCAACTTTAGCTGTGAAGCTACATTATTTTGTGTCACATATTAATTTGTGTCATAACTAATTTACTAACATACCTTGTATAATTATCGGGCACCATCTTGTTTTTATGATTTACAAGCAAACAAACACAAAATTTGTACCTAAGAGGTGGGGTTCTTTTCGGCGAACAGGAGATCAGAATTGGTTGTTCAAAATAAAGAAAACTTTATAATGTTTCCCATGATTTAGAGTTTATTAACAATTAGATATTCTCAATTCTCATTCTAAAAACTCACATGAAAATAAAATTGAAATATAGTATAAACCTTTAATATAAAAGACTTTAGTATAAAAAAGAATCAAGATATTAAATAGAAATCATTTTTATACACCTAGGATTAGTTTTGCAACGGAAACCAGCACTTCATTATATATATATATATATAATTAAACAAAAACCCCCACACTCACTCACATACTACCCCCAGATTTTAAGAGCTCATATTTTCTAATTTTGAATGGTTGTAATTCTTTGTTTTTAAAACTTCTTCTTTTATTCTCTTTTTATAAGGTATGAATATAATTGAATATGATATAATTTATTCTCTTATCTGCAATTGCGTCCCTAAAGATTAGTCCAGCCTCCGTACGTTTTTTTCTTTCATTCATCACTCCGCACATTCCGCACTTTTGTCGGAATTCTCGCCAGATAACTCGAAACTGTCACTTCATGACTGTTAATTATTAATTTGAATTAAAATCACATTCTTGTTGTATGCGCGCCCGCAAAATTACGTTCCGGAACTTTTACGTATACCACTCGCGAGTGGTGATGAAGTTAGACTGGCAATAGGTCACCGGCACTATTTTGTGAAGCGGCCGTGGTTGGATGATCAATTTTCATTGTTTTAAAGTTCGTATCACTACGCAAGCAGACTGTTTTGTTTACACACCCAAATTCCACAGCGAGGATAGGCTCTGACGTATATACTGACGTCAAATGGTCTGATGTGGTTACATAACTTGTTGACAGTTTTTGTGTGTCCTTGAAGCTGCCCTTGGCACAGTTTGTCGGGTTGTTGTTCTCGCTTGAGAAATTTACATGCAGTGCTGCCACCGTTGCTTTCGTCGCAACCACTAAATTTACCTCTCGTTTATGTTTGTCCCTAATATTCGAAAAATGTTATTTACTTATGAAAAAAAAATACAAATTTCCTTATTACCCCGAAATAGGCCCGTTACAATACCCCCTCAATGAGATATTTTATGCCGAAGCATAAAAAATCTCATTGACACATTCATACTTGCTAAAGGGATCAGCCAGGATATGTCGCCACAACCCCCTGTATGGTTTACAAAAAAAAAAAAAAAAATAACCAACTCACCCTTGGTCTGGTGACTGTGACCGCACCTGAATGACAATACTGGACTTCTCTCTCGAGATCCCAACACCGTAGAGTCAGACAGATACTTAACGCCCCTGCTCTGACGCGCTGGCCACCTCAGGTCCGCCGCCACAGCATCACCAAACACTGAAACAACAAATCAAATATCAAATAGTGGCCTCATACAACACCATATCCCCAACTGATCTGTTCCCCCTAGCGGTGCTGGTTTGCGCTAAGAAGCACTGGTTTTGTTTTTTCCTTAACTGCTAATATATATATCAAAATGCCTAACTACACATGATCCCCTTTTAAAATTCCATAATCTCATTCTATCTACTTTCTCTTGTTAACTTTATCCCAAAATTCAAAATCATTGCCCTGATTCCCATCAGAATTTAAATAAACAGACGACTGACTCACAAACATTTCCCATTACCATATTACATTTCTCTCATCCCCAATTTAAAATGCATTTAAAATATTTAAATTCATAAAATTCTCTTACACTAACAAACACAATATAACATAAGAAAACATAGTACACTCCTAATTCACATTGTTATCCTTATCTTAAAATAAACAATTTGTATTTAAAATTTACACACTTTACATCATTAAGTTTGCATATAAAATCAGAAAATTACCTTTTAATCTCAATTTAACTTTTATTAATTCGTTTCTTAAATTTTTTTGTTTTTGTTTTTTTTTCAATCTTTGTTTTACACATCATTTCATTTATTATTCCCTTTCATTAATTTGGATGATTCTCAGTTAATCATTATAATTCACTTTATCAACTTGGCATTTACTCATAATCTTACCCCTTTTATTACTCTAACGCTCCCTTACAAAATCTTTAACTAGTGTGACACCCCTCTATCAAAAAATCTACTAACCCTTCTCTACCTCTTACTACTTACTACTTTAACTCAATTCGCCACCTTCTACTCTTATATAAAAAAATTACTCTCTAACCCTTTGTACTTGGGATACGTGTTTCCCCCCCCCCAAAAAGCTCAATTCCCGTTCTCTGGCCCCTGGATTCTACCTAAGGCGGCCCCGTCTCCACTAAAATCTATCCCTATCCCGTTCCAACTTATCATTTTGTTGCGGACTCCCACATTACACTACCCCCTACTACAAAATTGCCATCCCCAAAATCTCAATCTCATTACGTACCTCACTACAACTTCAACAAAATAACAACATCAATTATAAACAACAATATATCAATCAAAACTCTACAATTATTCTCCATTACTACTGTGTCAACATCAATACTCTCAGAATTCTATAACATACATTAACTCAAAACAACATTACATTATTTTCATCTCTACTATTTCTTTAACTCTGACTTCAACTTGGACAGATCTATATGTCCCACAAATATTCATCACCCAACTTCTATCTTTTGCAACCCATTAGAATTTTAAACTATCACAACTTTATTTCATTTTATTTTGAATCTATAAACACATTAAAAACATATTATCGTATTTTATAATCCTTATTCCTAACAAACTACATACAATTAACACAATAAGATATAATAAACACAATATAGGAAGTATGTAGTGCATCTATTTTTCAAATCAAAAGAAAATTATTTAGTAGCAAGTTATCATTATTAAAATATAGCAAATCTCTAACTCGTTATCCCCTGGATAACCTCCCTGCCACACACACTATGACCCCCCCTGGACTGTGGCGTCCAGTTGCTTCCACAAGGACTGAAGTTTTGGAGGAATGTGACATCTCCGTGTCCTTGCTTCTGCATTACATTTTAAAAGCTAGATATCAATATACCTTTGTCTATAGTTATGCGCCCTTAATGCGGGTCTACCACCTGGCTCTGCTGTCCCTCCTCGGACAGAGTGGTAGCCGCTGTTCCCTAGTTTGGTGATTCCCCTTTATTTCACCCCCCATCAATTTCAAAATACACCTTTACAACGATAACAGCTATGGCCAGTATGGTCAGCGCGTAATCGTAATGTGCCCCAACCATAGCTGTTAAAGCTAAACCAATTCCACGGTCAGGGTTCGGTGAGGCCGTGACCGCCCGAAAAGTTGGGGAATCACAAATAAGATATCTTTTGTAACACTAAACTTAAATACTTATATGATACTTAAATGACATTATTAGTATACACTAAACACACAATTCTCTTTTAAAATAATTTATAGAAAAACTTATAAACATTCTTGTTTGAAATTTTTCATTAATCCTTTTATATATCATCATTTCACTATTTATCCTTTGCTGTAATTAGGTTCTTCAAAAATTTTCAAATTTATTATTAATCGATTTATTTTAACAATTATGTTATTCCACAAACTAAACCATTTGACATTTATTTATTCATTAATTATTATCAAATTTAAAACTCATAAAATCATTTAAATTCATTATAAAATTCAAACATATAACCTTCAATCACAATATCTAAACATCTCAAATTATTTACTTTACTTGATTTTAAAACACAACATATTTCAATTACTATCAAAATTTTACAAGTCATCAATTATTGCCTTCAAAATTATTTTTATTACTTAATTAGAATGCAAAATATGAATAATATTATTATTATTATCACAACATTTTCCCACTACATATGCACATTATTTACCTAACATTTCACAATACACACAAATGAATTCACTACATTATTTACAAAGTATACGTCAATAACTGTTCAATTGTTTCACCCTTCATATGTCCAAATCAGCAAGGTCATTACCAAAATTACAATATCTAACAATGTCTATTCACTGATTTTTTTAGTTCAGCCTCCATCATCGTATAAATATCTAATATATTTGTAACACGCATCATTGTTATCAACATACAATTTATTATTATTATTATTATTATAATAATCCATTACCTTTATTCCATTCATCATACCATTATAATTTATAGGGTTATTCCCTATTAATATTTCATACACCTTGTCAACATCAGGTATTATTGTCCAGTCTCCATCAGTATTATTGGTCAATGTCAGGTAAGTTGTTTTATCATTCTTATATTCATCAACTATTACGTCAGGTAAGTCATTATCGTTTATAAAATTATTATCAAAATAATTCTCTATCTCTCTCTCTCAGCAGGTAAGTATTTTATATGGTTCATCTTCACCCTTCTAATATTTTTCTCAATTCATCATAATTTCTTTTTAACTTATACAATTCTATCTCTCTCTCAATACACAACTCTCTCTCTTCATAACACCACATCACACTCTCATAATTATTACAGACAGAGGGTACAACATTATACAACATCAATATACACTTCAATTCATCTCCTAATATGGGTCTCTCGCCCTTCAAAAACAACAACATTTGTGAACACTCTGGTTCAGAAAAATTACTGGGAAAATTTACCCTCTGCCCACATTCAACTACTACATTATTTTTCCACTCTCTTTCTACTTCATCAATACACCTCAACATCTCATAATCACACTCTACACATTCATCAGTACTATTTTTGATTATATTCTCATCATTTGTCTCTCCATTATTCTTTACCCCACTATACTCTCAGAATTGTAATTAATATCATCATCTTCACTATTTAATACTACATCTTCCATTATTTCGTCATTTTTAATATTTGTCATACTTATAACATTGTCACCTAGCTTCTCAACACTCTGTTCTAACTTATTCAAGCTGGTTCTTATTGTTTCATTAGTACTTTCTAAGCATTTATTTAATTCTTGACTCTCATTTTTTAACTCGTTAATATCCCTACTTTGTCTATCAAATTTGTCATTCAATTCTCTAAAATTACTATCTTGTTTTTCTAAACTATTGTGCATCATATTATACAATCTTGTTAACATATTATCATCATCAGATTTCTTATTTTGATTTCCTACAATAGGTGTTGAATGAATTCCTTCATCCATAATTCTTGATTCTGTTTCACTTAAATTGCTATTTATTTGACTTTCAGTTTGACTATCAGTGAAACTCAGTGAAACTGACTTCACTGTTAATATTTTCATTAGTATTCATCATTTTTATTTAATTCTTACTTATTCATAATACATATCTATCAATCATATTATAACCTTACTACTTATGTTTATACAATTTTTTAGTTACCTTAAACAACCATTCTGTTCTCCCAAGTAGGCCTATATTTATATAAATGTATTTATATAAATGGTCCCTACGTTCGGAAGCCAAATGTGAAGCTACATTATTTTGTGCCACATATTAATTTGTGTCATAACTAATTTACTAACATACCTTGTATAATTATCGGGCGCCATCTTGTTTTTATGATTTACAAGCAAACAAACACAAAATTTGTACCTAAGAGGTGGGGTTCTTTTCGGCGAACAGGAGATCAGAATTGGTTGTTCAAAATAAAGAAAACTTTATATTGTTTCCCATGATTTAAAGTTTATTAACAATTAGATATTCTCAATTCTCATTCTAAAAACTCACATGAAAATAAAATTGAAATATAGTATAAACCTTTAATATAAAAGACTTTAGTATAAAAAAGAATCAAGATATTAAATAGAAATAATTTTTATACACCTAGGATTAGTTTTGCAACGGAAACCAGCACTTCGTTATATATATATAATTAAACAAAAACCCCCACACTCACTCACATACTACCCCCAGATTTTAAGAGCTCATATTTTCTAATTTTGAATGGTTGTAATTCTTTGTTTTTAAAACTTCTTCTTTTATTCTCTTTTTATAAGGTATGAATATAGTTGAATATGATATAATTTATTCTCTTATCTGCAATTGCGTCCCTAAAGATTAGTCCAGCCTCCATACGTTTTTTTCTTTCATTCATCACTCCGCACATTTCGTACTTTTGTCGGAATTCTCGCCAGATAACTCGAAACTGTCACTTCATGACTGTTAATTATTAATTTGAATTAAAATCACATTCTTGTTGTATGCGGGCCCGCAAAATTACGTTCCGGAACTTTTACGTATACCACTCGTGAGTGGTGATGAAGTTAGACTGGCAATAGGTCACCGGCGCTATTTTGTGAAGCGGCCGTGGTTGGATGATCAATTTTCATTGTTTTAAAGTTCGTATCACTACGCAAGCAGACTGTTTTTGTTTACACACCCGAATTCCACAGCGAGGATAGGCTCTGACGTATATACTGACGTCAGATGGTCTGATGTGGTTACATAACTTGTTGACAGTTTTTGTGTGTCCTTGAAGCTGCCCTTGGCACAGTTCCGTCGGTTGTTGTTCTCGCTTGAGAAATTTACATGCAGTGCTGCCACCGTTGCTTTCGTCGCAACCACTAAATTTACCTCTCGTTTATATGTTTGTCCCTAATATTCGAAAAATGTTATTTACTTATGAAAAAAAAATACAAATTTCCTTACTACCCCGAAATAGGCCCATTACATAGCATAATAATAATCTTAGCAACGACTCCCCACTCTGTCTAACCTTCGTATCATCCAATTACAAACAAATATGTAAAAAGATGGGAAGAAACAAAAAACAAGGAAAGCAGCTGATAAATATGATGTTCAGAAGAATTGTTTATGAATATTTTTCATGAAGAATGTGTTTCAACAAATGTAAAGTAGCTTTACTGTTGTGTTCCAGAATGACATACTTTTCAAACAGCTGAAAAGCCTTTCTGACGATTCATAAGTATGTGAGTTTATAAACGAGATTACCTGTCAAAATTACCATGGGCACCATGCCACGGAGGCCCAGGATAGGGGTGAGCCCCTCATAATTTTCTTGGCCCACGCTCTGGCGTCCCCAGATTGGAGCAGCTGCAATACCTAATGTATTAAATGCCAATTTAGACAGTAGGAAACATTTTACAGAGATAAATTTTATACTATTACGAATTTAATGATATTAACAAAAATATTTGTTATACATTTGTTAAGATATCCACAACTAAAACCAAGGTGATGGCTTTTTGTGGAACTGATCCCGTACAGGCAAAAATTGTTATAGATGGTACTGTCCTGGAACAAGTTAGCAGTTTTGAATACCTGGGATACAGTGTGTCTTATAACGCAAGCAACGACGTGGTGCATAAGTTGTATAAGTGCAACTTATGTGCAGGACCATCAGGCAAACCCTTAAGTCAGCAAGTAAAGGACACGCCTAAAATTCTACAAGGTGATGGCTCTTCCCACACTTCTTTATGGGTCTGAGAATTGGAATTTAATGAAAGGCCAAGCCAGTCACATCCAAGCAGCTGAAATGAGATTTCTCAGGCATGTGGCAGGGTTTACTCTCCACGAACATAGAAGAAACACAAATATACGGCAGGAACTGAATATTATGAGTATACTCGACAGGATCACCCAGTATCGGCTGAATTGGTGGGTGCCGAATGGATGACTGCCGCATCCTCAAACAACTATGGAACTATAAGCCGAGGGGATGGAGAGGTGTAGGACGTCCGAGGAAGCGCTGGAGTGACCAGCTGTAATGTTTGCCTATTTGAGACTGGAACAAACCATTCTTGGTTTAAACCTTGAGGATGATGATGATGAAAAAAATATTCTCTAAATTATTGGATAATGCTAAACAGTTTTAACTTTAGAAACTGGACATGAAAACAAATGTAACTGATACTGCAGTAGCGTAATTGGGAAGCCTATAGTATTCTCATTTCTGAAAGGTGGAAAAACATGAATCACCATGTCTGATCTCTTTTTGTGATTGTGAAATAATTATGAAGTGCTGTTTGCTTTCAAAATTAATTTACAGTACTCAGTTTAGTGGTGTACAATAGAAGAAGTGCACTTTTATAAGTGTAAACAAATAATTTTCAGTGACTTTAAAAAGACTAGTTGGTTGTATGTAAATGTGTAACTTTCCACTTTGTTTACAGTGAATTGTGTTTTATGGTCAAGTAGACATAAGTATTCGGTGTAAATTACTGCACATACAAATATCCAGGTATAATTAAAGTAATGAAACAGGAATTGTTAACTTGACAGTTACACAATTTGTGGAATAGGCACTAACCATTTGTTTTCATACTGGTAGACGTATTTTGTGATAAACTTGTATTGTAGATAAGCAATAGCCTACAGCAATAAATTATACCAAAACTGCCTTATATGCTTAAACAATTATGTTTAAAAGTACATGAAATAATCCAAATTCGACGTATGTCAATATCACTCAATTATTTTTAATGGTATTCGAATTTTTTGCTAGGGTTGCTGAACAAAAAATACAGAAAAACAAAAAAGATTAGGTACAATTATGTGGCTATTTAGTTATGCAAAATAGTATGTATATACAGTAAAAAATCACTAAATCTATCTTTAGGGACAGTGTGAATACTGTGTATTAGACAGACGAACAAATACCACTACTACTGGATATTCTGTGTTTCACATATTCAGCAGCCTTACTGACATGCCTAACAATATTATAAGCAAAGAAACTGTTTATTATTCAGTGGTGTTATTCATTTCATATATTTTTTTTGAATTAGGCCCAACTTATTTTTTGCCAAACAAATTTGTTTGCAACACAAGCGCTTGATGTTATGTTAGGTCCATAGAATGAAATAGGCCTATTGCAGTAACTGATTTTCCCCCACAATGGGAAGCAATAAAAATTTTCCCGATAAAAATTTTAAGCAAAAAATACTATTATACTTTTCTCGTTTAACTTTCCTCCAAGAGACTTTCGCTTTATGGATTGACAAATGATTTGTCTAACATAAGCTTAAAAGCAATGCTTCTGACGTAGGTAGTGACCCACAAGCAAGGACAAGACGGTGCCATAGTAGTCCTATTTGTTTCAAATGTTAATAAAAATTAATTGCAAATTCAAAAGAAAAAGAATAATATGCAGGATTTTAACACAGTAAAAGTTCAGCATATACACATACAGGTACAATACATCACACGTGTATGGAATAACACAACAAGCGGGTATTTTCAATGGTCTTTTACTGTAGTTACACAAATTGTATGTAGAAAAAATTGTTTACAAAATAATATGTTCATAAATGAGAAATATTTGATAAGTAGAGCAAATGATTCAGAATTCTAGATCGATTTTTAAAGAAAAATTAGTTTGCAAAATCAAATATCCGAAAATATTTGCCGAAAAAATTTGAAAAGGCAAAATGCAAAACAGGTATAAAATATGGTGACGACTTTCTTTTAGGTAGTTTGCTTTTTAAAAGATATTGCTGAAAAGATATAGACACTGTTCACAGCACAAATTACTACCTATTTCCATTGAGCCTCACTTAAGAAATTTAGTAAAATAGATGAATAATGCAACGTAATAAACAAACATACAGGTGGTGCCATTTAAAATTACGGTATTTCTTTGATAAGGATGACAGCAGCCATAGTGCTATAGTTATATTTCATGAGGTGAAGTTATAAAAAAAAATGAAGTTTAATCCTAATTCTCTAAAAAAACCTTGTCCTTCTTCATATCGAGACATATCAGATGAGAAATTAAGTCATTTAGGAATGCAAAGTCATCACAAAAGCTGTCGAAAGTATCAAACAAATAACTTCTAGAAGTTAAGCCTAAGCTAATACGGTATGTAATATTATGCGATTTAATAAACAAACCAGTGATTAATCTTCCATGTTCTTCAAATATAATTACAATTTCATAGCAGAAATACAATAAAACATGAAATAAAAATAAAAATTAATACATATGGTTTGTTGTATTCCAATAATACCAGTGGTCTGTAGTGCACGCAGTGACATCGAACGGATGTGCCAGAAAACTGCAAAAGTGATCACGAATGATTATGTTCCCACTACACGTAGTTACTTTTCCATAATAAACCTGGCCTTACACTAAAGAATTCATATTACAAGTACAAGACAGTGCGCTTTTTTAAAACACAGTAAAACAGAATCAAAGAAGCAAAAATAATTTTTTTAAAAGACTTATACAGGTTCTATTTTTTCACTAGCTTCCTAAATATGTATCACCTGACACAGATAAGAATCACTGCCTACTACTGCAAATCTGATATACTTCCTGATTGTATTAATCTGATACTATATTTGTTAAGTAGGTTTCAGTGTTGTGTATTGTAGAGAAAATTTATTAAAATGATAAAAGTGAATTAATAGTATTCAGGAATTTTTACGTTTATTTATGTGCATGTCATTAGTTGAATATCTTCAGCTGTAAAGTTGCAATACAATACATGGTATGAACTTAGCTAAGACTGTTTAGGAGAACTTTCAACGGATGGTAAAATAAGACTTGAACAACCCTCGAAAATTGCACTCGCCCACTCGCCAGTGGCGAGTGGGTTTTGACTGTGAAAAAAGGAGAAAAGAGAGAAAGAATGAAAAATGGATAAAAGAAGGACGTCTATTAAACCAAAACACGTCATGTTTTTGTTTTAGTAAAGGCGCGTGTTGAAGTCATAGGCCGTCAGTTAGCTGTCACCGTGTGAATTTTATAAACAAAACTGCTCTGTTGGATATAAACATCTTAAAACACGTCGAACAAAATAGTGTTGCTGAGAGAGGGGAGCGAAAATTTCACGCCGTTCTGCGCGGGCCGCCGGCTGCCGGCCTTTGTCACTCCTTCCAAGTTGTACAGTCTGCTAATTATTGTTGAGTTGATTGACCGGATGTGTTACACGTGTGATTTATTGTTTCGTGTACTAAGAGTATTCTCAATTTCTAATATCGTGTTCAGCGTGTATTTTATTTTTCGTGCATTATTTTATTCATAATGAAACAGATTAAACTTAATTATTTCTTTAAAAAAAGCTCTACTGTCAGTACGACGACGCCTAGTGAGTCTGCGAGTGCGACGTCTACTGCTAGAGATGTAAGTGCCGGGCCTAGTAGGGAAACTGAAATGCCTACTGTGGAAAACACGAGTTCTAGTGGACTTAGGCCTACTCACGGTTCCTCTGGGAAATGAAAATTTCAAAGAGCTTGGCTGGATATCTTCCCCTGGCTAGCTTAAGATTCTGACGGCACAAAATGTACTATATGCGCTAAATACCCTAAAAATAGTGACCCAAAATGGGTAGCAGGATTTTCTGGTTCCATGAAAAAGGAAACTTTTGTGTTTCATGGTAAAAGCCTAGTACATATGGACAATTTAACGCGGTTTGAAGTAGAGTCAGAACCAGGAAAAGCTCCTCTTGCCAAATGTATTAAGAAAATAGAGTCTTCTATGTTTGAGCATCTAACAACTTTATTCAACATAGCCTATTTTATAGGCATCAATTAAAAACCATTTACCGACTTCCCTAAGCAAGTTGCCCTTAGAACTAAATTAGGTGTAAATGTGGAGACAAAACAATATGTAAACGATAAAAACTGCCAAGTTTTCATTAATTTTATTGCTAAACAGTTACAAGAAGATGTGGTTCAAAAATTAAAAAATGCTCAGTGTTTCAGTATTTTGATTGATGGTTCCACGGACCGAAGTGCTGAGGAACATGTGATTGTTTATGCTCGTTATGTGTGTGAAGGGGAGATAAGAGAAGACCTTTTAGGCCTTGTGCCTTTCAAGAGCGGTAGGGCAGAGTCGTATTTCACTGCTGTTACTGGGCTCTTGGATAACTTAGGGGTTGATTGGAGAAGAGAAAAGTACGTGGTTAGTGTGGGAACTGATGGGGCGTCGTCTATGATTGGCTCAAAGTCAGGTTTCGTACTTCGTTTGAAAGAAGAAGCTCCGCATTTAATTATCATTCACTGCACCGCGCATCGTCTACAATTGGCCATACTTGATGCTGCCAATTCCATCCCTTACCTAGAAAAGCTTGACGAAACTGTAAAGAACATATACAAATTTTACAAACGATCCTCAAAACGCCTCCATGAGCTTAAAACACCGCGAAAACTTTAGAAAGTGAGATAGTAAAACTCAGAAATATTCACAATGTACGGTGGCTATGTAGTAAATCTGACGCTTTGCGGCTTGATCTCGTACCTCTGGTCATCCATCTTGAGGATATATACCGGAACCGGAAAGCTACAACAGGAGAAGCTATGGATGCAGCTAGAGCAAAAGGCTATCTAAAAATCCTTACATCATACAAGTTTGTAAAAACATTAAACTTTTTGATTGACCTGTATGGGAAACTAGAGCCATTTTGTAAAGTTTTACAGTTGAAACAGTTACTGGTCTCACAGGTACGATCGTCAATGATGGTAACGGTGGAAATGGTTCAGTTCTTGCTTTCATCTAAAGCATCCAGTGTGAAACAATTCCTTTCTGACACTTCAGACTCAGAGAAACTGAATTGCTCAAAATACAAAGGCGACCAAGGAATTGTTCTCACAAACACGTCTCAAGGGGAGGAAGAATACAAATCAATCCGTAATAAGCTGATCGAAAGCACAGTTTGAAACTATATTAATTTGTTCAAATATATATATATATATATATATATTATCTTACTCTCACCTTCCGAGATAGGGTCCAAAGTCGTACAGACGAAAACAGCTACAGAAAGGATTATTTGGATTTGAGTTTCGAAATAATTAAGCTAACACAAATTTTGCGTATGTTAACAAATTGGCTTTCTTTTATTAGCCTGAATTATACCCTTTCGCCTTATCTTCACACTACAAGTTCAATAAAACAAGACTACATAGATATTTAATCACCCCGTATAAACTACTCTAAAAATTTACTTAATGATAGCGTTATTTTCATTAACCAGTACTTTGCGACATTCTCTCATTCATACTCTTTTACTTTCTTTGTCTTTTAAACCCCGTTATTACAGTTCAGTATTTAGATTTATTATTTATGGCATTGTTCTATTAGTGTTATGAAGAGTACTTAACCCATCCCCGGCGTTCCTTACAGTTTCATTACCGCCTCGTGGAGTTAGCTGTTTCTGGTCACTTTAAAATGTTACTTCAACAGTTCACAAAATTTTTATACTGACGCGGTATACTACGTCTTATTTAATTTATCATGATTTCCGATTACACTTTTGTAACAGTTTGTCGGCCGACTTTATTTTGCTCGAGCACTTAGGTGATGACCATGCTGCCTTATAAATTGCAGCAAAATAATATTATGTTTTACTAGATAGGCCCATTTGCTCTAGGCCTATCTTGCACTCCCAAGGCCACTATTTGTAATGCACGAACTTTTCTGTCTGATGCTGCTTACTACTGTTGTACACTCTGTGATGACAAACTGCAGACTGTGATTCACAAAGAGCCTGCTGCTGGGCGGTTACGCAATACGTCTGGGCAATTGTTTAGGCTAACAATGTGCATTGCTGGTTACTGGGGCTCCCCACAGGTGAAAGTTAACAACTACTGAATTAAATACTGATTAAAACTAGATCACACCCTTCTGTACCATTACAATACCCCCCCCCCAATAAGAGGTTGAAGGCCGAAGCGTTCAAACTCTTATTGCCTAAAACCTAAGAGGATCAGTGAGGATATGGCGCCGCAACCCCCCTGAGCACTACTAAATCCTGGGTTCTTACCCCCCTAGTCTGGCGACTGCGGCAGCACCCATCCGATCTTACGGGACTTCTCTACTCGAGATCCCACCACCATAAGCTCGGACCGATACCCACCACAGTATCGCCTGACTCTAGAACATTCAATTAAAATTTAATAAACAGCCTTCCATCACTCCATATCCCACAACTGATTTGTTTCCTCTTAGCCATAAAGGCTCATTCTTTGCAAAGTACTGGTTTTGCTTATACAAAGTACTGGTTTGGTTTAAAATTAATAATATAACCTTACCGTCTACTTGCAGTTCATATAAACTAAATAATATTCCCCGTAAACATAAAACGTAATTTGACATAGATACAAGTTACTTGGACAATAATATATACATCCTATTTTCCAAACACTATCTCAGCTTTAACGTTCTTTCAGTTTTTTATTTTAAATAAATATTTTAATCATTGTTTACATCAATTAGCATTTAATTTATAATTCCAATTTTGAATTCAAATGAATGAAGTTATGTTCATTATTAAAAGTCATCTTTTCAATTAATTTAATTACCAAATTAATTGACTTATATTTAATTTCTCAAACTCTAAATTCATTATTTCAATCTTATTTGTTTGAAATAACTTTATTTATTTAAATATCATTTTACAAAGGGGCCTAAAAAGAATATTATCTACATTCCATCACATCAGATGTTTCTTTTGTTTCATAATAAAATCTGCTCTTGGCATTGATTCATCAAACTGCAACAGTTAGCAGCTTCCACACCTGGCTATGCACATTAGTCAAAACATTCAACACACCTGTTTACATAAACAGTCGTTGGCCAGACTGGTGTTATAAACACAGTTATAAACACTCCTTCAGTCTAAACATTCATGGTTACGTCATATACTGACATATCTGCTTCCTACAAAATTTTTGTTTCTATTAATCTTTTAATGTTAACATATTTGTCAAAGTCTACCAATTCAAATCAGAGTTAATTTTAATTCACCTTTTTAGTTATTATTACTTTTTTAATTACAGTTTTTATTTAATACCATTATCTCAATTCATTTGTATTATTGAATCCAATCTTTTCACCCCTATAAACATTTTATTCTATCTAATCGGTATTATAAACTTTATACTTACAGTACATTATCCACCTATTGACATGAACACAAAATACACACCACATACACACACCAATATCTCCACGTAACCTCTGAAACATTTAACAACAATGTTATTTCATATCAAACAATTTAACATTTATTTATTAATGTCAAATCTCATAAAACAATTTAAATCCATTAGAAAATTCAATTATACAACCTTTAAATTAATCACAATATTTAAACATCTCAAATTATTTTAAATAAATTAATTATTGAAAATACAAGTTCAGTTGCTATCAAAACAATTACAATTCGCTAATTACTGTCTTCAAAAGTAATTCTGTTATTTATTTAACTTGCAAAATATTAATATTATTATTACAACCCTCTACACACACTTGTTAGCTTAACATTCTACAATGCACACAAATAAATTTACTACAATTATTTACAAACTTTTGTTATTAACTGTTCCGTTTTTTCACACTTCATTGTCCAACTCTGCCAAGTCAAAACAATAAACAAAATATTTATAACTGTCCTTTATCGTTTTATAGCCTACCCTCCGTCGTCATAGATTAATCTTGGTTTTATATAACACTTTTCCATTTTATTAACACACAGATTACTAGCTTGTGTGTTGTAACCATAAAACCCAAATTCATTCATTTTACCAAAATAATCGTAAAACAAGTCAACGTTAAGTGCATCTGTTAAGTCTCCATCAGTAATTGTATTCATTATCGGGTTATTTGTTTTTATATTATCAATCAACTCATTATTATTTAGACACCCTCTAACCTTACTTTCCACTCTCTCTCTATCTCATAAACACACATTAACATTTCATTATCACATTCTACAATTTCACCGGTACTCTCGCTATTTATTTTCACCGTATCACTTTCTGATACTAACTCTTCAAACACGCTACTACTCTCAGTATTACATTCATTATTTTTGACATTATTGTCATCATTTGTTAATTTTCTATTATCATTATTATTTTTACTTTTACTCTGTTCTCCTACTGACTCTAGTATTCTCTCAATATCTTGTTTCAATTCGTTACAACTACTTTCGCATATCATTTTTATCTCATTTAAACGTTTGTTAATATTATCTTCTAACTTAACACTCTGTTGTTTCATTTCACATAAACGCTTATCAAATTTTATATCAATATTATTTATGTCACCCTTTAACTCGTGGAACTTGACATCACTTACATCAAAACGACAATTGATTACTTGAAATTGTTTCTGCAAAAAACTCATTACCTCATTATCGAATTGGCTATTACATTTTGTTGAGGTTGGGGTTAATTGAACCCCAGAGTCCTCTGTAACTATTGTTTCATCTGTTATATTTAGCTGTATTATTTTCTCTTGACTCGCACTTGGAGTCGAATGTATCTCAAAATTACTCATAACATTTGACTCGTCACAATTGTCAACACTCGTTATTTCATTGACATCGTCATTATTCCCTGCCATTTTTTATAAATTTATAAAATGTTACATAAGAATTTATAAAATGTCACATAAGAATTACGTCCTCCCTCTCAAATGACCCGTTCTGCAGCTTGGTTAGGTCTGGCGAATATAACCACAAATTATACTCGCCGTCTCTGGTCGGGGCCAGTGAAACTATATTAATTTGTTCAAATATATATATATATATATTATCTTACTCTCACCTTCCGAGATAGGGTCCAAAGTCGTACAGACGAAAACAGCTACAGAAAGGATTATTTGGATTTGAGTTTCGAAATAATTAAGCTAACACAAATTTTGCGTATGTTAACAAATTGGCTTTCTTTTATTAGCCTGAATTATACCCTTTTGCCTTATCTTCACACTACAAGTTCAATAAAACAAGACTATATAGATATTTAATCACCCCGTATAAACTACTCTAAAAATTTACTTAATGATAGCGTTATTTTCATTAACCAGTACTTTGCGACATTCTCTCATTCATACTCTTTTACTTTCTTTGTCATTTAAACCCCGTTATTACAGTTCAGTATTTAGATTTATTATTTATGGCATTGTTCTATTAGTGTTATGAAGAGTACTTAACCCATCCCCGGCGTTCCTTACAGTTTCATTACCGCCTCGTGGAGTTAGCTGTTTCTGGTCACTTCAAAATGTTACTTCAACAGTTCACAAAATTTTTACACTGACGCGGTATACTACGTCTTATTTAATTTATCATGATTTCCGATTACACTTTTGTAACAGTTTGTCGGCCGACTTTATTTTGCTCGAGCACTTAGGTGATGACCGTGCTGCCTTATAAATTGCAGCAAAATAATATTATGTTTTACTAGATAGGCCCATTTGCTCTAGGCCTATCTTGCACTCCCGAGGCCACTATTTGTAATGCACGAACTTTTCTGTCTGATGCTGCTTACTACTGTTGTACACTCTGTGATGACAAACTGCAGACTGTGATTCACAAAGAGCCTGCTGCTGGGCGGTTACGCAATACGTCTGGGCAATTGTTTAGGCTAACAATGTGCATTGCTGGTTACTGGGGCTCCCCACAGGTGAAAGTTAACAACTACTGAATTACTGAATTAAATACTGATTAAAACTAGATCACACCCTTCTGTACCGTTACAAGTTCATTACTTGAAGTGCCGTATTGATACACTTTAGACTGTAGTAGGCACCAAGTGCCACGTTCTGGATTTCTTGCGTGTGCCTTCCTCAAGATGACACCCTAACTGCATATGGCAATGAGGAGATTCTTCAGTTGGCGCATGTTTTTATTACTGGTGATATAAATGAGGATGTTTTGCTATCGGAATGGCTTCAATTAAAAATGATGGTTAAAGAAGAGCAAATAACTTCAAAAGGACTGGGTGAGCTATTAAAAACTCTGTACAAGTTTCCTGAGCGTTTTGGTGAGCTAAAGAAAGTATTTTATGGCGTTGCATGCATGGCAGTAACAACTGCATCTTGTGAACGGGGATTTAGCTTCATTAACAGGATAAAAGTGAAACAGAGACTTTCCCTGGACATCACTTCATTAGGAGATCTAATGCAGCTGGCAGTAAATGGACCACCCTTAGAAGATTTCAACCCTGGTGTAGCAATAGACAAATGGTATTTCTCGTCGGGACTTCGCCATGTTAGTGGCCACAAGAGGAAACACTCAGCGTAGTCCAGCTTGATTATTTTTAATCAATTATTTTTCATCTTCAACTCGATAAGGGACTATCAGAATATAAACTGGGCTAATGAATAATGTAGCGGTACATGCTAAATATTAAATAATAAAGTTTTATTCCCCCCCCCAGAAACGGTATCTGGCGAGTGGGAAACGCCAACAATTTTCGAGGGCTGGACTTGAACAGTGCAATATGTAGCTGAATTTGTAAAAACAGTAATTGCTGACACCCACACCTAACTGTTCTGCAAAAAGAAGAATAACACACTGAAGACATTAGTGTGACAAGACTGGATTATTGCCAACCAGTAATCTGCAATACTTCAGGTGAAAATGTTAATTGGACAAGACTTCTGAGATGTTTAACTGTCAACTTGGACATTTAATCCCGTAAGTTGTCTATATACAATCAGTGAAACCTTATGTGCAGATTTATTGATGCAGTTAGTAGTTCAAAACATGTGTGTGGTACAGATTCTTTGGTTGCAGAAATTACAATCTTAAAGAATCTGATTTACAGGTGTTCTAAGAAAAATATTACAATACTGAAAATTTATATCCTCTTCAATAACTACTGTAAAGGTACAACAGCAATTAAAGTGTGGATGCCACCACTTATTATTGCAAAAACACATGGTGTATTGTGGGACTTAATTCTATTTATATAATAAAAAATGTAAAAGTATGCCCACCCAGATGTCAGTCTGGCCCATTCTAACAAATGGTTGTTATGTTTGTGAGTTTTGACTAAACCATACATTTTTGCAGAGTCAAAGCATGTGGTATCAACTCTGTACAGGTATTGTTACTGATCTGTCATTTTGAGAGCTTCTTCAATGGCAGAGTTACTTAAAGATATTGTGATAAAAAAGTGTAAACAACTAGTGTATATAGTACAGATATTATCAAACTATGGTAAGTCATAATTAAGAAATTTATGATCCATAATAACACCTGAACTGAAAGGCAAACAGTGGATATACCTGGAGTTATAAGGTAAATCTTGCTCATTACAACTCTATTTTTCAGTGTAACACATATTATTTTATGTTTGTGAACAAGAAACATTACCCACAATTTACAACCAAGTGGTCTCTGCCCAAACAACCCATGAAAATCTCACCGATAAACTTTGTGGTTGGTTTCTGCCAAGTCACTGAGTATACCTCAGTGAAGTATGGGTGAAAAATTTTGGCTAAATAAAGAGTAGAGTTGTTATTCCATGCATACAATGTTTAGGCATGATCACACCCCTATTTATTTTCAACCGTTAATGCTTTTGGAATTGCATAACACGTTTATGTAGAATGTCTAATGTTTCTACTATATAGCACACCACAAAGCACCATCACGCACATCTAGGCGCTGTAACTTCATTATTAATTCCTTGCAATACTCTGACACTCTGTTAAATCGGTTTGGGCAAATAAGTGTGATTTATTGTAACTAAACATATTCTTGAACGTTTAAAACAATAATTTAACAAAGAAAATTCTGCAATATCCCATACATTATTAACTACGTACTTTTTTTATGTATCCTTTAAACATCTCATCTACAGGACTATCAATATAAATATAGGTTATCTGGAATTGACCTGCATAATAAATACACTCTAGGAATTAATGGTGTAAATTTATATATATGAGTGTGTGTGTGTGTGTGAAACTGATTAAGGTTTCGTTTCAACTGTCATTCCAAATAAAAATTTTGTTACACAATATTCAGTAAGTACATTACTAAGTTAACCTTAACCTCCCTACCATAAAAATGAAACGCAGCGGAATTTAGTACAAATAGTTATGACGGTGGCAGCGAACCTTAATTATAAACACAAAATATAAACTGAACTTCTGTTCCAGTAAGAACTTGGAATGCTCTTCTGTTCGCGATGTATTTATAATTTCTTCATTCAACACATACAGACAAAAACAACTTATTTAAAATTTTTTAATAGCCCGCTTTTGGACGTAAACAATGTTAAACGATATATCCAATTACTAAGGTGACCAACTTTTTTACAATGACAAGGAGGACACAAATAAATTGAAGAAAAAAAATATTGTAAATAAAAGAAACATTTATTCATTGCAACAATAATACACTATAATATGTTAAATGCATAATAAAAATATTTGTAACATAAAAGAATGTTATGTACAGCAGCCTTGTATCCATACAATAATTTAATGTACACTAACAAAGGAAATTTTTGTTAAATCTAATTAATTTTAAAAATCGAAAAGGTTAAGTTGCATTGTTAAACGTAGACACAACCTCCAAAAAAATTCAAGTACCGTCTGCCTAGTGGCAAAAGCTAAAGAGCATGATAATGTCTTTCGGCCGCCAGCTAAACGCAACATTTGCAGAAAGGAAACAATCAGTCAGTCAGTAACCATAATAATGTTGCGTTTAGCTGGCGGCCGAAAGACATTATCATGCTCTTTAGCTTTTGCCACTAGGCAGACGGTACTTGAATTTTTTTGACTGCACACTATGGTATGGTGCATTGTCAATGACAAGTACACTTTTTTCTGACAGCTTTGGTATAATATACCAGCAGCAGTGTATTTCACCACAACACAAAACAAACCTTTATTTACAACAATCCCAATGACATTATGTATCTGTGTTATACTTCACATTTCTGCGGTGAGTAATTAAATATAAAGAACAGTAGATTTGCATTTACGATGACAAATATTTTAATGAATAGATCGTTAGCTGAATCACATACGAAGACAACCATTAACTAGAGACAATAACCCCAATAACCTATCTACAGCTATGCAGTGTTGTTTGCTTGTTAGGTCTTTAATCTGCGACGACGTTAGCATGTTAGCGGTCGTGGTTTTAGTTAACGATTCCCGGCTGGTAAATTGTGCTAACACTTGATTTTAAACTTTCAGGACGCTTTATAAATCTGGTTTAATTGTTTGCAGTGATATTATTTTTAACACATTATATATATTGCGACGTATCAAAACAAACGTTTATTTACAACAATCCCAATGACGTCACGCAAGAATGACGTCATGCAGCGTGATGCGTTACAGTTTACAGCGTTACAGAAATTTTCAAATGATGGCCAGCCAAAAGACATTATCATGTCAAAATCGTCTGTGTACCGTAATTATGTGCGATAAATGGAAACTAATTTCTGTACTTCCAGTAAATACACCCTTTTATTGTACACTAACAAAGTAAATTTTATTTAAGTTACATTGTCGTACATAACCTCCATAAGCTGGCATTAGTTACTTGTGAAGAAAACAATTGGATGTACACATCGGAAACTGAAATCTAGTACACGCGCGGCGACGGAAGTTACATTTTGCCGCTGACTATTCCCCAAGACCCTTACTTTTAAATGGCACCAACTGTATGTTTGTTTATCCGTTGCATTATTTCATCTCTTTTACGAAATTTCGGATCTAGCTTACGATGGTACGGCAAACTCATACTTCCGTCTCCTCGATTGTACTTATATTCCTTGTCCAGATTTCGGGTCTTTCACTATAGCCTGCGGCCAAAACTTCCGTCTCCACGTTTGTATTGTTTTTCCGTCTTCGATGTGTACTAAAATTGTTTTCTTCACAAGTAACTAATGCCAGGTTATGGAGGTTATGTACGACAATGTAACTTAAATAAAATTTACTTTGTTAGTGTACAATAAAAGGGTGTATTTACTGGAAGTACAGAAATTAGTTTCCATTTATCGCACATAATTACGGTACACAGACGATTTTTGGAGGTTGTGTCTACGTTTAACAAAGCAACTTAACCTTTTCGTTTTTTAAAATTAATTAGATTTAACAAAAATTTCCTTTGTTAGTGTACATTAAATTATTGTATGGATACAAGGCTGCTGTACATAACATTAAAGGCTGTATTTATTCGAAGTACCGGAATTAAAACCTAGTTCCAATTTAGAACGTAGACCTATAACCTATTTGCATATTTTATTGGGGTTTATTGGCACATATTTTATTAAAAGGGTGTATTTATTGGAAGTACAGAAATTAGTGTCCATTTATTGCACATAATTACGGTACACAGACGATTTTTGGAGGTTGTGTCTACGTTTAACAATGTAACTTAACCTTTTAGATTTTTAAAATTAATTAGATTTAACAAAAATTTCTTTTGTTAGTGTACATTCAAAGGCTGCATTTATTGTATGGATAAAAGGCTGTATATACATTAAAGGCTGTATTTATTCTAATTAAAACCTATCCGTACTTCCAATTTAGAACGTATAACCTAGTAGGCTAAGTTATTCGTACATATTTTATTGGAGTTTATTGGTACATATTTTATTAAAAGGGTGTATTTATTGGAAGTACAGAAATTAGTTTCCATTTATTGCACGTAATTACGGTACAGAGACGTTTTGGGGAGGTTGTGTCTACGTTTAATTATCTAACTTAGATAGTAGGCTTCGTTATTGGTGCATATTTTATTGGGGTTTATTGGCACATATTTTATTAAAAGGGTGTATTTATTGGAAGTACAGAAATTAGTTTCCATTTATCGCACATAATTACGGTACAAAGACGATTCTGGGAGGTTGTGTCAACGTTTAATTATCTAACTTAACCTTTTAGATTTTTAAAATTAATTAGACTTAAATATTTCCTTACTTAGTGTACATTCAAAGGCTGTATTTATTGTATGGATAAAAGGCTGTATTTATTCGAAGTACCGGAATTAAAACCTACTTCCAATTTAGAACACAGTACAATCTAACGTAGGCCTATAACCAAACAAGTACATTAAAATCCTTTTTTCAACATAATGCAATAAAAAGCAATGTGCAGTTTCTGTTAACAGGCAAATGATTAAGTATTAATAATGGGTTAGAGTGGAATTTAATAATTACAAATTTTGTGGACTTGTGAAATTAGTAACAATCTCTGTGTTTTCATTATTCGTTTGTAAATTCTTGGATTTTGTTGTCCATGACATGTCCATTGATTAACTAATTATCATTAAAACACACAGAGGACTGATCTTCTTTTGCTAGATCACAAGTATGTTTCAAGACCATTTGCAGGTCAGGCATTGTTCTGTCTGTTCATTTTCTGAAAGTGGTTGAGGAGCAAGGGAGAAGATGTCTCCATTGAAACACACACACTAGCACGCACACAATTCATTTTTTTCTTTATTTAATTTGAATTCTGTATTAGAACAAATGTTTTCAGAGTTTACGAGTTTTTTTTTTTAATTTCTTGGATCAAACAATGCACAATGTTTGATTTGTTCTTGTATTCCATACTTCCAGCAGTTTTACATGATACATTCCTAGCACGAATAAGAAAAGTTTAAATCTGCTGATGATCTAAAGGAGTGATAGTTATTTGCAGACTGACAGGGTTATAAAATGATTCTGAAAGAATTGTTGCTTTTACAATTTACAATACCATCCTTTATCAAGTGGCTACTCAAATCTGCCAGTTTTTTCACAGAAACTGAAGTTTGATGATTAAATCCATCATGATGACTTAGTGATGCTCCAAACATTTCAAGGATTCTCCTAGCCTTAAAAAACTGGACTGGCCTCATTGATTGACATGATTAATGTTAAATTTACTTTGGGATACTTCCAAACATAATACAGTTTACAATAAACAAAAAAAATTTTATGCCAGTCTAATTTTTCCAGAACTGTATACACATAATTTGATCTGGATAGAACGTGTATTAAACAATAATACTATTTGTGCAAATAATTAAAATATTGGTGTGGAGAATCATACATGACTTCCATGTTTTAAGATTTATATTTAAAATCGTTTTAGAAATGAAATATTTCTACAGAAACTACTTCTATCTTCATCCTCAACCACAGAATTGTGGTCACTAACATATACCACCTCACGTTAGCGCACTTGATTTTCACTGATGATGGCACTTCCGAAACGTCTGGTTTTGCAGAAAACATTGGACCACGGCCAAACAGCCTGGAAAGGAATTTTATCAACAAACTACTTCATCGTTGCTGATAACGTAGTACACATATAAAACATTATCCCCTCCACTTCACCTATCATTTTAAATTATAGAAAATTATCCCCTCCCCCTTCAACTTCCCCCTACCCCTTTTCATTTATGGATATTTCATGTACCTTTCTAGAGTGGATTATTATGACCTTTTCAGGATACTTTATTTATCAAAATTAAGTACTTTACTCTTGTTAAAACATAAAATGTTGCAGGTAAACTACCCCTTCTCCTTAACCAATCTTCACCAAAATCAACAGACCTTGAGTCCTCTACAATATGCAAAAATTATTTGAATTTGCGGCAGTTATCATTCGCCATAGACAAAATTCTACACACAGACATCTTTCAAAAAATTA
This sequence comes from Magicicada septendecula, assembly GCA_034769895.1. Lineage (NCBI taxonomy): Eukaryota > Metazoa > Arthropoda > Insecta > Hemiptera > Cicadidae > Magicicada > Magicicada septendecula. Next base: position 187,599,686 of record CM068375.1, read on the forward strand.
CTTCTTTATGTTTTGAGGGTAGTACAATCAGAATCAGCCCTTATCTCGAACACGATTTTTTTCGCCATCCATTTCCTTATGTTTTCTAACATGTTTTTTAACACGGGACACTAATTATTAGATAAAATGTTTACCTTCATGTAAGCCAGCTTCCACTCACTGTGTACGTTCTCAGAGGCCATAACATGTTCTTTTTAACGTTGCCGAACATAAATTGATGTTGAATTAAAAATAATGTAAAGGATTAGCACCTGAAGTTTGCAACGTGCAAGTTGAAGAATCTATTTAATTATTGCACTTAACTTGATATAAGTACTGATTACATTTCAGGATTATTATTTTCGGAAATAATGTATGTAAACCAGATTTCCCCATATAAAGTTAATTAAAATTCTTTAACACATAGCATTCCAGGCCTTTATGGTAGTAGATTTGTATTACTAAATTTGAATTTACACAAATAATTCTCTTTGATTAACCAGAGTTACACACACAAACTAAATGCTGAGTGTCCTCCTAGTGTATAAATTCAGCTAAAACACTATTCCAAAAACTTACCTTGTTACTAGAATATGTGACATGATGAACTTTTCATGTTAAATAGTTTAAATACTTTGTGTTGAGAGTTAAACAATTTAATAATTTTTATTTATGCAGGCGTATAGCAAAATCTGATCGTCATGAAAAAGGAATAAGGCATTTTGTAATAGCAATTAACTGATTAGTTCCTGCTGTATTACTGACTCATATTACAAGACCAATTTTTGTTTAATTGAAGATATATTTTAACTGTTATTTTTGGTGCAATCTGTAAATTCCATGACACACATCCATAAAGGTTTGAAAATATGCTTATTGCAGTTTGATAGGAATACATTCTCAAAAAACTAATACAAATTTGTTATGTCTGATCACACCAGCTATCCTTTCTATTTGAAATGAGCCTTTTATCCAAATTTATTACATAGTATTGTGCCAAGATATATCACTACGTTTGTATACTGTAATACAGTAGTGGTAGAATATTATCATTCCACTAATATTACCCTAACATAATAAATGAAAATACATTATATACACATCTTTTGACATAATCATTCTTTCACTTATCACTTTTTGCCTATCAATTTGTTTGATGAATATATATTTAACGGTTTATGTAAAATATAACAGGTGTTTAACGGACACGTACTATGTGTAGACCTCTTATTTCCCTCCTCGGCAGGTTGAAGCTCAACTGGCACTAGAGTTGGGTATGAAATTATACTATGCTCATAGTCTGTCTGTTAGCAGCTAGTGGCATCTATTGACATTCACTCATGTCAAATTACAGAGTCAGTAAAGGATGTTCGAAATTTGAATGTAAACAAATTAATAGTTAAATAATTAATGTAATGGAAGTATCACATATATAATGTATGTAAATGTAATTGTGAAAAAACGATGTAGGGCCTACTTCATATACAGATCAGAAGTAAATGATGAACTATTCCCTTTATGTAATAAGCCTTGTTACTAAACAATATATATTTTTAAAAGCTTCTTATCATATTGAGACGAAATGGAGCGGCATTTGAAACATCTCTTAGGTATAAAAACAACATAACGACCTTTACAAAATTTGCCGCCCGTAGGCAGTAGCCTACTTTGCCTATGCATAAATCTGCCTCTGGTGTACATGCTAAATGCATCTGAACAGTAGTAAGAATGACTTAGTATCCTGTTGAGTTATTCACTGTTCTGACGGATGATACGCAAATACTAGAAGGTAGGATGTGAGAGCCAGCAATAACCTTAAATAAAACTCTCATATATTTCAGTTATTACACAGTGTTCTGTTCATTACAGACAAGTGCTTGATTTGATCATTTTTTTTAAATAAAATTGTATATTTTAATGTAGCTTTACAGTAGCTTGACAGAAAGTGTAAAAATGTAAAATAAAAACGGCATGACTTAAGTGTAAATAAAAAGTGAACACTTTACAGTAGCATAAAAAATGACAAAAAACTGAGACAATGAAATGCTACAGTTCAGTTAAAAATTTTGCAATCTCCCTCACACAAAATTTTAAAAAATAAAGACATCAATACCACAAAATATTTTTTTTGGAGCAAAAGGAAACACAATGGAAAGGCATCTCAGGTAGTATCGCTTTGAAATTATGGTTTCAAAATGTTTAGGGAAAAGAATAAAAAAATGCTAGCATTAACAATCCAACAATTATCGAAAAGATCAGGATCTTGCTAGGTACATTATAGAGAAAAATTGGTTTTGTAGCTGCTAGTGGATGATTGTTTCTATGAAAAATAATTGCAGTATCTAATAAATTATGGTACATATTTAATCATTTATTGAATAATTTGTCATTTATATAATTTTGTTTATTTTTTAATTTCTATAGATACTTTTGGTGTGTTTGTTGTAATTTTGTGTTTTACATAATCTTTTGTGATTAAATCATTTGGTACAAAATGTTCCAGATTATAAAATACACCTCACAGTTTTAACATACAATATATTGCAACGTATCAGCTTGCAAATTTTATTGTAATTTAAATTTGTGGAGTCCCGCGATCTTGGAGCACCAAATTTAAACAACGTTACATATACATAAATAGGCGTGAACGGTCTCACGTTCAAGATAGACAAATTCTTTAAACAATATAACATTTAAATTGGGTGTCAGGTGTATCTGCAATAAGAACTCTATGTAACTTGAAACGGTAATTAAAATTTATTTGATATTATAAAAAAATATGTGCACATGCCACTGACTTCGATTTTTAAAACATTAGTTATTATTTGTTATTATGCCGTAAGGCTTAAGATATATACATCCTTACTAACTGAACATTCTATGCTACTAAATAGTATATAAAAGAAAAATCTCATTTTTAGACTACTCAGTCTATTAATATGTTTCAAAATCAATTTTTAAATCTTTTTTTTTCTATATTGTACGTACTCAAAATATTAATAGTTATTGTTTCTCAGTACTGTTTTCTCAAATACTAATTGTTTTTATTTAAATTCTTTGTAATCATTTTTTGTCATATTAATTTGAGCTCTTGTTACGTTAATCGTATTTCTAAAACATCTATGATTTTTAACTCTACTATACAAGAAACATTGCTCTTATTTTTAAATAAAATATTAATGTCTTTAACTGTCTTTGTATTCTGTGTATGATTAAGATATGAATAAGTTGTCTATCACCTTATTGTCGTCAATCATACTCGATCATTTTTGTTCCATCGGTGTTCGTCCTCGTCTCGCCTCCAGCGTCGGCTGTCTCTCTTCTCCTCTTGTCCAGCTTCGGCTGTCTCTCTCTCCTCTTGTCCAGCGTCGGCTGTCTCTCTCTCTCTCGGGAACTCTCCTCTTGTCCAGCGTCGTATCGCTCTCTGGAACTCTCCTCTTGTCCAGCGTCGTATCTCTATCTGGAACTCTCCTCTTGTCCAGCGTCGTATCTCTATGGAACTCTCCTCTTGTCCAGCGTCGAATCATTAATGGATCTTCTTAAGTAGTGTTGTTATTAATTACAATGATGGTCTTACAGCTTGGTTACGTATTTGTACGTAACTGACAAATTTAAACTGTTTATAAAAAAAAAATTAATAAATACGCCGTGCTGACGGGCATAAGCTCCCGCTGCACTGTGGATGATTCAAGAAAGAGAACCACTGCAGCTTGCGTGTTCTATTTATACCCATGTCTTGGTCGACACCCGGCAGTGATCCGAAATCGACATGTTAGAAACTGTCTCTGGCGTCAGTTCCCCCACTCTTTGTCAAATTCGCTATTTTTTATATTTCTGCGAATTGCAGAGTCCTGTAAGTATACTCTTATACTTATCTTATAACTAATTTTATAACACATGTTCACTGCAATTTTGGACATTGCAACTTAACCCTTTCGACTTGTACACAGTTATTTCACTACTACACTCGTACGGTGTGTCGCTTTCGCGTGGTTTTCGTACACAGTATTTAGTAAATTTATTTACATTTTATGGTGCTTTTGGATTCTAATTCTTAATTCTAATTTATGAATAATTACGGAAAAACAGTAATTGTGCAATTATTCATCTTGGGGTGGCAAACTCGCCTGCAGAGACCTGCGTTCACACACACTAGCAAAATACTGGTGTACACACTTTCAGTTACATTTGTGTGTGTGTGCACGTTGATTCAGGTCGAAACACCTGTTCATATATTTGTCTGAGCCAAGCTTGCAATCCCTAACATGCTTATTTCTAATATATTATTAATTATTTACAGTTTATTAAGTAAATTTAAATTTTTATATTTCATGCTCAGTACATAATTTATTTGTACTGTCGCAATATATATATATATATATATATATAGTAACGCAACAGAAATGCTAGCATTCATGTTACATAAAAACAAGGTTCACAGAATAATAAACAAGTCAATATCTAACCCCATGATAGAACAAAGATCTAATAATTACATTTATAATCATAGATAAAGGTAAATAAGGATGCAAGGTAATATTAACAAGAATAACCGAACCTGTAAGTTAGACAATAGTTTATGATATATGTTTAGTGAAAAGCAGCCAAAAAATGAAACAATAATTTACTAATAGCAAATAAGAATTTTGAGTTAAGAGGTATTATTTTGTGACAAGAAATGTTATGATAAAGTTTATGTGATGTTATACCAAATATGTGTTGAGTTAATGAAAGATAATGAAACAAGATGTATTATTCAATGACTGTTGTAGAATGAAGTGTGAAGCAGTTAATTAATGTTAATAGATTTGAATTTTCTTATATGTTATCCATATGTCAAGATAAGATTTTTATTAGATATGGAAAAAATAATTGTTTATATAAGTGTTAATAGTTAAGATTTGATTATATGTATGAATTTATGTAAAAGGGGCTATAGATGTGTACCAGTTATAAACACAGGTAGATCCGTTTACAATAAAAGGCCTAACAGTCAAAACCACTATATAACCACTCATAACATAAAGGTTAGGTACATCAATTAATAATAATTAATGAATACGATTTGAAGAGCTAGAAAAAACATTAAATTAATAATGATATATAATAAAATTTATACAAATTATGATAATACCATAATACCATGATATCGATTAATAACATATAATATCGAAAGTGGATTAAATATAAAAAAAGGAAAAAAACCGGCTTATATCAAAAACCCAGCAGAATATGTGTAGAAAATAATAAACCAACTATTGGTAAAGTTACATTCCGATAGGATAGCAAATTGATAAGGAATAGACAAAAAATATATGAAATAAACACTATATTCAAAACATGTGTAAGGAAGAAGTCATGTGTTGCTAGGGACGACAAAAAAAGAGGAAGTTGTTGATTTTGACAATAATTGCTTTGATGAACTGAATGTGATGAGATTAAAAAACCCAGGAATTATCTATTTAATCGGAATATTCTAAATTATCAGACACTATTATAAAACACAAAATCCTAATGACAATATTTATGATTCTCACCAGTGCAGTTTAACCAAATAATACTACAGAATGAAATCACAATAGAGAATAAATAACTGGATTCTACAAGGGAGGACTTGAACTGTCCCATATCCGAATGGAATTGATGATATATTAAACCAAATAGAAAGAATTAACAGTATCACAATTAATAATATTCACTACACCAGAAGTTATAACCTTTCAAATACACGGAACAACACTAATTGCTTCAACCGAGAGAAGAACGTATTTGGATCTTGGCGTTGCAGAAGAAGCATCAATCGGGCTGTAAACCAATCCAGAGAGCTGTAATTCCGAAGTGGACAGGACAAGAATCACATTTTATTAAACCGAAGAAAGAAAATCGTACGGCATAATCGTCCAGAACAGTAAATTTATCAATCAACCGCCTACACGATTTGCTTCGTTCTAGTCTGGTAAATTATTATTATATTAATCATACTAACTACACAACACTTCAAATTTGTAAATCTTGCATTCTTATCTATGTATTTTTAATCTTCCCCACAGTTACAAGAACCTTCACACCCTGAATTAAATTAATTACAAATTAAAACACAATATATAACTAAATTTAAATAAAGGATCGGAATAATCAACAATCGATTCATGCAATCTATAGCCCAAGCATATGTTAATTAGAACATATCTTATTCAATGTTAAAGAAGTAAACAAATAAAGAACCTTTATATATATGCAAAATTTTGTTATTTGGAGTATGGTTTAATGAGCTGGGAAATAAAAAAGTAACTGAATAAGTATAGAATAATTGGTTAACATAAACATTGAAATAACCTATAAGTTTCGTTGAGCCGATACTACAGCGCTTATAGCGGAATTATCTGACACCAAAGAGAGAGCGTAAAAATACAAAATTCGACATAATTCTCTCCAAGGTATAATAGGGTTGGATGAAATTATAGAATAACGCATTAATTGTTTAAGTTTCAGGTACACTAACACTGATATTTCGTAGAGAGCTAAGTTAATATTAATTAATTACGTCAATATATCCCACAACTCCAAATATCTCAGAGATTTACATAATTAAAATAATTCAAAACACATTGGCATAGGTGTAGTAACAAATTGACGAACCCAACAGTGGGGTTTTAAGGAGAGGAAACAAGTTTATCTATAAATTGACGCTCATAACGTGGGACCTAATTAGGTGACGCGAGAGTGGTTACTTACAAATTGGTGCTCAACTTGTGTAGGGCTTAAGTTAAGTAACTGTAACCATATTAACATTACTTAACCAGAGCAGGCAACTGTGGGAGAGTAAACATGCATACCAGAGGTAGATCAAGGATTAGGGCAGGAGAAACGGAGAAGGAAATAGATGAACAAGAACAGGAAATAGAACTAATAACAGACAGTGAAATGGAACAACAGACAGACAAAATAACGGAAACTGAAATAATTGCGGACAAGGAAAAGAAGTAATGGAAGAAGTTGCCCAAGGGGACCAACCAGATAAATCCAACAAAAAGGAAGACATGAGTATGCAGGAGCTGTTGAGGATTATAATGGAAAGCAATAGACAAATGAATGAGGAAAATAAGGAAAACTTAAGAGAACAATTTAGGAAAACAAATGAGGAAAATAAGGAAAACTCAAAACAAATGAACGAAAGATTAAACCAAATTCACGAAAGGTTAGATAGGAATGATGAGGGTATAAAACAAATGAAGGAAGACATCTTACAGATACATGAAGAAAATTTAAGGCAAATTAATGAAAAAATTGAAAATCTTCATGTGACAATTAACCAGAAGGTGGACCAAAATAATGAGGAAAGAAAATTAGAAATAGCTAAAACAAATGAAGGGTTAGAAAAAACTAACGAAACAATAGTACAGGTTCGTGAAGAACTACAAAATAAAATTAATGACCTAAAAATTGAGAGCGAAACATTGGTCGAAGGAATCCAACAGGAAACTGTTGGAAAATATGAGCAAATTAAAAACGAAGTACATCAGGTACGGGAAGAGAATAAGGAAGGGATTACGCAAATACAGACAGACATGGGTGAACGACTCGAAAGAGTCTATGGCAATTTAAATAGTATGGAAGGTCAAATTAATACCAATAAAAATAAAATAGAGGAAATTAGTAGACGTGAATTACAATTGCAAGAAGAAGTAGATTCATGGCGGGATAGGACATGCCAACATAGTCATACAAATAACCACGAGAACCGGGAATCGATTAATTTTCGTAATTACAAGCGCAATCCGATGGAATTTTTAAAGAGATTGGAAGAGGTGATCACAAGAAATAGAGAAAATCGTTGGAGTATTATACGCAGTATGATTGATGAAACGTTTAAAGATACTTATGATTATTGGTGGACAGCGGTGCGCCCGGATATACTGGACATGACTGAGTTCAAAAAACAGTTTAAAGAGAAGTATTGGTCTGAATTGACCCAGAACATGATTAGGAATAATTTGAGTAACGGTCGATACGAAACAAACATAGGCCAGTCTCCTACTTCATACTTTCTAGGAAAGGTATGTATGGCGCGAAACTTAGAGCCCAGAATTCCCGAAGAATGTTTGGTGATACAACTATCCTACCATTACGAGGAAGGGATAAAAAATGCACGTATGTGTAGTCAAATCAAAACGATTCCAGCCATGGCCAAATTCTTGGAGAATTATGAGCACGAGAACCAATACCAAAGAAATAGAATGTTAAATTATAAATATCAGAAGTATAATAATAACGCGCCACCAACCAATTCTCATAATAATGATCACAATCGACCTGCGCAGAACGTTAATGCCAATAGAAACCAAAATGAGCACGCGAATAATAATTCCAGGAACTATAATTATCGTGGCAATAATAATTATAATTATCGTGATAGTCGCAATAATAGAGGAGATGGGGACAGACGACCCAATAATTATAGGCATAACGTCAATTATATCTACTCCAGGCCTCAAGGTAATCAGCGACGGTATTACCCAAAGAGTCACCGATATGACAATCATTATGACCAGTCCCGGCGTGAAGTCAACTATCCACCTGAAGGAAATTATAGGATAGCGGAACCTAATACGGAGGATCGCACTGAAACCGTACAAAATCAACACAGTAATCAAAATGAAAATAGAGAAGAGGGGGTAAGCCCTCATTTAAACTAATAGAGGCAGTGAAAATTAATGAATACCCTTCACTGAACCGTAATCTTGGGGAACAACGAATAATAAACAAAATTGAGAGTAATCGTAAAATAACCATAATTAATAACCACTATTTAAAGAATATCAGGGAAGATTTATTGGAAGAGGATAAGAAACATGTAAACAGTAATAGTAATAACGAAATCATATATGTAACGGCAAAATTAAATGGGGTAAAATCTACCATAATGATAGATACTGGATCTAACATATCGTTGATAGACAGTATTGAACTTGAAAAAATCCAGCGAGAAGTCCAGTTACCTATACCGACCTTACCTGTCAATAATGTGATAATTATCGGAGCCACTGGGAGACAAAATAAAACAGTTAAAAAACAAGTATCGCTCGATCTTACCAATAATAATATGACCCTACCAATAGGATTCTTGGTCGCAACGGGATTACCATTCAATGTATTGATTGGATGTGATGTATTGCGCCAGCATTCCGCAGTAATTGACTTGCATAAAGGTATAATATCTTTAACATCCGAAGAAGGATTATGGACAGCCGAATTGATTGACACTAATAGAACCGTTCCAGTTAACACCAGATGTCTAGCCATAAAAAGCTATTTTTGTAAGAAAAATAAAATACCGGAAGTCATTCAATATGAGGACGATGATCCCGAACTGTGGCAGAGTAAGTTAGAAGAGATCCGAGAATTCCAAAGGGAAAAAACTTATAGACAAATAAGTAAGATACAGGCCGAAAATCTAATTCAGATATATAATAAATACAAACATGTATTCTCCAATGCTCCAGGTAAAGTAAAAGGATATCAGTGTGTAATAAATTTTAAAGAACCAGTGAACTTTCGCAGAAAGTCATACCCAATTGCTTATTCCATAAAAAACGAGGTCCGGAACTAGATTAATCGTATGATTCAAGATGACATAATAGAATATAGTCAATCACCATATACCAGTCCCATAGTAGCAGTCCCGAAAAAGAACGGAAAGGTGAGAATTTGCCTGGACGCTAGGGAAATAAATAAAATGATCATCAATGATAGGACTTCACCAGGCGAAATAGAAGAAATTTTAAAGAAATTCCACGGTATTAAATACATCAGGACTTGGGATACGGTATGCGGGTACTGGCAGGTCGAACTACACCCAGATAGTAGAAAATACATGGTGTTCCTTTTTGACGGAAGGAACTATCAATTTAAAAGGCTACCTTTCGGACTAATTAATTCGGTGCAATATTTGTGAAATGTATGGACCAAGTATTGGGACAAGAAACACTGCAGTTCACTACGGTCTATGTAGATGATTTACTTATAACTTCTTCACATTGGGATGAACATTGCGAGCGGGTGGAACAGGTACTAAGAAAATTATCTGAAAACAACATAACACTCAAGCTGAATAAATCTAAATTTATCGCCAATCAAGTAAAGTTTTTAGGTTTTAATTTGTCTGAGGAGGGTATCACACCTTCAACAGAAAAAGTAGAAGCAATTCAACTGTTCCCTACTCCAAAAAATAGAAAACAGCTACAATCCTTTCTTGGAATTTGCAACTATTACCGAAAATTCCAACATAACTATTCAGAAGTAACTGCCAAGTTTCAGAAACAATTATCATCCAAGGACAAGTGGGCATGGGGACCAGAACAAGATAAAATTCTGCAATTAATCAAGAAGAAATTTTTAGAAACAGTTATATTGTACCACCCTGATTTTAACAAACGCTTTTATTTAAATTGTGATGCAAGCAATGTTAGCTTAGGAGCTACCCTATATCAAGAAGATAAAGAAGGACATCATATGGTAATCAGCTTCGCCAGCAGGGTGATTAACAGCTGTGAACGCAATTACAACATTACCGAGAAGGAGTTGCTAAGCGTAGTGTACGCATGCAATAAATTTAGAACTTATATACTCGGATACCCAGTGACCGTAAGAAGTGACCATAAATCAATTTCATTTCAAAAAAGATGTAAACTTAGTCATGGCCGGCTAACTAGATGGGTCCTTGCGTTGCAAGAGTATTGCATTGATTGGGAATATATACCTGGAAGAAAGAATATAGCAGCCGATATCTTGTCCCGAATAAACATACAAGATCAACCATTCGAAGGAGAAAGGGAAGAGATTGCGAAGGTGTACCATGTCATTAAGAGTCGGAAGGATTTGGAGATTATTATAAATGAAATTAATCAACACCAAAAATCGGATCCCAAATTAATAAACATACGCCAGAAGATACAAAATGCTGATGAAGTTATTACTAAATATTACTGAATACATGATGATCGATTATTTATTAAGGTCACCCCTAAACAAATAAACTGGAAACTAGTAATTCCCACCGCTGTGGAAAACAAATTGATATTGGATTACCATGAACGATATGGACACATGGGAGCCATGAAAATCGTCAAAGCCCTGGAAGAACAAGTGTACAGAAAAGTACAAAAATCCATACAGGCATGTCACATCTGCCAGATGGTTAAACATAATAATGAGAAGAAGGAGGGAGTCATGATCCCTATAACATCCAAATATAAGCTGGAGAAAGTATTTCTAGATATATGTGGGCCATTCCCACGCAGTGGAGGAACCCACAGATATAAATTCATAATAATTATTTTTTATCACTTTTCCAAATACACGAAACTCTACGCTATTAGCAGAGCCACGACCAAGAAAATTCTGGAAATAATCATCGGACATTACATAACAGAGGTTGGTAAACCGTCATCTATTATCACCGATCATGGTACGCAATTCAAGGGCTATAAATGGAGAAATAATCTTTTAAAACACAACATTAGAACATATAAGACTTCAGTATACCACCCCAGCAGTAATCCGGCAGAACGTGTATTGAGGGAAGTTGGCAGAATACTCCGAACTTACTGTCATGACCAACAGAGAAGGTGGTACAAATACTTATCACTAACCGAAGAGTTTTTAAATATATCTTACCATCAGTCCATTGAAAATACCCCTTATACTGTTATGTTTGAAAGGCTTCCACCTAGAGAAATCCAGGATATTATAAACTTTCCAAATAACCCAGAATATCAATTTGAAACAGTTAAATTTTATAACCGAGTTATGGAAAAGGCGGAAATGAAGAAAAGAAAATATGAAAAGAATAACCCAAAACCAATTAAGTACCAAGTGGGTGAGAAAATATTAATAAGAAACAGGGAGCTACCAAGCACTCTAGAGGGAATAACTAAAAAATTATTATTATTATATACTGGGCCATATGTGATAACAAAAAATAATAATAACAATACATATGAAATAATGAACCCTATCACGAAAAGGATTAAGGGAACGTACAATCAAGAGTCCGTAAAGAAATATAATGAATAAATTCTAAAAAATGATAAGAACAACTTATTACCAGTCTTGAAGAGAAAATACTCGGAATTTAAAAAGAATTTGAGTTGAATACTACCACTAAATTCTAAAATACAATAAGAACCACTTATTATCGATTCTGAAGAAAAAAAAAACACTTGTAAATAAAAGAGAATTTTTTGAACAATAAAATAAATAGAAAAAAATGTGTCATTCAAAATGAAGTAAGTCTGAATTAAAATATAATTATGAAGAAGATTACAGAAGAAGGCAAGAATTATTATTAAATGTTTATAAAGAAATAGTGTGAATAATGAATAATGAAACCCCAAGATTACAGAAGAAGGCAAGAATTATTATTAAATGTTTATAAAGGAATAGTGTGAATGAATAATGAAACCCCAAGATAAAAGTTTTTACCTCAAATCTACCTATGCAAAATAAAGAAAGAGAAAAAAAATCATATGACCTAAAATACATACTACATTGCCAAATGATGGAAACAACTTCAGTAAACGATTGAATTTAACCAATGTAATGTTAAAGAAGACAAGAAAGATAGAGTATTTATGAACATAATTCATTGAAAAATAAACAGCCAGAATAATGAAATACGATAAGAAGAAGAATAGTTGGGCTAAGGAATATATTTAGTCAGAAATACAGTTATAGTGATCATCACACAACAACTATTTAGAAAATATTGAGATCAGAGAAAAAACAAATGAAGAAGATATTTAGCATTACAATCACAACAAAAATGATTACAAATGATAACTGTCAAATTTAATATCAAAGAATGTTTAAGGAACTAAAATGGAATCACAAAATATGAAGGATAATAATGAAGAAATATAAAAGCAACAAAGAAAAAAAATGTTTCCCAAATATTTATTATTAGATAATTAAAGAGATTATTAGGAGATTATTATTATATTTTATAGCTGACTGTAGATGAATTCCAGCAGTACTATATTAAGATGTGGTGTGGGCAGCAGAGTATGAAGCCAAACAGTGCCTCTCTGAACTGTGCCAACGCATGTATTAGGGATTGTTAGGGAAATTAAATATTTAAGGAATATTAGAATAGTTGCAAGGATAACTTCAGTTTCCAAAAGTGTAGGACGAAGAAAACAGAAAGAAATGAGTTGACAGAAGAATAATTGAGAAATACAGTGATTATAGTAATTATAAGTAGAAGAGATGTGAAACTAATGTATCATTGAATATTGTGGCCAACTATCAACAAATAATGTTTACAGACATTAAAAATGATCAAGAATGTTAATAAAAATGATGAAATGTTATTAAATAAAAAAAAAAGTATTAGTACTAGTCTAATGAAGTTACATTGAAAATCCCATCGTCAACCATTAACAATGAAATGAAGAAAAGGCATGTGAAAAAGACAAGTTTATTTGACCTAAACTTCATTCAGGTAAACTAAACTTTTTTAGGAGGGGGAGCATATGTAACGCAACAGTAATGCTAGCATTCATGTTACATAAAAACAAGGTTCACAGAATAATAAACAAGTCAATATCTAACCCCATGATAGAACAAAGATCTAATAATTACATTTATAATCATAGATAAAGGTAAATAAGGATGCAAGGTAATATTAACAAGAATAACCGAACCTGTAAGTTAGACAATAGTTTATGATATATGTTTAGTAAAAAGCAGCCAAAAAATGAAACAATAATTTACTAATAGCAAATAAGAATTTTGAGTTAAGAGGTATTATTTTGTGACAAGAAATGTTATGATAAAGTTTATGTGATGTTATACCAAATATGTGTTGAGTTAATGAAAGATAATGAAATAAGATGTATTATTCAATGACTGTTGTAGAATGAAGTGTGAAGCAGTTAATTAATGTTAATAGATTTGAATTTTCTTATATGTTATCCATATGTCAAGATAAGATTTTTATTAGATATGGAAAAAATAATTGTTTATATAAGTGTTAATAGTTAAGATTTGATTATATGTATGAATTTATGTAAAAGGGGCTATAGATGTGTACCAGTTATAAACACAGGTAGATCCGTTTACAATAAAAGGCCTAACAGCCAAAACCACTATATAACCACTCATAACATAAAGGTTAGGTACATCAATTAATAATAATTAATGAATACGATTTGAAGAGCTAGAAAAAACATTAAATTAATAATGATATATAATAAAATTTATACAAATTATGATAATACCATAATACCATGATATCGATTAATAACATATAATATCGAAAGTGGATTAAATATAAAAAAAGGAAAAAACCGGCTTATATCAAAAACCCAGCAGAATATGTGTAGAAAATAATAAACCAACTATTGGTAAAGTTACATTCCGATAGGATAGCAAATTGATAAGGAATAGACAAAAAATATATGAAATAAACACTATATTCAAAACATGTGGAAGGAAGAAGTCATGTGTTGCTAGGGACGACAAAAAAAGAGGAAGTTGTTGATTTTGACAATAATTGTTTTGATGAACTGAATGTGATGAGATTAAAAAACCCAGGAATTATCTATTTAATCGGAATATTCTAAATTATCAGACACTATTATAAAACAAAAAATCCTAATGACAATATTTATGATTCTCACCAGTACAGTTTAACCAAATAATACTACAGAATGAAATCACAATAGAGAATAAATAACTGGATTCTACAAGGGAGGACTTGAACTGTCCCATATCCGAATGGAATTGATGATATATTAAACCAAATAGAAAGAATTAACAGTATCACAATTAATAATATTCACTACACCAGAAGTTATAACCTTTCAAATACACGGAACAACACTAATTGCTTCAACCGAGAGAAGAACGTATTTGGATCTTGGCATTGCAGAAGAAGCATCAATCGGGCTGTAAACCAATCCAGAGAGCTGTAATTCCGAAGTGGACAGGACAAGAATCACATTTTATTAAACCGAAGAAAGAAAATCGTACGGCATAATCGTCCAGAACAGTAAATTTATCAATCAACCGCCTACACGATTTGCTTCGTTCTAGTCTGGTAAATTATTATTATATTAATCATACTAACTACACAACACTTCAAATTTGTAAATCTTGCATTCTTATCTATGTATTTTTAATCTTCCCCACAGTTACAAGAACCTTCACACCCTGAATTAAATTAATTACAAATTAAAACACAATATATAACTAAATTTAAATAAAGGATCGGAATAATCAACAATCGATTCTGCAATCTATAGCCCAAGCATATGTTAATTAGAACATATCTTATTCAATGTTAAAGAAGTAAACAAATAAAGAACCTTTATATATATGCAAAATCTTGTTATTTGGAGTATGGTTTAATGAGCTGGGAAATAAAAAAGTAACTGAATAAGTATAGAATAATTGGTTAACATAAACATTGAAATAACCTATAAGTTTCGTTGAGCCGATACTACAGCGCTTATAGCGGAATTATCTGACACCAAAGAGAGAGCGTAAAAATACAAAATTAGACATAATTCTCTCCAAGGTATAATAGGGTTGGATGAAATTATAGTATAACGCATTAATTGTTTAAGTTTCAGGTACACTAACACTGATATTTCGTAGAGAGCTAAGTTAATATTAATTAATTACGTCAATATATCCCACAACTCCAAATATCTCAGAGATTTACATAATTAAAATAATTCAAAACACATTGGCATAGGTGTAGTAACAAATTGACGAACCCAACAGTGGGGTTTTAAGGAGAGGAAACAAGTTTATCTATAAATTGACGCTCATAACGTGGGACCTAATTAGGTGACGCGAGAGTGGTTACTTACAAAATATATATATACACACAATATATACAGTTCATCGTAGCTAATAATTCTTTAATTAAATGAATGTCAAACTCACAACACAACACTGATTAAAAATGTAATGAAACATGCGAACAAGCTTCATATCTATTCGCGCGTCAGCCATTGTAACAACACAATTTTACCACGTGGTGTAAAGTGTAATGTAAAATAAAAGACCACGTGGTGTCTTTGGCTATTCTAAGCAAAGTTAAAGAGCTTTAGGAAAAAACTTTAAAACAAATTTAAAGACTCCCTGTATTAAGTCATTTAAAGTCTACTAAAATTAACGTTTCTTTTTCATACATGTTATTTCAATTTATTTTCATAGCAATTAAAATTAAAAGTGCTAACTGAACATAGCGATACACCATACATTTGTGGTTAGGTGGGGTAATTGTAAATGGAAAATGGATTGAAACATTTTGATTGATTAAAAATTGTGTATACATTTTAAAATTGAAATAACTGCAAATATTTCAACCTTTTGTTATTATGTTGCGTACAAAAAATTGTTTAAATATAAATAATAAATACAGCTCTAAAATTCAATTTATGGGTACCCCAATTTACAATTACCCTTGACATCTTAGAAGTAATTGTAAACAAGTGTTTTCTTTATCCTTTGAAACTAAAAAACTGACACTCCTCTTGAAATTGAAAATATCGGTATGGAGAACCATACATGACTTCCATGTTCTAATGTTTATATTTAAAATCATTTATTTGAATTCGGTTCGATAATTTCTAACAACTTATGTGTGTTCCTTGTAACTCGTGTTTTATGTTTGACAAATTGAAGGATGTTTTATGTATGATTTTCTTTTCAGGATACTTTATTTATCAGAATTAAGTACTTCACTCTTGTTAAAACGTAAACTGTTGCAGGTAAACTACCCCTCTCCCTTAACCGATCTTCACCAAAATCAATAGGCCTTGAGTCCTATACAACTCGGGTGCATATGCAAAAAATTATTTGGTTCTGTTTGAATTTCGACACTTATCGTTCGCCATAGAAAAAATTCTACATACAGACACATACAGACGCTTTTCGGAAAATGACTTTTCTTCATGTTTTGAGGGTAGTACAATCAGAATCAGCCTTTATCTCGAACATGATTTTTTCGCGATCACCATACTTCCATATAAGACTAAACAACATTCCTATCTTTAAACTGTTTGAAAAACGTGTGACAACATCCTGAAATCAATCCCAATAAAATAAACTAAAATAACACGATAAAAATAGGCGTTATTGAAACATTATTTAGAAGATACTTATTGACTGAATTGATTTTCCTATATTTCATATATCAAACATATACGCAAATGCTGTATAATAAAACTGTTTGTATATTTAAATAAAAATTTATTCGATTCTGTTTGAATTTACAGCAGTTATCGTTCATGAAAAAATTTCTCTTGTTACAACAAAATGTTGCTGGTAAACTACCCCTTTCCCTTAACTGATCTTAACCCAAATCAACAGGCCTTGAGGTTTCTACAATATAGGGGTGTATGAAAAAACGTATTTGATTATGTTTGAATTTACGGCAGTTATCGTTCATATAAACAATTACTCTTGTTAAAACATTAAAGGTGGCAGGTAAACTACCCCTTTCCCTTCACCGATCTTTACCAAAATCATTAGGCCTTCAGCTCTTTATAATTCAGGAACGTATACAAAAAATTATTTGATTCTCCTTGAATTTACGGCAGTTATCGTTCGTCATAGAAAAAATTACCCTTGTTAAAACATAAAATGTAGCAGGTAGACTATCCCTTTCCCTTAACTGATCTTCACCGAAAACAACAGATCGTGAGTACTCTACAAATAAGGGATGTATGCAAAAAATTATTTGATTCTGTTTGAATTTGCAGCTATTATCGTTTACCATAGAAAAAGTAAAAATTACCCTTGATAAAAAACCGTTGCAGGTAAACTACCCCTTTTCCTTAACCGATCTTCACCAAAAACAATATGTCTTGAGATATCTACAATTCAGGGCAGTATGCAAAACATTATTTGATTATGTTTGAATTTGCGGCTGTTATCGTTTGCCATAGAAAATACCCTTGTTAAAACATAAAATGTTGCAGGTAAACTACCCCTTCTCCTTAACCGATCTTTACCAAAATCAATAGGTCTTGAGAACTCTACAATTAAAGGCTGCATGCAAAATATTATTTGATTGTGTTTGAATTTGGGGCTGTTATTGTTTGCCATAGAAACAAATTACCCTTGATTTAAAAAAAATGTTGCAGGTAAACTACCCTTTTCCCTTAACCAATCTTCACCAAAAACAATAGGTCTTGAGTACTCTACAAATCAGAACTGTATGCAAAAAATTATTTGATTCTGTTTGAATTTGCGGCTGTTATCGTTTGCCAAAAAAAAAATCTATAGACAGACAGACACACACACACACTTTTCGAAGAACGACTTTTTTCATGTTTTGAGTGTAGTACAATCAGAATCTGCAATAATCTCGAACACGATTTTTTTGCCATCACCATACTTCCATTTCCTTAAGGAACATGGGAGTAAAAAGGATTTTAATGTACTTGTTTGGTTATACGTTATTGTACTAGGTTATAAATTGGAAGTAAATTCTGGTACTTCGAATAAATACAACCTTTAATGTTATATACAGCCTTTTATCCATACAATAAATGCAGCCTTTGAATGTACACTAACAAAGGAAATTTTTGTTAAATCTAATTAATTTTAAAAATCTAAAAGGTTAAGTTACATTGTTAAACGTAGACACAACCTCCAAAAATCGTCTGTGTACCGTAATTATGTGCAATAAATGGAAACTAAATCTGTACTTCCAATAAATACACCCTTTTAATAAAATATGTGCCAATACTCTGAATTCAAATTAAATAAAGAAAAAAGGAATTGTGTGTGTGTGTGTGTGTGTGTGTGTTTTCTGTGGTTGAGGCTGAAGATAGAAGTAGTTTCTGTAGAAATATTTCATTTCTAAAACGATTTTAAATATAAATCTTAAAACATGGAAGTCATGTATAGTTCTCCACACGGATATTTTCATTATTTGCATCAAATAGTATTATTGTTTAATACACGTTCTATCCAGATCAAATTATGTGTATACAGTTCTGGAAAAATTAGAAATAAAATTTTTTTTTGTTTATTTTAAACTGTATTATGTTTGGAAGTATCCCAAAGTAAATTTAACATTAATCATGTCAATCAATGAGGCCAGTCCAGTTTTTTAAGGCTAGGAGAATCCTTGAAATGTTTGGAGCATCAAACTTCATGATGGATCAAATCATCAAACTTCAGTTTCTGTGAAAAACTGGCAGATTTGAGTAGTCAGTTGATAAAGGATGGTATTGTAAAAGCAACAATTCTTTCAGAATTATTTTATAACCCTGTCAGTCTGCAAATAAGTATCACTCCTTTAGATCATCAGCAATTTAAACTTTTCTTATTTGTGCTAGGAATGTATCATGTAAAACTGCTGGAAGTATGGTATACAAAAGTTTCTATTATCCTTTTCAAGGTTGATGACCAAAACAAAAAGTACTACTTATAATTCATCATTGTAGCAGTTACACAGCAGTATACTAAACATCTCTTGGTTAATACC
Organism: Magicicada septendecula; assembly: GCA_034769895.1. Taxonomy (NCBI): domain Eukaryota; kingdom Metazoa; phylum Arthropoda; class Insecta; order Hemiptera; family Cicadidae; genus Magicicada; species Magicicada septendecula. The sequence goes on from CM068375.1 coordinate 187,619,178, forward strand.
TGTACTCTGGTCAGGTAGCACACAATGAATCATTCAAAACAAGTACAATTCAGTGTCAATGTCTAGTGTTTATGTGTCACTGCTACCCATAGTGACTCATTTGTATTGTACATAACAAATAGTATTCTGACTGTACACGTTTTTCATCTGACAAGAATTTTATACTTAGGCAAACTCATTTAATGGTGTAACCTTCTGTAATATGTGCCAAACAAGTATTCATAAAATATAAAATTAATATTTGTATCAAATTGTGTTTTATTTATTTCCAACAAAATCTGTTTTGTGGACATAACTTTATGTCCAATACAATTATTATGTTATTTCTTTTTAGTATCCCTTATAGATTTGCGTGATTAAAACTTTTAATACTAAAACTTTTTTTCAGCTGATAACCATGCTTTGTTGAGATTATTAACGAAAAGTTTTGCTCATTCAGTGATGTGGCATCTTCAGTGATAAAGTTGAGTCTCATCGTGGTAAAACTACTGAAGACTTCATAGAATTGGAAAATTAATGAAAATAATATTCTTACAACCAGTGACAAGAATTATGAACTTAAAACAGTGGAATGAATTATTGAATACCAGATACTCTCAATTGCTAAAACAAACACACTTATATTACAACAGTTCTCTTTATATAATTATCCAGGACACATTGTATAGCCTACAAACAGTAATAAAAAAATCACAATAGTTTACAACACAAATAAACAATTGATCATTTGTCACTTTCATTAAAAACTGCTGTCTAATATCATCCTATATGAATGCACAACCTACTACACCAACTTTCTAAAACTCAGCTGGTGGCAACATCCTAATTATCAGGCTAATGTGAGAAAGTTCCAGATGAATGCCAAGAGTGTGGCTCTAGAATATTCTGCAGTGCTGCTGATTAACAGTATGTGATCAGCATCACATAGAGTACTACACATTTAAGCTATCTAATTGACTTGGTATTACAATATTAGTAAAATGTGCTTGTTAACCAAATAGTGTGTTGTTACTCCTGAAAATCCCATTTCACTAAGAGCATTTTAGAAGTCTGGGTTATCTTTTATGTTTCACTCCACAAACATGCCTTTAGTTCAGCATTTCTTAACCTATTGGGCATGAGCCACTGCTGGGTCCCGAGAGGGCATTTGGAGGGTTGCAAAGTCAGGTTCGGAAATTTATTTACTGTGTCTTAAAAACCTACTACATGTAAATAACTAAGATATATCATTTTAACAATTTAAATTCAACCTGTTTTGTACATAGTCTAAACTGTAAATTTTTGTTATTCATGCTCTACCATTGCTTTTTACCAGCTCTGATGTTTAACTCTCTATAACCAGATTGAAATTTGCTTCCCAGAGGGATACAGTGAATTCAATTGGATTCAAGACCCATTCTTGTATTTTGAAAGTTCTAACATGTTCTCAGTAAAACTAAATGAGCAATGGTGTGATATCATCTGTGATGCTGGGATTAAAACTAAATTTTTAGTAAATTATTTTGTATAGTTAGTGATAACATGAGACATGTCATGGACAACAAAATCCATAAACTTTTAGATTCTGACTTAACAAAGTTCTGGATATCTTAAAGAGATGAATATCCTGAACTTTCGGAGTTGCTCATCACATTCATCACCTTATTCTTGAATTATAGTAAAAAATAAAACCATAAAATAGTTTTAGTGATTTCCACTCGTCAATTTATTAAAATTATAAATCCATGACAGCTGTTTCGGCAGCACAGTGCCTTCATCAGATGGTGTAAGCTGACTAATTTTCGTACAAACAATACAGAATATAAAATATAATACAAGTGCTGTTGTATAGAGAGCGATAGTAATCTCGTGTCAATAAGATTTATACACATTACACAAACATATAACATAACAAATACCAAGTCTATTTATACAAATTAAGCAGAGGCGAGCTATTTAGATCTAACTGATCATTTAATAATACATTTAAATATTTGTGTTTATTAATTTCAAGGGTTTCTAATAAATCAAGCTTTGGACCTTTATCAGATAAATGTAAAATTTCAAAATTGTCATTATAACTATGGTCTTTTTCTAACAAGTGATTTGCATAATTTGATTTGCCATCATTATATCTAAAACTATAATTGTGACCATACATTCTTTTTTCGAAAGATCTACCTGTCTGTCCGATATACACTTTATTACAAGACCCACAGGATAATTTGTATACACCAGACTTTTGCAGTTTATCTGTTTTACTCTTATTATTTTTAATATATTTTCCCAAAGAAGACTGCGTCTTAAAAGCTATATTTACATTTCTTTGTGTGAAATATTTACCAATATTATCAGAAGCAGAACCTATGTAAGTGAGAGTGTGATATCTTTTAATCTGTGTTGAGGGAGGGTAAACTAGTTTTAAAGCTTGTGAATAAAATTTTTTGTTTAACAAGTGATCTAACATTTGTTATGTTATATGTTTGTGTAATGTGTATAAATCTTATTGACACGAGATTACTATCGCTCTCTATACAACAGCACTTGTATTATATTTTATATTCTGTATTGTTTGTACGAAAATTAGTCAGCTTACACCATCTGATGAAGGCACTGTGCTGCCGAAACAGCTGTCATGGATTTATAATTTTAATAAATTGACGAGTGGAAATCACTAAAACTATTTTATGGTTTTATTTTTTACTATAATTTACAATGGATTTTCACCAAGTAAAGGCATCAAGCATTAATTACCTCATTCTTGAGTGAAATGGGATTTTCATCTCAAGTGAAAAGCAAGCACAGAAATAGACTTGACGCACACTCATATTTATGACTTAATTTAACCACTCTTGAATCCAACATACCCCAGCTTTTGCAGAAAAAGCAGCCCCAACTGTCACATTAGTAACTAATGATTAGTTAGGCAAGTAAAAACTCTTTTGTTTTTAACTTCAGCATGTGTTTATTAGAGCAAATTAGTCTTTTGAATTACATATTTGGTTTTTGCTTTTCTATAATTAAGTGTATATATAATTTGTTTAAGCATAAAAGAAGGCTTAAAGGTCTCAGTGTTACCAAAAATATGATTATAAAGTGGGTGCACACCCCTACAAGTAGTTCTGCCATGCACACCCCTACAAGTCTAATTAATTTTAAAAATCTAAAAGGTTAAGTTAGATAATTAAACGTAGACACAACCCCCCAAAATCGTCTCTGTACCGTAATTATGTGCGATAAATGGAAACTAATTTCTGTACTTCCAATAAATACACCCTTTTAATAAAATATGTGTCAATAAACCCCAATAAAATATGCACCAATAACGAAGCCTACTATCTAAGTTAGATAATTAAACGTAGACACAACCTCCAAAAATCGTCTGTGTACCGTAATTATGTGCGATAAATGGAAACTAATTTCTGCACTTAAAGTAAATACACCCTTTTATTGTACACTAACAAAGTAAATTTTATTTAAGTTACATTGTCGTACATAACCTCCATAACTTGGCATTAGTTACTTGTGAAGAAAACAGTTTTGGTACACATCGAACACGGAAAAGAAATACAAACGTGGAGACGAAAGTTGTCTTTGGCCGCAGGATTTAGTGAAAGACCCGATTTCTACTGGATGTGTATTATTCACAAGTAACTAATGGCAGATTATGGAGGTTATGTACGACAATGTAACTTAAATAAAATTTACTTTGTTAGTGTACATTAAAAAGGTGTATTTATTGGAAGTACAGAAATTAGTTTACATTTCCCGCACATAATTACGGTACAGAGACGATTTTTGGAGGCTGTGTCTACGTTTAACAATGTAACAACCTTTTAGATTTTTAAAATTAATTAGACTTAAAAACATTTTCCTTAGTTAGTGTACATTCAAAGGCTGTAGTTATTGTATTGATAAAAGGCTGTATTTATTCCAGGTACCGGAATTAAAACCTACTTCCACTTTAGGACCTATAGCCAAGTACAATCTAACATATAACCAAACAAGTACATTCAAATCCATTTTTCAACATAATGCAATAAAAAGCAGTGTGCAGTTTCTGTTAACACGCAAATGATTAAGTATTAATAATGGGTTACAGTGGAATTTAATGTTACTACGGTCTGAATTAATGCAAATAAAATTGGAGAATCTCGTAAACATATTAAAGAATGCTTGTATATTACACACAAAATTATTACAGTACGGACCTTTGTTAATGAATAGAAACAAATAGGACTCTATACTTTAGTATGTACCAATAAAATTCACCTTTTTTCAAGTACAGTATCTATTGTATTTTCATACTCTTAAAAAAAGGCCATTAACAACATTTTAGTTACTTGTGAAGAAAACAGATATAACATTTCCAAACAAGAAATCTTCAATTCTCTCCCTATTTATTTTATAAAAACTGGAGTTTCTACTGCAGGTTTTTAAGTCCACTAACTACTTAATTTAATATACATAATTGTTCCTGATCTTGTTGGGTAACATTATATTAATACATCTACTCCCTACTCATATCTCAAACAATGTTTTTAATGGTCGGTCCTAAACATCTTTAAAATTTAGACAAAGTCTAATGAGCAATTAGACCTAACCTGAATTACTACACTACATCTAAGAATATCTTATTCGGTAATTTAGCTTTATTTATACATTTAATGCATCTTAATTAGCACATTAACAGAACTGCTGTGTCTTACAGTAACACAATACGTTACACTAACTGTAAAGAATTTCTTGTTTTCAGTTTGAAAAAGTTGAAATTGTGTATTCTTTTCTTTTCCATTCACTTTTTGTGAAACAACCTACATTAATATGTGTACGCTTACTATATTGAAATCCAGTGTTCACTATCCAATAGTTAAAAATTTTGTGGAATTGTGAAATTAGTGACACTATGTACTAATGTGTGATTATCAGTTGAATTTCTGAATTCCTTTGATTCATTAATAAATTTTATTATTTTGTTTCTTTGTCTATTGAATGATTTCTTATTAGTTTTTAATCTTTCCGTTTTCATTATTCATTTGTAAATTGTTGGATTTTGTTGTCCATTGGTTAACTAATTATCATTAAAACACACAGAGGATTGATCCTCTTTTGCAAGATCACAAGTATGTTTCAAGACCATTTGCAGGTCAGGTATTGTTCTGTCTGTTCACTTTCTGAAAGGGGTTGAGGAGCAAGGGGGAAGATGTCTCCATTAAAACACACACACACACACTAGCAGCACACAATTCCTTTTTTTCTTTATTTAATTTGAATTCTGTATTAGAACAAATGTTTTCAGAGTTTACAAGTTTTTTTTTTTTAATTTCTTGGATTAATTTTTTTTAATTTTATGCAATGTGGACACAAGGTACCTAAAACTGGACTGGCCTCATTGATTGAGATGATTATTGTTAAATTTACTTTGGGATACTTCCAAACATAATACAGTTTACAATAAACAAACAAAATTTTATGCCTAATTTTTCCAGAACTGTATACACATAATTTGATCTGGATGGAACATGTATTAAACAATAATACTATTTGATGCAAATAATTAAAATATTGGTATAAAGAACCATACATGACATCCATGTTTTAAGATTTATATTTAAAATCATTTTAGAAATGAAATATTTCCACAGAAACTACTTCTATCTTCAGCCTCAACCACAGAATTGTGGTCACTAACATATACCACCTCACGTTAGCGCACTTGATTTTCACTGATGATGGCACTTCCGAAACGTCTGGTTTAGCAGAAAACATTGGACCACGGCCAAACAGCCCGTGAAGGAATTTTTTCAACAAACTACTTCATTGTTGTTGATAACGTAGTACACATATAAACAATTATCCCCTCCCCTTCACCTATCATTTTCATTTATAGAAAATTATCCCCTCCCCCTTCAACTTCCACCTACCCATTTTCATGTACAGATATTTCATCTACCTTTCTACAGTGGAATATTATGACCTTTTCAGGATAGTTTATTTATCAAAATTAAGTATTTTACTCTTGTTAAAACATAAAACGTTGCAGGTAAACTACCCCTTCTCCTTTACCGATCTTCACCAAAATCCTCTACAATATACATTGTAGTCTTGAGTCCTCTACAATATACAAAAAATTATTTGAATTTGCGGCAGTTATCATTCGTCATAGACAAAATTCTACACACAGACATCTTTCGAAAAATGACTTTTCTTTATGTTTTGAGGGTAGTACAATCAGAATCAGCCCTTATCTCGAACACGATTTTTTTCGCCATCCATTTCCTTATGGAACATGGAAGTAAAAACAATATCCTTCTTTTTATAATATGTATTGCACATGTTTTCTAACACGGGACACTAATTATTAGATAAAATATTTACCTTCATTTAAGCCAGCTTCCACTCACTGTGTACTTTCTCATAGGCCATAGCATGTTCTTTTTAACGTTGCCGAACATAAATTTATGTTAAATTAAAAATAAAGTAAAGGCTTAGCACCTGAAGTTTACAATGTGCAAGTTGAAGAATCTATTTAATTATTGCACTTAACTTGATATAAGTACTGATTACATTTCAGGATTATTATTTCCAGAAATAGTGTATGTAAACCAGATTTCCCCATATAAAGTTAATTAAAATTCTTTAATGCATAGCATTCCAGGCCTTTATGGTAGTAGATTTGTATTACTAAATTTGAATTTACATAAATAATTCTCTTTGATTAACCAGAGTTACACACACAAACTAAATGCTGAGTGTCCTCCTAGTGTATAAATTCAGCTAAAACACTATTCCAAAAACTTACCTTGTTACTAGAATATGTGACATGATGAACTTTTCATGTTAAATAGTTTAAATACTTTGTGTTGAGAGTTAAGCAATTTAATAATTTTTATTTATGCAGGCATATAGCAAAATCTGATCATCATGAAAAAGGAATAAGGCATTTTGTAATAGCAATTAAGTGATTAGTTCCTGCTGTATTACTGACTCATATTACAAGACCAATTTTTGTTTAATTGAAAAGATATATTTTAACTGTTTCTTTTGGTGCAATTTGTAAATTACATGACACACATCCATAAAGGTTTGAAAATATGCTTATTGCAGTTTGATAGGAATAAATTCTCAAAAAACTAATACAAATTTGTTATGTCTGATCACACCAGCTATCCTTTCTATTTGAAATGCGCCTTTTATCCAAATTTATTACATAGTATTGTGCCAAGATATATCATTACATTTGTATACTGTAATACAGTAGTGGTAGAATATTATCATTCCACTAATATTACTCTAACATAATAAATGAAAATACATTATATACACATCTTTTGACATAATAATCCTTTCACTTATCACTTTTTGCCTATCAATTTATTTGATGAATATTATGATTTAACGGGTACATCTGTCTTATTCAAGCTCCGCGATGGAAGCCAATTTATAACTTAATGGGTGTGTCCGTCTCGTTAGTCTCTCTTTTGTGAATGCCAATTTATAATGTATCTTATTTCAATATGTAGTATAATAGTGTTTAAGTATATCCCATTTTCTCTCTATTTAATATAATTGTGTTATGGTGGGTGAAAATTATGTGTATAGTGTGTAATTCGAATTTTTCGCTCAAGCCTATTCTGCGTTGAAGAGAAGAGAAGAAATTTTTATTGTATTTTCATTCTCTTTAATACCCAAGCAGTCCGCAAATAGCGCTGTGGTTACCAGACAACGGAAACTTGTAGGTTAGCCCACTGCGTACGATAATTCTCAGTTACACTTTCTACTTATCTTATATCTTGTTCATACTACACTAAATATTATATAAATGAGAAGATATCTGAATTCTGAAAGGATTCTTTATTAATATTTTGATATTTCTTGTCCAACAAAGTTGTTTCCTTTATGTAGATACAAAAGGCTATATGTTAGAAGTAATCGATTATCGATCGGATTCAAGGTTTTATATTATTTTTAGTTATGATTTTATATTTCTTTAAATACAGGGCGTGAAGGTTCTTTCAACTGTTAGTAAGATCAGAAAATGCATAAATAGAAATACAAGGTATTACAATATAGAATTAAGTTTTTATTAAATAATATTTAAAATAATTGTAGTTTACCGTCCGCTCGGCCTCGTGACTCGATAAGGCAGTGTACAGATAACCTCTTCGTCTTGTTTGGTCAATAACAGAATGCAGATGAATTTGCTCTCGTCAGTCTTCGTTCCAAGTTGAAATAAAGTTGAATTCTTGGTCCTGGGATGATGCAGAAATACCGCTCCTTTTGTTCACCAATGTCCGAGTTTTGTGGTTACGTGCTTCGACGAAATTCGAGTCCAACTACATTTGTTCTATTGAATTGTGGAAACTGAAGTTTAGATATAATTTGTGTTTTATTTTCGTTTTCTTTTATTTTATAGGATTATATCACTTTATTCAGGTAGTTATTTCTCTGGTTTTGTTAGTTAATTAAGTTAACATTTGTTCATTATATTGAATTTTGCAATCAGAGTTCTTCCTTTATATTTTTCGTTACTTTCATGTATAGATTTTAGATTGTCCAATTATATAATACGGTTGAATGACAGTGGACCATACTATTGTGACTTATTATTCATTTTGCTTCCCCATTGTGTTATTTGTATTTAAATTAGATCAAATCTTTTCTGAGCGTCTTTTAACTAAACCGTCTTCATTCATGTAAATTTATTCAATAATCAAATCAACAAATTCTATCTCTCTCGTCATCCCTGACAACCATCTTTTCTATTCTTATTGGATATTATATTATACTATAATCATTTCATACAATGTTCTTCCAATCATCAAAATAATCCCTTTCTAAATTTCCATTATATCCTATTATAATTTTACCTATTGCTTGTTACTAACTTTTATATATTTTGCTGTTGTTTCCTCTTAGTCTACTTACTTTAACAAATATTATTTTTCTGTTACAAAACATTATCTATCGGTATCATTGCACTATGGCATTATAAGAATTTATTTCATTTGAATTTATTTATTTGTTATTATCAATTATTATTAACTTCTCCTAACTCATTCGATTTTATTTAGTATTTGTTACAAATTTCTTTACCTAACCTTTCTGATCTGACTTACTATATAATGTTACTGGTTGTTAGACCTATCATTATACCTTGATCTACTTCTGAGTTTAACTTGTTACTATCTGCAGTATTATAGAATCCTTTATCTTTTTATGACATGGTTATACTAAACTCTTTTGTATCTCGTTAACAATTATAGCCTTTTTGGCCAAGTTTACAATTATAATCATCCTACTGTCTAAGTACATGTATACAAATAATTAACTCTATAAAGTCTAACAAAAGCTTTATCATGACATATGGATAACACATAAAATGAAATTAATTAGTAATCAATTACTGAGTTTAACAACAGCTCTATAATGGTAAATTGATAACACATAATACTTATTTACCTGGTATTCTATTAACAGAATAACTTCACTTGCTAACACAAAAAATAACATCACTATCACGATAATAATATAACATGATACAATTACTAACAGGTACATTTGTGTAACCGAAGTCATGCAACATTTACTCATTCTCATCTACTTTAAAACATCAATTATCATGAAACAGTCTAAATTAGTTTTTACATTATTTGTCAATTTCTGTTGTTTACACCTTTCACTGAACTTTGAGGTTTATAATAATTAACATTATTAATTTCTTTTCTTTCTACCTTGTATTCTTATTTTATTTAATCAATCATGGGTTGGGTTTCTGACCTTTTACAAGTGTGGATAATTAATATTTTTTTCTCTATTTTAAATCTTATAAGTTGATTTATGTAACGTCGGGGACCGTATTTTCGTTACGTTTCATATGGTTCCCCTCCTAAAGAAGTTTAGTTTACCTGAATATAATTTGGGTCAAAATAAACTTATATCTTTTTCATGCCTTGGAATATCCTCCTTTTATTCATCGTAAAGTTTTAATGGTAATTGATGGAATTCTTATTGTAACATTTTGGACTCGTATTCACCTTTCTCTATTTGATGACAATTCATTAAGTATATTAATACTCTTGGCTTGTTTCTTTTAAACATTACTTGTCAATGATTGGTCACAATAATCAGTAAAACTTAGTTTTAATTTTCTCCTATTTCTAGTTACTTCTACAAATGCAGTTCACCATTGACCTTCTATCAGCTATCTTCCTTCTGTTTTCTTCCTTCATACCTTTGGAATCTGATGTCAATCTTCGCAGCGGTTTTATTCGCTTAAATATTCAATTTCCCTAACATGTGAGCTGGTACAGTTCAGAGAGGCACTGTTTGGCTTCATACTCTGCTGGCCATACTACACTTCAATATAATACTGCTGGAATTCATCTACAGTCAGTTATAAAAAATACAATATCATAGTAGTCTCTTTATTTGACTAATAATAAACATCTTGGGGAGTCGTTACGCTGTCGCGTTTTACATTTAATTATACATATATTTCCTTTCTTCTTGATTCCATCTTATTTTCATTAGCTATTTTCAGATAACATTTTAGACAGTCATTATTTGTATCTACCTTTGATCTTCTTTCTTGTGACAGAAATTCTACGTACTATCTCTTCATTTATTATTTTCATTTCCAAGAAATTCTAAATTGTATTGGCATTAATTATCATCATTACTTAGTTTCATCTTAATTATAGTCATTAAATTATCCATTGTTCTTCTTATTTTACCATCTTGTCTGATCACATTACCACTAATTATGTTGATATATATTTTTTTTCTTATTCCATTTAAAATCATACTGGTTATAAACAATTATGTAATCTGTTCTTCAATTCTCTTGGCATGTATCTTAAATTACATTGTTTTTAATTATTTTGTATAAGTTTTTCTTTATATAGTTTTTTAACATTGGGGTTTCATTCTTAAATATTTAAAATAATTTCTTGGTAAACACATAGTAAGACGTTCTTACTTCTTTTAGAATTTTGTGGTTTTTCATATATATTTTCGTCCGTCTTGTTAGTCATTGATGATTGGTGATGGTGTTTCGTCATGATACTTTTTTATAGATTCTTGATTCTATGTTCCCTTAATCTTTTTCGTGATAGGGTTCATTATTTCGTAAGTATTATTGTTATTATTTTTTGTTATTACATAGGGTCCTGTATATAATAATAATAATTTTTTCGTTATTCCCTCTAAAGTACTGGGTAACTCTCTTTCCTTATTAATATCCTTTCACCGACCTGGTAATTTATTGGTTTTGGGTGATTCTTTTTATACTTCTTTTTCTGTTGTTCTGCCTTCTCCATTACTTTGTTATAGAATTTAATGCTTTCAAATTGATACTCGGGGTTAATTGGAAAATTGATGATATCCTGGATTTCCCTAAGTGGAGGCTTTTCAAACATTACCGTATACGGTGTATTTTCAATGGATTGATGGTATGATATATTGAGAAATTCTTCGGTAGGTAACAAGTATTCGTGCCATCTCCGCTGTTGGTCATGACAGTAAGTTCGGAGTATCCTGCCAACCTCCCTCAGCACTCGCTCCGCAGGATTGCTGCTGGGGTGATAGACTGATGTCTTATATGTTTTAATACCATGTTTTAGAAGACTATCCCTCCATTTATTTCCTTTAAACTGCGTACCATGATCTGTGATAATGGATGTAAGTTTACCAATCTCTGGTATGTAATGTCCAATGACTATCTCCAGTATTTTCTTGGTAGTGGCTCTGCTGATAGCATAAAGTTTAGTATACTTATTGAAATGGTCGAAAATAATAATAATAAATTTGTATCTATGTTTCCCTCCACTGTGTGGGAACGGTCCACATATGTCCAGGAATACTTTCTCCAGTTTATGTTTGGATGTAATGGGAATCATTACCCCCTCCTTCTTTTCATTGTTACATTTAACCATTTGGCAAATGTGACAGGTTTGAATAGATTTTTGTACCTTTCGGTTTATATTCTTTATGTATACTTGTTCTTCCAGGGCTTTAACTATTTTTATGGCTCCCATGTGTCCATATCTTATGTGGTAATCTAATATTAATTTATTTTCCACAGCTGGTGGAATTACTAATTTCCAGCTTTCTTGATTAGGGGTAACTTTAATAAATAACCTATCATCATGTACACAGTAATATTTTGTAAGAACTTCGTCTGCATTTTGCACTCTCTGGCGTATGTTCATTAATTTGGGATCCAGTTTTTGGTGTTGTTTAATTTCATTTGTTATGGTTTCCAAATCTTTTCTACTCTTAATAATATTGTACACCTTAGCTATTTGTTCCTTTTCTCCATCGAACGATTGGTCTTGTATGTTTATTCGGGACAAGATATCGGCTGCTATGTTCTTCCTTCCAGGTATATATTGTAATAAATCTTTAATGGATGGGTTTAATGTTTTTTATTTTTAACTTAAAAGGTTTTATTTAGTAGTGTTGTTGTCGTTGTAGACTCTCACGTTTTCGTGTGGTTGTTTAGTATTCAATATAATTAATTAGTAATGGGTAAATTGAAATTAATGTTCATGTTATGTTTAAAAGAGGATTAAGATCACTAATAATTCGCTGTGTTCACCTCCCCACTTACCATCCGTGAATGTCTTCAATCTTCTCGATGGGCGATTCTATCTCACTGTAAATACATTTATAACACACAGATATTTCGTTTGAATATCGATAAATGCACATTAAATTAAATAATACTGATATTCGATTGTAAATTGAATATTCCAATATCAATCATTCGAATATTGCTGCCACCTTGTGAAATAATTGTTTCTAAAAAATAAGTTATTTACTTTTATTTTATAGAAATGAAGACTCTATATCCACTGGTAATAAATTGAGGTTTTTATTAGCATTAGTGAAATTTAGTAAAAACTCCTTTAAAACAATTAATAATGATTTTTAAAAAACAACAACAAGTTAAATAAATACTGAGACTTCTTCAGCTCAAGGCTGGTAACACTGTTACAATGTACGATAATATGGTGAATTAGGTTATGTTCACTTTGGTCATTAGTATTACCAATTTTCGTGAATCCTTTGAATATACATAATACAAGATATAAAGATGTGTTAATAAATAACAATGTTTACTTATTTATTATAATTAAAAAGAACAAAATTTAAAAACTATTAACCTCAATACGATAGTCAATACTATCGTACGGTCGGCTTGTGCCTTGTGAAGCTAAGATTGTAAACACGTGCTTTTAACATTGCACTATTAAAACAATTTTACTGGTTTACTTGTTATTATTACTATGAACTGGAATGAGAAAAAAATTGAAAAAACTCTTATTATTGATTCTATTTGTAAGAATCATTTATGACAGAAGTGATTCTCTGTGACAAACAAATACGTTTTGGTTATAGGTTAGATTACCTAAATGAGAGTAAGTTATAAGGTAGAATAGTTAATATCATATAAAAATCTTAATACTATATTTTACAAACACTTTATTTATTAGTAATAGGATGTAGAATTAGCAGTAATGATAGTTCTCACATAATAAGTTATTATTTATCAAAACTGAATTCATAGTCAATTAAGCGACTATATTTACAAGTAATTGTGTGCGGTATTTAATATTGATTCCGCTTTTATTTATTATTCTTTAAACATAAAAATATAACATCTTTTAATTAATTATCGTCATTAAGTTGGACGAGAACTTTATTCATTTCATTCTGATAATTATTCATCGTTATCGGTGATGCACTCAAGCGTGTTTACTTGACTAGTGCAGTCAACAATAATTTTCGTTCAACTAATGAGAATTATTTTATTAATATTTTTTAAAATTGTTAAAGTATAATACTCCCTGTTTCCTTTCACATGACATGACCTTTATTATACACTGGTCATGTCTTTTGTTTCACTATACACTTATTACACTGTCACACGATAATAGGGTGTTCAGTATAGGTTATATTTGACTACGTTACTGGGGGGACGCGCACATTTTAAAAATATGTCTTGACGACTGTCACACGCTCCTCTCGCTTCGGGTGTTGGAAGACAATTAAATCATCTCGTTAAAGCGTCTCTTTTCATCTGGTGAAATTGAGTCATTCTATTGGCTTAGAAAGCCATACTCTCAACCCCAAAGGTCTTTGTTAAACAAATATTTTAATTTCATAGCGTCTCTGCTTCGGGTTTGAGGCTATTTATGACGTGTACATTGACATTCGAAAATGATCGAAAATCTTATAATGGCTATAAGTTTCTTATTATTAGTCACATCGTCATTTGGATAGTGGCATTAAATTGCGGACACTTGCGTCTTTATTTTAAGTCCAAACAAGTAGTAATTCCGTCCATTAATAATTCACTTCACTTTCTTCAAAACTCATATAGTGGTTCTTAACACAAATAAGTCCTTTTCACTATATTTTGTTGGAATTACATCTTAATACATACGACTAAACATTTTGAGTCCATTTCTCATCTATGCTAATACATAATATTAATATATTTACAGTTTAAACAAAATGTACTAATGGCGTATAAGCCAACTATGTCCGATTGTTTATATTTACTTATATCACTATTATCCCTTATTCTACTACACATTTTTTGTACTATAACATTATTAGGTATATCTATATACATTTGCTCATCCTTTATTTTGGTAAAATGTTATTTTGTTTACATATGGTTCAAAATACATTATGCTCTCATCTCGCCATTTTGTCACTCTTAGTTAGTTATTTTACTACACATTAGATATATTGTTAATAATCAAAATTGTGTACAAATGTTGTACATGGTTAGTTTAGTGGATTCACTAACTTTTTGTTATCTGAAATCTCTTTAAGTTCTTGTATGGTGGTTGTTTACACCTAGTCCTATGTAATTGTTGACACCTAGTCTGACTCATTTGTTGTGTCCTTCAGTTCATATGGTATTCATTGTTTTGTATATTTATTCTTATTTGGTCTCTATTTGAAACAGTTATGGATAATTACTTTGTTTAATTAATGCATATGATTCATATGATTTTATGTTGTAGGTCCAGTTCATGTGAGGTTATGTGTCATTTGTTTGACAACAATATGCTTCATAGTTTTTACAGTATTCATTTCATATACTGTCATGTCATTATGGCATGTTACTACAATGGTTTATTATTATGTTTTCCACATTTTACACTATATGTTGAAACAATAATACTGGGTTTCTTAGTCTAATTATGTTACATATTTTGGTGGTTGTATCTAGGCTTTGGTACGTTGACTTGTTTATATTCAACAAATTAGTTTATTCACTACTTATTTATCTTGACATTCATCTACATTTTGTCCTGTGTTGCTATGACATTCAGGCACATTTCATATCAAGGATAATAAAGCTTTTATTATTGATCTCTATGAACAATTAATTCACTTTTCTGTATCATATATTTGGTGGTCTTACTGATTATATCTGTGGTTTTACAATCTTGGATTGAACTTGTTACACTAATTGTTTGTACATTTCACTTGTTAATCATTGATTCTTTCACTTACAAATGGTTATTCACTTCCCTCAGTTATAAACACTTCACTAGTATTGTCTGTGCTGTTTACTTGGGGTAAATGTTATTATATCATTTGTTGTTACACTTATTCTAAGTATTCACTGTCATTGTTTGTGATCACTTATTGATGCTCAACACTTGGTTTTTTATTATTGATAGTCCAATAATCATTACACTTATTCTGGTCACTACATGATTGTGATGCTTTCCATATTTTGTGAATGTTGATGTCTTGTACTGGTCATACATAATCTTCATTCTTCATGGTACATTTCTTCCTCTTCTTCTGGTTAGTTGTATGTCACCTTTGGTGCTTTTCTTGGTTACACATTATTTGTAATAATTCATGTTCACTGAATGTAGTCATATTCTTCCACATTTTCATTCATTATTATGATAGTCACTGTCCTATATTTATTTCATTATTATAACAAATTAGTCTGTTTTTTCACTATGGTGATTGTATTTGACGTGTCTCCTTCTTATGATGATAATCACTTTCGGCATATCCCCTCACTATTTTGATCTATTGGGCCTGTTTGCTAACGTATTATATTGACTCATGGTATTTTCTGTTTCTTCTTTATACTCGATGATATTCTCATTACTCTTCTTTCTCCTTCGTTGGGTTGTTTTAATATTATTTATTCGTAGATACACATTTTGATTTTCATTCTCCTGTTCCTTCTTCCATGCTTGATGAAATATGTTCATGTTATTCTTCTATTTGACGTATTAGACCTTTTTTTTTATGTAACTGCTATTTTGGTACATTACAATATTCCCAATTAATGTGATATTCTTGCAGTGCAAGGACCCATCTAGTTAATCGACCATGACTGAGCTTACATCGTTTTAGGAATGAAATGGATTTATGATCACTCCTTACGGTCACTGGGTATCCAAGTATATAGGTCCTGAACTTATTGCATGCGTATACTACACTTAGCAACTCCTTATCAGTGACGTTATAGTTGCGTTCGCAGTTGTTCAGCACCCTGCTGGCGAAACTAATTACCATGTGATGTCCTTCTTCATCTTCTTGATACAAAGTGGCTCCTAAGCTTACATTGCTCGCATCACAATTTAGATAGAAGGGTTTATTAAAGTCAGGGTGGTGCAGCATAACAGTCTCTAGAAATTTCTCTTTGATTAGTTGTAGAACTTTATCTTGTTCTGGTCCCCATGCCCATTTGTCCTTGGATGATAGCTGTTTTTGGAATTTAGCAGTTATTTCTGAATAATTATCTTGGAATTTGCGATAATAGTTACAAATTCCAAGGAAGGATTGTAACTGTTTTCTGGAGTAGGGAACTGTTGAATTGCTTCTACTTTTTCTTTTGAAGGCGATATACCCATCTCTGTTAAATTAAAACCTAAAAACTTTACTTGGTTAGCAATAAATTTAGACTTGTTCAGTTTAAGTGTTATATTATTCTCAAACAGCTTTCTCAGTACTTGTTCTACCCTTGTGCAATGTTCATCCCAATTAGAAGATGTTATCAGTAAATCATCTATGTATACTGTGGTGAATTGCAGAGTTTCTTGTCCCAATATCTGGTCCATACATTTCACGAATATAGCAACAGAATTAATTAATCCGAAAGGTAACCTTTTAAATTGGTAGTTCCTTCCATCGAAAAGGAATGCCATATATTTTCTACTATTTGGGTGCAGCTCAACCTGCCAGTATCCGCATACAGTATCCCAAGTACTAATGTATTTGGTACCGTGAAATTTTTTCAGAATTTATTTGATCTCGCCAGGGGAAGTTCTACCGTTTATAATCATTTAATTTAACTAACCTAGCATCCAGGCAGATTCTCACCTTTCCATTCTTTTTTGGGATTGCCACTATGGGGGTGGTATAGGGTGATTGATTATATTCTATGATGTCATCTTTGATCATACGATTTATTTCTTCCCCAACTTAGTTTTTTATTGAATAGGCTATCGGGTAGGATTTTCTACGAAAGTCTACCGGTTCCTTAAAATTGATTTCACACTGGTAACCCTTAACTTTACCTGGAGCATTGGAGAATATATGTTTATAACTAGTGTATATTTCAATTAAATTTTCGGCCTGTACCTTACTTATCTGTTGATCGGTTTTTTCCCTTTGGAACTCTTGTATTTCTTCCAACTTACTACGCCGTAGTTCTTGATCGTCGTCCTCATATTGGATTGCTTCTTGCAGTTTATTATCCTTACAAAAATAGCTCTTTACAACCTGACATTTGTCATTAATTGGAGCGATTCTACTTGCGTCTACCAATTCCGCTGTCCATACTCCTTCTTCGGACGTTAATGATACTATTCCTCTATTTAAGTCTATTACTGCTGAATGTTGTCGTAATATGTCACATCCAATCAGTACGTTGAACGGTAACCCTGTTGCGACTAAGAATCCTATTGGTATTGTTACATTATTATTTGTGAGGTCGAGCGATACTTGCTTCTTAACAGTTTTATTTTGCCGTCCAGTGGCTCCAATTATTATTATATTATTCACAGGTAAGGTGGGTATAGGTAATTGGCCTTCTCGCTGGATTCTCTCCAGTTCGGTACTATCAATTAACGAGATGTTGGACCCCGTATCTATCATAATTGTCGACTGTATTCCATTTAGTTTAGCAATTACATATATAATTTCATTATTATTATTATTGTGTACATGGTTATCCTCCTCTTCTAATAAGTCTTCCCTAATATTTTTCAAATAATGATTGGTGATGATAGTTATAGTCTGGTCATTTGTACGTCTAGTTATCGGTCATTGGTCCCCAAGAGATTGGTTCAGTGATGGGTGTTCTTCAGTTCTCACTGCCTCTGTTAGTTTAAATGAGGGCTTCCCTCATCCTCTCTATTTTCCGGTGGGTTTTGAGGCTGGTTCTGTAATGGTTCATGTCTGTCCTCTGGATTATTGTCCGTTGATCTATAATTTCTTCCATTTTGGTATTCGTCCTCGCGTTGTGACTGATTATAGTAGTGGTTATAATGGTGTGTCCTCGGGTAATACCGTCTCTGATTATTTTGAGGCCGAGAGTATATATAATTCACATGGTGTCTGTAGTTATTGGGTCGGTTGTCCCCATCTCCTCTATTATTCCGATTATCGCGGTAATTATAATGGTTATTACCCCGATAATTATTATTCCTTTGATTATTATTTGGGTGGTTATTCTTGGTTCTATTCGGGTTACTATTCTGACTTGGTTGATTGTTATTAGTATGGTTGGAATTTAGTTGATGGTCGTTGCCATTGTATCTATGGTATTTAGTATTTAACATTCGGTTCCGTTGATACTGGGTCTCATGTTCATAATTTTCTAGAAATTTTGCCATGGCTGGGATAGTTTTAATCTGGCGGCACATACGAGCGTTCTTTATCCCTTCATCATAATGGTAGGAGAGTTGTATTACCAAACACTCCTCTGGAATTCTGGGCTCTAGATTACGGGCCATGCACACCTTGCCTAGGAAGTATGATGTGGGAGACTGTCCTACGTTTGCCTCATATCGACCATTGCTTAAATTATTCCTGACCATATTTTGGGTCGACTCCGACCAATACCTTTCCCTGAATTGTTTTTTGAACTCTGTTATGTCTTGTATATCGGGACGCACTGCCGTCCACCAATTATCATAGGTATCCTTAAACGTTTCATCGATTATTCCTTGGATAATATTCCAACGGTTCTCTCTATTCCGTGTTATCATTTCTTCTAACCTTTTCAAAAACTCCATAGGGTTATGCCTATAACTCTGAAAATTAATTGACTCCCGGTTATCGTTGTTGATGATATGATTATGCTGGCATGTTCTATCCCGCCATGAATCCACTTCTTCTTGGATCTGTATTTCATGTCGACGGATTTCCTCGATTTTACTTTTATTCGTACTAATTTGGCTTTCTACATTGTTTAAATTATCATATACTCTCTCCATTCGTTCACCCATGTCAGTCTGTACTTGTGTTATTCCTTCCTTATTCTCCTCCCGTATTTGATGTACCTCTTGTTTAATTTTCTCGCATCTTTCTACAGTCTCCTGTTGGAGTCCTTCGACCATTGTTTTATTTTCATTTTGTATGTCATTAATTTTATTTTGTATTTCCTCACGGACCTGTATTATTGTTTTGTTGGTTTTTTTCTAACTTCTCATTTGTTTCGGCTATTTCTTGTTTTCTTTCCTCATTATTTTTGTCCACCTGTTGGTTAATTGTCACATGGATATTCTCAATTCTTTCGTTAATCTGCCTTAAATTCTCTTCATTTATTTGTAGGATCTCTTCCTTCATTTGTCTTAAACCCTCATCATTCCTGTCAAACCTTTCGTTAATTTGGATTAAGCTTTCATTGTTCTTATCGAACTTTTCGTTCATTAGTTTTGAGGTTTCTTCCTGTTTCCTAAAATTTTCTTCTATTTTGTCGAATTTTTTCTTTAAATTTTCCTTATTTTCCTCATTTATTTTCTTTAAATTTTCCTTATTTTCCTCGTTTGTTTTCTTTGAATTTTCCATTATAATCCTCAGCAACTCCTGCATGCTCATGTCTTCTTTCTGGGCTGATTTATTTGGTTGATTCCCTTGGGCATCCTCTTCAACTACTTCCTTTTCCGTGTCCCTAATTACTTCAGTTTCTTCTTTATCGCCTGTCTGTTGTTCCATTTCACTATCTGTGACTACTTCTATTTCTTGTTCCTGTCCACTTTCTTCCTTCTCCGCATCTTCTGCCCTCTTCTTCGATCTACCTCTGGTATTATGCATTTTTAGTCTCCAACAGTTGCCTGCTCGAGTTAACTAACATTTATAAAATCAAGGTTTTACTTAACTTAAGCCCTACACTAGTTGAGCGCCAATTTATGATTTAATGGGTATGCCTGTCTTATTCAAGCCCCGCGATGGAAGCCAATTTATAACTTAACGGGTACGTCCGTCTCATTAGTCTCTCTTTTGTGAATGCCAATTTATAATGTATCTTATTTCAATATGTAGTATAATAGTGTTTAAGTATATCCCAGTTTCTCTCTATTTAATATAATTGTGTTATGGTGGGTGAAAATTATGTGTATAGTGTGTAATTCGAATTTTTCGCTCAAGCCTATTCTGCGTTGAAGAGAAGAGAAGAAATTTTTATTGTATTCTCATTCTCTTTAATACCCAAGCAGTTCGCGAATAGCGCTGTGGTTACCAGACAACGGAAACTTGTAGGTTAGCCCACCGCGTACGATAATTCTCAGTTACACTCTCTACTTATCTTATATCTTGTTCACACTACACTAAATATTATATAAATGAGAAGATATCTGAATTCTGAAAGGATTCTTTATTAATATTTTGATATTTCTTGTCCAACAAAGTTGTTTCCTTTATGTAGATACAAAAGGCTATATGTTAGAAGTAATCGATTATCGATCGGATTCAAGGTTTTATATTATTTTTAGTTATGATTTTATATTTCTTTAAATACAGGGCGTGAAGGTTCTTTCAACTGTTAGTAAGATCAGAAAATGCATAAATAGGAATACAAGGTATTACAATATAGAATTAAGTTTTTATTAAATAATATTTAAAATAATTGTAGTTTACCGTCCGCTCGGCCTCGTGACTCGATAAGGCAGTGTACAGATAACCTCTTCGTCTTGTTTGGTCAATAACAGAATGCAGATGAATTTGCTCTCGTCAGTCTTCGTTCCAAGTTGAAATAAAGTTGAATTCTTGGTCCTGGGATGATGCAGAAATACCGCTCCTTTTGTTCACCAATGTCCGAGTTTTGTGGTTACGTGCTTCGATGAAATTCGAGTCCAACTACATTTGTTCTATTGAATTGTGGAAACTGAAGTTTAGATATAATTTGTGTTTTATTTTCGTTTTCTTTTATTTTATAGGATTATATCACTTTATTCAGGTAGTTATTTCTCTGGTTTTGTTAGTTAATTAAGTTAACATTTGTTCATTATATTGAATTTTGCAATCAGAGTTCTTCCTTTATATTTTTCGTTACTTTCATGTATAGATTTTAGATTGTCCAATTATATAATACGGTTGAATGACAGTGGACCATACTATTGTGACTTATTATTCATTTTGCTTCCCCATTGTGTTATTTGTATTTAAATTAGATCAAATCTTTTCTGAGCATCTTTTAACTAAACCGTCTTCATTCATGTAAATTTATTCAATAATCAAATCAACAAATTCTATCTCTCTCGTCATCCCTGACAACCATCTTTTCTATTCTTATTGGATATTATATTATACTATAATCATTTCATACAATGTTCTTCCAATCATCAAAATAATCCCTTTCTAAATTACCATTATATCCTATTATAATTTTACCTATTGCTTGTTACTAACTTTTATATATTTTGCTGTTGTTTCCTCTTAGTCTACTTACTTTAACAAATATTATTTTTCTGTTACAAAACATTATCTATCGGTATCATTGCACTATGGCATTATAAGAATTTATTTCATTTGAATTTATTTATTTGTTATTATCAATTATTATTAACTTCTCCTAACTCATTCAATTTTATTTAGTATTTGTTACAAATTTCTTTACCTAACCTTTCTGATCTGACTTACTATATAATGTTACTGGTTGTTAGACCTATCATTATACCTTGATCTACTTCTGAGTTTAACTTGTTACTGTCTGCAGTATTATAGAATCCTTTATCTTTTTATGACATGGTTATACTAAACTCTTTTGTATCTCGTTAACAATTATAGCCTTTTTGGCCAAGTTTACAATTATAATCATCCTACTGTCTAAGTACATGTATACAAATAATTAACTCTATAAAGTCTAACAAAAGCTTTATCATGACATATGGATAACACATAAAATGAAATTAATTAGTAATCAATTACTGAGTTTAACAACAGCTCTATAATGGTAAATTGATAACACATAATACTTATTTACCTGGTATTCTATTAACAGAATAACTTCACTTGCTAACACAAAAAATAACATCACTATCACGATAATAATATAACATGATACAATTACTAACAGGTACATTTGTGTAACCGAAGTCATGCAACATTTACTCATTCTCATCTACTTTAAAACATCAATTATCATGAAACAGTCTAAATTAGTTTTTACATTATTTGTCAATTTCTGTTGTTTACACCTTTCACTGAACTTTGAGGTTTATAATAATTAACATTATTAATTTCTTTTCTTTCTACCTTGTATTCTTATTTTATTTAATCAACCATGGGTTGGGTTTCTGACCTTTTACAAGTGTGGATAATTAATATTTTTTTCTCTATTTTAAATCTTATAAGTTGATTTATGTAACGTCGGGGACCGTATTTTCGTTACGTTACATATGCTTCCCCTCCTAAAGAAGTTTAGTTTACCTGAATATAATTTGGGTCAAAATAAACTTATATCTTTTTCATGCCTTGGAATATCCTCCTTTTATTCATCGTAAAGTTTTAATGGTAATTGATGGAATTCTTATTGTAACATTTTGGACTCGTATTCACCTTTCTCTATTTGATGACAATTCATTAAGTATATTAATACTCTTGGCTTGTTTCTTTTAAACATTACTTGTCAATGATTGGTCACAATAATCAGTAAAACTTAGTTTTAATTTTCTCCTATTTCTAGTTACTTCTACAAATGCAGTTCACCATTGACCTTCTATCAGCTATCTTCCTTCTGTTTTCTTCCTTCATACCTTTGGAATCTGATGTCAATCTTCGCAGCGGTTTTATTCGCTTAAATATTCAATTTCCCTAACATGTGAGCTGGTACAGTTCAGAGAGGCACTGTTTGGCTTCATACTCTGCTGGCCATACTACACTTCAATATAATACTGCTGGAATTCATCTACAGTCAGTTATAAAAAATACAATATCATAGTAGTCTCTTTATTTGACTAATAATAAACATCTTGGGGAGTCGTTACGCTGTCGCGTTTTACATTTAATTATACATATATTTCCTTTCTTCTTGATTCCATCTTATTTTCATTAGCTATTTTCAGATAACATTTTAGACAGTCATTATTTGTATCTACCTTTGATCTTCTTTCTTGTGACAGAAATTCTACGTACTATCTCTTCATTTATTATTTTCATTTCCAAGAAATTCTAAATTGTATTGGCATTAATTATCATCATTACTTAGTTTCATCTTAATTATAGTCATTAAATTATCCATTGTTCTTCTTATTTTACCATCTTGTCTGATCACATTACCACTAATTATGTTGATATATATTTTTTTTCTTATTCCATTTAAAATCATACTGGTTATAAACAATTATGTAATCTGTTCTTCAATTCTCTTGGCATGTATCTTAAATTACATTGTTTTTAATTATTTTGTATAAGTTTTTCTTTATATAATTTTTTAACATTGGGGTTTCATTCTTAAATATTTAAAATAATTTCTTGGTAAACACATAGTAAGACGTTCTTACTTCTTTTAGAATTTTGTGGTTTTTCATATATATTTTCGTCCATCTTGTTAGTCATTGATGATTGGTGATGGTGTTTCGTCATGATACTTTTTTATAGATTCTTGATTCTATGTTCCCTTAATCTTTTTCGTGATAGGGTTCATTATTTCGTAAGTATTATTGTTATTATTTTTTGTTATTACATAGGGTCCTGTATATAATAATAATAATTTTTTCGTTATTCCCTCTAAAGTACTGGGTAACTCTCTATTCCTTATTAATATCCTTTCACCGACCTGGTAATTTATTGGTTTTGGGTGATTCTTTTTATACTTCTTTTTCTGTTGTTCTGCCTTCTCCATTACTTTGTTATAGAATTTAATGCTTTCAAATTGATACTCGGGGTTAATTGGAAAATTGATGATATCCTGGATTTCCCTAAGTGGAGGCTTTTCAAACATTACCGTATACGGTGTATTTTCAATGGATTGATGGTATGATATATTGAGAAATTCTTCGGTAGGTAACAAGTATTCGTGCCATCTCCGCTGTTGGTCATGACAGTAAGTTCGGAGTATCCTGCCAACCTCCCTCAGCACTCGCTCCGCAGGATTGCTGCTGGGGTGATAGACTGATGTCTTATATGTTTTAATACCATGTTTTAGAAGACTATCCCTCCATTTATTTCCTTTAAACTGCGTACCATGATCTGTGATAATGGACGTAAGTTTACCAATCTCTGGTATGTAATGTCCAATGACTATCTCCAGTATTTTCTTGGTAGTGGCTCTGCTGATAGCATAAAGTTTAGTATACTTATTGAAATGGTCGAAAATAATAATAATAAATTTGTATCTATGTTTCCCTCCACTGTGTGGGAACGGTCCACATATGTCCAGGAATACTTTCTCCAGTTTATGTTTGGATGTAATGGGAATCATTACCCCCTCCTTCTTTTCATTGTTACATTTAACCATTTGGCAAATGTGACAGGTTTGAATAGATTTTTGTACCTTTCGGTTTATATTCTTTATGTATACTTGTTCTTCCAGGGCTTTAACTATTTTTATGGCTCCCATGTGTCCATATCTTATGTGGTAATCTAATATTAATTTATTTTCCACAGCTGGTGGAATTACTAATTTCCAGCTTTCTTGATTAGGGGTAACTTTAATAAATAACCTATCATCATGTACACAGTAATATTTTGTAAGAACTTCGTCTGCATTTTGCACTCTCTGGCGTATGTTCATTAATTTGGGATCCAGTTTTTGGTGTTGTTTAATTTCATTTGTTATGGTTTCCAAATCTTTTCTACTCTTAATAATATTGTACACCTTAGCTATTTGTTCCTTTTCTCCATCGAACGATTGGTCTTGTATGTTTATTCGGGACAAGATATCGGCTGCTATGTTCTTCCTTCCAGGTATATATTGTAAT
Source organism: Magicicada septendecula (assembly GCA_034769895.1). Classification (NCBI taxonomy): domain Eukaryota; kingdom Metazoa; phylum Arthropoda; class Insecta; order Hemiptera; family Cicadidae; genus Magicicada; species Magicicada septendecula. Next base: position 187,644,581 of record CM068375.1, read on the forward strand.
AAATCTTTAATGGATGGGTTTAATGTTTTTTATTTTTAACTTAAAAGGTTTTATTTAGTAGTGTTGTTGTCGTTGTAGACTCTCACGTTTTCGCGTGGTTGTTTAGTATTCAATATAATTAATTAGTAATGGGTAAATTGAAATTAATGTTCATGTTATGTTTAAAAGAGGATTAAGATCACTAATAATTCGCTGTGTTCACCTCCCCACTTACCATCCGTGAATGTCTTCAATCTTCTCGATGGGCGATTCTATCTCGCTGTAAATACATTTATAACACACAGATATTTCGTTTGAATATCGATAAATGCACATTAAATTAAATAATACTGATATTCGATTGTAAATTGAATATTCCAATATCAATCATTCGAATATTGCTGCCACCTTGTGAAATAATTGTTTCTAAAAAATAAGTTATTTACTTTTATTTTATAGAAATGAAGACTCTATATCCACTGGTAATAAATTGAGGTTTTTATTAGCATTAGTGAAATTTAGTAAAAACTCCTTTAAAACAATTAATAATGATTTTTAAAAAACAACAACAAGTTAAATAAATACTGAGACTTCTTCAGCTCAAGGCTGGTAACACTGTTACAATGCACGATAATATGGTGAATTAGGTTATGTTCACTTTGGTCATTAGTATTACCAATTTTCGTGAATCCTTTGAATATACATAATACAAGATATAAAGATGTGTTAATAAATAACAATGTTTACTTATTTATTATAATTAAAAAGAACAAAATTTAAAAACTATTAACCTCAATACAATAGTCAATACTATCGTACGGTCGGCTTGTGCCTTGTGAAGCTAAGATTGTAAACACGTGCTTTTAACATTGCACTATTAAAACAATTTTACTGGTTTACTTGTTATTATTACTATGAACTGGAATGAGAAAAAAATTGAAAAAACTCTTATTATTGATTCTATTTGTAAGAATCATTTATGACAGAAGTGATTCTCTGTGACAAACAAATACGTTTTGGTTATAGGTTAGATTACCTAAATGAGAGTAAGTTATAAGGTAGAATAGTTAATATCATATAAAAATCTTAATACTATATTTTACAAACACTTTATTTATTAGTAATAGGATGTAGAATTAGCAGTAATGATAGTTCTCACATAATAAGTTATTATTTATCAAAACTGAATTCATAGTCAATTAAGCGACTATATTTACAAGTAATTGTGTGCGGTATTTAATATTGATTCCGCTTTTATTTATTATTCTTTAAACATAAAAATATAACATCTTTTAATTAATTATCGTCATTAAGTTGGACGAGAACTTTATTCATTTCATTCTGATAATTATTCATCGTTATCGGTGATGCACTCAAGCGTGTTTACTTGACTAGTGCAGTCAACAATAATTTTCGTTCAACTAATGAGAATTATTTTATTAATATTTTTTAAAATTGTTAAAGTATAATACTCCCTGTTTCCTTTCACATGACATGACCTTTATTATACACTGGTCATGTCTTTTGTTTCACTATACACTTATTACACTGTCACACGATAATAGGGTGTTCAGTATAGGTTATATTTGACTATGTTACTGGGGGGACGCGCACATTTTAAAAATATGTCTTGACGACTGTCACACGCTCCTCACGCTTCGGGTGTTGGAAGACAATTAAATCATCTCGTTAAAGCGTCTCTTTTCATCTGGTGAAATTGAGTCATTCTATTGGCTTAGAAAGCCATACTCTCAACCCCAAAGGTCTTTGTTAAACAAATATTTTAATTTCATAGCGTCTCTGCTTCGGGTTTGAGGCTATTTATGACGTGTACATTGACATTCGAAAATGATCGAAAATCTTATAATGGCTATAAGTTTCTTATTATTAGTCACATCGTCATTTGGATAGTGGCATTAAATTGCGGACACTTGCGTCTTTATTTTAAGTCCAAACAAGTAGTAATTCCGTCCATTAATAATTCACTTCACTTTCTTCAAAACTCATATAGTGGTTCTTAACACAAATAAGTCCTTTTCACTATATTTTGTTGGAATTACATCTTAATACTTACGACTAAACATTTTGAGTCCATTTCTCATCTATGCTAATACATAATATTAATATATTTACAGTTTAAACAAAATGTACTAATGGCGTATAAGCCAACTATGTCCGATTGTTTATATTTACTTATATCACTATTATCCCTTATTCTACTACACATTTTTTGTACTATAACATTATTAGGTATATCTATATACATTTGCTCATCCTTTATTTTGGTAAAATGTTATTTTGTTTACATATGGTTCAAAATACATTATGCTCTCATCTCGCCATTTTGTCACTCTTAGTTAGTTATTTTACTACACATTAGATATATTGTTAATAATCAAAATTGTGTACAAATGTTGTACATGGTTAGTTTAGTGGATTCACTAACTTTTTGTTATCTGAAATCTCTTTAAGTTCTTGTATGGTGGTTGTTTACACCTAGTCCTATGATTGCAGTTAGTTAGTTTATTAAATTCCAGTCATTAAATTATTAGTGTAATACTTGTGAGGTGTTCTCATAGTAGTATTGAACATTTCTCTAACTACTGGTAACATTTCTTACATTCTCTTTACAGGTTTTATCAATGTTTTTTGACTAACTCTCTTGTCACATTGGGGTTCTGTCTATTTGGTTTATTGTTATTATATTTAATCTGACTCATTTGTTGTGTCCTTCAGTTCATATGGTATTCATTGTTTTGTATATTTATTCTTATTTGGTCTCTATTTGAAACAGTTATGGATAATTACTTTGTTTAATTAATGCATATGATTCATATGATTTTATGTTGTAGGTCCAGTTCATGTGAGGTTATGTGTCATTTGTTTGACAACAATATGCTTCATAGTTTTTACAGTATTCATTTCATATACTGTCATGTCATTATGGCATGTTACTACAATGGTTTATTATTATGTTTTCCACATTTTACACTATATGTTGAAACAATAATACTGGGTTTCTTAGTCTAATTATGTTACATATTTTGGTGGGTTGTATCTAGGCTTTGGTACGTTGACTTGTTTATATTCAACAAATTAGTTTATTCACTACTTATTTATCTTGACATTCATCTACATTTTGTCCTGTGTTGCTATGACATTCAGGCACATTTCATATCAAGGATAATAAAGCTTTTATTATTGATCTCTATGAACAATTAATTCACTTTTCTGTATCATATATTTGGTGGTCTTACTGATTATATCTGTGGTTTTACAATCTTGGATTGAACTTGTTACACTAATTGTTTGTGCATTTCACTTGTTAATCGTTGATTCTTTCACTTACAAATGGTTATTCACTTCCCTCAGTTATAAACACTTCACTAGTATTGTCTGTGCTGTTTACTTGGGGTAAATGTTATTATATCATTTGTTCTAATTATTCATTTATTATTCACTGTCATTGTTTGTGATCACTTATTGATGCTCAACACTTGGTTTTTTATTATTGATAGTCCAATAATCATTACACTTATTTTGGTCACTACATGATTGTGATGCTTTCCATATTTTGTGAATGTTGATGTCTTGTACTGGTCATACATAATCTTCATTCTTCATGGTACATTTCTTCCTCTTCTTCTGGTTAGTTGTATGTCACCTTTGGTGCTTTTCTTGGTTACACATTATTTGTAATAATTCATGTTCACTGAATGTAGTCATATTCTTCCACATTTTCATTCATTATTATGATAGTCACTGTCCTATATTTATTTCATTATTATAACAAATTAGTCTGTTTTTTCACTATGGTGATTGTATTTGACGTGTCTCCTTCTTATGATGATAATCACTTTCGGCATATCCCCTCACTATTTTGATCTATTGGGCCTGTTTGCTAACGTATTATATTGACTCATGGTATTTTCTGTTTCTTCTTTATACTCGATGATATTCTCATTACTCTTCTTTCTCCTTCGTTGGGTTGTTTTAATATTATTTATTCGTAGATACACATTTTGATTTTCATTCTCCTGTTCCTTCTTCCATGCTTGATGAAATATGTTCATGTTATTCTTCTATTTGACGTATTAGACCTTTTTTTTTATGTAACTGCTATTTTGGTACATTACAATATTCCCAATTAATGTGATATTCTTGCAGTGCAAGGACCCATCTAGTTAATCGACCATGACTGAGCTTACATCGTTTTAGGAATGAAATGGATTTATGATCACTCCTTACGGTCACTGGGTATCCAAGTATATAGGTCCTGAACTTATTGCATGCGTATACTACACTTAGCAACTCCTTATCAGTGACGTTATAGTTGCGTTCGCAGTTGTTCAGCACCCTGCTGGCGAAACTAATTACCATGTGATGTCCTTCTTCATCTTCTTGATACAAAGTGGCTCCTAAGCTTACATTGCTCGCATCACAATTTAGATAGAAGGGTTTATTAAAGTCAGGGTGGTGCAGCATAACAGTCTCTAGAAATTTCTCTTTGATTAGTTGTAGAACTTTATCTTGTTCTGGTCCCCATGCCCATTTGTCCTTGGATGATAGCTGTTTTTGGAATTTAGCAGTTATTTCTGAATAATTATCTTGGAATTTGCGATAATAGTTACAAATTCCAAGGAAGGATTGTAACTGTTTTCTGGAGTAGGGAACTGTTGAATTGCTTCTACTTTTTCTTTTGAAGGCGATATACCCATCTCTGTTAAATTAAAACCTAAAAACTTTACTTGGTTAGCAATAAATTTAGACTTGTTCAGTTTAAGTGTTATATTATTCTCAAACAGCTTTCTCAGTACTTGTTCTACCCTTGTGCAATGTTCATCCCAATTAGAAGATGTTATCAGTAAATCATCTATGTATACTGTGGTGAATTGCAGAGTTTCTTGTCCCAATATCTGGTCCATACATTTCACGAATATAGCAACAGAATTAATTAATCCGAAAGGTAACCTTTTAAATTGGTAGTTCCTTCCATCGAAAAGGAATGCCATATATTTTCTACTATTTGGGTGCAGCTCAACCTGCCAGTATCCGCATACAGTATCCCAAGTACTAATGTATTTGGTACCGTGAAATTTTTTCAGAATTTATTTGATCTCGCCAGGGGAAGTTCTACCGTTTATAATCATTTAATTTAACTAACCTAGCATCCAGGCAGATTCTCACCTTTCCATTCTTTTTTGGGATTGCCACTATGGGGGTGGTATAGGGTGATTGATTATATTCTATGATGTCATCTTTGATCATACGATTTATTTCTTCCCCAACTTAGTTTTTTATTGAATAGGCTATCGGGTAGGATTTTCTACGAAAGTCTACCGGTTCCTTAAAATTGATTTCACACTGGTAACCCTTAACTTTACCTGGAGCATTGGAGAATATATGTTTATAACTAGTGTATATTTCAATTAAATTTTCGGCCTGTACCTTACTTATCTGTTGATCGGTTTTTTCCCTTTGGAACTCTTGTATTTCTTCCAACTTACTACGCCATAGTTCTTGATCGTCGTCCTCATATTGGATTGCTTCTTGCAGTTTATTATCCTTACAAAAATAGCTCTTTACAACCTGACATTTGTCATTAATTGGAGCGATTCTACTTGCGTCTACCAATTCCGCTGTCCATACTCCTTCTTCGGACGTTAATGATACTATTCCTCTATTTAAGTCTATTACTGCTGAATGTTGTCGTAATATGTCACATCCAATCAGTACGTTGAACGGTAACCCTGTTGCGACTAAGAATCCTATTGGTATTGTTACATTATTATTTGTGAGGTCGAGCGATACTTGCTTCTTAACAGTTTTATTTTGCCGTCCAGTGGCTCCAATTATTATTATATTATTCACAGGTAAGGTGGGTATAGGTAATTGGCCTTCTCGCTGGATTCTCTCCAGTTCGGTACTATCAATTAACGAGATGTTGGACCCCGTATCTATCATAATTGTCGACTGTATTCCATTTAGTTTAGCAATTACATATATAATTTCATTATTATTATTATTGTGTACATGGTTATCCTCCTCTTCTAATAAGTCTTCCCTAATATTTTTCAAATAATGATTGGTGATGATAGTTATAGTCTGGTCATTTGTACGTCTAGTTATCGGTCGTTGGTCCCCAAGAGATTGGTTCAGTGATGGGTGTTCTTCAGTTCTCACTGCCTCTGTTAGTTTAAATGAGGGCTTCCCTCATCCTCTCTATTTTCCGGTGGGTTTTGAGGCTGGTTCTGTAATGGTTCATGTCTGTCCTCTGGATTATTGTCCGCTGATCTATAATTTCTTCCATTTTGGTATTCGTCCTCACGTTGTGACTGATTATAGTAGTGGTTATAATGGTGTGTCCTCGGGTAATACCGTCTCTGATTATTTTGAGGCCGAGAGTATATATAATTCACATGGTGTCTGTAGTTATTGGGTCGGTTGTCCCCATCTCCTCTATTATTCCGATTATCGCGGTAATTATAATGGTTATTACCCCGATAATTATTATTCCTTTGATTATTATTTGGGTGGTTATTCTTGGTTCTATTCGGGTTACTATTCTGACTTGGTTGATTGTTATTAGTATGGTTGGAATTTAGTTGATGGTCGTTGCCATTGTATCTATGGTATTTAGTATTTAACATTCGGTTCCGTTGATACTGGGTCTCATGTTCATAATTTTCTAGAAATTTTGCCATGGCTGGGATAGTTTTAATCTGGCGGCACATACGAGCGTTCTTTATCCCTTCATCATAATGGTAGGAGAGTTGTATTACCAAACACTCCTCTGGAATTCTGGGCTCTAGATTACGGGCCATGCACACCTTGCCTAGGAAGTATGATGTGGGAGACTCTCCTACGTTTGCCTCATATCGACCATTGCTTAAATTATTCCTGACCATATTTTGGGTCGACTCCGACCAATACCTTTCCCTGAATTGTTTTTTGAACTCTGTTATGTCTTGTATATCGGGACGCACTGCCGTCCACCAATTATCATAGGTATCCTTAAACGTTTCATCGATTATTCCTTGGATAATATTCCAACGGTTCTCTCTATTCCGTGTTATCATTTCTTCTAACCTTTTCAAAAACTCCATAGGGTTATGCCTATAACTCTGAAAATTAATTGACTCCCGGTTATCGTTGTTGATGATATGATTATGCTGGCATGTTCTATCCCGCCATGAATCCACTTCTTCTTGGATCTGTATTTCATGTCGACGGATTTCCTCGATTTTACTTTTATTCGTACTAATTTGGCTTTCTACATTGTTTAAATTATCATATACTCTCTCCATTCGTTCACCCATGTCAGTCTGTACTTGTGTTATTCCTTCCTTATTCTCCTCCCGTATTTGATGTACCTCTTGTTTAATTTTCTCGCATCTTTCTACAGTCTCCTGTTGGAGTCCTTCGACCATTGTTTTATTTTCATTTTGTATGTCATTAATTTTATTTTGTATTTCCTCACGGACCTGTATTATTGTTTTGTTGGTTTTTTTCTAACTTCTCATTTGTTTCGGCTATTTCTTGTTTTCTTTCCTCATTATTTTTTCCACCTGTTGGTTAATTGTCACATGGATATTCTCAATTCTTTCGTTAATCTGCCTTAAATTCTCTTCATTTATTTGTAGGATCTCTTCCTTCATTTGTCTTAAACCCTCATCATTCCTGTCAAACCTTTCGTTAATTTGGATTAAGCTTTCATTGTTCTTATCGAACTTTTCGTTCATTAGTTTTGAGGTTTCTTCCTGTTTCCTAAAACTTTCTTCTATTTTGTCGAATTTTTTCTTTAAATTTTCCTTATTTTCCTCATTTATTTTCTTTAAATTTTCCTTATTTTCCTCGTTTGTTTTCTTTGAATTTTCCATTATAATCCTCAGCAACTCCTGCATGCTCATGTCTTCTTTCTGGGCTGATTTATTTGGTTGATCCCCTTGGGCATCCTCTTCAACTACTTCCTTTTCCGTGTCCCTAATTACTTCAGTTTCTTCTTTATCGCCTGTCTGTTGTTCCATTTCACTATCTGTGACTACTTCTATTTCTTGTTCCTGTCCACTTTCTTCCTTCTCCGCATCTTCTGCCCTCTTCTTCGATCTACCTCTGGTATTATGCATTTTTAGTCTCCAACAGTTGCCTGCTCGAGTTAACTAATATTTATAAAATCAAGGTTTTACTTAACTTAAGCCCTACACTAGTTGAGCGCCAATTTATGATTTAATGGGTATGCCCGTCTTATTCAAGCCCCGCGATGGAAGCCAATTTATAACTTAACGGGTACGTCCGTCTCATTAGTCTCTCTTTTGTGAATGCCAATTTATAATGTATCTTATTTCAATATGTAGTATAATAGTGTTTAAGTATATCCCAGTTTCTCTCTATTTAATATAATTGTGTTATGGTGGGTGAAAATTATGTGTATAGTGTGTAATTCGAATTTTTCGCTCAAGCCTATTCTGCGTTGAAGAGAAGAGAAGAAATTTTTATTGTATTCTCATTCTCTTTAATACCCAAGCAGTTCGCGAATAGCGCTGTGGTTACCAGACAACGGAAACTTGTAGGTTAGCCCACCGCGTACGATAATTCTCAGTTACACTCTCTACTTATCTTATATCTTGTTCACACTACACTAAATATTATATAAATGAGAAGATATCTGAATTCTGAAAGGATTCTTTATTAATATTTTGATATTTCTTGTCCAACAAAGTTGTTTCCTTTATGTAGATACAAAAGGCTATATGTTAGAAGTAATCGATTATCGATCGGATTCAAGGTTTTATATTATATTTAGTTATGATTTTATATTTCTTTAAATACAGGGTGTGAAGGTTCTTTCAACTGTTAGTAAGATCAGAAAATGCATAAATAGGAATACAAGGTATTACAATATAGAATTAAGTTTTTATTAAATAATATTTAAAATAATTGTAGTTTACCGTCCGCTCGGCCTCATGACTCGATAAGGCAGTGTACAGATAACCTCTTCGTCTTGTTTGGTCAATAACAAAATGCAGATGAATTTGCTCTCGTCAGTCTGCGCTCCAAGTTGCAATAAAGTTGAATTCTTGGTCCTGGGATGATGCAGAAATACCACTCCTTTTGTTCACCAATGTCCGAGTTTTGTGGTTACGTGCTTCGACGAAATTCGAGTCCAACTACGTTTGTTCTATTGAATTGTGGAAACTGAAGTTTAGATATAATTTGTGTTTTATTTTAGTTTTCTTTTATTTTATAGGATTATATCACTTTATTCAGGTAGTTATTTCTCTGGTTTTGTTAGTTAATTAAGTTAACATTTGTTCATTATATTGAATTTTGCAATCAGAGTTCTTCCTTTATATTTTTCGTTACTTTCATGTACAGATTTTAGATTGTCCAATTATATAATACGGTTGAATGACAGTGGACCATACTATTGTGACTTATTATTCATTTTGCTTCCCCATTGTGTTATTTGTATTTAAAGTAAATCAAATCTTTTCTGAGCGTCTTAACTAAACCGTCTTCGTTCATGTAAATTTATTCAATAATCAAATCAACAAATTCTATCTCTCTCATCATCCCTGACAACCATCTTTTCTATTCTTATTGGATATTATATTATACTATAATCATTTCATACAATGTTCTTCCACTCATCAAAATAATCCCTTTCTAAATTTCCATTATATCCTATTATAATTTTACCTATTGCTTGTTACTAACTTTTATATATTTTGCTGTCGTTTCCTCTTAGTCTACTTAATTTAACAAATATTATTTTTCTGTTACAAAACATTATCTATCGGTATCATTGCACTATGGCATTATAAGAATTTATTTCATTTGAATTTATTTATTTGTTATTATCAATTATTATTAACTTCTCCTAACTCATTCGATTTTATTTAGTATTTGTTACAAATTTCTTTACCTAACCTTTCTGATCTGACTTACTATATAATGTTACTGGTTGTTAGGCCTATCAATATACCTTGATCTACTTCTGAGTTTAACTTGTTACTATCTGCAGTATTATAGAATCCTTTATCTTTTTATGACATGGTTATACTAAACTCTTTTGTATCTCGTTAACAATTATAGCCTTTTTGGCCAAGTTTACAATTATAATCATCCTACTGTCTAAGTACATGTATACAAATAATTAACTCTATAAAGTCTAACAAAAGCTTTATCATGACATATGGATAACACATAAAATGAAATTAATTAGTAATCAATTACTGAGTTTAACAACAGCTCTATAATGGTAAATTGATAACACATAATACTTATTTACCTGGTATTCTATTAACAGAATAACTTCACTTGCTAACACAAAAAATAACATCACTATCATGATAATAATATAACATGATACAATTAATAACAGGTACATTTGTGTAACCTAAGTCATGCAATATTTACTCATTCTCATCTACTTTAAAACATCAATTATTATGAAACAGTCTAAATTAGTTTTTACATTATTTGTCAATGTCTGTTGTTTACACCTTTCACTGAACTTTGAGGTTTATAATTATTAACATTATTAATTTCTTTTCTTTCTACCTTGTATTCTTATTTTATTTAATCAATCATGGGTTGGGTTTCTGACCTTTTACAAGTGTGGATAATTAATATTTTTTTCTTTATTTTAAATCTTATAAGTTGATTTATGTAACGTCGGGGACCGTATTTTCATTACGTTACAATATATATTTAACGATTTATGTAAAATACAACAGGTGTTTAATGGACACGTACTATGTGTAGATCTCTTATTTCCCTCCTCGGCAGGTCGAAGCTCAATTGGCACTAAAGTTGGGTATGAAATTATACTATGCTCATGGTCTGTCTGTTAGCAGCTAGTGGCATCTATTGACATTCAGTCATGTCAAATTACAGAGTCGGTAAATGATGTTCAAAATTTGAATGTAAACAAATTAATAATGTAATTATTACATTATTAACAAATAATTAATATAATGGAAGTATCACATATATAATGTATGTAAATGTAATTGTGAGAAAACGATGTAGGGCCTACTTCATATACAGATCAGACGTAAATGATGAACTATTCTCTTTATGTAATAAGCCTTGTTACTAAACAATATATATTTTTAAAAGCTTATTATCATATTGAGACGAAATGGAGCGGCATTAGAAACATCTCTTAGGTATAAAAACAACATATCGACCTTTACAAAATTTGCTGCCCGTAGGCAGTTGCCTACTTTGCCTATGCATAAATCTGCCTCTGGTGTACATGCTAAATGCATCTGAACAGTAGTAAGAATGACTTGGTATCCTGTTGAGTTATTCACTGTTCTGATGGATGATACGCAAATACTGGAAGGTAGGATGTGAGAGCCAGCAATAACCTTAAATAAAACTCTCATATATTTCAGTTATTACACAGTGTTCAGTTCATTACACACAAGTGCTTGCTTTGATCATTTTTTTAAAAATAAAATTGTATATTTTACTGTAGCTTTACAGTAGCTTGACAGAAAGTGTAAAAATGTAAAATAAAAACAGCATTACTTAAGTGTAAATAATAAGTGAACACTTTACAGTAGCACAAAAAATGACAAAAACTGAGACAATGAAATGTTACAGTTCAGTTAAAAATACTGCAATCTCCCTCACACAAAATTTTAAAGAATTAAAGACATATCAACACCACAACAAAATATTTTTTTTGGAGCAAAAGGAAACATAATGGAAAGGCATCTCAGGTAGTATCGCTTTGAAATTATGGTTTCAAAATGTTTAGGGAAAAGAATAAAAAAATGCTAGCATTAACAATCCAACAATGTATCGAAAAGATCAGGGTCTTGCTAGGTACATTATAGGGAAAATTGGTTTTGTAGCTGCTAGTGGATGTTTGTTTCTATAAAAAATAATTGCAGTATCTAATAAATTATGGTACATATTTAATCATTTATTGAATAATTTGTCATTTATATAATTTTGTGTTTTACATAATCTTTTGTGATTAAATCATTTGGTATAAAATGTTCCAGATTATAAAATACACCTCACAGTTTTAACATACAATATATATAGTAACACCTCTATACATTGTAACAGGTATATCAATATGCCTGTAATCACAGGTATGGGAAAATAATGGCAAATCTTGCATAATCTTGTTATCAGTTATTGTTATTATTTGGCTAGTGCTATTAAATTCATATTGGCCCAAAGTGATCACAAAAGGAATTTATTGTATTTGTTTACAGTCAACAGTGTAGATTCCAGGTGATGATTTGAGATTTATATAAATTAATTTTCAGTCACATGAGTGAAGTTGCAACCGTAAAGAAATACAGAATATAATTTCTATGACAGCAGACAAGACAGAACACTTGTATTTTGCCTTTTATGTGTGTACATACATTCAGACACATAGGCGTGTGCAGGACTTCAGTAGTGGTGGTGCCAAGAATGGCTTCCGGGGGGGGGGGGTCTGGGGTCCTCCCCGGAAGATTTTTGAAAATTTATTGCTTAAAAACGTGTTTTAATGCTATCTGGAGGCCATAAAAACATTTTGAAAAGCGAGGTTTTTTGAGGGCCTTCAAATGAATTTTTACTTTTTTAAGGGACTCAACTCTTTGCACTTACCGGACCGATTAAAGTTGACAACACACACATGTTTAACAAAGTAGCTTTAGAAAAATCAATTTAGATGAATTTTGTCTTTTAATGAATGATCCAGTTAGCTTATCTGGTTAATTTGTATAACAAAACGGAAACAACTTTGATTTTTAGAATATTTATTTATATCCAGTGTACAATATTAGTGAAAAAACACAGAATTGAAAAATTGATTAATTTGTACTGTAGACAAATAAAGATGCAACAGGTTCAAGTTTAGTATTTAATAGTTAGTAGTGTCCAGAACAAAATATAAAAGTAAGGAAATATTTTACATTACATTACAGGGTCATCCGACGGTCGAGTGCAACACTGTTTTTGAAGTTGTCAATTACATCACATGTTCTTGCGTTAGCAGCCAGTTCTTGTTCCACAAACGGAATCATCAAGTTTTCCAAACGATCTTGACACATCGTAGATCTGAGCTTGGATTTTATGATACTCAGCTTTGAGAAGGTTCTTTCACTTGTACAGCTAGTTACAGGCATCGTGGAAAATTTATTAATAACAGCACTAAAGTTTTCAAAGGTTGAACTTCGCTGGAACTTCGATAACCAGTTAATCCAGTCCGGAACACTTTTAGGCGGAAAGTTTGAATCAGTGTCTCCACGCTTCTTTGATTTCAACAGCTTAAATTCTGCCTCTAGTTCTGCAGCATTGACATTGAATTGTTTTGCGAGAATTTCGAAGTCCTTATTTTCGCACTTGTAACAATTAAGATTCAATCCCATCAGTTTCCCTGTGGCAGAGATAACGTTTTTTGTTTCTTGAGCAAATTGAGAATTTAGATTTTCCACAAGGCGGCCCAAAACAGGATTGTAAGTGAACAGTTTCAATTCCTCTTTTTTTGTGTCTGCGTAGAAAGCAGAAGAAGGGCAACTAGTGTCTTCTAAGAGGACTGATACTTTCCTTTTCCGAACATTAGGGATTTGAACATCTAATGTACTAAACATTTCCTTTGTTTTGATAAAAATATCCTCAAACTCTTCTTCACTATTTCTCATTTCTACCAAACCAAGAGCTAGGCTTTCAACATCTTCAACTGCTTGGCAATGGTCTATTTTAGGACTTTGCAGAGCTTTGCTCACTTTCACCACAAGCTGAAGTACGGGATGCATAATTTGCAAAGATGCAACAAAATTAAGATTTTACTTGTAGCAAAATACCTTTACCTTGGGCCCGAACTTTTGAATTGGAAGTAGATTCCGTACACTCTTCAATGGCTTTTACAATTTCGTTTAATTGAACATAAATAACAGACACCGCTTCTGAATGGCAGGCCCATCTAGTGTCTGAAAGGGATTTTAGAGTCTTTAGTTTCATTGTAGTTTGTTTGACAATATCCTCAAAGACTGCATGCCTCTTTGGACTACCTTCGATTAAGTTAAAAACTAGCTGGACTATTCCAAAGAAGTCGAAAATAATTGGATTTTCCTTGTGACTTGTGCAGGCACTTACCAAGGCAAGGTTCAAACAATGTGCATAACAGTGCACGTACATTATGGATGGATTGACTTCTTTACATCTGGCCTGTACTCCGGTAAATTCACCAGCCATTGCCGAAGCCCCGTCAAAACACACACAAACTACATCTCTCCACAGCACACCTACTTCAGACAGCACACAGTTTATTGCCTTAAATATGCTTTCCACATCAGTAGACTTCAATCGCCGTAAGGACACCAATCTCTCGACAGGATATGCATTTCCTTTCGGTATGTAGTGAAACACGACTGCTAATTGCTCGTGATGGCTCACGTCAGATGTTTCATCGCCAATAACTGCAAAGGGCTGTCCCTTGATTTCATTACTTATAGTTTTCAGTATCACTGCTCTAAGTGACGATAAGATGTCATTTTGAATGAGGTTGCTAAGATAAGTACAGTTCTTAGGAGCATTTTTTAAGTAGTTTTAAAAAAAAGGGTCATATTTTTGCAAGATAGCAATAATTTCTAGGAAAGACCTTTCTCTGTACTATCCTCGCTCTCGTCATGTCCCCTAAGAGGTTTTCCACCTTTAGCCAACAAACGGACAATATCAAAAAGCCGCGACATGTACTCACGATTTTCTAGGCGTTTTTTTCTCCTTCTCTTTTAGTTCAGCTTCCTTAGCATCATCCAACATTACATCAACTGGTTTGCTAGTAACATAATTTTCCAAGCCAACCATACTCGATACATGGCATCTACTTTTTTCATGGGCTCTGAACATTTCATTAGCTTTATATCAAAAACTAAACCCTGTTGTTGTAAACGCATTTTCAACTAACCCAGGAAGTGAACTGTCATTTAAATCAAAACAACGACAGGAAAAACAATAAGCAGCATCTTTCTTTTGCCACGCTGTACTCCAGCCATTTGTAATTTTCGAACCATTTGGGTTTAAACGATCTTTTCCTAGAATTTTTCCCCTTACCAACTTCTTTTGTAGGGTAGTTTGAAATTCGTGGTTGGTATGGTCCACGAGAAATCCTAGCTGACTTTTCTTGCCTGTTCTTTGGCAAGTCTTGACAAGGATCATCGAGCTCAGCTGCTCTCTTCACTGGCTCACCGTTATCATCCTTTTTTTCATCATCATCATTATAAATAATTTCCGAACTGGGACCAGCAACAGCATCTGAAAAGGGAACATACACTTAGGCTTAGGCCTATTTTTATCGCTTTAAATTATACTATGCTGTACAATTTACTATAGCCTACAAATCTTTTTCCCTCTTGACGCTTCGTAATATGTGGATGGCCATTTATTGTAAATATAAACAAAATTGCATGTTAGGAGCACGTGAGTAATAGTGTACAATATATTGTACACTATTATTCACTCACATACAAAAAAGTTAGTAAATTTAATTTTAATTTTGGATTAATTTAGCAAAAAATGAAATTAATAATCGAAATATTTAAGCAAGAAGAAAGTAACACATTACAAGACAGACATGGCTGTAAGAAGTATATTACAAAATATAGTGAAAATAACTTACCGGTTTGTGGTTGAGTGTCTAAATCCTTGGTGGGCTCGGGTTTTTTAATCAGCCATTTATACATCATAAAAATAAGCTTATTCAACAATTAAATAACATAATGAACAGTACTATCTTGTGTCCAAACTGAACGCCACTGGCTGACTGAGTCTCTCGTCTGTCTGACTGGCACCAGCACCGCGATAGCTGGCGCCGCCACCCTGGCGCTGAGTAAGGCCTAAAAACACGGCAACGATGGCAACTACACTATTCATGCAGCCGCTACCCGACACAACGGCCGACGCCAGATTATGTGACAAAAGCTATACGAAATTAAAGTTGATTAGATTCATATATTTATCGGTTTAATAGGAGTGCTGTCACGGAAATTATGCAGTTTCTACGTAAAAACATATTCTGCACGTAAAAAAAAAACAAAATTCTCAATCTAGTGGTGGTGCCACGGCACCGGTGGCACCTTCGTTGGACACGCCTATGTTCAGACATCATTTATTTGGATTGACTTCTGCAAGCTTGAAATCAGATAACAATAATGTTTTATATTTTACATTAGTGTATATGTAAAATTATAATCCTCAAAGTATAATATTGAATTAATTGGGATGTTTCGTTAAATTGTTACGACGGTCTCACCAATCGTCACATAGTACAGTGGAAACCAAAATAAAACACACTTATGAATTTGCTAATTTAGTTTATTACATTAATATCTTTAATTGGTGTTGTTACAGCTTGTTCAGTTTCGTTAATTTTTTAATCAGTGTTGTGTTGTGAGTAGCTATGATGGTTGAGTGTTATTGGTTCAGAACAGGATGCTGCAGTTTCTTTTCTTCAAGAAAAAGGTTTGGTTCACAATCCTCGTCAATGTGAACAAGGACACGACATGGTATTAGCCCTTGGGCTGCAACAGCGTTGGTGTTGCAATAAGAGGACTTGCCGTGAGTTTAAGGTAGTTCACAAGGGCATATTTTTAGAGGGGTCCAAATTACCAGTGCGAAAAATAATAAAATTTATTTATTTCTGGTGTGAAGGCGTAGTAGTATGAAAAACAGTAAAAATCAACTGGAAATCGGCGTAAACACACAGAGTGGACGGCTTACTTAAGATATATCTGTGCTGTAGACATCATGAGAAACCCACGGAAAATTGGACGACCGAATTTAACAGTTGAAATTGATGAGAGTGTGTTTGCCAAGAGAAAAATAATGTTGGCCGGGTGTATCCACAACAATGGGTATTCGGTGGATACTGCCGAGAAACGAAGGAATACTTCTTGTGTCGTGTCGAAGATCAGTCAGCAACTACCCTCCTACCTCTCATAGTGGCAAATATTGAACCAGGGTCTACTATAATGTCAGATGAGTGGTGTTTGTACCATCAAATTGTTAATTTGCCACAACATTACCGTCATTTGACTGTAAACCATAGTTATAACTTTGTGGAGCCTCAAACGGGAGCGCATACACAAGGCGTAGAAAGCATGTGGCGGTCCTGTAAATGCCGAAACATGATTGAATGTGGTACGAGAAGGGAACACTTAGATTCCTATTTAAGTGAGTTCATGTGGAGGTCTGCAGAGGTCCAGAATATCTTTCCATGTGATGTATCGAGAAGCATATAGAGTCACCTCCTTACCACTCACGACTACCTGTGTCTAGCTGGTGTTTCTGTAAAAACACAATATTCAACGTCTAACATTTTCTAGATAAAGAAGGAACATGCATTATGGTTAATAAGTTAGTATTATTAAATACACAGTTTTAATAGGTTAGTATTACATATCTATCACTTTTTAGATAAATAAAGAGTATGCACTACGGTTAATAGCTTATGCTACAAGATACATGTGTTTATTTTAAAAATTAGTACAGTAACATATAAGACAGGTTACATGAACAATTGCTGGAAGAAACGGAGAATAAATAGTTACAGTGAGGTCAAAAGTTGTAGAATTGAGCACTACAGAGTCAATTGGGTTTGTAAAGAAACGTCAAACCCAATGTACTATCATTACACACAATAATGTACTATCATTACCTAACCAACCACAACACTCATGTAGAGTAGACGTATTATTTAAGAAGTATCTGTGCCTCAACCCAGTACTAAATCCAGTATACTGTAACAGATCTACTGTTCCACACTGTAAATAGAGAAGACAGGCAATAATATATATCTATGTGTAGGCTGAGGAGAATGGAATGGCTGTTTACTTACCACTTTACCTGGTATTTTGGTCACTTAACCAAATATCGGTATGGGGAACCATACATGACTTCCATGTTCTAAGATTTATATTTAAAATCATTTACGAAATGAAATGTTTCCATAGAAACTACTTCTTTCCACTTATTGCTTCAGCCTTAACCACAGTACTGTAGTCACTAACGTATACCACCACACGTTATCGCACTCGATTTTCACTGACGATGGCAGTCGACGGCACTGTCGAAACGTCTGGTTTTGCAGAAAACATTGGACTACGGCCAAACAGCCCGGGAAGGAATTTTAACAACAAACTACTACTTTGTTGCCGATAACGTAGTACACATAAAAATTATCCCCTCCCCCTTCAACTATAATTTTCATTTATAGAAAATTACCCCCACCCACACCGTTAAACTAGCCTCTTCATTTATAGATATTTCATCTACGTTTCTACAGTGGATTATTAAGATCTTCTTATCAGGATACTTTATATCTAAATTAAGTACTTTACTCTTGTTACAACAAAAAATGTTTCAGGTAAACTGCCCTTTCCCCGTAACCGATCTTCACCAAAATCAATAGGCCTTGAGTATTCTACAACTCAAGCACATATGTAAAAAATTATTTGATTCTGTTTGAATTTACGGCAGTTATCGTTTGCCATAGAAAAAAATTACCCTTGATTTAAAAAAAACATTGCAGATAAACTACCCCTTTCCCTTAACCGATCTTCACCAAAAACAATAGGTCTTGAGTACTCTACGAATCAGGGCAGTTTGCAAAACATTATTTGATTGTGTTTGAATTTGCGGCTGTTATCGTTTGCCATAGAAAAAAAATCTACAGACACACAGACAGAACACACACAGACACTTTTTGAAAAATTATTTTTTTCATGTTTTGAGGGTAGTACAATCAGAATCTGCAATAATCTTGAACACGATTTTTTTTTGCCATCACCATACTTACATTTCCTTAAGGAACATGGAAGTAAAAATTTGTCCATTTTAAGTACAGACTCTAACCTATCAGATTGCAATGTAACTGGAATTTGTTGAAAACAAGATTAAACTATCACTCATATATTCAACCCCCCTCAGAGGGTGGAGGGGGAAGAGTGAGAGAGTTATATATCAATGTTGAATAATTAAGACATTCCTTTTAAAAAAAAATTTACTTTTTAATTAAATTATTACAACTATTTATTTTTACTTTAATTATATTCATGTTTCTGAAGTAATATTAAATACAATACAATAATTAAAATAAAAGCATATTTTTGTTAAAAAGTATTTTATTTTTTATTGAATAATAACATAAGAATATAGAATAAAGTAATTTGTAAATATATCGTTATACTTCTGACATGTAAAGTAGTATACATCAATAGTCTACTCTCATACAGTATACGAATTTGTTGGAAAATACCATGCACACTACTTGGCAAGTGTTCAACACTGATTTAAAAATGTTTTGTTTAATGCAAACACTGAAACACACTATACACAAGAAATAGAACTCATCATGAACATAATGTGATTATATTACTTCTTATGGTATAAGAATGTGATATCGGTTTTTTGTTTAATATCCACTTGTAAAGGAAAAAATACAGCAGATAATTATTTTATAAATAACTTTGTTACAGCTGTTGTGAAGTTGTTTAGATTAAATAATGTAACCTAACCAACTTTTAAGTATTGAATATTAAGTATAAGTATATTTAATCCTAAGAGAAAATGAACAATTAACACCAGTTTTTGAAAGAACTATGAAAGGAGAGAAGATGAGCTTGTGTACAAAATGCAAAGTGGAGTATCTTATGTAGAGATGAAAGCTCAAAAGTTCAAGCCAAATACATATGAATGGAGATGATTGGTAATATCTTGGACCTGTCACACAACAGAACACCAAACAATGATGATACTGTGTATGTATGATGTAATGTGCCTGCTTTTAATATTTTCAAAGGATTTTAATAATTTGTTTCGACTGGTTTCACTGTGTAAATTACAAACCTGAATATAGTGCTGGAAGTTTCAGTCCTCAGCCTGGGTAATGATGATGTAGGCCTAAATGTTTCTAACATTTTCTTGTGCCTGCAAAGAAAAATAAATTACATCACCAGACACACAAAGTACTGACATATGAACATTAATCAATTATTTTGTTTAATCAGTCAACATTCTACGAGACCAATATTAAAGGGTTTACAGATTATTGACCCGTCCACCAAAACACACACACACAGGTTCTGATGTGTTACAATTGTGTCTTATTTTCAGCCAACCGTTCTTTTACAGGTGAAATCAGTACAATTATACCTCGTGAGTATAAGGTTAGTTTAATCTGTAACCTATGATATTAAAAATAATAATACACTGAACATGATTATTACACGTTATATGATATCAGCTTTTTGGCTTAATATCCACTTGTAAAAGAAAATATACAAAATGATTATTATTTTATAAATAACTTTGTTACAGCTGCTGTGAAGTTGTTTAGATTAAATAATGTAACCTAACCTACTTTTAAGTACTGAATACTTTTAATGTGTTATGTACTGTGTTCAATAAGGAAACAAAATACTTTTACAGAATACTTAAAATCCTTGAAAATGGTATTGGATTCAGCTTGAGCAATGAATAATTAAACTAAGCACGTGATTTCAAAGTCAATATTATTATGAAAACGTATTCTAAATAGAACATACTTACCAAAATTGATAATACTTACCAAAATCATATTTGTTTTTAGTAAAAAGGGGCCTCATATTTGTTGATGGTTTCCAGCATTTTCTGGAACAAACCTCATTTCTATTTCTTGTTCGCCACATGAACTCACTTAAATAGGAATCTAAGCATTCCCTTCTCGTACTACACACAATCATGTTTTGGCATTTACAGGACCGCCACATGCTTTCTACGCCTTGTGTATGTGCTCCCGTTTGAGGATCCACAAAGTTATAACTTTGGTTTACAGTCAAATGATGGTACTGTTGTGGCAAATTAACAATTTGACGGTACAAACGCCACTCATCTGACATTATAGTAGACCCTGGTTCAATATTTGCCACTATGAGAGGTAGGAGGGTAGCTGCTGACCGATCTTCGACACGACACAAGAAGTATTCCTTCGTTTCTCGGCAGTATCCACCGAATACCCATTGTTGTGGATACACCCGGCCAACATTATTTTTCTCTTGGCAAACACACTCTCATCAATTTCAACTGTTAAATTCGGTCGTCCAATTTTCCGTGGGTTTCTCATGATGTCTACAGCACAGATATATCTTAAGTAAGCCGTCCACTCTGTGTGTTTACGCCGATTTCCAGTTGATTTTTACTGTTTTTCATACTACTATGCCCTTCACACCAGAAATAAATAAATTTTATTATTTTTCGCACTGGTAATTTGGACCCCTCTAAAAATATGCCCTTGCGAACTACCTTAAACTCACGGCAAGTCCTCTTATTGCAACACCAATGCTGTTGCTGCCCAAGGGCTAATACCATGTCGTGTCCTTGTTCACATTGATGAGGATTGTGAACCAAACCTTTTTCTTGAAGAAAAGAAATTGCATCCTCTTCTGTACTAATAACACTCAACAGTTCATCATAGCTAATCATTCTTAATTAAATGAATGTAAAACTCACAACACAACACTGATTAAAAATGTAACGAAACACGTGAACAAGCCAAACAACCATTCGTGCGTACGCCATTGTAACAACACAACAATTTTAGTCAATTTTACCACGTGGTGTACAAATGGCATTGGGTCTTTGGCTATTCTAAGCAAAATTCAAGAGCTTTAGGAAAAAATTTTAAAACAAATTTAAAGACTCCCTGTATTAAGTCTTTTAAAGTCTACTAAAATTAACGTTTCTTTTTCATACACACGTTATTTCAATTTATTTTCATAGCAATTAAAATTAAAAGTGCTGACTGACGATAGAGGCACACCATACATTTGTGGTTAGTTGGGGTAATTGTAAACGGAAAATGGATTATTTTGATTAAAAATTTTGTATATGTTTTAAAATTGAAATAACTGCAAATATTTCAACCTTTGTTATTATATTGCGTACAAAAACTTGTTTAAATATAAATAATAAATACAGCTCTAAAATTCAATTTACAATTACCCTTGACATCTTAGAGGTAATTGTAAACAAGTGTTTTCTTTATCCTTTGAAACTAAAAAACTCACACTCCTCTTGAAATTGAAAAAGGATTTTAATGTACTTGTTTGGTTATACGTTAGATTGTACTGGGTTCTAAATTGGAAATAGAATTCTTGAAAAGAACGAATCCATAATATTTATACCATGTGGGGCGCATTCCTTGAAACATGTGGGTGTTAATGCTGCAAAACTCAATGCAGATGTTATGACATTTTTCGGGCATGTTGCAAGTCTTTACTCATTTTTCTCTAGCAGCCCTGCATGTTGGGAAGTTTTGAAAAAGCACATTCCTTTATTACTGCAGAGCTTCCCTGAAACAAGTTGAAGTGAGAGGATCCAAGCTGTCAAACCGATAGTTAAGCACTACCCAGGAGTACTTAAATTGTTGGATATATTTTAGAAGAGATGTCTTCGAGTCTAACTCCCTCTGCCTACAACATCATATTAGAGCTTAAGAAATATTTCAATTCCACAAAGAGCTTAATGCTGGCATCTTTTTGGTTCAAAGTGCCTTCATGTATTCAGGGGTGCCCACAGGGGGGGATCATAGCGCAAGTTGTGCATTGAGAATTTTTGGGGGGGATTTTTTCAAGAATATAATTTTAAATCCAACATTGATGGAAATTTTTACCATGTTTGTGCAACAAACTAAGCTATTAGTAAAAAACTAAAGCAATTGCATATCTTTATGATTGTTTTAACGAACTGGCGGCATAAATGTCTCTACCAGTAGGCTACAACTAGTTGTAAATTTTGTTTTGGAATTTGAAAAACTGACCCTGGCAGCCTGCAGCAACATCCTGTCAATGAGTCATAGGGTCAGTGAATAATAAATCGTGAATGTAAAAATGTGTGTGTGTGCTAACCTTTCGGCTCTACCTAATCTGACAGTGATGTACCGAATATTGTTATCTCTTTCCATGACCAGCTGCTCTGCAGAGAGAATGATGAGCCGTTTGAAAATAGTGAAAAATCGGCTTCGGAACAGAATGGGAGACTCTTGGCTGTCAAGTTTGTTGATTCTATCCTGTGAAAACAACGTAATGAGCCAGATACAAAACGAAGAAATCATTAACAAATTTGCAACCACAAGTGTACAAAGAAAAATGGGGGGGAGTGCTGAGACTTTTGGGGGGGATTTACGCATCGGGCCTTGGGGGGGATGGGCACCCCTGCATGTACTGACTAAAAAAAATGTTGTTATTCAAAGCAAAGGAATCACACTCAATGTTGAAATAACTTTAGTGGAAGATTTGCTGACAGAATTGAAACTGTTGCGTGATAATCCAGACAGCATAATTGAAGAACCAAACTTAATTTCAAAAGAACTAATAAAAGTTCCTCCTGAATCTCCCAAAAGATGGAAAAAAGTACAGATCAATCCAATAGTGATTTTTCAGTAAACAAAGATCAAGAAAATAAATTTAAAACCTCAGTCATGTACCCAGTGTTAGAGTTTGTAATGGGCAACATAAAAACACGATTCACTGCAATTAGTTCAATTTGTGACTTGTTTGCACCAGTATTGAACTTTACGGACATGGAAAATGATGAATTAGAATTGAAAGTAAAAGTTCTCATTAGCAAGTTTAAAAAGGAATTGGCAATGGATCTATTTGAAGAAATATTACACTTGAAGAACATTTATAAAACAGAGTTTGAATCAGAAGAGAATCCACTAAGCCTACTCCAAAAACCTTATGACAAAAACCTTCAAGCTGCATTTGTGAACTTCTGTCTTGCCTATAGGCTTTTCTGTACTATTCCAGTTACAGTTTCGTCTCCTGAAAAATCTTTCAGCAGGTTAGCGAATTCACTGAAAACTTGGCAGAGAAGCACTACCTACCAAGAAAGGCTTAATAATTCGGCAATTTTAGCTATTAAAAATGAATTGGCTAACAGTATTAATTTATCAGTCAGATGTTATTGACCAGTTTGCTCAAATGAAAGTAAGAAAAAAACTTAGCACTACTTAAGCCGTTTTAGAAGCAGGTCTCTCACTTATAATTGGTTATGATCTTAGACATATTTTTGTTTATCTTTGTAACAACTGACTTATGTATCATTTGTGTTGATAAACACAGATTATGTTTATTTTTTGTCTTAAATTCAGACCGCAGTAACATTAAATTCCACTCTAACCCATTATTAATACTTAATCATTTGCGTGTTAACAGAAACTGCACATTGCTTTTTATTGCATTATGTTGAAAAAAGGATTTTAATGTACTTGTTACATGACTGCTAAAAAGGAGTGTTATGTTTTCAGTGGTAGGGTATGTATGTATGTATGTATGTTTGTTCCACTATAACTTTTTAACGGCTTTACCGATTTTGATGTTCGATGGCTCGATGGATTCCTTACTTCACCAGAAGTGTCATAGGCTATATATCACCATGAGTTGACTTCCGGTTTTGACCGGAAGTGAATACAAGTGATCGGTTCTAAGGATTTTTTTTGTTCGTTTATTGGTCAGGTGGCGCTAGTGGAAGGTATTCTGTAAAGTTCACTCCAGATAGTGCTCACGATTTAAGACCACGCTCACTAATACTATGTTAGCGCGCTATTGTGTGAGAGTATATATGTGCAATCTGTGAGAAACAGAGAACAGCTGATCTGAAAGTATATATATATTGGTTTGCTATATATATTTCTCTCTGCGAAATATGGTGAACCTGAAATACATGAAATGACGGATCAACAATATGCCGCAGCAGTAAACTTAATGAATTTTCAGCAGCGCCAATTGTTCAAAATGATTTCAGACAGATTGCTTCCAAGTGAAAATAATACTGAGCCATTACGTGTGTTCGTTACTGGAGGAGCAGGCACCAGCAAAACCTTTACTCTGAAAATTATTGTACAACAGATTCGCCGTCTTTCTCATTTACCTGCAAGCAGAGCTGTTACGGTAGCAGCACCCACAGGTGTCGCTGCAAGATTGATTGGAGGTAGCACTTTGCACTCTACTTTTGCCCTTCCTATCGAAAAAGGCAAGGTGACAGCTCTTCGCCCTCTTACTGATGAGCGTCTTCAAAGGGAACGGCTAAGGTGGAAGCATATTAATTGGCTAATCATTGACAAAATCTCAATGGTACCCTATACTACCCTAAGAAATATTCACTTAAGGTAGCAACAGCTTAAAATGAATGATGCTCTCTTCGGGGGTATCAACATTATTTTGTTTGGCGATCTAATGCAGTTGCCACCTGTATCAAAACCAGTTGGTGGTACCTACTGCTTCAAGCAGCCTCATTACTTATCAGCTGAAATTAATTTGTGGACACTGTTTAGTTTCTGTGAATTACCTCAAAATATGCGGCAAGCTAACAACACTACTTTTATAGACATTCTAAATAATATACGAGTCGGCCAACTCACCATGCAGCAGCTAGAAATTTTAGATCGTCGAAGAGTTCCTTTGACAGATGAATTTGCTGATGGCGAGTGTCTGCGTATTTTCCCAACCACTAAACAGGTAGAAGAATAGAATGCTATGATGACTGAAAAGTTGAAAACATCATCTAAAGTTTACGATATTGCAGCGGTGGATGTGTCTGTCGAAGCTAAGAATTACGGACAAAAGTTAAAGAAAGACTTCATACCAACGGATCCAAACAAAACTGGAGGTATTCCAAACTCTTTAGTAATCGGAGTCGGAACTAGGGTAATGTTGCGAAAAAACATTAATGTTAATCATGGTCTGGTCAACGGAGCAATAGGCATCATTAGAAAAATTGAGTGGCCTGCACTACGTCGAGATCAGCTTCAACCTGGTGAGCTTCCACAAGCCGTATTTGTAGAATTTGATGACAGATCAATTAGGGGAAATACTGCTGGTATTGGAGTAAAGATAGAGCCCACCACTGTTGAATATGATGCTTTGCAAGGCCAGGGCAAAGTAGAACGACGTATGCTGCCATTAATATTGTGTTGGGCTGTATAACAGTACATAAACTCCAAGGCACTACTTAAGACAAAGCAGTCATTGATTTGAGTAGTAATATTTTTGCCAAGGGTCAGGCATACGTCGCACTAAGTCGTGTGAAAACATTAGAGGGATTAGCAATAAGTTGTCTGGATCCACGAAAATTGTTGCATGAACCGCACGATAAAAACTCACTTGAGGAATTAAATCGACTCAGAAATCTGTAGACCAAAGCTTTTTCTTTATCATTTCTAATAAATGAAATTATTTAGTTAATTATATAATTTATAAAACAATTTATTGAAATGTTTGTATTATACTAGTTATATAATAGTATATAAAATAAAGTTATACTATATTTATAAGTTTATAAGTTCATACACTAATTATACTATGTACATAATAAAGTTTCTAAATAAAACTATGTAAAAATTGAAATTTTTTTTGCACTTCACACATACGCACGCACACACTGCACATTCCCATTATACTCTTTTTAAACACAAAAAGGAATAAAATAAAAAAAATAATTTAAAAAATTAAAAAACGACTGCCAAAAAAATAAATGAATAAATAAAAAAATAAATTGATAAAAACACTAAATAAAAAAAACTAAATAAAAATAATATTTAGTAAAAACCACAAAATCTAAATAAAGTCGATTTAAAAAGCCAAAAACAAGGTATTGAAATTCAGCTCTGATCAGATTTAACGAAAATGTTATGAATGATTAAACGCATAGTAATTTTATTAGATTTAAATTACTTTTCGATGTTGAATATATATCAATGCATCATATGAAGACTACAATTATAAAAAATATTGCTGATAAAATTTTGCTCTTCAATTTTAATTTTCAATGCAGTCGGGGGCTGTTTAATGAAAAGAACAAATCTATTTAGAAACAGCCCCCGACTGCATTGAAAATTAAAATTGAAGAGCAAAATTTTATCAGCAATATTTTTTATAATTGTAGTCTTCATATGATGCATTGATATATATTCAACATCGAAAAGTAATTTAAATCTAATAAAATTACTATGCGTTTAATCATTCATAACATTTTCGTTAAATCTGATCAGAGCTGAATTTCAATACCTTGTTTTTGGCTTTTTAAATCGACTTTATTTAGATTTTGTGATTTTTACTAAATATTATTTTTATTTAGTGTTTTTATCAATTTATTTTTTATTTATTCATTTATTTTTTTGGCAGTCGTGTTTTTTAATTTTTTAAATTATTTTTTTTATTTGGTTATAGGCCTACGTTAGATTGTACTGTGTTCTAAATTGGAAGTAGGTTTTAATTCCGGTACTTCGAAAAAATACAGCCTTTTATCCATACAATAAATACTGCCTTTGAATGTACACTAAGTAAGGAAATGTTTGTTTAAGTCTATTTCATTTTAAAAATCTAAAAGGTTGTTAGATAATTAAACGTAGACACAACCTCCCAAAATCGTCTCTGTACCGTAATTATGTGCGATAAATGGAAACTAATTTCTGTACTTCCAATAAATACACCCTTTTAATAAAATATGTGCCAATACACCCCAATAAAATATGCACCAATAACGTAGCCTAATAGGTTATAGGCCTACGTTCTAAATTGGAAATAGGTTTTAATTCCGGTACTTCGAATAAATACAGCCTTTTATCCATACAATAAATACAGCCTTTTAATGTACATTAACTAACGAAATGTTTGTTAAGTCTAATTCATTTTAAAAATCTAAAAGGTTAAGTTAATAATTAAACGTAGACACAACCTCCAAAAATCGTCTCTGTACCGTAATTATGTTCGATAAATGGAAACTAATTTCTGTACTTCCAATAAATACACCCTTTTATTGTACACTAACAAAGTAAATTTTAAGTTACATTGTCGTACATAACCTCCATAACCTGGCATTAGTTACTTGTGAAGAAAACTGTTGTAGTACACATCGGACACCGAAGTGAAGTACAAACTTGGAGACGCAAGTGAATTTGGCCGCAGGATATAGTGAAAGATACAATTATTTTGTTATTTTCAGAATTGTACGGTAGCTTACGGATTTCCCAATAACCGTATCTGTACCTGCACTCATTTTCGATTATGCGATAGTCCCTATCGATAATTACTGAATATCGCTTTAAAATTATAGAAAGTGTTTTGACAGTTACAATTGTTTTCAGTGCAATTGGATTTTGTTTGTCATGTAATTTTATGCGAAGCGTTCCTGCCAATATTATACGTTAAACCTGCGCCTGTACAGAAAAACAAGGCACATTACTATGGACGTTTCACATTATACGACAAAACTCCCTTTTCGTTTTTAAACATTAAATTTTTACACCTTTTTTTGTCGCCGAAACCCAATGGTGGTTTTTACCCGTTTTTCTGGCCCCGCATGACATTTGCAATGTTTTCGTCTGACAAGGCCTCTATCGGATCGATTTAATTCAGGATGTGAACCCGCAACAGTGCATGGTGTCTTCTGCTTTAACCACGGCACGTTTATGTAAAAAATACGTATTGTTCTTTGTTAAGGGGACCCGGTAGGGCAAAAATAAAACATTCTCTGGAATTTTCTCTCTAAAATGATGTATGACACATGATGGTTTGAATTTTCTTTCAAGGTGAAAACAATTTTTTTGTGAAACTCTGGCTAGTATTTTATATCTCTTTGCAACAGCTGTGCCTACACACTCTGTGTGCTGTGAAATAGCTTGGAAACATCAGCTGTTGCTGTCAGATGGTTATATATTGTATTGTTGTGAGTTGTGGCTAATGTTCCAGGTTATAAACATATGCTTATTCTATATAAGTAGCTGTTTGTTTGCTTTAGTTGTGAATTGTGACTAATATTGTGACTATAGGTTATAAGTACTCACTTTTTACGTTTTGTGCTTGTGTTGTCTTCACGATTTTGTGATAATGCCAAGACCAAATGTGCCAAGTGTTTTTAAGAAGAGAAAGAATGTGTGTAAATCCAAAATTGAAGGAAAAGTAACAGTTGATTTACCAGAAAGTGGCGATGGAAGAGCGGAAAGTGCATCTGCAAGGAAATTGAGTGGGTTGAATGAATTGTATCATGAAGTTGATTGTACTGAAAAGTTAGGTTATGAGCTGATTGATTTGAATATACTTTATAATATTTTGAATGTATATGTCGCATGCAAACATTGTAGTCAAGTAGGACTACAACTAAAGACTCAAAAACGTATTGGGTTGGCTACTGAAATTATCTTATATTGTGATACTTGTGATTACAGTGTTGCCTTTTTTACTTCAAAAGCTGTAAGTAATAAACATGTTGACCCTGATTCTGAGCATGGACTAAATGAGAAGGGTGTACTATTTGAATGTAATATGCGATTGGCATATGGATTGAGAGCAGTAGGGAAGGGAAGCGCAGCTGCCCAATCATTATGTGGAATTTTGAATTTACCGACTCCTCCTTCTAGATTTACAAAATATAATAAAATCATAGCTCAAGCTACAAAAGACATTGCTGAATTAAGTATGAGACGTGCTGTTGAAGAATCTGTAGAAGCAAACGATGGTAGCCGTGATTTACGTGTAGCTTTTGACGGGTCGTGGCAGAAGAGAGGCCACACATCTCTAAACGGCATCGTCAGTACGACAAGTGTATATACTGGTAAAATATTAGATATACAAGTCCTTACAAAACATTGCAGGTGCAAAAGTAAAGATAATCATGACAAAATGTGTACGGCTAATTATCAAGGTGTGAGTGGCGGAATGGAGGTGGCAGGTGCTATATCAATCTATCAGCGTTCAGAAGAAAAGTATAATGTGAGATACTTAGAATATTTAGGAGATGGAGATTCTAAAGCCTTTTCTAAAGTAATGAATTAAAAGTATATGGAAATGATATTGAAATCCGAAAATTAGAGTGCATTGGAGATATACAGAAACGGATGGGTACTCGATTGAGGCGTTTGAAAACATCACTAAAAGGCATAAAACTAGCAGACGGAAAGCCATTATCAGGAAAAAACAGATTAACTGATGCCATCATCGACAAAATTCAAAACTATTATGGCTTAGCAATCAGAAGACATTCCAACAATGTAGAAAACATGAAAAGGGCAGTATGGGCAATGTATTTTCACATGTGCTCAACAGATGATGAACCGCAACATGGTCTGTGCCCACCCGGTGAAGAAAGCTGGTGCAAATTCAGAAAAGCTGAAGCTAAAGGTGACCATTACCATCATAACCATAGTGTCCCTGCAGCTGTTATGATTGCAATCAAACCTGTTATAAGAGATCTTGCTAATACTGAGCTACTGAAAAAATGCACCCACGGAAGGACTCAAAATCCTAATGAGAGCGTGAATAGTGTGGTATGGTCCAGGGTCCCCAAAACAGTTTTTGTTGGATTATCTGCATTTATGGTGGGAGTGTACGATGCAGTTGGATGTTTTAATGAGGGGAACATTACACGGTGTAGGGTACTGAAACAGTTTGGGATGAGTGTCGGCATCAACACAAAGAAGGCAATGCTGCAGATTGACAGAGAGCGACTTAGGAATGCTGAAAGGAATGTATCCGAGTATGAGAAAAAGGCAAGGCAGTCAAGAAGACAAGCTAAGAAGAGACTGGCAGATAGCATGGAAGACCCAGATAACCCAGAGTATGGAGCTGGATTGTTTTAAGGTAGTTTTCAAGACTTTTTAAAAAAATATTTTATTTTTTAACTTTAAATGCGTTTTGCCGAAAACATACATTTTGTAATATAAAATGTACCTTTTCTCATCTTCTCGACTAGTTAGAAGCCTGAAATTTGGTATCCATATTATTCAACAATTCCTTCAAACTTTAACACAGCCTTTTTGTAATATTTTAAAAATCATCCGAGTTTTGTTATAAAAACGGCTAGCAAAAAAGGTTTTTTTGTAGACATATTTTTAAAAATTTGTAAAAAATTTAAAACTTATTTTTTCAAAAAACCCCTACGTTAAAATGTGTCCAAAGAATAATAATTTGAAATAAAGAAAACATTAACTCTCTAACGTACAGAGTTTTTGAGAAAAGGTACATTATGTTAACATGGGGAAGATAGGCTATACCGGGTCCCCTTAAGTGCGTGAGGTTAGCTTCAAATATAGTTTGATACCCATAAAATCCATTATGAACACTTCCAAATGGTAGGTTCAGCATGTTTATGAATAGAAAAAAGAAAGTGGTTTTTTTTTTCAGTTACCGGTACGTTGGTTTTACGCGTGCTGAGATTCTCACCAAATTTTACGCTCTGTTATAATCACTGTGTTTGCTTAGTACGTGATATATTTTGCGAGACCATTAACGTTTTGTTGGTTTTCTTTAAACAATACACTTAAAATGTTTACCTAACCTCAAACGTTGAAATAAATCGTATCTATTTTCCCACAGATATACTATACTATGGGTGTATATATTGTTACGACGGTCTCACTGATCGCCGTATGGTACAGTGAAACACAAAATAAAGACATCAATTAAGTCACTAATCACAATTAACAATTATTTGAGATCAACAAGTTATTCAACAGGATTATACTCGTACAATAAGTCCAGTCAAACTTGTACACACGCAATAATAATGTCAAGTAATAATCAACAATAATCACTTTTCACCAATAACCACTTGAACGGACTGTGTAATCGCCCGACGTAAACTGACTGACCGCACACAACTGGGGGTTGCGCGGGTCGCGAGTAGTGCAGTGTCCCGAGTCTCAGAAAGGACTCCTGCCACTGGGTCTATTTGAGTTCTTTATATATGTTTTTACCTAATTATGGAGGGGCCTGAAACGACCTGCGATTGGTGGATTATACCACCGGGACTAGCAAACGAGGTCGCTTCCAGGACTCACCTGGTCGCGGGGTGTATTTACCAAGTCCGGCAATGAGGGAATTGTGGGTCACTCTGTCGGAAGGAACATAGAATCTACGCGCCAGGCGTCTCACGGTGTCATCAAGAGAGCGGACACCGAGTCCTCTCCTCAAAAGTCGAGAAGAGTACCTCCGGGGGACTTTACACGCAAGCTTCAGTCCCCGGTCGAGTACGCGCTGGAGCGTTGTTCTATGACCACGAGCCAGGTATCCCCGAACAGGACAGGCGTAGGTAATCACGGGCAACACGTACGAGTTGACTATGAGCTTACCTAGCCGGGGGGTCATTGCCGGATTAGATAGCACGGGCCAGAGTCTACTGAGTTGCGCCGAAGCGCGTTGTCGGATATACTGTGTATGGGTTCGCCAGGTGAGTCGGGAGTCCACGTGGAGCCCGAGGTACTTGACGTTGTTGGTCCAGGGCACCTCGACGGGGCCTACTTTAAGCGGCCGAGGCCGCTTGCGTTTGTGCGAGAATATTACTGCGGCGCTCTTGGAAGCGTTAACGGCAACTCTCCAGTCATCGGTCCACCCGACACACGCGTCGAGTTGACGCTGGAGCTTAATTGCCGCATAACTTGCGTTCGGCTCTGAGGCAAAAGCCGCAGTGTCGTCCGCGAACAGCGACAATTTTACTCCAGGAACTCGGGGCGTGTCATTGACAAACAGCGAAAACAGGAGAGGCCCAAACACACTTCCCTGAGGGACGCCAGCGGTAAGACGCCTCTCCGAAGAGAGAGCGTGGTTTATTCTCACTCGGAGGCTACGGTCTCGCAGAAAGCTGCCGATCAAGTGAACGTAGCAATCTGGAAGAAGGACTTCTGTGAGTTTGTACAGGACACCCTCGTGCCACACGCGGTCAAAGGCTTTCTCTACGTCTAGGAAGATCGCAGTCGTCTGTTTCCCAACTGACTGACCGTCGCTGGATGCTTATATTTATACCCTCCGAGATGACAGAATAATCGGCCACTTCCTGTGCGATGTGTCGAGCAAACTGCGTTTTACAGGAGCTCTAGAATCCACTAGAAACAGTGTTGATGTCTGGCTTTGAACATACTCGATTGTTGACGCATGATAAGTGTCACGTAATTGTCTTTCATCTCATGTATGTACACAAACATCACAGCTGGGCTAACCGAGAAACTCCCCCCCCCCTCTAGAACGACACACTACATTGTTCGAGAATGTTCTTAATTGCGTAACAATATTATATATGCTTAGAGTCTGCGGGCTGATTGAGCTGCAAGTCTGACATAGTGGGGGGGGGGGAGAGAGAGAGTGGCGTATGGTAATTTAAATTTATGTATACTACTATTATAAAATGGTAGTTTGTTTCATTAAGTAACTTCCCACTTGGGAACAAATAGGCGAGACAGGTTGACTTTTTATACCTGATCTGCTACACTACTTTTATCACAGGCAAAAAAATGAAAACAGTAAAATTTACATCTTTATATGTAAAATAACGCAAATTTAAAAATTAATACCGTTATAATGACAGCTGAATAAAATAAACATTTACTTGACGTTTTGCAAACTTTTCTTCTTATTCATTATAAAATTTTATTTATTTAACCTTCTACTAACTCTTTTCATATATTTCATTCGCTATATTTTTCAACTAGACTACTAAGTAGATTAACCAAATTAAATTGTGTACTCTCTCCCCCCCCCACACACACACACACGCACAGCATGTATATAAACCTTCCTTTTTTCTAACTTAACTAACTTCTTAAGTTTTTACTAATCAATTATTCGTAGAGAACGAGACAGAGAGGGGGGAACGCACATTTTGCTATAGCAAAACCACAGACATAAGAGCCTGCGCGGAATCAAGTGTTCTGAGCATCGTACTTGGTGCATAACACTGTACAGTGGAGGGGTACCCCTCCACAGCAGTGTGTGATTGAATGTAATTCCCACTACTCATCACGTGTGTCTGCTTAAAGTGTTGTGTTGTGCGTTTGTTATAGAATTAAGAAATAAATGGCATCCTGCTCGCCAAGTGAGTCTGGAAGGTCGTTAAGGGGCCAAGCGCGTGAAATTGTTTACAATGTTGCAAAACATTTACGGGAGCAAAAAGAACTCCACAACCTTATGTATAACGTTATCCAGTCGACCAGTGAAGCGACGGGTATATCTCAGTCGTCTGTGAAGCGTATTCTGGTGGAAGCAAGAAGTCATTTGGCTAAAGGAAAACTTAAGTTTTCTACGCCTACTAAGAAAAAGAGCAGTAATGTAACAAAAATAATTGTGGACGATTTTACTAAATGTGTGATTGGGCGTAAAATACACGACTTTTATATTAACAAAAAAACTGTGCCAACTTTAAAAAAACTTAACAGACTTTTGAAGGATGAAGACATTCTTCATTGTGGGAGGGAATACCTGTGAACATTATTAAAAAGCATGGGATTTAAGTGGAAAAGGTGTCGGTCATCCAGTAAGATTTTAATGGAAAAACCGGAAAATGTTGCATGGAGAGCTAGATACTTAAAGAGAGATCAGACAACACAGGTATAATAAAAGAAATATAGTTTACCTCGACGAAACCTATATTCATTCCACACTATCTGTTCCATCTTGTTGGCAATCCGAAACAGAAATTGGAAGTGCTAAAGCGACCGGTAAGCGGCGTAGGTTAATTATAATATATGCAGGTGGGGAATGTGGGTTTGTTAAAAACGCTCTTCTGATTTTTCAGTCACAACAAAAAAGTGGGGATTATCATGATGACATGAACTATGAGAATTTTTCTAAATGGGTTCAAAACATGTTAATTCCGAATTTGCCTCCAAATTCTGTCGTTGTTATGGATAATGCAAGTTATCACAGTGTGCAAGAGAACAAAAAGCCGACCTCGTCATCTATTAAATAGTCTATTATGGATTGGCTTAGACATAACAATGTTGCATTCCAAGAACCTATAACTAAAGCAGAGCTGCTGTTACTGATTAAATATGTGCAAACCAAACCGACTTACAGGATAGATAAACTGTTCATTGATGCCGGTCACACAGTTGTGCGTTTGCCACCGTATCATCCTGATTTGTCGCCTATCGAACTTGTTTGGGGTGACGTAAAAGGTAGTATCAGTGAGTGCCTGTCTGAATCCTTGGAAATGAAACGGAAACTTTGTGAAAAGTTGTTTTTAGAATACTCAGTTGATAAGTGGAAGAAATGTTGTGACCATGTAATTAAAATTGAAAATGACCACTGGAAAAATGACGGTTTAATGGATGAAGCTGTCGATGAACTGATTATTTCTATAAATGGAGAATCATCTGATTCAGATTTCAGCAGTTCGGAGTCGGAAACAAGCACTACTGATATAGAATAATTAACTGACAACAGTTTAAAGGTATGTAGAATTTAATATTTATTTCTTAGATAACGAAATAGAATACAATATTTATGTATTATTTTGGATGACATTTTAAATTAACAACTTGCAAATAACACAACGAATTGACAATACTGCGATATAGCGAGCAAATGAGTGAGTGAGTCTACAAATGTCAGTCAGGTGGTGGGGGAGTGAGTGTTTGAACGGAAGGAGGGGAAGGTGCGCGAAGCTTTCTGACCGAAGGTTCTTATGTGCGTGGTCTACCTATACACATGTGCTGAGGAAAATACAAATCCAACCCTCAAGCTACTCCCCCCTCCCCCGGCAAGAGCTCCTAGTTATGACACTGGATGGAAGGACACAAAAAAACTGAGAAGACTGTTGTAGATTACGTAATATAACATCAAAATAAAAAATAATGATACTAGGTGTGAGAGAGACTAAATAAGTCTATAACGTGGATCAAATTACTTTCTCATAGGAAGTAAAATAGTAATGTATATTTAGGATATACTTCATCTAACTAAAGGCGAAAACAAATGGATAGTGAAATGGAGATTCATAAGGGATGCAAAGAGGGAGGTAAGGAAGAATGGAGGAAATTACAAGGCACTAGAAAACAAAAATAAGGAACAGGAAACAGAAGAAAAAACTAATGTTAATACAGGGTGCGGCAGAAAAACCTCCCACATTTCGCCGAGTCATTGCACTGGCACTGGTGGAGTGGGGGGTTCGTGGTGTTGGTTTCCGGTAGCGTGTGCCTTGCCGTTTCAGTTGCCATCATGGCGTGGACTGGTATACATTGTGCGTTTGTTGTTGAGTCATTTATCCGAAATAACGAATCTGTGATCGCCACGCAGAGAGCTTTTCGAATACATTTCGAGCTTAATCGCGGCGATGCTGTTCCGGACAGAAAAACCATACTGTTATGGGTTGAAAATTTTCGGTCTACAGGGTCAGCATTAAAACGGAAACCATCTGGAAGACCACGGAGTGTTCGGACACCAGAAAATGTCATTGCTGTCAGACAGTGCATTGTGCAATCTCCCAAACGTTCAGCCCGTAAACATGCTTTTGCTTTGGGCATGTCTGATCGAAGTGTCAGGAGAATTTTACATGCTGATCTGAAATTCCATCCTTACAAAACGATGGTTGTCCAACACCTTCAAGACAGTGACTGGCAGAACCGAATGGCATGTTGTGAGGCTATCCTTGAGAATGTTTCTGCAAACGATGTGCTGCTCTCAAGCGACGAAGTGAAAGGCTCTGTGAATAAACAGAATTTCCGTTATTGGACAGAACAAAATCCTCGACAGCTTCATGAAAGGCCTCTACACAGTCCACGTGTTACTGTTTGGTGTGCTGTTGGAAATTGTGGTGTTTATGGTCCATACTTTTTCGAGGAAGACGGCCAAACGGTTACAGTGAATTCCACTCGGTATGTGCAAATGTTACAACACTTTTTGCAACCAAAACTCGCGGCACTTGGAAATCGGAATGTGTGGTTTCAACAGGATGGGGCCTCTGCCCACACAGCCAGAAACTCGATGGCTGTTTTGAGAGAACTGTTTCCCGGACGCTTGGTCTCGTTACATGGTGACATTCGCTGGCCCGCACTATCACCCGATCTCACCCCTTGCGATTTTTTCTTTGGGGCCATCTGAAGGCTAATGTTTACCGACATCGACCACAAACCATTGATGAACTGAAGGCTGCTATACGCCAAGAAATTGCAGCGATAACACCGCAACTCACCCAGCGAGTGATGCAAAACTTCAGAAATCGATTAGAAATGTGTATTGGGGAAGAAGGCCACCATTTAGGCGATATCATTTTCAAAACCAAGTGAAAGAAACTGCATTCTGTATCCTTTCATATTATGTAATAAAATTTAGAATTGCATCGCTCATGTTTTTTTTGTTAGCCTTTTAAATGTGGGAGGTTTTTCTGCCGCACCCTGTATTACCTACCTCTCTGTTTACTCACGTTGACTGGAAATTACTTACGTTGATCTGTCTCGAGTAATTTGTTTTGAACAGTTCAATGACACTTATAAACGTAAGGGTACACAATACAAAACATGATTCTCGAGCAGAGAAAAACAAATTATCAGAATTACTTATAATTGTTATCAGAAATAGAAAGTACTAATAGAAAGTAGTATTTCAACGACACTATTATGAAAAACTAATGTAAGGAACGAAAAAATAAAATAAAAAAACAATAATGCACATAACAACAAAACACGTTATCCAACTAAATGAGATGAAACGTACACTAAAATTCTTTGAAAACTGAAACGACTGTACACAACAGCAGAGGCTGTACTGAGACAGTTAATTGTGAAAAAGTGTCTAGCATATGGTGGTAAAGTGGGAAAACTTGTTTGATTTGCATGTGGTGGTGAATGCACACTGTGCGTCATGCACAGTCAATGTGTTAAATTCATGAGTCTAGAGCTCTCTGTGGAAGATGACAAAATATTTAAATTTACTGCTTTACCAACAGAGTCTCTTGAAACACTGGCCAATATACTTAGCTACTGTACATACTTTAGCATACTACTGTTGAGTCACTGTTGGTATACTACCAGTTATCACAAAACAGGCTACTTTAAACTTCCCCTGCTATTGTGCTGTGGTGCACTGTTAAAAAGAACAATACACTGCACATAACAGCCAATAAGGACATAGCATCCATTGGCTAGTACATATTTCCAGAACATAAAACACTATGTTTGTATCACGAACCGGTTTATTATTTTTTTCTATTTTTACATAAAACAGTACCAACAAAGTATGCCGTTTACTTACACTTTAATTTCAATGATGGTACTACACATCATCACTTAAGAGTCTATGCCACTTCAGATTCACTTCCACTTGAAGATTCACTTGAGTCTGGATGAAGCATGTCTACAAGGAATTTATCCATTTCTACTTCCACTGCTTCATCAATACGTGAATACTCATTTTCTATTTTAATTACATCACTATAGATCCGCTGCCAATCTTCAGCAGTTATTGAATTTACTGCTTCTATTACTGCCGCTTTAAAATCTGATGGTGCTGTAAGATTCTTATGCCTAAGTTTACTTTCCACTTTTACCCACACCAATTCAAGTGGATTAAGATCAAACATAAATGGAGGCAATCGTAACACTGTGTGACCTTCAGCTTTTAACATTTCATCAATGCAATAAACCTTTTCACTGTTTGTACACTTAGCTATTAAATTGTAAATCTGACCTTTATACATGTCAGGGCTAACAGCGACGCCATTTTTTTCAAGCCATGAGATCATACTAGCTTTTGTTGTATATTTTGAAGGTATTTTATTTCGTTCAACACTGTTGTAAGGAGAATTGTCTAATACGATTACACAGTTCCCTGGTATATTTGGCAAGAGCTTCTCTGTTAACCACTTCTCATAAGTTTGGTAGTTCATGTGGCCATCATAGACTTCTGTTGCTTCATTGGCTTTAAAAATTAATTGTGCATTTTGTATAAGCCCGGTTTCACTACAAGCATGAAGTATAATTAATCTGTTTAAACGATTTATACTTGCTTGGACACATATACTATCTCCAGTATACCAACATTTTTTAAAAGTGAAATTGCTGTCTACCCAAGTTTCACTTAAATAAATTATATCTTTATTTTCTTCACGAGCCTGTCTGATGGCATTTAAATATCTACAACGCCACAATGTAAAATGAGGATTTTCCATCAGAAGCTGGTACCTTCTTTTTCTACATCTCTTCCACTTGAACCCCATATCTTTAAGTAAATTTCTTAATGCATGTAAACCACCTGGAAAATCTATTTTTTCTTTTATAGCATCTAGTAACTTTGAAGAACTCAGGTTGCCTTTATGAAAGAGGTAAAAGTCATTAATGATATTTCGAATAACATGTACACTAAAGTAATCAAGCTGAACAAGCCTTGACGTTTTATAAATGCGATGGTTACCTTTAGAATGTAATTTAGAATTTCCGGCCTTTCTGCATTCTTCCATTATTCTACTTACTGTCCGAATACTAATTGCTGTGTAATCAGATATTCTACTCTGTCTTTTATTAAGATCGATCCGCAATACACCTGTACGAGCCTCCTCATCACATACGTCTATAACTCGAGAAACAATTTCTTTTGTTCCATCATTCATTGGCTTTAGCTTTTTTCTCTGCGTGGCCATTTTCTTGTAATTATAAGCTTCTAGGTTTCAAATGACTTTATTTTATAGAAACACCATTTTCTAAAGAACACTGTTTACAAAGTTGTATACTGTAGAATAAAGAGTTAAGGAAAGTCTTGAGTACACGTGAAGGTTCATTTCAATGTACTAGGAGAATCTAGATATTTGAACTCATAAACTGCACAAGAGAAGCCTTCAAAGATGCTTAACAAAGTTGACACTGTTCGACAAAGTCCATCATCTGCAAATACAAAAAGGGATTACAACTGTGTCACATTGATTTCTTAAGTTCATGATATAGTTAAATTAAAACACACACACAGAAAGAGGTTATACAAAAATTATTGTATTCAACAGAATTAGTTTTAAACACCGTTTAGATAAGTATAGTTATTTATTTGAGGCACTGTAACTTTGTAGTCTAGTGATGTTTCAATGGACAACTGTTTCCTTATATACAGTTCTGAACATACACATTTTTAGGGACACCTCAATTCAGTGGCAGTTGCCTGAAGGCTACTTCTATTTTTTTTTTCTCTAGTCTTACTGAAATGTGTACTTTTACCATTTTGTACACAATTAAAATTAATCTGGGAATGAGAAAGCACACTTGTAATTAGTATATTGTGGACTAATTAGAGAGCTTAATTACTTCCTCACAGTTTTTAGCTTCATCAGACTTGCAAACAATACAATACGAAAATCTCCACTACAAAAACAAATATAATGGCATTTCAAGGAAAGAAACCAATAAGAACAAAAACATGAATTATTGGGCAAACTATAGAACTGGCAGTGGCAAAGTGTCAGGGGAGACAATGTAGACAGTGTCTCCCCAAATAATTTATTCATAAAATAATTAATTTTTATTTATAAACTAAGTTGCATAAGTTACTCAGAAAGGGTATAAAACTAAATTAAGAAGTTAAACATCACACGACATGACGTGAGTGTGAGCCATGGAACCTTGCTGTGCGATGCAATTGTACGTGGAGTATCAGGGTAGATGTTACTTGAAATGTCTTTGTAACAGGGCTGGAGGTGAGGAGGGCTTAGATTGACGGCAACGAGAGAGGATCTGCGCGCACAGCATACAAATGCGTTCCGTTATATCACAGCAGAAGACGTGTCTCCCCCACACTAAATTGTTGCCTGGCCGCCTGTGTTTGTTTCATTGTGCTCGCATAGTGAATACCCTATTTGTTTTTGTTGAGTTGTAACGGGACAAAATTGGTGTACCCAAATGTATATAATCATTTTATAAAACCCACTGTTAGAGATGTGTTGGAAGTTATAACAAAGCATAGGTGAATCATACGGTACAGTACAATGTAGACAGATGATTACCATATAAGGCAAGGAATGCTGGACATTGAGTTCACGTCACCAGTGAATCATACAAACACCACGTGTTTCCAAAGTCACAGGCAGTCTATCAGCGAAGTGGGGAGAAAAAGTGAAACACAGTTTTTCAGCATCTAGGGCAGGATGAGGTGTGGAATTCCACCTCAAACCAGTTTTCATAGGAGCAAATACAACGGAAATCTGGTGTAGTGACGCTAAGATCACCCCAGTCTCCAGCCGACTACGAAACGAGATACACATGTGGTCTATTAGTGGCCTCGGGCGTTTTTGGTAGGCCGAAATAGTTACAGCAGGCCTACCAAAGAGTACAGAAATGTAATACAGCAGTGATAAACTTTTTAATATGGTGAAAGTACAACAGTGACGATTATATAACAGTTTTGAACAGGTTAGTTTGAGTGTCTTAATAAAAAAGTGTAATACAACAGGTGGTGTAACGATTTGGATACTACGTACAGATAAGTGAATACGACGAAGTAAAATAAAGGCCATATTCAAGATCATTTAATGTTTGTATGGTAAAAAATCAATAACAAAATGAGATCTGATCTCAATAAAAAGGGGGATAAAAAGAGATAGAAAGAGTGAGAGAGCGTGTGAGAGAAAAAGAGGAGTACACAAGTATAAAGAGAGAGAGAGCACTGATTTGTAGTATAATAATCTTTGTATAATGATTTGCAGTAATAATTTTGGCATAGTAATTTTCAGTATAATAATTTTTGTACAATGATTAGCATCAACATAAATTCCGGTTGATAATTTTTGTATTTTGTTATAAAAAAGAGAGAAAGATTAATAGTTTTTCTGGATAAAATAAAATAAGATTATGTTCCCATAATGTGTTAGTACAATTATTACGCTGAAACCTTAAACTATATTTCTGTACCAAGAGTTCGTTTAAATGACCCTGGAAGAGTTTTTTATATAAGGGGATTTAATTTATCTAAATTACCGTATTTCTTTTGGGGAGAGTGTAATTGGTTTCTGCATATACGCCCCAAAATGCAGTGGCGGCCCTGGCTTTATGGTGTTGAGCATTTTCTTTTAAGGTAAGTCGAAATAAGATCGCAGTAAATGGGGTAAGTAAAGTATCTTGTCATCATTTATTTTTAAAGTTACAATCGACAACCTGCCAGGATACTTGTACACATTTTTATATGAGTTAGACCTACTCGAGGTGCAGAAATAGGTTTTGGTAAACAGCGTTTATTGTATAGGTTATATACATATAGGGTAAAGGTTATAAGGTGTTTATAGTAACACATTGTGTTTAAAATTTTTCTTTATACAATTTTGTTGATATAAATAATTAAAATGGCAGATGAAAATGAAAGTAGGTTAACTGACTCTGCTATAATGAGTGAATCTGGGATGCACTCAACCCTAGTGTCAACAAAGGAAACCAAAGTAGGTGCATCATGGGACGATGTAATGAATTTTTTACGAACAATGTCCAATGGTATTATTAAGAAGATTGATAAACGTTGTGATGAGTTCATTGATTCACAAAATAGAATGATTAAGGAAATGAAAGAATGAAATGAAAAGTGGGAAAGATATAGAGATAAATTAAATGAGAACAAAGAAAGTAAACTAAATCAGGTAATGGATGAGAAGGTAAGTGAAGATGTTAGTGTAAATGATAACTATAATGATATGACGAATAATAATGGTAACATAGTTGAAGAGGTAGTGTTAGAGAATAAAACATTGAATAATGATTATGATGGTGAGATTGTAGTGGTGGTAGAAAATGGTAAAGATGCAGGTAAATTTAACGAGAACAAAGACGATCAGGTAACAGATAATAAGGTAAGTGATGATAATATAAGTGATAGCTATAATAATGACATGATGATGAAAAGACAACAAAATGTTAAGTTGTCTAGTGGTATAAATAAGATTGATAGGCGTTTCGATGCTATGATGAACGATTAGCATCAATAAACAGTCGTCTTAGTGCCTGGGAGAAACAAATCCAAGATTAATGTAAATTACATTAGAAAGAGAACGGAGAAGCGGAAACAAGAGGCAGAGAAATTAAAGGAGAATAAAGTGAACTGAACCAGGTAAGCGGTTCTGATAGTGGAGGTAATGATGATGATAATTTGACAAATAATGCTGTTAGTTTAAGTGCAAATGAGGGCATAGATGACAAGGTAAGTGATAGTGAAAATAATAGTGATAACTATAATAACGATATAACAAGTAATAATGGTGACGTAATTAAAGACGTTACTATGTAACGTAGTAGAGAGTAAAGTAATGAATAATGATAGTGATGATGAGATTTTAATGAGTAGAAGTTAATGGTGAGGTAATAGTAGTTGTTGATGAGATCGAGAGAGTGTGTGAAGGAAGGTTGAGAGAGAGAGAGAGAGAAAGAGAGAGAGAGAGAGAGAGAGAGAGAGAGAGAGAGAGAGAGAGAGAGAGAGAGAGAGAGTGTAACAAGAGGTTAGGTGGGCAGAGGGCAAATTTTCCCTGTGGTATAAGTGGAGTAAAGACTCCACAAGTGTTTTATGAGGACGAAGGTTCCTCTATAGGCTATGTGGGAGACATGGTGTCTCCAAATGGTCCCTAAGTTTTTGTTGTGATGTACCTGGTAAAGACAGGATGTGTATTAGTGATTTTGTGATGCCCTTTGCATGGAGTGAGATAGTTCAGGGGGTTTGTGAGAGGTATTATGATGAGAGAGGGAGAAAGAGAGAGATAGAGATTTTTAAAGTTAATAGAGGTTATGAAATGTTAGTTTAGATATTGAGAGAGGTGAAAAAATTGACTTACCTTGTGATGTAATTGGTGCAGCAGTAGTTGATGATAATGTTGATGATATTGAGTACTTACCTGGTAATGAGATTGGGATAGCAGTAGACGATGGTAACTGGTGCAACAATAGATGATGATATTGTAACTTACCTGATAGTGACAAATAATACTAAGGGCGACTGGACTATAAACGATGGAGACAAATTATATTATGTAATAATATGGAATAATCCGGTGGGTTATTATGGTATTGTGGTATAACATGGGAGTTTAAATAGCCATTATATTGAAAAAGGGAATATAATGAATTTAAACAAAAATGAAATGTGCATGGGTAAGATAAGACTAATTTTTGATGATGGGGGTTAAACATATGTTGTTGATGGACATTTAATTATTTGAGTTCAATGGTGAAAATACTTGGCCTGATAATGTAATGATTTTTGGAGAACAATGACATGTTACGTGAAGCACAGTGTATATAATTTTGTATTGGGTTTACATGTATTGTGTATTAGGTTATGTTGTTGTGATGATAAAGTATCTGAGGATACACTGTATGTGTATGTTGTATTTTGTGTAGCAATGTTGATAATTTTATTTGATTGAATAATTGACAGTATGTAATTATAAATTTTATTATGGAATTAAATTAATTTGAAGTGTTTGAAAAGGTGAAGTTTGGTAATGAATTCAAAAATTTTTTTGAGTTTTATAATGAATTATAAATAATTAAAATTTAATAATTGAAGTATTTAATAGAA
Organism: Magicicada septendecula; assembly: GCA_034769895.1. NCBI lineage: Eukaryota > Metazoa > Arthropoda > Insecta > Hemiptera > Cicadidae > Magicicada > Magicicada septendecula. The sequence continues at coordinate 187,688,851 of CM068375.1, forward strand.
AATTAAAACTAAAGCTGTGTAATTTTTATTCAAATTCAGAATTGAAATGGTTATTTTAGTATGGTGTATTTGTGAGTAGTTGTACAACAGGTGTTATATGGTTTGTAATGGAGTATTTGAGTACATACTTTTGTTGTCTATGTATTTTTGTATAATCATATTTGGTATTGAGTAAAGGTAACAGTGGTAATCTGAATTGGTAATTGAAGCTGAGTATATATGAACGAGATAATTGGAATCTTTAAAATGAAATCAATACAGAATTGTATTTGTACTGAGATTTGAGAATTATTTTTTGATAATTTGAATTATTTTGAGAAAAATTTGTTTTTGACATGAGTTACAAGTGTGTTTGGATGTATGATCATATGTTTAAGTATGTTAATATATGAAGTGGTTTAAATAAAATGTATTATGTTAACAATAAGGATACCTCTTGTTGAAGAGTTATATATTCCCCTTTGTGTATCAAAATATTTAAGATAACAAATCGGTACTTTGATAAAAGCAAATCAGTACGTCTAGGAGGAACCCAAATCGGTTAAGGATATGGAATGGTGAAGGACCATTTGCTAATCTTTTTACTTGGTTGTTACAGAATCTGGGTGGTACTGTGGAGGCGAGCCTGTGCTGGCCAGCATGTCAGGGCAGGGTCGCCAAGTGCCTGTCTGGTTTTATGGTTTTGGGATCCTGATGAAGGAAGTCCAGTAAAGTCATGCAGGTGCAGCCACAGCCACTGGATTAAGGGGGGTAAGTACCCAATTTTAATCAGGAAGTAAGGGGGGTCGTGGTGCCATATCCTCACCGATCCTCCTAGGCTTAGGCAATGAGAGTTTTTATGTTATTGTACATAAAACCTCTCATGGGGGGGGGGGTCTTGTAACGGGACAAAATTGGTGTACCCAAATGTATATAATAATTTGATAAAACCCATTGTTAGAGATGTGTTGGAAGTTATAACAAAGCGTAGGTGAATCATATGGTACAGCACGATGTAGACAGATGATTACCATATAAGGCAAGGAATGCTGGACATCCAGTTCACATCACCAGTGAATCATACAAACACCACGTGTTTCCAAAGTCACAGGCAGTCTATCAGCAAAGTGGGGAGAAAAAGTGAAACGCAGTTTTTCAGCATCTAGGGCAGGACAAGGTGTGGAATTCCGACTCAAACCAGTTTTCAAAGGCGCAAATACAACGGAAATCTGGCGTAGTGATGCTAAGATCGTCCCAGTCTCCAGCTGACTACGAAACGAGATACACGTGTGTTCTATTAGTGGCCTTGGGCATTTTTGGTAGGCCGAAATAGTTACAGCAGGCCTACCAAAGAGTATAGAAATGTAATACAGCAGTGATAAACTTTTTAATATGGTGAAAGTACAACAGTGACGATTATATAACAGTTTTGAACTGGTTAGTTTGAGTGTCTTAATAAAAAAGTGTAATACAACAGGTGGTGTAACGATTTGGATACTACGTACAGATAAGTGAATACGACGAAGTAAAATAAAGGCCATATTCAGGATCATTTAAAGTTTGTATGGTAAAAAATCAATAACAAAATGAGATCTCAATAAAAAGGGAGGTAAAAAGAGATAGAAAGAGTGAGAGAGTGTGTGAGAGAAAAAGAGGGTTACACAAGTATAAAGAGAGAGAGAGCATGTAAGAGAAAAAGGGGGGTAAGAGAAAGAGAAAAGTACTGATTTGTAGTATAATAATCTTTGTATAATGATTTGCAGTAATAATTTTGGCATAGTAATTTGCAGTATAATAATTTTTGTATAATGATTAGCATCAACATAAATTTCGCTTGATAATTTTTGTATTATGTTATAAAAAAGAGACAGAGATTAATAGTTTTTCTGGATAAAATAAAATAAGATTACGTTCCCATAATGTGTTAGTATAATTATTACGCCGAAACCTTAAACTATATTTCTGTACCAAGAGTTCGTTTAAATGACCCTGGAAGAATTTTTTATATAAGGGGATTTAATTTATCTACATTATTTCTTTTGGGGAGAGTGTAATTGGTGTCTGCATATACTCCACAAAATGCAGTGGCAGCCTTGGCTTTATGGTGTTGAGCATTTTCTTTTAAGGTAAGTCGAAATAAGATCGCAGTAAACGGGGTAAGTAATGTCTTGTCTTCTTTATTTGTAAAGTTACAGAGTTTACAAATTATTTTTAATTTTGTATATAGTTGTATAGACTAAGAAGTGTTTAATCATTTTCGCAATAATTATTTAATAATACATATTTTTAAGTGTCATCATTTAAGTATTTTAAGCATACTGTTTAAATGGTTTAAAGGGGCAAAGTGAATACAGTTAGTACCAGTTCTATGGCAGAAGTATTTGATATAGACTCTGACAACTTTGATTCATTAGAATTTTTGTTAATACGGTATACGAAATTAGTACATTACATTTTGAACAAAAGGTATTGCTAATGTCAAAAATATCTCGGGTCTTCATTTTTGTCACAGAAGAATGGAAAATTTATCAGAAAATTTCAGAAAGTTTGGTAGTAAATATAGGTGGCTCTCTGGTTGTAAACGAAACAAAACTATGCACTGTTATTACTGTTTAAATGTTTAATGGAAAGGAACCATGGAGAAAAGTTGGAGTAAGCCCTATAAAAAATTTAAACCTAAAGTCGCAAATCTCACGAAAAATTCTGAGATGTTTCACATGCTAGGACATAACAGAATTGAAATTGTTTAGAATTAAAGCAGTATAGCACAATGAAAATGTGGCATGAAATTGAAGGATAGTGCCATTTGGTAGATGTTGTTTGTTATTTAGGGAGACACGAGTTAGCTTTTAGGAGTCTTAAGGAAAATGAGCAATATATTAATAAGGGCAATTATTTAGACACTTTAAATTCACTGGAAGATGATATGAAAGATCATATACAGAGTGATTCAAAATTGCACGACAATCTCTCGGGAGCTGATTCTATACCTAAAAATAAGAAAAAATGAGACCAGGCCAAGAGACCAAGAGACACGGTGTGTAGAACTCATTTACAAGAAAATATGAAAAGTTTGTGTAATGTCTACAGTAATCCGGATTTGTAACCATTACAAAATGTGAATAAAATTTATGTTATTCTAGCAGCAATATTTTCTAATTAAGATTCATAAATGACACCAATAACAATACGATAGCTTTATCTTGATATTTAGTCTAACTTATATAACGAAATGCATGTGTTTCAGTTGCTTAGCTATTATCTCATAGAGGAAGCATTAACTCTATTTATCATAGTTTTACTGGTTCATTAAGAACGTCAACAACCTCAGTAAGAGGTTGCTTTTGGCTGGTATTTTTATCTCTACCCAAATTATTTTGTCACGCTTTGCCACTGAGAACAGGTGAGCCATTGTAATTATTTGGGGAATGACATCTAGACAGCCTGTGGAATAATTGTATTTTCAGAAAAAAGTACGTCAAGAGACGAAATTAACATTCTACATAGTTATTGCAGTTCCTGTATTGTCCTATGAGTGTGAATTGGGGACAACAGCTAAGGAAACAAGAGAGCAAAGCAACCCTCAGAAATTATATTCTTAATAGGAGTTGAAAGATCTTCTAAACTTGATCATATAAAGAGTGAGGACATAAGGGAAGAATTACAAGTTTTTAATTCGAATGACAGATTAAAAGATTATAAACAATGGAATGAACATTTAGAAAGAAAGAATGTTGGATTCAAGACTGGCCAAACAGGTCTGGAAATACAAACTTATAGGACATAGGTATGTGTGCAGACCCAAGACAAGATAGCTGAAGGACCAGGTTTTGTTTCAAGATTTAATTCTTTCTATGTATATTTACAAAATAACATACTTCATATACTGACTGGCATGGATGTGCCTATAATTCTAATCCATTTTTCACTACATTTATTATTGGCTTTTATTATATTTGCTGACTAGAAATTTAGGTCACGTTGGACTCCTGGAATGACCCAATATGTTCAATTAATCTGTAATTCTTAATGGGGATTATGTAAACCTACAAGTAATTTGTGTTTTTTTTTTGTACTCTACAGATATTTAAGATTATGAAGTTTTACAATGGTCAACAACAATGAACTTCATTTAGCAAGCACAGAAAAACTAATTTTAACAAATTTCAAAGAATCTGGACACATGCTGTACAAATTTAAATGACACCGCCGTCTTATGTTTGTTGAAAATAATAGTAAAGAAAACATATTGACATTAATGTTAACAATGATCAAAACAACGGTGCAAAAACAACTAAACCAGAGTAACCAAAGGTTATAATGAATAAGACATGTTTAATACAAACAAAATAAGACTATTGTCCAGTGGGGAGATGAAAGTAATGCATTAGGTAATGTCAAAAAAATGCCCTTCCGTTCTGTGGTAATATAACAAAAAATGAAACATAGTTTTTAATGGTAAAGAAGTATAAAAAACAAAAATCAGGCCTGACTGATAAGGTAGTTACTATGGCTGAATTTAGTAACAACAATATCTTTGAATGAACACCCTTGCCTACGATAATGAAGAGTTCTAAAATCTATTTATACCCTAGCTCTCACAGTAAGGTATAACAAGTAATATCAGACATGATGCAGTAGTGAAAAGGTGGGAATAGTATAAGACAAGTGAGAGGAAAGTGTGGCTACTACCACATATTTCAAAATATTAGTCTGTTTCCAGTGTTTATATACTATGTCATGACAGTCACTTTACCTGAACACTTACTTTATCTGAATACCCCTCCCTGACTCCTTTATGTAATGATGTCATGTAATGTTCAGCATTTTAATTGTGATGCGATCCTAATGAATACATGAAAGCATGTGTACATATGCAGAAATACACTCAAATGTCTTTGCTTTTAAGTTCACTAAGTAGTTAACTGCGTCTGCCTTTTTTTGTCAATGATATCAAGGTAGCATTATAAATACTGTACATTCACATTAGGAGGAGGTCCTACTCAATAAACGCATGTGTGTATTCACACATTCAATTGAATTTTTCTATTATTTTCAGTATGTTTCCATCTGCACCCCCACTTGATAAAAAATGTCCCTCAGACACTACCATTAAAATAATAATTATTTTTTAATTCTTAAAATAACTTTTAATGTTGATCTTTCCCCTTCTATGTGTGACATCTGTGAATAACTCATGGAATAATATATTGTCTAAATCTTGTAAATTGGTTTTCACTCTTTATGGGGAGTTGGGGTGCTGAAAGACTTATTATCTCCTAGACACGCTGCTGCTTATTTAAGAATTCTAAAAACATTACTTTGAGGCACTGCATGCCTGAGTTTCCAATTTCTGTAACTTTCTGACATTTCTACACTGATTTCAAAAATTTAAGCATAATTTAAATTACTTTCCAACATTACAATTATGTACAAGTATTTTCCAACTTTGACTATTTCAACAGAAGTCACAGAACACACTCTAGTTTGACTCATTTTACTTCACAAACCAGTAAAGATAGCAAGGAACTGAACAAAACTAAACAGTACACTGTTGATAAAAGTTGACATTTTTTGAAAAGTACAAACATAACATCCACACCTTGTAATACTTCCTTAGCCGAAATGACGAAACTTGGCATCAAAACAACTGTTATACTATTAGTCATTAATTATTTATCTTGCATAGTATAGTTATGTTGTTGACAAGTTTCTGCATATTATTTATTAATCAACGGTTAGAATTCTATCAATAGGTTGGGTCGACTCTACTGAAGGTGGTATGCTGTAATTGATGAATACTACTTGTGGCAACACAGTGGCAATATAGACTCAAAACTATAGTCTCATTTTACTAATGGTGCAATCTGATTGGTGCACAGAGACAGTGTTGGGTAGTGCCTTGCAATTAAGAACACATTATTACAGCAAAAGCTTCTGACTCTCATTGTTTTGACTGAAACAGTGTTGGTATAAAGTAAAATATGACTGTGAGCTACAATGCACACTGAAGAACATGCGTTGTAACCATGAAAAGTAATTGATTCATGTCTGATAAATCTACATGTAGTTGCTGTAGCTGAATTTAGTGATGATATCATGCAGGGATATCCTTGCCTGCAATAATGGAGTAGCCGGCCACCATCACAACGTACACACATTCTAGACTGGGCATGCAGTGTTTCCGTTAGCATGCATGCTTTAAAATGTTCTTTAATTTCTGTGCTGCCTGAAATGTACTGCAATCTATTGACAATAATCTGAACTAGTTGAAAAATAATTCACAGCTGTTTTTATTGATTGCAGTAATCACTACGGACCTTGTGTTTATTCATGCTGACTGGAAATATATGTCGCGAGTAATTCATTTTGAACAGTTCAGTGACACAAACGTAAGGGTACACAATACAAAACTTGCTTCTTCAGCAGAGAAAAACAAATTATTAGAATTACTTATAATTGTTATCAGAAATAGAAAGTACTATTTCAACATCACTATTATGAAAAACTAATGTAAGGAACGAAAAAAAAATAATAAACAATAATGCACATAACAACAAAACACGTTATCCAACTAAAAGAGATGAAATGTTCACTAAAATTCTTCGAAAACTGAAACGACCGAACACAACAGCAGAGGCTGTACTGAGACAGTTCATTGTGAAAAAAGTGTCTAGCTTATGGCGGTAAAGTGGGGAAACTGGTTTGATTTGCATGTGGTGGTGAATGCACACTGTGCATCATCCACCGCGAAATGACAACTCATGACGCACATGTTGCATCATGCACAGTCAACGTGTTAAATTCATGAGTCTAGAGCTCTCTGTGCAAGATGACAAAATATTTAAATTTACTGCTTTACCAACAGAGTCTCTTGAAACACTGGCCAATATACTTAGCTACTGTACATACTTTAGCATACTACTGTTGAGTCATTGTTGGTATACTACCAGTTATCACAAAACAGATTACATTAAACTTCCCCTGCTATTGTGCTATGGTGCACTGTTAAAAAGAACAAATATTCTTTTAGTTGTGTAAGCCACCATCAGTGACATGTTCTTAACATGTTAATTCTTCTCCTAGCATTTGGTGGTGAAGCATCTCCAAAAGAAAAGTCTATAAATGAAGACCATGACTAGGGTTTGCAATCCCGCAATGTGGGAATCCGCATTCCCGCACTGAAAGTGCAGGATCCGCGCGGAATTTTTTGAACAATAAATTTGTACTTATACATCCATCCATCGATGTAGCTCGGACGTCACTAGCGCGCTTCACGTGTCATAACAGTTTCGCATGTACCTCTCCCTTCCCCGTGCCTGTACCGAACAAATGAATTGATTGAGCGAGTAGTTTCTTTCAGTCATTTGCTCACCGGCGCCGGTCTAGTCAATCATTCAAACAAATCTCGCTCGTTCGTTGTTTATTTTCGAACATAAAGTACCTAGTCGTAAAGTGATTTGTGTTACTTGTTATGTAAGTAATAAAAACTTTATATTTTACACTTATTTAACTATTAGTTTACAAGTTTTATTGTACTATAATATTGGTGTAGTCTGTAGTATATTTTTGCAAATTCATACGCTTAACCTAACACACATAACCCCATCTTTCTTCAACTTAAGTGTTCCTATTTTTTTATTAAATTAATTTTAAGTAAGGATACAAATGTTACGCAATTTTTTTATATTTTTGACGTCTTATTCTACAGGTACAAATAGCCAAACATGTCAAAGGAAGCAGGTAAATGTGAGAAAGATATTTGGAATTATTTCGTAAAAACAGGTGAAAGTGCGAGATGTTCTATGTGCAATAACATTTTGAAAATAAGTCAACGATCGACGAAAGGTTTGAAGTATCATTTGAAGTCTAAACATTGCATAGATTTAGAAACTTCTAGAACTCAAGCATCCGTACAACCACGACCATCAACTTCAAAAGATGACTCAATAAAAATGGTTGATCGTCGATGTGATATCGAAGATCCAAATATACCAAAGAAAAAGACCATAACAATTAATAGTATTGAAGACCTATTTAATCAAAGAGCACTTTAAAGAGTATATGATATCTAGAATGGTGGCAAAAGACGCCCTATCTTTCAATTGTCTCTGCACTTCTGAAGATTTAAGATATTTATTTTCAAAAAGCGGGTTTAGTCTACCTACATCTCCTAATACTATAAAATTGATTGTTGAAAATTTCTCAGAAACAGTTAAAGCTGACATCATTAAGAAACTACAAAATCTTAAAATACGTGGACAAAAATTTTTTTTGACTTTCGATGAATGGACGTCTATAAAAAATCGAAGATATTTGAACGTGAATGTACATCATATAGGGACACATTTTAATCTCGGGTTGATTCGAATCCACGGCTCTTGCAACGCAGAACATTGCATCGATTTAGTCAAAATACGTTTTAGAGAAATTTGGTCTCCATCTTGATACTGATATTATCAGAATTTCTACTGACGGTGCGAGTGTCATGAAGAAAGTTGGCAGATTGATGCCTTGCTACCAACAACTATGTTTCGCACATGGTATTCAACTTGCAGTTGTTGATACTTTATACCAAAAACATGTACCTAGCAAGGAATCGGAATCGGAAGTATGCCATTTACTTCAAAATGAGGAAGTAGCCGCACCTGATTACTCAGATGATGATGATGATGATACAAGCGATGATGAGACAAGTGAGGAGCAGGTCTTGACTGTTACTCATTTAGAGCAGTCTCCCACAGAACTGATACCCAGTTACAAATATCTTATTAATAAAGTGAGAAAGGTTGTAAAGATTTTAAAAAAATCTTCAACTAAAGATGCTTGCTTGCAGAAATACGTACGAGAAGACCTCGGAAAAGAACTGAGCTTAATCCTAGACTGCAAGACCAGGTGGAGTAACCTGTATAATATGTTGGAGCGTTTTCACGTTCTCAAAGGGTGCATAAGGAAAGCTTTAATTGACGAAGGAACTGAGATAAAATTCTCCGACGAAGAATGGACCAAGCTCAAGGAACTGACTCTTAGTTTGCAGCCGGTTAAACTGGGCGTTGAAGTCCTGTGCAGAAGAGATTTGACGCTTTTAACGGCTGATACAACTCTTCGATTCATATCGGAAAAGTTGGATAAGCAACAAGGTGAGGTGAGCGCTGAACTAGCCACTGCTCTTCGAGTAAGAATCAAAGAGCGTCGGATCGTTTTGTCTGGAATAATTCTCTACCTTCATAATCCAAAGAAGTACGCGAGCTATCTTAACACCCCGATGACACATTTCCAGTTCCTCAAAAGAGTTGTGTTTGTCTCGAAATTAAAAAGATTTGTGAGAGAATGTTGACTTTGGACAAAAATATAGATGATAAGGCTGATAAGTCTGAAAGTTCAGAAGATGAAGAAAGTAACATAGAAGTAAATTTTGTCAAATTTTGTTGCTTCCCTGCTATATACACTTTTTCCTCGAACGAGGCCTTTCGGTTTCGCAACCATTATCAAGTTCTTCCTACAACAACATTAAAATACTAACCCTCCCACGCATCACCGGTTACATTCAACCAATAGGAGGCAGTACTTACCACCCAATCCTTGCTAGCCCCGCTCCTTACTCAGTCAACCTGACCTCGTCACATACATTTCCCCTAAAAATCTCCTACAACTTTCTACCTTCTAAACCTATCCTGTAACCGTATTGCACCTTTTATACACTACTCTTTCAAAATATAGTAAAATATATCCTCATTATTAAATTCAGTCTTATGTTCATCAGTGCATTACTATTCTTTTTCCTTACTTTTAATATTTCTAATTCTTCATACAATTTGCGTTTACTTATATTATTCTCTAACCTTACTATTTCGATGTTCTCTGTTGGGTCTAAAAACCTATGCCCTGTTTCATTAAAATGTCTCGCATAGAGCGAATTTGTAGTTCTGTCTCCTTCTCCTCTCGCATGCTCACTCAATCTAATTTCGAACTTACATCCTGTTTCACCCAGGTAAACCTTATCACACTGTTTACAGTTCAACTTATAAACACCGCTTTTCTGTAATTCAGGCGTTATTTCAGTACTACTATTCTTTATATAATCAAAAACTGTCTTTGCCTTTTTTACCGCTACATCTATATTGTGTTTTTCAAAGCACTTGATTATGTTCCTTGTTTGAAATTCCAGATACGTTATTGATCCTATGTATTTCTTTTCTTTCTTCTCTTCTTGTTTACTATTTCCTTCTATTCTTTTTACAATTTTCTCTACTATCCCCCGGTTTATAATTATTATTTTTCGCTATTTCTTCTATTCTTTTTAACTCTTCTGTTTTACATGAATCATCTTCTAAGTATTCTATTGCTCTATAACAAAATGAGTTTAGTGCAGCCATCTTGTGACTTACGGGATGCTATGATTCCTGAGGTATAATTAAGTCTGTACACGTTTCTTTCCTAAATACATCAAATTTAAAAACACCACACTCTATCTTTATATTTAGATCTAGGTAATTTATTTGTACTCCACCTATTTCCTCTTTGAACTTAATTTTATTTTCAATTTGATCAAAAATAAAAAAAAGAAATAAAAAATTGTATATTTTTGATCAAATTGAAAATAAAATTAAGTTCAAAGAGGAAATAGGTGGAGTACAAATAAATTACCTAGATGTAAATATAAAGATAGAGTGTGGTGTTTTTAAATTTGATGTATTTAGGAAAGAAACGTATACAGACTTAATTATACCTCAGGAATCATAGCATCCCGTAAGTCACAAGATGGCTGCACTAAACTCATTTTGTTATAGAGCAATAAAATACTTAGAAGATGATTCACATAAAACAGAAGAGTTAAAAAGAATAGAAGAAATAGTGAAAAATAATAATTATAAACCGGGGATAGTAGAGAAAATTGTAAAAAGAATAGAAGGAAACAGTAAACAAGAAGAGAAGAAATAAAAGAAATACATAGGATCAATAACGTATCTGGGATTTCAAACGAGGAACATAATCAAGTGCTTTGAAAAACATAATATAAATGTAGCGGTAAAAAAGACAAAGACAGTTTTTGATTATATAAAGAATAGTAGTACTGAAATAACGCCTGAATTACAGAAAAGCGGTGTTTATAAGTTGAACTGTAAACAGTGTGATAAGGTTTACCTGGGTGAAACAGGATGCAAGTTCGAAATTAGATTGAGAGAGCATGCGAGAGGAGAAGGAGACAGAACTACGAATTCGCTCTATGCGAGACATTTTAATGAAACAGGGCATAGGTTTTTAGACCTAACAGAGAACGTCGAAATAGTAAGGTTAGAGAATAACATAAGTAAACGCAAATTGTATGAAGAATTAGAAATATTAAAAGTAAGGAAAAAGAATAATAATGGACTGATGAACATAAAGACTGAATTTAGTAATGAGGATATATTTTACTATATTTTGAAAGAGTAGTGTATAAAAGGTGTAATACGGTTACAGGATAGGTTTAGAAGGTAGAAAGCTGTAGGAGATTTTTAGAGGAAATGTATATGACGAGGTCAGGTTGACTGAGTAAGGGGCAGGGCTAGCAAGGATTGGGCGGTAAGTACTGCCTCCTATTGGTTGAATGTAACCAGTGATGTGTGGGAGGGTTAGTATATATATAAAGGAAGTAGGTATTTTAATGTTGTTGTAGGAAGAACTTGATAATGGTTGCGAAACCGAGAGGGCTCGTTTGAGGAAAAAGTGTATATAGCAGGGAAGCAACAAAATTTGACAAAGTTGTTATGAAGACTGCTAATATAGAGAAAATAACTGATAGAAGTAAATTTATCGCTTCAAGAAGAATTAGAAATGCAATTAAATAAAGAAAAAAAGGATACTTGCAGCGTAAATATGGACAAAAGAGGTAAAAATTTTGAAAAAAATATTAAGACTGAGATGACTGAATATGAATGTAGTTGAATAAAAGGCAAATACTTATCCCTTGTTCATGACTATTTGAACACTATAACTCCTACAAGCGTAGAAGCAGAAAGGGCTTTTTCTGCAGCCAGATATATCTACAGTTCTATAAGAAGTAAGCTGGGGGACAAAACATTAGACACTATATGTTTTTTGCGCTCTTATTTTCAGAAAAAGATATAACTTTTTTTATTTTTGTTGTAAAGATATTTTGTTATTTACTTTATGTAACTCACGTAACTTAATACATACCTATTATATGTTACCGGTATGGAACTATTTTGTTTAGTTGATTGGAGATTATACAGCGTTTTGATTTATTTTAGACTGGTTAAACAGGACCAGGAAGACTAATAATTTTCGATGTTAAGTAAATAATAGTTACACACGATCTCTTAAGTAAATTAGTTACAATAAGTTTATAACTTCATATTATATAAAAATGATTATGTGTTTGAATTTTTGTTTATTTGTCACATACAAAGAAAGCCTTATGTTAGATTTGATTAAATAAAAATAATAGAAGATTATGGCTCTCTTATTACCTTTAAATTTGCATGAATGAAAAATTTTATGGAAATACTGCAGGATCCCGTGGGAATGGCTAATTTTCCACGAAATTCCCGCGGGAAAATAAAGTCTGCAGGATTGCAAACCCGAACCATGACCACAGCTGAAATTGCAACAATGTAACAGCTGAAAATATCCAATGAGTTAAACATCTAATGACTCCAGACAGGAAAATTTAAATAGTAAAAGCAAACAGACAGTTAAATAAAACTTGATCCTTACAAGTACATACTGTCAACTATTAACCAGTTGGTCTACCAAGAAAGAGACTGTTGATACACTGCACGTAACAGACAATAAGGACATAGCATCCATTGGCTAGTACATATTTTCAGAATGTAAAACACTATGTTTGTAACATGAACTGATTTATTAATTTTTTTATTTTTATATAAAACAGTACCAACAAACTATGTTGTTTACATATGCTTTAATTTCAATGACGATATTACAAATCATCACTTAAAGAGTCTATGCCACTTCAGATTCACTTCCACTTGTAGATTCTCTTGAGTCTGGATGAAGCATGTCTACAAGGAATTGATCCATTTCTACTTCCACTGCTTCATCAATACGTGAATACTCATTTTCTATTTTAATTATGTCACTATAGAACCGCTGCCAATCTTCAGCAGTTATTGAATTTACTGCTTCTATTACTGCCGCTTTAAAATCTGATGGTGCTGTAAGATTCTTATGCTTAAGTTTACTTTCCACTTTTACCCACACCAATTCAAGTGGATTAAGATCAAACATAAATGGAGGCAATCGTAACACTGTGTGACCTTCAGCTTTTAACATTTCATCAATGCAATAAACCTTTTCACTGTTTGTACACGTAGCTATTAAATTGTAAATCTGACCTTTATACATGTCAGGGCTAACAGCGACGCCATTTTTTTCAAGCCATGAGATCATACTAGCTTTTGTTGTATATTTTGAAGGTATTTTATTTCGTTCAACACTGTTGTAAGGAGAATTGTCTAATACGATTACACAGTTCCCTGGTATATTTGGCAAGAGCTTCTCTGTTAACCACTTCTCATAAGTTTGGTAGTTCATGCGGCCATCATAGACTTCTGTTGCTTCATTGGCTTTAAAAATTAATTGTGCATTTTGTATAAGCCCGGTTTCACTACAAGCATGAAGTATAATTAATCTGTTTGAACGATTTATACTTGCTTGCACACATATACTATCTCCAGTATACCAACATTTTTTAAAAGTGAAATTGCTGTCTACCCAAGTTTCACTTAAATAAATTATATCTTTATTTTCTTCACGAGCCTGTCTGATGGCATTTAAATATCTACAACGCCACAATGTAAAATGAGGATTTTCCATCAGAAGCTGGTACCTTCTTTTTCTACATCTCTTCCACTTGAACCCCATATCTTTAAGTAAATTTCTTAACGCATGTAGACCACCTGGAAAATCTATTTTTTCTCTTATAGCGTCTAGTAACTTTGAAGAACTCAGGTTGCCTTTATGAAAGAGGTAAAAGTCATTAATGATATTTCGAATAACATGTACACTAAAGTAATCAAGCTGAACAACCCTTGACGTTTTATAAATGCGATGGTTACCTTTAGATTGTAATTTAGAATTTCCGGCCTTTCTGCATTCTTCCATTATTCTCCTTACTGTCCGAATACTAACTGCTGTGTAATCAGATATTCTTCTCTGTCTTTTATTAAGATCAAACCGCAATACACCTGTACGAGCCTCCTCATCACATACGTCTATAACTCGAGAAACAATTTCTTTTGTTCCAGCATTCATTGTCTTTAGCTTTTTTCTCTGTGTGGCCATTTTTGTGTAATTATAAGCTTCTAGGTTTCAAATGACTTTATTTATAGAAACAGCATTTTCTAAAGAACACTGTTTACAAAGTTGTATACTGTACAAAGTTGTTTACTGTAGAATACGGAGTTAAGGAAAGTACACGTGATGGTTCACTTTAATGTACTAGGAGAATCTAGATATTTGAACTCATAAACTGCACAAGAGAAGCCGTCGAAGATACTTAACAAAGTTTACACTGTTCGACACAGTCCATCATCTACCTGAACCTCTGCTGTTTTACTGTCTAATAGTCCGTAATCTGCAAATACAAAATGGTATTACAACTGTGTCACATTGATTTCTGAAGTTCATGATATAGTTAAATTCACATACACACACACACACACACACACACACACACGCGCGCACACAGAGAGAGAGAGAGGGTATACAAAATTATTGTATACAAAAGAATTAGTTTTAAACATTGTTTAGATACGTATAGTTATTTATTTGAGGCACTGTAACTTTGTACTCTAGTGATGTTTCAATGGACAACTGTTTCCTTATATACATTTCTGAACATACACATTTTTAGGGACACCTCAATTCAGTGGCAGTTGCCTGAGGGCTACTTCTATTTTTTTTTCTCTAGTCTCACTGAAATGTGTACTTTTACCATTTTGTACACAATTAAAATTAATCTGGGAATGAGAAAGGACACTTGTAATTAGTATAGTGTGGACTAATTAAAGAGCTTAATTACTTTCTCACAGTTTTTAAGCTTCATCAGACTTGCAAATAATACAATAAGAAAATCTCCACTACAAAAACAAATGTAATGGCATTTCAGGGGGAAGGAACCAATAAGAACAAAAACATTAATTATTGGGCAAACTATAGAACAGGTGAGTCGTTGTAATTATTTGGGGAATGATATCTAGACACCCTGTGGAATAATTGTATTTTCAGAAAAAAGTACGTCAAGAGACAAAATTAACTATCTACATAGTTATTGCAGTTCCTGTATTTCCTATGGGTGTGAATTGGGGACAACAGCTAAGAAACAAGAAAGCAAAAACAGCCCTCAGAAATGGTATTCTTAACAGGAGTTGAAAGATCTACTAAACTTGATCATATAAAGAGTGAGGACATAAGGGAAGAATTACAAGTTTTTAACTCGAATGACAGATTAAAAGATTATAAACAATGGAAAGAACACTTAGAAAGAATGTTGGATTCAAGACTGGCCAAACAGGTCTGGAAATACAAACTTATAGGACATAGGTATGTGTGCAGACCCAAGACAAGATAGCTGAAGGACCAGGTTTTGTTTCAAGATTTAATTCTTTCTAAGTATTTACAAAATAACTTACTTTATATACTGACTGGCATGGATGTGCCTATAATTCTAATCAATTAACTACACTTCTTATCATTTCACTACATTTATTATTGGCTTTTATTATATTTGTTGACTAGAAACTTGTAAGATAGGCTAGAAACTTAGGTCACGTTGGACTCCTGGAATGACCCAATATGTTTAATTAATCTGTAATTCTTAATGGGGATTTTATAAACCTAAAAGTAATTTGTGTTTTTTTTTTGTCCTCTCCAGACATTTAAGATTATGAAGTTCTACAATGGTCAACAACAATGAACTTCATTTAGCAAGCACAGAAAAACTAATTTTAACAAATTTCAAAGAATCTGGACACATGCTGTACAAATTTAAATGACACCGCTGTCTTATGTTTGTTGAAAATAACAGTAAAGAAAACATATTGACATTAATGTTAACAATGATCAAAACAATGGCGCAAAAACAACTAAATCAGAGTAACCAAAGATTATAATGAATAAAACATGTTTAATACAAACAAAATAAGACCATTGTCCAGTGGGGAAATGAAAGTAATGCATTAGGTAATGTCAAAAGAATGCCCTTCCGTTCTGTGGTAATATATCAAAAAATTAAACATAGTTTTTAAAGGTAAAGAAGTATAAAAAACAAAAATCAGGCTTGACTGACAAGGTAGTTACTATGGCTGAATTTAGTAACAACAATATCTTTGAATGAACACTCTTGCCCATGATAATGAAGAATTCTAAAATCTATTTATACCCTAGCTCTCACAGTAAGGTATAACAAGTAATATCAGACATGATGCAGTAGTGAAAAGGTGGGAATAGTATAAGACAAGTGAGAGGAAAGTGTGGCTACTACCACATATTTCAAAATATTAGTCTGTTTCCAGTGTTTATATACTATGTCATGACAGTCACTTTACCTGAACACTTACTTTAGCTGAATACCCCTCCCCGACTCCTTTAAGTAATGATGTCATGTAAGGTTCAGCATTTTAATGGTGACGCGATCCTAATGAATACATGAAAGCATGTGTACACATGCAGAAATACACTCAAATGTCTTTGCTTTTAAGTTCACTAAGTAGTTAACTGCGTCTGCCTTTTTTTGTCAATGATATCAAGGTAGCATTATAAATACTGTACATCCACATTAGGAGGAGGTCCTACTCAATAAACGCATGTGTGTATTCACACATTCAATTGAATTTTTCTATTATTTTCAGTATGTTTCCATCTGCACCCCCACTTGATAAAAAATGTCCCTCAGACACTACCATTAAAATAATAATTATTTTTTAATTCTTAAAATAACTTTTAATGTTGATCTTTCCCCTTCTATGTGTGAGATCTGTGAATAACTCATGGAATCATATATTGTCTAAATCTTGTAAATTGGTTTTCACTCTTTCTGAGTAGTTGGGGTGCTGAAAGTCTTTGTATCTCCTAATCCCTGTCCCAGGTTTAATTTACAGCTTTGGCTCTTATGGGAGCTGTTGCGCTCTGTCTTACTCATGTGTTTCTCCTATACTTCTGTCCTTTTCTGTCATTCCAATGTTGCCATTCGTACTAAATGTGAAGTCGAAATTTTAAAGAGTATTAAATTTTATTGATGTTCTACATGCTGTGCTGCACATTTCTCAATAAATTACATGTCTGTAACACAACTACCATCTTCATAAAAAAATATTTTATAAATTTATGTGTACTTGTAGATTTTAGAGCAACGTTTCAATCAACCAGTGACTGTTACCCTATTATCAAATTTATGGAGTTAATTTTAACCACGTTTTGTTTACAACAAATTTCCTTTCTTATAAGCACATTTTAAAAGCCAAAGCGCACAAAATAAAATTTTTACTGATATTTTATCTATATAATTAATTAATGTCTTCCGTGTGTGTATTAAAATTTTCAGTCTGCAAGGAAATTTTTTATTTCTTGGGATAGACATATAGTATAAGTGTAAAAGTTGTAGTAAATAGTCAAGTTAATTTTAATTCAAATTCTAATATTCAACTTAAGGTGGTTTGGACCATATATACAATTATTTGTAATCATTATAGCGGACGCTTCGGGAGACGCACGCGAAGTCTTGTCGCCACCTTATTCACGTTAACTCGTCTTGCTTATGGATTGTTTGCATTAGTAATAAAAACGTTTGTACAAATTTCATATCCATCTTACATATACAAATTTTGTATTCATGGGATACAGCTATTTTTCTTACATAAAACGCTGACTAATAATATAAGTTTCACAATTTATTAAACAACTCATTCTGTGTGGTGGAACATACTTTTAAACGAGCTTAATCACAAACAAACAATGCGTAATGCAAATGTTTACATTTCTCTTTTTCATTAACACCTTCTTTTCACAGTATATATAAATAAACTATAACAAAATATTGTGCCTTACAAATTGTTGTTTATTAGTAGTACAGTAATATGTGCATGTTGCGATATCATGTGTACTAAAGATTTTAATTTGGTTTTAAATGGCGATTCCTAACATTACTTTTATATTTCATATTTTACATTATATTACTAAAGCTTTGCACACGCGCGCATGTGTGTACACAGGATGCAACGTAAAAGATGTCCTCACTATACATACTCGAAATTATGCGTCAGTATAAGAAAAAAGTTCCTATTAACCTTAGGCCGAAAAAGTCTCACTTTCCTCTGTCTCTCCGCCATTTTGTGTTTTTAAAGAAAACTTTATATCTAAAGAGGTGATAGAAGTTAGGGTGGGACGAAAAATATTTTTATTTTTTTTTCGATTCGCTATACTGCGGAAAACTTGCCCTAGGACACATAAGTAAAAAAAAATAAATAAAAAATTGGTTAATATCTTCCGGTTGCGCATCACCTCGAAAATCATAAAAACTGATCATAAAACATAAAAACTAATTTCTCGTACTTAAAAAAAGTGTGTACTTAAAAACTTTTTCTTTGTAAGTCATATGGTAGGGCTACAGCTTTAGATAAGTAAAAAATAGCAAAGGGAAGATAAATAAATTTAAAAAGCGTAGATATTTCAACTTTTATTGGTCGCACATTGCACCTGAAAAACACATTTTTAACATTAAAATTGCAAATTTTACACTTTGACATAAAACAGTTAATGATAATTGTTACGAGCTATGGCATTATGTCAATAGCCTTTTACTCATTCTTTTTGGTACTAGCTATTTTAAACTCCGATTTGTGCAAAAAACGTGGCATGATGGATCGTGAAAGAACCGTTGTTCTGATGAACCCATCCCTAAACTTGGTAACAACGATTTTTTTGTAACGCTTCTGTCACCACCTTCACACACCGCTCCACTGCTTGTGTTTGGCAGGGAAACTTGTCAAAATTCCATTCAGCTACTGTTCCTGATTTTATTACAGATGAATCTCCACAAAAGATTAAAGCAGTACTATCTACAAAGCGTAGGCTACAAGCCCTTGAAAATGTTGACTATGAACAGAAATGGGCATTTTGTTTACTTTTCTACACAAAATTGCAATTGATCCGCACTTATTTAGTCCCTGATACATTCACTGATGAAGAAGTCTTACATGAAATGGAATTATTAATGTCCATGATAATCATTTCTGGGGCAGAAAAAAAACCCATCACAAAAGTGTTTTTAAATTTGTTAGAAGTTACTAATTAAAAGGCACTTTTAAAAAGTAGTAGTAACTTTAAATTTTTCTTATATTGAAGGAACCGTAGTCCTAATTATGAAATTAGGAATATTTTTTAATTCATTAGTTTCCATTAATGTAAACATATGTGCCAAACTTCATTAAGATATCTCTGTTACCCCTTGTTATATAAAGTTTTCTTTAAAAACTGCAAAATGGCGGCCAGACTGAAAATAAAGTTTCCGGACCTGTGTGTATGTGAACTTTTTTCTTGTACTGACACAAAAAATTCGAATCTGTATAGTGAGGCCACCTTTTACGTTACACCCTGGCATGTATGCGTGCACACGCGCGTGTGCATGTATGTAATCCTATAGTATATAGAATAAATTTTATATTACTTTTAACGTCACGCATTTTTTTAAGAGTACAATATTTTGCACGTTTACAATTCACAATTATTATTTTAGATACCGGTAATTGCTTTTCCTGTAATACAAATGTTTCGTCCTTTCTTAGTTAGATGATATTTTATATTGATTGTCTACACCGCTTATTCATTAAATAATATAAACACACTTCCAATTATAAAAGCTTGGAAGTGTGTTTATATTATTTAATGAATAAGCGGTGTAGACAATCAATATAAAATATCATCTATATTGAAGTAGTAAAGTAAAGTTATTTGTAGGTGAAGTAAAGCTTTTTTGGTAATTAACGTCATGCTATTTTCATACATAGAACTGAGTGATGCTGATCATGTAACTGTTAACACGCAAGTATTTCCATCATAAGTAAAACACTAATAAAACTGTACAATAATGTGTAGTACCGTCCTTCAATGATAAAATTCATTCCATGTAGCAGTAAATCGACGTCGCTGTTCGGGAGAAATACATTTCGAACCCCTTCAATGCGGTGAATAGGCATTCCACACACGAAACCCGGCAACAGTGTAGCCCATATAGCCAAAGCTAAATATTAAATGTGGGACGGCCATTAGACATGCAGCTGCTTCTTTAAGAACTCTAAAAACATTACTTTGAGACGCTGCATGTCTGCGTTTCCCATTTCTGTAATTTTCTGACATTTCTACATTGATTTCAAAAATTTACGCATAATATAATTACTTTCCAACATTACAATTATGTACAAGTATTTTCCAACTTTGACTATTTCAACAGAAGTCACAGAACACACTCTAGTTTGACTCATTTCACTTCACAAACCAGTAAACATAGCAAGGAATTACACAAAACTAAACAGTACACTGTTGATAAAAGTTGACATTTTTTGAAAAGTACAAACATAACATCCACACCTTGTAATACTTTCTTAGCCGAAACGATGGCAGTTGGCATCAAAACAACTGTTATACTATTAGTCATTAATTATTTATCTTGCATAGTATAGTTATGTTGTTGACAAGTTTCTGCATATTATTTATTATTCAATGGTTACACTGACAGCAGAATGATAACAATAAGTTGTGTCAACTCCACTGAAGGTGGTACGCTTCAGTTGATGAATACTATTTGTGGTAACACAGTGGCAATATGGACTCAAAACTATAGTCTCATTGTACAATGGTGCAATCTGATTGGTGCACAGAGACAGTGTTGGGTAGTGCCTTGCAATTAAGAAAACATTATTACATCAAAAGCTTCTGACTGTCACTGTTTTGACTGAAACAGTATTACTGTGGTATAAAAGTAAAATATGACTGTGAGCTACAATGCACACTGAAGAACATGCGTTGTTACCATGAAAAGTAATTGATTTATGTCTGATAAATCTACATGTAGTTGCTGTAGCTGAATTTAGTGATGATAATATCATGCACGGATATCCTTGCCTGCAATAATGCAGTAGCCGGCCACCATCAGGACGTACACACGTTTTAGACCGGGCATGCAGTGTTTCAGCAGTGTTAGCATGCATGCTTTAAAATGTTCTTTAATTCCCTATGCTGCCTGTAATCTACTGCAATCTGTTGACAATAATCTGAACTAGCTGAAAAATACTTCACAGCTGTTTTTATTGATTCCAGTAGTCACTACCGACCATGTGTTTATAGTTGTAATAGTTATTACTAACTACATGCTTATATTCGTAGTAAGTTCTTCTTAACATTTTTTGTGTTTTGTTTCAGTGTTGATTTACTTGTTACTGTGGTGTATTATAGTTATGTTTAGCGATACATTAAGTGTTTAAAATGAGTCTGTATTTATCTGAAGAAGAAATACTTGTGAAATAAGGACTGATTTTATAGAGAGTGAAGATGATTTTGGTAGAGTGGAGTGTGGAAAGAGAAATTAGTAAAAAATAGTAAACGTACAAAATCTTCATAGTTTTACATGGTGTAATAATACAAATTTCAAACCTGTTTTACATAATTTTGATACCAAGCACTGTGGCACAGGAAAAGGCGTTGATTTCCCTGACTATCCAACAGAAGCAGATTGCTTCAAACGTTTCTTTGATACCAGTTTAGTTGACCACATAATTGAAGAGGCAAATAATTATTATATATACCTTTATTTCCACTAAAATGAAACTTTCAGACCAACCGACAAACAAAAATGCGACAGAGACAATGTGTACAATAGTTATTATGTTGACACTCTTGCAAAGGAACCTTGCTCTCGATGGGTCAAGCTAATAGTCTAAAACTGTGCTCACCAAAGGGTGGATTTAATATTAGAACAGATTTATTTATATTACATGTGCATTCCTTCATTATTATTAGTAAATACATAGAAAAATTAAAATCTGTTTTCAACTCTGCCTGTAACAAAGAATCTTTAGATAAGGAAATGTCACCCCATCCATTATAGAAAGATTTTACTCTATACGCTGCCTGTCCTCGTTTCTGTAGAACTACCGTGAATGCATATATATGTGGCTATCAAAATTGAAAGTACCTACATATCAAATTGGAGTCTCTGTGTTTCACATACTGAGATACTGGAAAAAAAAGTGTTATATTACTTGGATTTTGTTGTCCATGACGTGTCCGTTTCTTAACTAAATATAATTATTTCACTACGACTTGGAACACAAAACTTTTTATAGGTAAAAACGTAAAAGCTTTACCTTATGAATTACATTGTACCTTACGTTACATTGTTGAATTAATAGATGTCATAAACTGGAAATGATTTAATATTATCCTAAAGGGAATAAACACATCTGGGATTTTAACGTGTTCAGCAAAATTTTGAGATGTCATTTACAAAAAAAGATGGCATAAATGAGAAGTAAATATTTCAAGTGGTGAATGAAGTTTTCCTACCCCTACCTCATGCACATTCAAAAACACAGTTTTACATATTATTATTTTGCCTTCAGTATTAACATGCGCTAACAATTTGGAGCTCTAAATGTCATTCTCTATTCCATATTTTTATCTGCCCTGTGGGTACATGTTATGATAAGTTTTACATTTAAAACCATTTACACTGGCTAGTATACTTAGGTGTTTACAAAAAGCATTTCCTAGGCATTTTAAAAAAACAACAACAAAAATCTATAATGTTGTTTGTCTTATTCACTGAATAAGAGTGTTAAAAATTTTAAATTTTGATTAAATATTCAACAGATTGGAACTTTACGCACTTTAACAATTTTTAGGTTAATTTGTGTTATCTAATATGTATGTGGCTATCCAAATCTAATACGTATACGGCTATACGTATGTGTATCATTTCCTATCTCTTCTAGGAGAGAGTTAGCAGTGTAGCCCTTTCTTCACATAGACCCTGCTAATTTCTACAACTAAGTCAGGGAAAGTTAGATATATGGTCTTCTCAAAATGACCCATTCAATTGGAATCATAGACAAATCCAAAAAATCACAACCACCTTATACCCATAAAACACACGACCTTAATCACAACACTTTATTTAGTTTCAACAACAAACCCTATGTGGGATTACTAAACACACTGTTTGTATTATGACTTTAAGTCTACTAGATACCATATCATAAACGAAGAAACAGAATATACATATCATACAATCAAAAGTCAAACTCTATAAAATTATCTTAAAATGAAAACAAACTGGCTTTATACTATGGTCAAACTTTGAACCTTGTAAACTTCGTATTCTGAATACCGCATTGCGACACGTGTAGATGACGTCATGTTTTTCTCTGTTATCTACAGTCGGTCTTGAGCAGGGCTGACTGCAGTAAAAATTACGTTAGTTCTACTCAAGACTCCGAGAAGGCCACTCGTTTCTATCTCCAGCCGTGGCTACAGGATTTTCATTATTTAAATTATTAGCATGTTCAACATGCGCTAAGTTTACTTTGGCTATCTCAGCCTTACTTCACACTATTATGTCATTCGATATTTAATTCTAATTTAATTAGCGGGCATCATGCCGCGGTAATTACTACACGTGCCAGCAATCGCTTCAACTAAATTTCAATAAACAATTATTTATATACAAAGCATACAGTCCACTTAATTCTTCATTTCTAACCAGCTAACTCCAACTAGCGTTCCTAAGAATAACTCAAGAGCACTTCGAGAGCTTCTAAGATGCAACATTTTTTGGTCCTCCTGGATCCAGATTTTCGTCCACATTTTTGGTCAACGCGACCGCTTTTTGGTACACTGCGACCGCATTTTATGGTCCACAAGCGACCGCATTTTTTGGTCCTCACGGGACGGATTTCACATTTTCATCATAGGGCCGCATTCTGGTCCACCACGATTTCAAATACATTTCATTTAATGGGCCCAAACAACCTGTGGCCCAAACAATCTTCAAGCCCAAATACTTTCGAATTTAGATTGCTGGCCGTGGCATACCTTTATTTCCATAAAACCAAACTTCATACGTGACATGCAAGATTCTGCAAAGCGTCAACTCTAAGACTACAAGATATTTGTTCTACGGCAACAAAATTCCACAACTTAATGTTACACAGAGCTACAACGTCAAGCGTCACCTGACCAGCACAAACAGGCGGTGCGCCAACTTCAAAGGATTGCCAGACGGGATCAACACGGAACCAACAGGACCGAAGCCGTTTTGAACACGCCAGGATTCAACATCCACGTGATTATAAACTTTCATTTTCTTTTATAATTCTTCATATATAATGCATGGGTACAACAAACTAAATAATATTTTACATTTAATATAGTATTATTAATACTTTTACATAAGCAGATATTATTGTCATGTGAGCATAAACTTTCATTTTTAACTAGATTTTCATATGTACATTTGTACATAAATTTCCATTTACATAACTGTACAATAACTCATTAAGAAGCTCAAGTGTCGAGATAAGGCTATATGTATATTATCATTTGAATAATTCATACTTTCAATAACGCTCATAATTATTCTTTTAAAAGAAATAATAAGTATCTATTATAGTACGTAATGTATTAAGGTGTATACCGATCACTGGCTCCCGCATTATATCAGATTTTAGCAAGT
Source organism: Magicicada septendecula (assembly GCA_034769895.1). NCBI lineage: Eukaryota > Metazoa > Arthropoda > Insecta > Hemiptera > Cicadidae > Magicicada > Magicicada septendecula. The sequence goes on from CM068375.1 coordinate 187,713,581, forward strand.
TATTCAAAATTACAACAATTGTTCACCTACTCTACGTTTAAATATTTTTTCAAATCACATTTTACATTATAGTCATGGCCGATGTAAAGGCCTTAATAAAGAAACGGGGCACAATTAAGGCGTCTATATCACGTGTGAACACTTTCACGGATAATTTTGATCCAGACATAAGCGATCATCATGCATTAAAAATTAAGCTTCGCCATTTAATGGAATTGTCCGCTAAATATGACGATATTCAGACTCAAATTGAGTCTGACGACTCTGATTTCCCAACAGCCAGTGACAGAGTTCAAACCGAGGATGATCTCTGCAATATCGAATGCAAGTTACAACACTTGTTAGAGCAAGTAGAGCAGGTGAACCAGAAACCGTTATTCAAACCGAAATTACACCAATTAAAACCCCCCCTATACAGTTGGAACCAATTAAATTGCCTTGCTTCTCAGGTACCATTATTGATTGGCAACACTACTACAATATATTTCTTGAATTGGTACACGTCAGAACCGACCTGACGGATATTCAAAAGTTACACTACTTGCACTCTTCATTGAGTGATGAGGCATTAAATGTAATAAAATCTCTTCCAATCACTCATGAAAATTATGCAGTAGCCATTGATTTATTAAAAAGCAGGTATGACAGTAAGTTAATTGTCTCAGCCCATCACATAGGGAATGTCTTGGGTGTGAAATCAGTTCAACAAGAGTCCAGGGTTAGCATTTCCAGATTCATTGACGAGATAACCACAAATATCAATATTTTAAACTCATTAAATCTACCCGTAAATACATTTGAAATTATTCTCATTCATTACTTAGCCCAAAAACTCGATAATCACACGTGTCGGCTCTGGAAAGAAAGCTTGTCGGAAGAAAGATTTCCTAATTTCAGTAATTTTATAAAATTTTTAAATACCCGTAGGCAGTTATTACAAAAACTGGACAGCGCGGCCACTTCAGCAAGCAAGATAAATGTTGGCGATAAGGCTCACTATCGCAAAGCAATTAAACCGGTAAATGTTTCCAAATCAACATTCCACGCTCATATCGGAAATAATATATGTCAGCTGTACAAGGGTAAACATTGACTTACTGAGTGTCCACAATTTGTAGCGATTACTCCACTGGAGAGAAAAAATATTTTAATTAAAAATAAACTTTGCCTAAATTGCATACGCCCAGGCCACGATCTTGCACACTATCCCTCCAAATTTTCTTGCAGAACATGTGCGAAACGCCATCACACAATGATTCATATAGCTAACAAAAACGAACAATCAGTGTTTGTTAAAATTGCAAACAAACAAGTCTATATTATTATCCACTGCGGTCTGCATGACAACTGACCATGCAGGTAGGAAGCACCCAGTTAGGATTTTATTAGACTCAGGTTCGCAAGCTAACTTCTGCACTATGAATTTCGCACGTCGCATGGGTCTAAAACTGATTAAATCTCAATTACCCATAACGGGTATAAATAATTCATTGTCTCAAGCTGATTTCAGTACCAGAGTAAGGTTGCATTCACGCTACAAGAATTTTAGTTTAAACATACATTGCGCTGTGCTTCCCAGTATCACTAATAATCTCCCTGCGGAATCGCATCTTTAAATTTACCAAAGGGCATATTCTTAGCCGACCCACAACTGAACTTCTCGTCGCACGTTGATCTATTGCTCAGTGCTCAGTATTACTTGCAATTAATTGAACCTGTCAAATTTATCCGTAGCCCACATTTCCCTATAATATAGGAGACAAAATTGGGATTCATTCTTGCAGGTAACTTGCCATTTAATGTCGACATGACGAAACCGGTTTCATTATTTATCGTATGTGAAAATGATAGTGCCATTTCCTCGCAACTAAAGGACTTTTGGAAGTTAGAGGACGTTGCTATTCGTGATCCCTCCGCTGAGGACTCGGAATGCGAAAATCATTTTGTATCTAATACTGTCCGTAATAAGGATGGCAGATTTGTGGTATCCCTGCCTCGCAAGTCATACAATTCTCATTTGGACGATTCTCTTCACGGAGCTATCCGCAGGTTTCAATCATTGGAACTCAAGTTCAAGCAGAACCCTGCTCTTCACAAAGATTATAGCGCATTCATGCATGAACATTTAAATCTTGGTCACATGTCTTTACTTGATGTGTACGATTTGTCGGTGGACAAGTCAGACACCTTTTATTTGCTGCACCACTCAATTTTAAAAGGCTCCAGCATAACTACCAAATTGCGAGTTGTTTTCGACGGCTCTGCTAAAATGACAAATAATTTGTCCTTGAACGACACACTGATGGTTGGTCCCACGGTCCAGCAGGATCTGTTCTCTATTATGGCTCGATTTCGAACTCACCGATATGTCCTCATTTCTGACATTGAGAAGATGTATCAGCAAATTTTAGCTAATCCCAAGGATTCCAATTTGCAGCATATTGTTTGGCGTGACGCCCCCCATAAGGAACTCCAACATTACGCCTTGAGGACAGTCACATATGGGACTGTAAGTGCCTCATTTCTTGCTACAAGATGTCTGGCTCAAATAGCCCAAGAAAATAAAACTAAATACCCTATAGCTTGCTCAGCCATCGCCAATGATTTTTATGTGGACGATCTCATGACGGGTTCAGATAACCCGAACATCCTATCTAAAATGAAATCTGACATCATAAATTTACTAAGCCAATACAGTTTTACCTTACACAAATGGTTTTCGAATAATCAGGCCATTATAGCTTTGCACGCTTGTTCCTCCCTCGACCTTAGCAAAAATCAAACTGTGCGCACTTTGGGCATTCAATGGAACATTAACGAAGATAGTTTCGTATATAGTGTCCAAAGACATGACAATGTAGAAGTATTTAACAAGAGAAAGGTATTATCAGTCATCGCAGGAATTTACGACCCTTTGGGACTCACTGGCCCGGTTACATTTTGGTGTAAGCATTTTATGCAGCTATTGTGGTTAACAGGTACAAGTTGGGACGAACCCTTATCAGATTCATTATCTAACCAGTGGGTAGCTTTATTCTCAGCTGATTTCAGACACTTACTTTAAAATTCCGAGGTCTGTAAAGAGTTTAAGCAATTCGCGAATCATTTCATTCCAGCTTCATGGATTTGCCGACGCGTCAGCTAAGGGTTACGCGTGCTGTATTTATGTGTGTACGGTCTATTCAAACTACGCCATATCATCAAACCTGTTATGTTCCAAATCTAGAGTCATTACCCACAGATAACATTACCCAGACTTGAACTTTGTGCCTGTTTATTGTTGGCTCAGTTAGCTTCCAAGGTCATAGATGCCGTGAATTACAAATTCGACGAATTACATTTCTACTCGGACTCAATGATAGCCTTACATTGGATCCATCAGCAATCGTCCCGTTGGAAGGTATTTGTCGCCAACCGTGTTGCGGAAATACAGCGTCTCACTACAAAGGGAACTTGGCACCATGTCACGTCGCTGGACAACCCTGCCGACATTTTATCGCGTGGTTGTCTCCCTCGGATTTTACACAGTCACCCACAGTGGTGGCATGGTCCATCTTGGTTGTCCCACGAGTCATCCTCATGGCCTATCAGTGCCTTCGATACCCATTCTCCCTGCACTCATCCCGATCTGGAGCAGGAACGACGCATGCAGGTCAACACTTCACTAATTGTCGCTTCCTCCACATCCAGTTATTTTGAAAACTATTCATCTCTTTCAAAACTCATTCGCGTTTTTTCATATTGCCGCCGATTCATTTGGAACTCTAGGCTCCCCATAGCTGATAGGGACACTTCCTTTTTAACGGCCCAGGAGTTGCATGATACACTTTTGGTTTTTATTCGCCAGTCTCAGCAATCGCACTTTAGCATTGAGGTTAAGGAACTTGAGGCGCATCGCTGCATCCCTAATAACAGTAAAATTCTTTCACTTAACCCCTTTCTGGACAAGACAGGTATATTACGCGTGGGTGGATGTCTGCAGCACTCCCAGCTTAACTACGAGAGCAAACATCAAGTCATACTACAGCCGCATTCTCATCTCACCAAGTTAATCATAGAAAATGAACATCTTCGTTTACTACACGCTGGTGTACAATTAACCCAGTTTTCTCTACGGCAGAAATATTGGATCATTAACGATAATTCCTATATATTCTCAGTAATACATAAATGCATCACTTGTTTACAATTCCGTGCTAGGTGCGCAAACCAATTATTAGGACAATTACCCCCTTCCAGGGCTACGCCTGCTAAGCCATTTTCCCAATCTGCTGTCGACTATGCCGGTCCCGTATTTGTACGTCATGGCGGGCAGTGCTCTAAATTGACGTCAAAGGCGTATATTGCTTTATTTATATTGTAACTATAAACTTTGAGCGTACCTGCAAAATGTGTACATAAAAAAATAATGTGTTTGGATGATTAGTGCGTTCGCCTCGCACCGGGTCGTTACAGTAATTTTGGTGGCTAGCGATGTTCGTAGCGTAGTTCTGATCACCTGTATATTACGGCAGTAACCTTACCTGTTATTCTTAGGGGGTGTGATAATCCCGGGTGGCGCCAAGTCGTTTTACAAAACAACTAAAAACTGTATTTGAACAAATTATCAGCGTAGCGGGTTGGTGTATTCAAATCGTTCCCGCTCGCACAGCCGTCTCAATCGTCGCTTCTGACGAATAACTGGCAACTAGCTTACTGCTACGATTTATTCTTCAATACAAGTAATTATTATATAGCACTCCCTAAGAAATGATAACGCTTGTTACTCCCTGTAATGAATATTTTTTAATGGTGATAACTGGAAACATTTACAATTACAACAAAATAATTATCGTTTGATTACATGAGATCTTATTTTCAGGGCGGCGAATTAATTTAGAAACCATTTAACCTAGCGTCTGTTTACGTTAGGCTTATTACAGTTTTGGTTTCAAAAATCCGTGGATTCTTTTGACTATGAGTTAGAGAACTACAATGGTTACAATAAAAATACAAATTACCTTAATCTAAGTGTACAAGAAATATAAAGTGTGCTGTTACAATCTGTTGTGTTGTGTTGTAAAAGTGTTCTGTAAGTTCGTGTTCAATTCTTAGGTTATTTTATGTTAACAATGTTTCATTATGTTTTAATTTGCTTAAATACTCTATGAAAGAGAAATATTATCTTTATAGTGTGGTAATTTTACCTTTCAAAATTATTTAAAGTGATTAGGGTTGGTGGAAAATAAATAATTGGATAGTACTTAACAATTCGACGTGTATAGGCCTTTGTAGTTGGTTCGAGATAGGAATTGGCTGCATAAAATCAGTTTTCTTGGATTTTGGGGTTCATTAAAATGTGGCGTCCTTTCGTCTTGTGTTTGGACGTTCTATTTATGGATAATTTCCGTTTATTCAGGTCTTGGGTCTTGTAATATTGGTTGTAGTGGTCATCTGCTTCTTTGACGATTAGTTTTCAGCAACTTTATACTATTATTTTCATGATTTACACTGAAAAAACTTTCTTCCGAACTTCTGCATCTGTATGGCTTGGTGACGCTTCGCTTCTTTTTTTCTCTCTACTAATTTCTAACGGTATTTTTCTGTCAACAACCGCTGTTTCCATAGTAACGGTATTTTTCGAATAGGCTTATTTTGAGTTGATGTATTGTTATCGAAACTTCGAATCCTTCGTATATCTTCTGATTACTGTTATTCCTCCATCTTCCTTCCTGGTTAATAAATATTGTCACTATAGTATTTATTCTCGTTCATAGATTATTTTGATACCCCACAAGCTTGGGTATTTTCAGATTTTAAGTTTTTACAATTATGTTAATGCTTGTTAATTACATTTCTTTTTATATAATAATGCCTATTACAATATTTTGTGTTATAAATGATCTACAATTTATCCTTGGTGATTCCTTCACCTCAGATTTTCTAAATTCTGATTCAATTTGTTATAATCTTTGTTTGTTTGGTTCTGACAGTTATGTTTTTTCTAGGCCTAAGTAGCCATTATAATAATTTACTTATTTCGTTCAAATCACATTTTGTTTCAGCCTATTGGGCTTACTTTGTTATTTTTATTAGTTGTGTTGTGTTTTGAGTCTGTAGGTGTTTTGTTTATTATTCAATATTGCTCTCCTCATTTCAACCTTAAAAATATAACATTAGGTTTATGGACTGCACATTGCATTCAGCCATATCCTCTTATAACAATAACATGAACACAATTTTTTATAAGTTATTAGAGTTATTGTTTTGATTAAGAAGTATCATCACTCACTCCTAACTTATCCTTATTTGCTAATTTTTTAGTTTATAACACATATTATTTGTGTTGTGATAAACAACATCACTTGTTATTAAATTAATAATAGTCCTTTATAAATTAGGTATCTTTGTTAGTTTTTTGACTTCTCAATCTCTAAACAATTTTTATATTCCCTCCATGGTAACACCTTCAATTTATTCTATTCTGGAATCCTCCCTTTTTACTTACTACTGGCTATAATTAACTTAACTCTATTGAACATCTTTTTAAATAAAAAGTCATTATCACTTCTAGTGTTTTTCTATCCCTTATACTATAATTCACTCTTAATACTACGTATTTATCAGTTATCTATGCACTGTTTATTTCCAACTTTTACCTTACCTTCACTTGTAAATCACTTATTGTTAATTACAATTTCACTAGTGTCACACTTCACTTTGGGGTTCTTACACCTACACTATTACACTATATCACTGTTTATATCATTTGTTTGATAGTGGGTGACCCCTATACTTATTTCTCTTTCATGACTTAATCCTAATGACAATTAATACTTAATAACTAATACTTACTGACTAATAACAATTCTAATTTGTGGTTTCTGGTTGCCTTTTTAATGGGTAGTAACCGTTATCTCTCCTTCCTCCTGATAACCCTTGTTTTGGTTTCAATGCTCTTGTTGAGTGCTATTTTACTTGTGTTGGTGAACCATTCTTGGTTTCCACCTTTGCTCATCTCCCTCCTTCTTCATTTTCCTTGTTTGTTTATTATATTAGGTCCTTTCATTCGTTTCTTTGGACATTTTTGGGGTCATTTAAACCCATAAACTTGTTTCCTTGTGGCTTAGGTTTATTATTTCCTCATTCTCGTTGTTTATTTGTGGTTCCCTTCTTTATGTTTGGGTTGCTGGCTCAATCACTTTAAAATATTTACATTTTACTAAGTATGTTCCGTGGTTCCCTTCTTTATGTTTGGGTTGTTGGCTCAATCACTTGGGTTGGGTTAAAGTCGTCGTATTGTCGTGTTATATTCCTTATACTTTTATTTAAAATCAATCAGTTCATTTGATAAGAAGTATTTTTTACAATTATAAATATATTTTTTATCTCTGGTACGGGGTTGGCTATTTGTGTCGTGACATAATGCCTCTCCTTTAAAATTGATCATTTTGATAAAACACTAGTATAGTTTTTTATGAAATTATCAGTTATACATAATCTTTTTCCTTTTCTTTCTTGGTTGTTTCTCCATTCTTTATTTCTCTTCTTACTGAATTCATTCCATTTTATTTGGATCTGTTTTTCTTTTTATTTCCATTGGTGTGTTCTCCCTTATACACAATTTTTTCCCTAACTTTAGTAGCTGGTTTCTCCCATTACTACTCATTTTTCTGAGACCAGAGGCACGTCATCTCTGCTCAGTTTATTTGATTGCTGGACTTTTCAACAGTCAATCATAAATACCTTTTTTGTCAACTTGTGACTTAATAATAATAATATATTTTGGGATTGTCCACCTTGTGGTTTATTTTTAGATCACTTTGGCCTTTTACTCATTCTTCCTTCCGCTGTACCTTAACAATATACTATCATTTGCTCATACATTGATTGTTTTTTATTTATTTATATGTTAATTTCATCATTAACTTTTCATTTTTCGGTTTTCAATTCTCATTGTGATCATTTTAATTATCTTAGACATTGTTATACTTTTCTCAGTTAATTAGCAAGATTTTGCTTTAGCCATAGCTTGTATATTTGATTCATACATAACTTCTCTCTTTCTTTGTACCAGTTTAGATTTTTTATTTTACAGATAAATATCTTTGATTCATTATTATAATTTCATGTACTTATCTTATCAGGTTTGGTCTGATTTTATTTTTGTATATTTCAGTTTGTATTAATTCTTTGTAAGTTAATTTTCTTACACCATAGGAATTTGTGTAGCGTATTCCTATTTTGGTACATTTTGTTTAATTATTTCATATACTTCACACTTCAACTTTTTAATATATTGTAAGTTGATTTCACTGAGTAGGAATTTATGTATCTCATTCCTTTGTTTTGATATTTTTTATTTTAGACCTCATAAGTCATCGATCTGTTGTTGCAAGTTGTGTACACATAATTTTTAAATTTTGGTATCTGTATTTTATTTACAGTTACTTGTCCTTCGTGATGACATATGGCCGTACATTTTATTATATATATAATTTTATTTCGGTATCAATTCAATTCTCACGGTTGTGGATTTATTATATTATCATTTCCATTCCATATTATAGCCTTCTCCTTTTTGTTCGACACTTCGTTATTATTCACCTCTTCTCCTTCAAGTGTATGATAGTCACACTTATTCTGGATGATCGTGTTCCAGTTATTTAGTTTTCTTCATAGAACTTCTTTATGGAAGCTTGGTTGTACACTCCTTTTATTTTTTTGGTGGTTATATTACTTATCTCGTAAGTGTTGTTTCCATTGTCCTTTGTGATGACATATGGTCCAACGTATAACAATAGCAATTTTTTGGCTATTCCTTCAAGTGTACTGGGTAGTTCCCTGTTTTTGATTAGTACTTTCTCTCCCTTGTGGTACTTTATTATTTTAATTTGTTTCTGTGAATACCTTGCTCTTTGTTTTTCTATTTTCTCCATAATACGGTTATAACAGTGGTTTTCATCATAGGGGTCTTCTGGGTTGACTGGGAAGTTTATTAAGTCTTGTATCTCTCTGTGGGGCTTTCTTCCAAACATCATCAGGTATGGGGTGTTTTCTGTGAATTGATGGTAACTAATGTTCAGAAATACTTCGGTAGAAGCCAAATACTTTTGCCATTCTTTTTGGTTGTTGTGACAATAGGACTCGTGTAAGGAGACTGACTGTATTCAATGATGTCCTCCTCCATCATTCTATTTATTTCCTTTCTCACCTCGTTTTTTAGGGAGTAGGCGATTTGGTAAGATTTTCTGTGGAAGTCAATGGGCTCTCGAAAGTCGATTTTACATTGGAAACCTTTGACCTCCCCTGGTGTATTTGAGAAAACGTGATGGTATTCTTGGTATATGGCTATTAGTTTTTCGGCCTGTTCACCCGTTATCTCTTGCTGAGGTCTCTCTCTTTGGAACTTTCTAATGTCTTCGATTTTTCTTTTCCACAGTTCTCCCTCTCCTTCTTCCTCTTCTATGGTAATTGATGGTTGATATGTCTGGCAATAATAGCTCTTTAACCCCTTATGATGATTTAGGGTTAGTTGTGTTGGGTTATTGTTGATTATATTGGCTGACCACACTCCCTTCTCAGAAGTAAGCACTACTATTCCCTTCTGCATGTCAATAATTGCTGAGTGTTGTCTCAGTGCGTCGCATCCAATCAGCATGTTAAATGGTAATCCATTTGCGACAAGAAAAATAATGGGTATGATTGTGTTTTGACTGTTCAGCTCTAAAGAGACCTGTTTTCTGATGGTCTTATTTTGTTTGCCTGTGGCACCAATTATGACGATATTATTTATAGGTAAAGTCGGGATAGGTATATTGGAGTTGGCCTGGATCCGCTCCAATTCAGGTTGGTTTACGAGAGATACATTTGACCCAGTATCGATCATTATGACAGTGTTGATTCCATTAATAATGGCTTTTATATGGACTATTTCACTATTTGTTGTTGACAAGGGGTTATCCTCCTCCTCCAGAAGTTCTTCCCTGATGTCCTTTAAATAATTGTTTGATATTATGGTTATCTTCTTTATTTCACTTTCCGTCGTAGTTTGTCGATTTAACCCAAGTGATTGGTCATGTGAAGGGTCCTGGTGGTTTCTCACTGACCTTTTTAGTTTAAAGGTGGCTGGGAACCACTGGCCAGACTATTTACTTAGTCTGCCATTTCATTGGTTGAGGTTGATTGATCACTTATGTGATTCCTTGGCGCTTCTATTGTTCTCGTTCCTGTAGCTTGTTGGTTGTCGTATTGGGAATTGTTGTACACTGTGCTGGTTCTAATTGGACAATATCGCCGATAGTTGTTTTGTCTCCTCCCGCTGATAAAATTGACTTGACGCCTCATGTCACCCCTATTTTGGTTACTCCCGTTTCCTCTGTTATATGGGTAATTCGGGTCATACCGGTTGCCATAGTAATTGTGATTATTTGGGTGGCCATTTGTATTCCTTCCTTGTTCTATCCCCCTGTTGTGATTATTCGGTGCACTAGGGTTTTGTGCATTTCTGTTATTTGGTTGGTTCCCCTGGTTGTAACTCGGATGATCTCTGTTGGTTGGTTGGTTACCTTGATTGTAGTTGGGTTGATTCCGATGGAATGGTTGGTCCCCTGGGTAATTATTTGGGTTACGATTTATTATGTTCCGGTAGTTGTTCTGGGTATTACTATAGGGTAAGTTGTGGCTTGGCACATTGTAACTTTCATTCCCCCGGTTGTACCTTTGGTTGATCACACGATTCTTCTTGTACTGGCTATCATTTTCATGGTCTTCCAGCAAGTTGGCCATTCCCTGTATGGTCTTTATTTGTCCCTGTCTCCTGGCCCTCTGTATGGCGTCTTCGTAGTGATATCCCAGTTGGATGACTAGGGATTCTTCGGGTATCCTTGGTTCGAGATTTCGGGCTAGGCAGACCTTGCCCAAGAAGTAAGACGTTAATGTATGCCCAGCCTGTGGCTCATATCTCCCGTTGCTTATATCGTTCCTCACCACATTTTGGGTCGATTCCGACCAGTACTTTTCACGAAACAACGTTTTAAATTCTTGCGTACTGCTGATTTCTGGTCGTGTGGCTGTCCACCAATTGTCATTTGTGTCTCGAAACATCTCGTCGATGAGACTTCTCACCGTTGTCCATCTGGTATCTCTGTTCCTCTCGATGAGCTCCTCCACCCTTTTCAGAAATTCTATGGGGTTTCTTCGGTAACTCTTGAAGTTGATCACTTCCCTATTTTCATTCGTAAATATATGAGTGCTACTGCAAGGCTTCTCCCTCAAAGCGTCCAGTTCCTCTTGCATCTGCTTCTCTTTCTGACTGATTTGTCTAATTTTTTCTTTATTTTCTTGCGTTTCCTCGTCAATCTTGTTGATGGTGGTATATACCCTTTCAACGCGTTCGCTGACATCAGTCTGTATTTCTTTGTGCCTCTCCTTCAGCTCTTGAAGCACCTCCTGTTTATTCTTGTTACACTCATCGGTGGTGGTCTTCTGTATTTCTTGGATCCTGAGAGTTCCTTCCTCTTGGACGTGATTTATTTTTTCAGTCAACTCTTCCTGGACGTGTATTACTGTTTAGTTCGTCTCAGTTATAGTCTGTTTGATTTCATTTTTGCACTCAGCCAACTGTTGCCTCCGTTCATCCTTCGACTTCTCCCCTTCTTCGTTCAATTGTTTTTGGAGTGTTTCACAGTTGTTTTCAATCTTGTCATTTAACACTTCAAGATCCTTTTTTATTTGTTTCTTCAACTCCTCACTCTTCTTTTCTAACGCCTCTCGGTTGTTTTCCATTTTGTTATTCAGGATCTCTAAGTCCTCCTTGAATTGCTTCTTCAATTCTTCCTGATTTTGGTCCAGTTTTTCGTTCAGGAATTCCCTGTCTTCCCTTCTCAATGACTCTAATTTTTTATTCAATTCTTCTCTATCTTGCTTCCTTCCCTCTTGCAGTGACTCTAATTTTGTATTGGTTGACTCTAATTTTGTGCTGGTTGACTCTAATTTTGTGTTGGTTGACTCCAATTTTTTATTCAATTGTCCAAATTGTTCCATCATGAAGTTCAGCATGTGATCTAACTTCGTTTCTTCCGTTGGTTTGAGTGGTTGGTCCCCTATCATTACTTCCACTTCCGGTTCTGGTTGAACTGGATTCTCAGGTTGGTTTTCCTGAACGTCCTCTTCGACTAACTCCCCGATTATTTCTTCAATTTCTTCCATCTCTTCTGGCTGGCCTTCACTTTCAATTTCTTTCTTTTTATCCTGTCTGGTAAACATTGAATGTCTCTTCATAGCCGCCGTGGGCCTTCTTTTACAGCCTCACCGGTTGGTCGCCAATCTGTAACTATAAACTTTGAGCGTACCTGCAACATGTGTACATAAAAAAATAATGTGTTTGGATGATTAGTGCGTTCGCCTCGCACCGGGTCGTTACAGTAATTTTGGTGGCTAGCGATGTTCGTAGCGTAGTTCTGATCACCTGTATATTACGGCAGTAACCTTACCTGTTATTCTTAGGGGGTGTGATAATCCCGGGTGGCGCCAAGTCGTTTTACAAAACAACTAAAAACTGTATTTGAACAAATTATCAGCGTAGCGGGTTGGTGTATTCAAATCGTTCCCGCTCGCACAGCCGTCTCAATCGTCGCTTCTGACGAATAACTGGCAACTAGCTTACTGCTACGATTTATTCTTCAATACAAGTAATTATTATATAGCACTCCCTAAGAAATGATAACGCTTGTTACTCCCTGTAATGAATATTTTTTAATGGTGATAACTGGAAACATTTACAATTACAACAAAATAATTATCGTTTGATTACATGAGATCTTATTTTCAGGGCGGCGAATTAATTTAGAAACCATTTAACCTAGCGTCTGTTTACGTTAGGCTTATTACAGTTTTGGTTTCAAAAATCCGTGGATTCTTTTGACTATGAGTTAGAGAACTACAATGGTTACAATAAAAATACAAATTACCTTAATCTAAGTGTACAAGAAATATAAAGTGTGCTGTTACAATCTGTTGTGTTGTGTTGTAAAAGTGTTCTGTAAGTTCGTGTTCAATTCTTAGGTTATTTTATGTTAACAATGTTTCATTATGTTTTAATTTGCTTAAATACTCTATGAAAGAGAAATATTATCTTTATAGTGTGGTAATTTTACCTTTCAAAATTATTTAAAGTGATTAGGGTTGGTGGAAAATAAATAATTGGATAGTACTTAACAATTCGACGTGTATAGGCCTTTGTAGTTGGTTCGAGATAGGAATTGGCTGCATAAAATCAGTTTTCTTGGATTTTGGGGTTCATTAAAATGTGGCGTCCTTTCGTCTTGTGTTTGGACGTTCTATTTATGGATAATTTCCGTTTATTCAGGTCTTGGGTCTTGTAATATTGGTTGTAGTGGTCATCTGCTTCTTTGACGATTAGTTTTCAGCAACTTTATACTATTATTTTCATGATTTACACTGAAAAAACTTTCTTCCGAACTTCTGCATCTGTATGGCTTGGTGACGCTTCGCTTCTTTTTTTCTCTCTACTAATTTCTAACGGTATTTTTCTGTCAACAACCGCTGTTTCCATAGTAACGGTATTTTTCGAATAGGCTTATTTTGAGTTGATGTATTGTTATCGAAACTTCGAATCCTTCGTATATCTTCTGATTACTGTTATTCCTCCATCTTCCTTCCTGGTTAATAAATATTGTCACTATAGTATTTATTCTCGTTCATAGATTATTTTGATACCCCACAAGCTTGGGTATTTTCAGATTTTAAGTTTTTACAATTATGTTAATGCTTGTTAATTACATTTCTTTTTATATAATAATGCCTATTACAATATTTTGTGTTATAAATGATCTACAATTTATCCTTGGTGATTCCTTCACCTCAGATTTTCTAAATTCTGATTCAATTTGTTATAATCTTTGTTTGTTTGGTTCTGACAGTTATGTTTTTTCTAGGCCTAAGTAGCCATTATAATAATTTACTTATTTCGTTCAAATCACATTTTGTTTCAGCCTATTGGGCTTACTTTGTTATTTTTATTAGTTGTGTTGTGTTTTGAGTCTGTAGGTGTTTTGTTTATTATTCAATATTGCTCTCCTCATTTCAACCTTAAAAATATAACATTAGGTTTATGGACTGCACATTGCATTCAGCCATATCCTCTTATAACAATAACATGAACACAATTTTTTATAAGTTATTAGAGTTATTGTTTTGATTAAGAAGTATCATCACTCACTCCTAACTTATCCTTATTTGCTAATTTTTTAGTTTATAACACATATTATTTGTGTTGTGATAAACAACATCACTTGTTATTAAATTAATAATAGTCCTTTATAAATTAGGTATCTTTGTTAGTTTTTTGACTTCTCAATCTCTAAACAATTTTTATATTCCCTCCATGGTAACACCTTCAATTTATTCTATTCTGGAATCCTCCCTTTTTACTTACTACTGGCTATAATTAACTTAACTCTATTGAACATCTTTTTAAATAAAAAGTCATTATCACTTCTAGTGTTTTTCTATCCCTTATACTATAATTCACTCTTAATACTACGTATTTATCAGTTATCTATGCACTGTTTATTTCCAACTTTTACCTTACCTTCACTTGTAAATCACTTATTGTTAATTACAATTTCACTAGTGTCACACTTCACTTTGGGGTTCTTACACCTACACTATTACACTATATCACTGTTTATATCATTTGTTTGATAGTGGGTGACCCCTATACTTATTTCTCTTTCATGACTTAATCCTAATGACAATTAATACTTAATAACTAATACTTACTGACTAATAACAATTCTAATTTGTGGTTTCTGGTTGCCTTTTTAATGGGTAGTAACCGTTATCTCTCCTTCCTCCTGATAACCCTTGTTTTGGTTTCAATGCTCTTGTTGAGTGCTATTTTACTTGTGTTGGTGAACCATTCTTGGTTTCCACCTTTGCTCATCTCCCTCCTTCTTCATTTTCCTTGTTTGTTTATTATATTAGGTCCTTTCATTCGTTTCTTTGGACATTTTTGGGGTCATTTAAACCCATAAACTTGTTTCCTTGTGGCTTAGGTTTATTATTTCCTCATTCTCGTTGTTTATTTGTGGTTCCCTTCTTTATGTTTGGGTTGCTGGCTCAATCACTTTAAAATATTTACATTTTACTAAGTATGTTCCGTGGTTCCCTTCTTTATGTTTGGGTTGTTGGCTCAATCACTTGGGTTGGGTTAAAGTCGTCGTATTGTCGTGTTATATTCCTTATACTTTTATTTAAAATCAATCAGTTCATTTGATAAGAAGTATTTTTTACAATTATAAATATATTTTTTATCTCTGGTACGGGGTTGGCTATTTGTGTCGTGACATAATGCCTCTCCTTTAAAATTGATCATTTTGATAAAACACTAGTATAGTTTTTTATGAAATTATCAGTTATACATAATCTTTTTCCTTTTCTTTCTTGGTTGTTTCTCCATTCTTTATTTCTCTTCTTACTGAATTCATTCCATTTTATTTGGATCTGTTTTTCTTTTTATTTCCATTGGTGTGTTCTCCCTTATACACAATTTTTTCCCTAACTTTAGTAGCTGGTTTCTCCCATTACTACTCATTTTTCTGAGACCAGAGGCACGTCATCTCTGCTCAGTTTATTTGATTGCTGGACTTTTCAACAGTCAATCATAAATACCTTTTTTGTCAACTTGTGACTTAATAATAATAATATATTTTGGGATTGTCCACCTTGTGGTTTATTTTTAGATCACTTTGGCCTTTTACTCATTCTTCCTTCCGCTGTACCTTATCAATATACTATCATTTGCTCATACATTGATTGTTTTTTATTTATTTATATGTTAATTTCATCATTAACTTTTCATTTTTCGGTTTTCAATTCTCATTGTGATCATTTTAATTATCTTAGACATTGTTATACTTTTCTCAGTTAATTAGCAAGATTTTGCTTTAGCCATAGCTTGTATATTTGATTCATACATAACTTCTCTCTTTCTTTGTACCAGTTTAGATTTTTTATTTTACAGATAAATATCTTTGATTCATTATTATAATTTCATGTACTTATCTTATCAGGTTTGGTCTGATTTTATTTTTGTATATTTCAGTTTGTATTAATTCTTTGTAAGTTAATTTTCTTACACCATAGGAATTTGTGTAGCGTATTCCTATTTTGGTACATTTTGTTTAATTATTTCATATACTTCACACTTCAACTTTTTAATATATTGTAAGTTGATTTCACTGAGTAGGAATTTATGTATCTCATTCCTTTGTTTTGATATTTTTTATTTTAGACCTCATAAGTCATCGATCTGTTGTTGCAAGTTGTGTACACATAATTTTTAAATTTTGGTATCTGTATTTTATTTACAGTTACTTGTCCTTCGTGATGACATATGGCCGTACATTTTATTATATATATAATTTTATTTCGGTATCAATTCAATTCTCACGGTTGTGGATTTATTATATTATCATTTCCATTCCATATTATAGCCTTCTCCTTTTTGTTCGACACTTCGTTATTATTCACCTCTTCTCCTTCAAGTGTATGATAGTCACACTTATTCTGGATGATCGTGTTCCAGTTATTTAGTTTTCTTCATAGAACTTCTTTATGGAAGCTTGGTTGTACACTCCTTTTATTTTTTTGGTGGTTATATTACTTATCTCGTAAGTGTTGTTTCCATTGTCCTTTGTGATGACATATGGTCCAACGTATAACAATAGCAATTTTTTGGCTATTCCTTCAAGTGTACTGGGTAGTTCCCTGTTTTTGATTAGTACTTTCTCTCCCTTGTGGTACTTTATTATTTTAATTTGTTTCTGTGAATACCTTGCTCTTTGTTTTTCTATTTTCTCCATAATACGGTTATAACAGTGGTTTTCATCATAGGGGTCTTCTGGGTTGACTGGGAAGTTTATTAAGTCTTGTATCTCTCTGTGGGGCTTTCTTCCAAACATCATCAGGTATGGGGTGTTTTCTGTGAATTGATGGTAACTAATGTTCAGAAATACTTCGGTAGAAGCCAAATACTTTTGCCATTCTTTTTGGTTGTTGTGACAATAGGACTCGTGTAAGGAGACTGACTGTATTCAATGATGTCCTCCTCCATCATTCTATTTATTTCCTTTCTCACCTCGTTTTTTAGGGAGTAGGCGATTGGGTAAGATTTTCTGTGGAAGTCAATGGGCTCTCGAAAGTCGATTTTACATTGGAAACCTTTGACCTCCCCTGGTGTATTTGAGAAAACGTGATGGTATTCTTGGTATATGGCTATTAGTTTTTCGGCCTGTTCACCCGTTATCTCTTGCTGAGGTCTCTCTCTTTGGAACTTTCTAATGTCTTCGATTTTTCTTTTCCACAGTTCTCCCTCTCCTTCTTCCTCTTCTATGGTAATTGATGGTTGATATGTCTGGCAATAATAGCTCTTTAACCCCTTATGATGATTTAGGGTTAGTTGTGTTGGGTTATTGTTGATTATATTGGCTGACCACACTCCCTTCTCAGAAGTAAGCACTACTATTCCCTTCTGCATGTCAATAATTGCTGAGTGTTGTCTCAGTGCGTCGCATCCAATCAGCATGTTAAATGGTAATCCATTTGCGACAAGAAAAATAATGGGTATGATTGTGTTTTGACTGTTCAGCTCTAAAGAGACCTGTTTTCTGATGGTCTTATTTTGTTTGCCTGTGGCACCAATTATGACGATATTATTTATAGGTAAAGTCGGGATAGGTATATTGGAGTTGGCCTGGATCCGCTCCAATTCAGGTTGGTTTACGAGAGATACATTTGACCCAGTATCGATCATTATGACAGTGTTGATTCCATTAATAATGGCTTTTATATGGACTATTTCACTATTTGTTGTTGACAAGGGGTTATCCTCCTCCTCCAGAAGTTCTTCCCTGATGTCCTTTAAATAATTGTTTGATATTATGGTTATCTTCTTTATTTCACTTTCCGTCGTAGTTTGTCGATTTAACCCAAGTGATTGGTCATGTGAAGGGTCCTGGTGGTTTCTCACTGACCTTTTTAGTTTAAAGGTGGCTGGGAACCACTGGCCAGACTATTTACTTAGTCTGCCATTTCATTGGTTGAGGTTGATTGATCACTTATGTGATTCCTTGGCGCTTCTATTGTTCTCGTTCCTGTAGCTTGTTGGTTGTCGTATTGGGAATTGTTGTACACTGTGCTGGTTCTAATTGGACAATATCGCCGATAGTTGTTTTGTCTCCTCCCGCTGATAAAATTGACTTGACGCCTCATGTCACCCCTATTTTGGTTACTCCCGTTTCCTCTGTTATATGGGTAATTCGGGTCATACCGGTTGCCATAGTAATTGTGATTATTTGGGTGGCCATTTGTATTCCTTCCTTGTTCTATCCCCCTGTTGTGATTATTCGGTGCACTAGGGTTTTGTGCATTTCTGTTATTTGGTTGGTTCCCCTGGTTGTAACTCGGATGATCTCTGTTGGTTGGTTGGTTACCTTGATTGTAGTTGGGTTGATTCCGATGGAATGGTTGGTCCCCTGGGTAATTATTTGGGTTACGATTTATTATGTTCCGGTAGTTGTTCTGGGTATTACTATAGGGTAAGTTGTGGCTTGGCACATTGTAACTTTCATTCCCCCGGTTGTACCTTTGGTTGATCACACGATTCTTCTTGTACTGGCTATCATTTTCATGGTCTTCCAGCAAGTTGGCCATTCCCTGTATGGTCTTTATTTGTCCCTGTCTCCTGGCCCTCTGTATGGCGTCTTCGTAGTGATATCCCAGTTGGATGACTAGGGATTCTTCGGGTATCCTTGGTTTGAGATTTCGGGCTAGGCAGACCTTGCCCAAGAAGTAAGACGTTAATATATGCCCAGCCTGTGGCTCATATCTCCCGTTGCTTATATCGTTCCTCACCACATTTTGGGTCGATTCCGACCAGTACTTTTCACGAAACAACGTTTTAAATTCTTGCGTACTGCTGATTTCTGGTCGTGTGGCTGTCCACCAATTGTCATTTGTGTCTCGAAACATCTCGTCGATGAGACTTCTCACCGTTGTCCATCTGGTATCTCTGTTCCTCTCGATGAGCTCATCCACCCTTTTCAGAAATTCTATGGGGTTTCTTCGGTAACTCTTGAAGTTGATCACTTCCCTATTTTCATTCGTAAATATATGAGTGCTACTGCAAGGCTTCTCCCTCAAAGCGTCCAGTTCCTCTTGCATCTGCTTCTCTTTCTGACTGATTTGTCTAATTTTTTCTTTATTTTCTTGCGTTTCCTCGTCAATCTTGTTGATGGTGGTATATACCCTTTCAACGCGTTCGCTGACATCAGTCTGTATTTCTTTGTGCCTCTCCTTCAGCTCTTGAAGCACCTCCTGTTTATTCTTGTTACACTCATCGGTGGTGGTCTTCTGTATTTCTTGGATCCTGAGAGTTCCTTCCTCTTGGACGTGATTTATTTTTTCAGTCAACTCTTCCTGGACGTGTATTACTGTTTAGTTCGTCTCAGTTATAGTCTGTTTGATTTCATTTTTGCACTCAGCCAACTGTTGCCTCCGTTCATCCTTCGACTTCTCCCCTTCTTCGTTCAATTGTTTTTGGAGTGTTTCACAGTTGTTTTCAATCTTGTCATTTAACACTTCAAGATCCTTTTTTATTTGTTTCTTCAACTCCTCACTCTTCTTTTCTAACGCCTCTCGGTTGTTTTCCATTTTGTTATTCAGGATCTCTAAGTCCTCCTTGAATTGCTTCTTCAATTCTTCCTGATTTTGGTCCAGTTTTTCGTTCAGGAATTCCCTGTCTTCCCTTCTCAATGACTCTAATTTTTTATTCAATTCTTCTCTATCTTGCTTCCTTCCCTCTTGCAGTGACTCTAATTTTGTATTGGTTGACTCTAATTTTGTGCTGGTTGACTCTAATTTTGTGTTGGTTGACTCCAATTTTTTATTCAATTGTCCAAATTGTTCCATCATGAAGTTCAGCATGTGATCTAACTTCGTTTCTTCCGTTGGTTTGAGTGGTTGGTCCCCTATCATTACTTCCACTTCCGGTTCTGGTTGAACTGGATTCTCAGGTTGGTTTTCCTGAACGTCCTCTTCGACTAACTCCCCGATTATTTCTTCAATTTCTTCCATCTCTTCTGGCTGGCCTTCACTTTCAATTTCTTTCTTTTTATCCTGTCTGGTAAACATTGAATGTCTCTTCATAGCCGCCGTGGGCCTTCTTTTACAGCCTCACCGGTTGGTCGCCAATCTGTAACTATAAACTTTGAGCGTACCTGCAACATGTGTACATAAAAAAATAATGTGTTTGGATGATTAGTGCGTTCGTCTCGCACCGGGTCGTTACAGTAATTTTGGTGGCTAGCGATGTTCGTAGCGTAGTTCTGATCACCTGTATATTACGGCAGTAACCTTACCTGTTATTCTTAGGGGGTGTGATAATCCCGGGTGGCGCCAAGTCGTTTTACAAAACAACTAAAAACTGTATTTGAACAAATTATCAGCGTAGCGGGTTGGTGTATTCAAATCGTTCCCGCTCGCACAGCCGTCTCAATCGTCGCTTCTGACGAATAACTGGCAACTAGCTTACTGCTACGATTTATTCTTCAATACAAGTAATTATTATATAGCACTCCCTAAGAAATGATAACGCTTGTTACTCCCTGTAATGAATATTTTTTAATGGTGATAACTGGAAACATTTACAATTACAACAAAATAATTATCGTTTGATTACATGAGATCTTATTTTCAGGGCGGCGAATTAATTTAGAAACCATTTAACCTAGCGTCTGTTTACGTTAGGCTTATTACAGTTTTGGTTTCAAAAATCCGTGGGTTCTTTTGACTATGAGTTAGAGAACTACAATGGTTACAATAAAAATACAAATTACCTTAATCTAAGTGTACAAGAAATATAAAGTGTGCTGTTACAATCTGTTGTGTTGTGTTGTAAAAGTGTTCTGTAAGTTCGTGTTCAATTCTTAGGTTATTTTATGTTAACAATGTTTCATTATGTTTTAATTTGCTTAAATACTCTATGAAAGAGAAATATTATCTTTATAGTGTGGTAATTTTACCTTTCAAAATTATTTAAAGTGATTAGGGTTGGTGGAAAATAAATAATTGGATAGTACTTAACAATTCGACGTGTATAGGCCTTTGTAGTTGGTTCGAGATAGGAATTGGCTGCATAAAATCAGTTTTCTTGGATTTTGGGCTTCATTAAAATGTGGCGTCCTTTCGTCTTGTGTTTGGACGTTCTATTTATGGATAATTTCCGTTTATTCAGGTCTTGGGTCTTGTAATATTGGTTGTAGTGGTCATCTGCTTCTTTGACGATTAGTTTTCAGCAACTTTATACTATTATTTTCATGATTTACACTGAAAAAACTTTCTTCCGAACTTCTGCATCTGTATGGCTTGGTGACGCTTCGCTTCTTTTTTTCTCTCTACTAATTTCTAACGGTATTTTTCTGTCAACAACCGCTGTTTCCATAGTAACGGTATTTTTCGAATAGGCTTATTTTGAGTTGATGTATTGTTATCGAAACTTCGAATCCTTCGTATATCTTCTGATTACTGTTATTCCTCCATCTTCCTTCCTGGTTAATAAATATTGTCACTATAGTATTTATTCTCGTTCATAGATTATTTTGATACCCCACAAGCTTGGGTATTTTCAGATTTTAAGTTTTTACAATTATGTTAATGCTTGTTAATTACATTTCTTTTTATATAATAATGCCTATTACAATATTTTGTGTTATAAATGATCTACAATTTATCCTTGGTGATTCCTTCACCTCAGATTTTCTAAATTCTGATTCAATTTGTTATAATCTTTGTTTGTTTGGTTCTGACAGTTATGTTTTTTCTAGGCCTAAGTAGCCATTATAATAATTTACTTATTTCGTTCAAATCACATTTTGTTTCAGCCTATTGGGCTTACTTTGTTATTTTTATTAGTTGTGTTGTGTTTTGAGTCTGTAGGTGTTTTGTTTATTATTCAATATTGCTCTCCTCATTTCAACCTTAAAAATATAACATTAGGTTTATGGACTGCACATTGCATTCAGCCATATCCTCTTATAACAATAACATGAACACAATTTTTTATAAGTTATTAGAGTTATTGTTTTGATTAAGAAATATCATCACTCACTCCTAACTTATCCTTATTTGCTAATTTTTTAGTTTATAACACATATTATTTGTGTTGTGATAAACAACATCACTTGTTATTAAATTAATAATAGTCCTTTATAAATTAGGTATCTTTGTTAGTTTTTTGACTTCTCAATCTCTAAACAATTTTTATATTCCCTCCATGGTAACACCTTCAATTTATTCTATTCTGGAATCCTCCCTTTTTACTTACTACTGGCTATAATTAACTTAACTCTATTGAACATCTTTTTAAATAAAAAGTCATTATCACTTCTAGTGTTTTTCTATCCCTTATACTATAATTCACTCTTAATACTACTTATTTATCAGTTATCTATGCACTGTTTATTTCCAACTTTTACCTTACCTTCACTTGTAAATCACTTATTGTTAATTACAATTTCACTAGTGTCACACTTCACTTTGGGGTTCTTACACCTACACTATTACACTATATCACTGTTTATATCATTTGTTTGATAGTGGGTGACCCCTATACTTATTTCTCTTTCATGACTTAATCCTAATGACAATTAATACTTAATAACTAATACTTACTGACTAATAACAATTCTAATTTGTGGTTTCTGGTTGCCTTTTTAATGGGTAGTAACCGTTATCTCTCCTTCCTCCTGATAACCCTTGTTTTGGTTTCAATGCTCTTGTTGAGTGCTATTTTACTTGTGTTGGTGAACCATTCTTGGTTTCCACCTTTGCTCGTCTCCCTCCTTCTTCATTTTCCTTGTTTGTTTATTATATTAGGTCCTTTCATCCGTTTCTTTGGACATTTTTGGGGTCATTTAAACCCATAAACTTGTTTCCTTGTGGCTTAGGTTTATTATTTCCTCATTCTCGTTGTTTATTTGTGGTTCCCTTCTTTATGTTTGGGTTGCTGGCTCAATCACTTTAAAATATTTACATTTTACTAAGTATGTTCCGTGGTTCCCTTCTTTATGTTTGGGTTGTTGGCTCAATCACTTGGGTTGGGTTAAAGTCGTCGTATTGTCGTGTTATATTCCTTATACTTTTATTTAAAATCAATCAGTTCATTTGATAAGAAGTATTTTTTACAATTATAAATATATTTTTTATCTCTGGTACGGGGTTGGCTATTTGTGTCGTGACAATATGCATGACCACTAAGGCCATTCACTTGGAACTTGTCTCAGATCTTACCTCAGACGCCTTCATAGCGGCCTTAAAACGGTTTATAGCGCGTAGAGGTATCCCTAATCAGATATTCTCCGACAATGGAATGAACTTTAGTCGTGCTAGCAGCACACTCCACGAATTATACAGACTTTTGCAGTCTAAAGGATTTGAGCAAACCACCCAGGAGTTTACCAGTGCCCAAGGCATCAAGTGGTCCTTTATTCCACCCTCAGCCCCTCATTTCGGTGGTCTGTGGGAAAGCGGAGTTAAGAGTGTCAAGTTTCACTTGCGTCGTGTGGTTGGCGGAACCATTCTGACTTTCGAGGAGTATTATACCATCCTAACTCAAATAGAGTCCTGCCTTAACTCACGCCCTTTATTCGCCATATCCAATGACTTTAGGGACCCCGAACCTTTAACTCCAGCTCATTTCCTGGTTGGTTCTCCGCTCATGGCACTCCCTGAACCTGACTATTCCCAAGTCAATATTAGTCGTTTGGGCAGATGGGAGCTGCTCCAAAGATTCACCCAATCCATTTGGAAACGGTGGTCAAAAGATTACTTGCACTAGTTGCAACAAATGGCGCATTACGTCAAAAAATTTGACTCCCGGACAACTCGTCCTCATTCTAGATGACAGTTCCCCCCCTTCAGTGGAAACGCGGGGTAGTCACGAATGTTTATTCGGGTCAGGACTCAATAGTGCGCATCGCAGACATTCGCACCGCACATGGTATCCTACGTCGACCCATTCATAAATCATGTCCACTTCCAGTGGACTCAGACTAATTCGCATTATCATGCATCACTGCATCAAACATTTATCATGCTTTCCATTTGTTGTTTGTATTATATTATTATTAAGTTTTTATTATTGTATTCATATGTATCATTATTATGTTACTGAATTTGTTGTGATGATTATTATTATTATGCTATTATGTACTATTAATTATTATGTCTTTGCTATGCACCATTGAATTTGATATCATTATACTAATACTATGCATGTACATTATTATGTTTTTCACTATTGTATTTACCATGGTTATGTATCTTTGAAGTTTTGGAGGATTGTTAGTCTATTATTATTGTATCAATTACTGTGTCTTTATTATTGTATTACTATATTGAGTCAGTTTTTGAGGATGTTTTCTTTTACATAAATTAAAGGTTGTCACTTACTTTCTGTTAAAAATTAAATGTATGTATTTACTGAACATATGTTAATGCTTCAGGAAAGATTATGTTAGTTATATAAGCACTTTTATTTTCATCATGAGCTTTATTTTTGTACGTTTTCAGCACAGAAATTGTTTTGTTTTGCTTGTGAGTTTGTTTCTGATAGCTTGATTAATTTTGTTACTTACAGATTTTTATGTCAGAGACGATTTACTTTAAGCAAAAGGTCAATTTATTTAATGTATAAGGCTTTCAAGTATATTATGTATTTTCTCTGCATACAACATTTGATAATAATTTGTGATTTACATTTCACATAATAACTTAAGTTGCAAAATCGCCCCGATTTTGTGCGGGCAGTATTGTCAAACTTTGAACCTTGTAAACTTTGTATTCTGAATACCGCATTGCGACACATGTAGATGATGTCATGTTTTTCTCTGTTATCTACAGTTGGTCTATAGCAGGGCTGACTGCAGTAAAAATTACGTTAGTTCTACTCAAGACTCCGAGAAGGCCACTCGTTTCTATCTCCAGCCGCGGCTACAGGATTTTCATTATTTAAATTATTAGCATATTCAACATGCGCTAAGTTTACTTTGGCTATCTCAGCCTTACTTCACACTATTATGTCATTCGATATTTAATTCTAATTTAATTAGCGGGCATCATGCCACAGTAATTACTACACGTGCCAGCAATCGCTTCAACTAAATTTCAATAAACAATTATTTATATACAAAGCATACAGTCCACTTAATTCTTCATTTCTAACCAGCTAACTCCAACTATCGTTCCTAAGAATAACTCAAGAGCACTTCGAGAGCTTCTAAGACGCAACAACTACGTTTACTGTTTACTTGCTGAACAAAATTTTAACTATTGGAGTTTCATGTGAACAGTGGCAATGTACCAACCAGATTAACACTGTTCACTGGACAGAGGATATCAAACTTTTAAGAGTACGTTGAGGTAATATGTTTGACACTAATCTACAATTTTGATCTTTTACTTCATCAGTTTTTAAATAACTGTTTCTGTTACTGAAAGTTTTGGTACCGACAGTAGGGCTTGTGTAAGTGTAACATGTTATTGACTTCTGTATAAGTCCTTTACAAAATGAGTTCTCTAAAATGAGTCCTATGTTATTGTAAAAAATTATAAGTGTAAGACAGGTTAATCCTGACTTGTATAACGCTCTCTTCACTTTATCCTTATACGCAATTTAAGTTCATAAACCATTTCATTTAATTAATTGATTTTAACATACAAAGTCAACGTGTTAAATCAGTCCACTCACTACACTTAATGAGTCTCTGTATGGTCTTCGCTGAATGTTTACAAACATCTACTACAAAAAGGCACGTTTTATAATAGACATACAGTACATATGTATTATTAACTACATAACTATTATTATTATTGAGTGTTTTAATTTAAACAATGAATTTCAAAGATATCTATTCTACGACACGACTGAGAAAAATATAATACATTACCTGGAACCATCTTGGACATGAATCCTGCATAGATCTACACTCGCATAAAACAGTAATATTAACTTTTCTCAGTTTATATAAAATATCCTGTTGCTAAACAACAAGACGTTTCATTTTCACTGTTATTCAACAGAAAAATTCTGTCAGTCTTAATAAAATTATAAATACATTAACCTAACCCCGATACAAACAAATTAACCACAAAGTTAATAAAGAATAGTTAGGCCTGTAACTTGCTGTTTTAATTCTTGCCATAAATTTGACCATTTAGTCCAATAAAAACGTATAATGCAAACTACCAAAATTTCTTTCAAGTACTCAAGCACAACATACAAACAATACCAACAGACTTGGAAAAGTTTTCAATTGCCGCTTTTGGACGAGTAAAATAACGAGTTCACTTATAGCATATGTAAGGATCTATAAATTCCTATAGAGCTCTAGCATATGATTAATTGTGAAAAGCAAAAATTGCACTTTAAAAAGGTTAAGCCGTGAAAAAACAATAGTACTTCATATTACAGAAAACTGTACAAAATCTGAAAAAATAGCAATGAAGAAAATAAATGTAAACAGTTACGTATGTTTTGATTTATATTACTAAAGATCTATAAAATTCCTATAGAGCTCTAATATTACTAGTTTTTACTCTTATTATATGTATTTGAATAAATATACAGTATGTTAATATTGGTGTTACTTTCACTGTAAACTTACTTTTACAATGAAAGTAACACCAATATTGATCTTTCACTAAATCCTGTGGCGGGTCTTTCACTGTTTCCTGCGGCCAAAGAAACTTCCGTCTCCACGTTTGTATTTTTTTCCGTGTTCGATGTGTACTAGAACTGTTTTCTTCACAAGTAACTAATGCCAGTTTATGGAGGTTATGTAGACAATGTAACTTAAATAAAATTTACTTTGTTAGTGTACAATAAAAGGGTGTATTTACTGGAAGTACAGAAATAATTTTCCATTTATCGCACATAATTACGGTACACAGACGATTTTTGGAGGTTGTGTCTACGTTTAACAATGCAACGTAACCTTTTAGATTTTTAAAATTAATTAGATTTAACAAAAATTTCCTTTGTTAGTGTACATTAAATTATTGTATGCATACAAGGCTGCTGTACATAACATTAAAGGCTGTATTTATTCGAAGTACCGGAATTAAAACCTAGTTCCAATTGACCTATAACCTATTTGCATATTTTATTGGGGTTTATTGGCACATATTTTATTAAAAGGGTGTATTTATTGGAAGTACAGAAATTATTTTCCATTTATCGCACATAATTACGGCACACAGACGATTTTTGGAGGTTGTGTCTACGTTTAAAAATGCAACTTAACCTTTTAGATTTTTAAAATTAATTAGATTTAACAAAAATTTCCTTTGTTAGTGTACATTGAAAGGCTGTATTTATTGTATGGATAAAAGGCTGTATATACATTAAAGGCTGTATTTATTCGAATTAAAACCTATCGGTACTTCCAATTTAGAACGTATAACCTAGTAGGCTACGTTATTCGTACATACAGTATTTTATTGGAGTTTATTGGTACATATTTTATTAAAAGGGTGTATTTATTGGAAGTACAGAAATTAGTTTCCATTTATCGCACATAATTACGGTACAGAGACGATTTTGGGAGGTTGTGTCTACGTTTAATTATCTAACTTAACCTTTTAGATTTTTAAAATTAATTAGACTTGTAGGGGTGTGCATGGCAGAACTACTTGTGCACCCACTTTATAATCATATTTTTGGTAACACTGAGAACTTTAAGCCTTCTTTTATGCTTAAACAAATTATATATACACTTAATTATACAAAAGCAAAAAGCAAATATGTAATTCAAAAGACTAATTTGCTCTAATAAACACATGCTGAAGTTAAAAACAAAAGAGTTTTTACTTGCCTAACTAATCATTAGTTACTAATGTGACAGTTGGAGCTGCTTTTTCTGCAAAAGCTGGGGTATGTTGGATTCAAGAGTGGTTAAATTAAGTCATAAATCTGAGTGTGCGTCAAGTCTATTTGTGTGCTTGCTTTTCACTTGAGATGAAAATCCCATTTCACTCAAGATGAGGTGGTGAATGGGATGAGCAACTCCGAAAGTTCAGGATATTCATCTCTTAAAGATATCCAGAACTTTGTTAAGTCAGAATCTAAAAGTTTATGGATTTTGTTGTCCATGACATGTCTCATGTTATCACTAACTATACAAAATAATTTACTAAAAATTTAGTTTTAATCCCAGCATCACAGATGATATCACACAATTGCTCATTTAGTTTTACTGACAACATGTTAGAACTTTCAAAATACAAGAATGGGTCTTGAATCCAATTGAATTCACTGTATCCCTCTGGGAAGCAACTTTCAATCTGGTTATAGAGAGTTAAACATCAGAGCTGGTAAAAAACAATGGTAGAGCATGAATAACAAAAATGTACAGTTTAGACTATGTACAAAACAGGTTGAATTTAAATTGTTAAAATGATATATCTTAGTTATTTACATGTAGTAGCTTTTTAAGACACAGTAAATAAATTTCCGAACCTGACTTTGCAACCCACCAAATGCCCTCTCGGGACCCTGCAGTGGCTCATGCCCAATAGGTTAAGAAATGCTGAACTAAAGGCATGTTTGTGGAGTGAAACATAAAAGATAACCCAGACTTCTAAAATGCTCTTAGTGAAATGGGATTTTCAGGAGTAACAACACACTATTTGGTTAACAAGCACATTTTACTAATATTCTAATACCAAGTCAATTAGATAGCTTAAATGTGTAGTACTCTATGTGATGCTGATCACATACTGTTAATCAGCAGCACTGCAGAATATTCTAGAGCCACACTCTTGGCATTCATCTGGAACTTTATCACATTAGCCTGATAATTAGGATGTTGCCTATCAAATCATCACCGGAATCTACACTGTTGACTGTAAACAAATACAATAAATTCCTTTTGTGATGACTTTGGGCCAATATGAATTTAATAGCACTATCCGAATAATAACAATAACTGATAACAAGATTATGCAAGATTTGCCATTACTTTCCTATACCTGTGATTACAGGTATATTGATATACCTGTTACTATGTATAGAGGTGTTACTATACATATTGTATGTTAAAACTGTGAGGTGTATTTTATAATCTGGAACATTTTATACCAAATGATTTAATCACAAAAGATTATGTAAAACACAAAATTATAACAAACACACCAAAAGTATCTATAGAAATTTAAAAAAAAACAAAATTATATAAATGACAAATTATTCAATAAATGATTAAATATGTACCATAATTTATTAGATACTGCAATTATTTTTTATAGAAACAAACATCCACTAGCAGCTACAAAACCAATTTTCCCTATAATGTACTTAGCAAGATCCTGATATTTTAGATACATTGTTGGATTGTTAATGCTAGCATTTTTTTTATTCTTTTCCCTAAACATTTTGAAACCATAATTTCAAAGTGATACTACCTGAGATGCCTTTCCATTGTGTTTCCTTTTGCTCCAAAAAAAATATTTTGTGGTATTGATGTCTTTATTCTTTAAAATTTTGTGTGAGGGAGATTGCAAAATGCTAGCATTTTTTTTATTCTTTTCCCTAAACATTTTGAAACCATAATTTCAAAGTGATACTACCTGAGATGCCTTTCCATTGTGTTTCCTTTTGCTCCAAAAAAAATATTTTGTGGTATTGATGTCTTTATTCTTTAAAATTTTGTGTGAGGGAGATTGCAAAATTTTTAACTGAACTGTAGCATTTCATTGTCTCAGTTTTTTGTCATTTTTTGTGCTACTGTAAAGTGTTCACTTTTTATTTACACCTAAGTCATGCTGTTTTTATTTTACATTTTTACACTTTCTGTCAAGCTACTTTAAAGCTACATTAAAATATACAATTTTATTTTAAAAAAATTATCAAATCAAGCACTTGTCTGTAATAACTGAAATATATGAGAGTTTTATTTAAGGTTATTGCTGGCTCTCACATCCTACCTTCCAGTATTTGCGTATCATCCGTCAGAAATGTGAATAACTCAACAGGATACTAAGTCATTCTTACTACTGTTCAGATGCATTTAGCATGTACACCAGAGGCAGATTTATGCATAGGCAAAGTAGGCTACTGCCTACGGGCGGCAAATTTTGTAAAGGTCGTTATGTTGTTTTTATACCTAAGAGATGTTTCAAATGCCGCTCCATTTCATCTCAATATGATAAGAAGCTTTTAAAAATATATATTGTTTAGTAACAAGGCTTATTACATAAAGAGAATAGTTCATCATTTACTTCTGATCTGTATATGAAGTAGGCCCTACATCGTTTTTTCACAATTACATTTACATACATTATATATGTGATACTTCCATTATATTAATTATTTAACTATTAATTTGTTTACATTCAAATTTCGAACATCCTTTACCGACTCTGTAATTTGACATGAGTGAATGTCAATAGATGCCACTAGCTGCTAACAGACAGACTATGAGCATAGTATAATTTCATACCCAACTCTAGTGCCAGTTGAGCTTCAACCTGCCGAGGAGGGAAATAAGAGGTCTACACATAGTACGTGTCCGTTAAACACCTGTTGTATTTTACATAAATCGTTAAATATATATTCATCAAATAAATTGATAAGCAAAAAGTGATAAGTGAAAGGATGATTATGTCAAAAGATGTGTATATAATGTATTTTCATTTATTATGTTAGGGTAATATTAGTGGAATCATAATATTCTACCACTACTGTATTATAGTATACAAATGTAGTGATATATCTTGGCACAATACTATGTAATAAATTTAGATAAAAGGCTCATTTCAAATAGAAAGGATAGCTGGTGTGATCAGTCATAACAAATTTGTATTAGTTTTTTGAGAATTTGTTCCTATCAAACTGCAATAAGCATATTTTCAAACCTTTATGGATGTGTGTCAAGGAATTTACAGATTGCACCAAAAGAAACAGTTAAAATATATCTTTTCAATTAAACAAAAATTGGTCTTGTAATATCAGTCAGTAATACAGCAGGAACTAATCAGTTAATTGCTATTACAAAATGCCTTATTCCTTTTTCATGACGATCAGATTTTGCTATTCGCCTGCATAAATAAAAATTATTAAATTGCTTAACTCTCAACACAAAGTATTTAAACTATTTAACATGAAAAGTTCATCATGTCACATATTCTAGTAACAAGGTAAGTTTTTGGAATACTGTTTTAGCTGAATTTATACACTAGGAGGACACTCAGCATTTAGTTTGTGTGTGTAACTCTGGTTAATCAAAGAGAATTATTTGTGTAAATTCAAATTTAGTAATACAAATCTACTACCATAAAGGCCTGGAATGCTATGCGTTAAAGAATTTTAATTAACTTTATATGGGGAAATCTGGTTTACATAACATTATTTCTGAAAATAATAATCCTGAAATGTAATCAGTACTTATATCAAGTTAAGTGCAATAATTAAATAGATTCTTCAACTTGCACGTTGCAAAATTCAGGTGCTAATCCTTTACTTTATTTTTAATTCAACATCAATTTATGTTCAGCAACGTTAAAAAAAAAAACATGTTATGGCCTCTGAGAAAGAACACAGTGAGTGGAAGCTGGCTTAAATGAAGGTAAACATTTTATCTAATAATTAGTGTCCCGAGTTAGAAAACATGTGCAATACATATTATAAAAAGAAGGATATTGTTTTTACTTCCATGTTCCATAAGGAAATGGATGGCGAAAAAAATCGTGTTCGAGATAAGGGCTGATTCTGATTGTACTACCCTCAATACATAAAGAAGTAATTTTTTGAAAGATGTCTGTGTATAGAATTTTGTCTATGGCGAATGATAATTGCCGCAAATTCAAATAATTTTTTGCATATTGTAGAGGACTCAAGGTCTGTTGATTTTGGTGAAGATCGGTTAAGGAGAAGGGGTAGTTTACCTGCAACGTTTTATGTTTTAACAAGAGTAAAGTACTTAATTTTGATAAATAAAGTATCCTGAAAAGGTCATAATAATCCACTCTAGAAAGGTAGATGAAATATCGATAAATGAAAAGGGGTAGGGGGAAGTTGAAGGGGGAGGGGATAATTTTCTATAATTTAAAATGATAGGTGAAGGGGAGGGGATAATTTTTTATATGTGTACTACATTATCGGCAACGATGAAGTAGTTTGTTGATAAAATTCCTTTCCAGGCTGTTTGGCCATGGTCCAATGTATTCTGCAAAACCAGACGTTTCGGAAGTGCCATCGACAGTGAAAATCAAGTGCGCTAATGTGAGGTGGTAGATGTTAGTGACCACAATTCTGTGGTTGAGGCTGAAGATAGAAGTAGTTTCTGTAGAAATATTTCATTTCTAAAACGATTTTAACTATAAATCTTAAAACATGGAAGTCATGTATGGTTCTCCACACATTAGATTGTACTGGGTTCTAAATTGGAAGTAGAATTCTTGAAAAGAACGAATCCATAATATTTTTACCATGTGGGGCGCATTCCTTGAAACATGTGGGTGTTAATGCTGCAAAACTCAATGCAGATGTGATGACATTTTTCGGGCATGTTGCAAGTCTTTACTCATTTTTCTCTAGCAGCCCTAGAGAAAAATGTTGGGAAGTTTTGAAAAAGCACATGCCTTTATCACTCCAGAGCTTCCCTGAAACAAGATGAAGTGAGAGGATCCAAGCTGTCAAACCGATAGTTAAGCACTACCCAGGAGTACTTAAATTGTTGGATATACTTTAGAAGAGATGTCTTCTAGTCTAACTCCCTCTGCCTACAACATCATATTAGGGTTTAAGAAATATTTCAATTCCACAAAGAGCTTAATGTTGGCATCATTTTGGTTCAAAGTGCTTTCATATATTGACTAAAAAAATGTTGTTATTCAAAGCAAAGGAATCACACTCGTTGAAATAACTCTAGTGGAAGATTTGCTGACAGAATTGAAATTGTTGCGTGATAACCCAGACAGCATAATTGAAGAACCAAACTTAATTGCAAAAGAACTAATAAAAGTTCCTCCTGAATCTCCCAAAAGGTGGAAAAAAAGTACAGATCAATCCAATAGTGATTTTTCAGTAAACAAAGATCAAGAAAATAAATTTAAAACCTCAGTCATGTACCCAGTATTAGAGTTTGTAATGGGCAACATAAAAACACGATTCACTGCAATTAGTTCAATTCGTGACTTGTTTCCACCAGTATTGAACTTTACGGACATGGAAAATGATGAATTAGAATTGAAAGTAAAAGTTCTCATTAGCAAGTTTAAAAAGGAATTGGCAATGGATCTATTTGAAGAAATATTACACTTGAAGAACATTTATAAAACAGAGTTTGAATCAGAAAAGAATCCACTAAGCCTACTCCAAAAACCTTCAAACTGTATTTGTGAACTTCTGTCTTGCCTATAGGCTTTTCTGTACTATTCCAGTTACAGTTTCGTCTCCTGAAAAATCTTTGAGCAGTATAGCGAATTCACTGAAAACTTGGCAGAGAAGCACTACCTACCAAGAAAGGCTTAATAATTTGGCAATTTTAGCTATTACAAATGAATTGGCTAACAGTATTCCACTCTAACCCATTATTAATACTGAATCATTTGGGTGTTAACAGAAACTGCACATTGCTTTTTATTGCGTTATGTTGAAAAAAGGATTTTAATGTACTTGTTTGGTTATAGGCCTACGTTAGATTGTACTGTGTTCTAAATTGGAAGTAGGTTTTAATTCCGGTACTTCGAATAAATACAGCCTTTTATCCATACAATAAATACAGCCTTTGAATGTACACTAAGTAAGGAAATGTTTGTTATGTCTAATTAATTTTTAAAATCTAAAAGGTTAAGTTAGATAATTAAACGTTGACACACCCTCCCAAAATCGTCCCTGTACCGTAATTATGTGCGATAAATGGAAACTAATTTCTGTACTTCCAATAAATACACCCTTTTAATAAAATATGTGCCAGTAAACCCCAATAAAATATGCACCAATAACGAAGCCTACTATCTAAGTTAGATAATTAAACGTAGACACAACCTCCCAAAAACGTCTCTGTACTGTAATTATGTGCGATAAATGGAAACTAATTTCTGTACTTCCAATAAATACACCCTTTTAATAAAATATGTACAAATAAACTCCAATAAAATATGTACGAATAACGTAGCCTACTAGGTTATACGTTCTAAATTGGAAGTACGGATAGGTTTTAATTCGAATAAATACAGCCTTTAATGTATATACAGCCTTTTATCCATACAATAAATACAGCCTTTGAATGTACACTAACAAGTAAACTTGTAACAAGTAACAATGGAAACTAATTTCTGTACTTCCAATAAATACACCCTTTTAATAAAATATGTACCAATAAACTCCAATAAAATATGTAAGAATAACGTAGCCTACTAGGTTATACGTTCTAAATTGGAAGTACGGATAGGTTTTAATTCGAATAAATACAGCCTTTAATGTATATACAGCCTTTTATCCATACAATAAATACAGCCTTTGAATGTACACTAACAAGGAAATTTTTGTTAAATCTAATTAATTTTAAAAATCTAAAATGTTAAGTTACATTGTTAAACGTAGACACAACCTCCAAAAATCGTCTCTGTACCGTAATTATGTGCGATAAATGGAAACTAAATTCTGTACTTCCAATAAATACACCCTTTTAATAAAATATGTACCAATAAACTCCAATAAAATACTGTATGTACGAATAACGTAGCCTACTAGGTTATACGTTCTAAATTGGAAGTACCGATAGGTTTTAATTCGAATAAATACATATGCCTTTAATGCATATACAGCCTTTTATCCATACAATAAATACAGCCTTTGAATGTACACTAACAAAGGAAATTTTTGTTAAATCTAATTAATTTTAAAAATCTAAAAGGTTAAGTTGCATTGTTAAACGTAGACACAACCTCCAAAAATCGTCTCTGTACCGTAATTATGTGCGATAAATGGAAAATAATTTCTGTACTTCCAATAAATACACCCTTTTAATAAAATATGTGCCAATAAACCCCAATAAAATATGCAAATAGGTTATAGGTCTACGTTCTAAATTGGAACTAGGTTTTAATTCCGGTACTTCGAATAAATACAGCCTTTAATGTGATGTACAGCAGCCTTGTATGCATACAATAATTTAATGTACACTAACAAAGGAAATTTTTGTTAAATCTAATTAATTTTAAAAATCTAAAAGGTTAAGTTGCATTGTTAAACGTAGACACAACCTCCAAAAATCGTCTGTGTACCGTAATTATGTGCGATAAATGGAAAATTATTTCTGTACTTCCAGTAAATACACCCTTTTAATAAAATATGTGCCAATACTCTGAACATAACTTTATGTCCAATACAATTATTATGTTATTTCTTTTTAGTATCCCTTATAGATTTGCGTGATCAAAACTTTTAATACTAAAACTTTTTTTCAGCTGATAACCATGCTTTGTTGAGATTATTAAAGAAAAGTTTTGCTCATTCAGTGATGTGGCATCTTCAGTGATAAAGTTGAGTCTCATCGTGGTAAAACTACTGAAGACTTCATAGAATTGGAAAATTAATGAGAATAATATTCTTACAACCAGTGACAAGAATTATGAACTTAAAACAGTGGAATGAATTACTGAATACCAGATACTCTCAATTGCTAAAACAAACACACTTATATTACAACAGTTCTCTTTATATAATTATCCAGGACACACTGTATAGCCTACAAACAGTAATAAAAAAATCACAATAGTTTACAACACAAGTAAACAATTGATCATTTGTCACTTTTATTAAAAACTGCTGTCTAATATCATCCTATATGAATGCACAACCTACTACACCAACTTTCTAAAACTCAGCTGGTGGCAACATCCTAATTATCAGGCTAATGTGATAAAGTTCCAGATGAATGCCAAGAGTGTGGCTCTAGAATATTCTGCAGTGCTGCTGATTAACAGTATGTGATCAGCATCACATAGAGTACTACACATTTAAGCTATCTAATTGACTTGGTATTAGAATATTAGTAAACTGTGCTTGTTAAGCAAATAGTGTGTTGTTACTCATGAAAATCCCATTTCACTAAGAGCATTTTAGAAGTCTGGGTTATCTTTTATGTTTCACTCCACAAACATGCCTTTAGTTCAGCATTTCTTAACCTATTGGGCATGAGCCACTGCAGGGTCCCGAGAGGGCATTTGGTGGGTTGCAAAGTCAGGTTCGGAAATTTATTTACTGTGTCTTAAAAAGCTACTACATGTAAATAACTAAGATATATCATTTTAACAATTTAAATTCAACCTGTTTTGTACATAGTCTAAACTGTACATTTTTGTTATTCATGCTCTACCATTGTTTTTTACCAGCTCTGATGTTTAACTCTCTATAACCAGATTGAAAGTTGCTTCCCAGAGGGATACAGTGAATTCAATTGGATTCAAGACCCATTCTTGTATTTTGAAAGTTCTAACATGTTGTCAGTAAAACTAAATGAGCAATTGTGTGATATCATCTGTGATGCTGGGATTAAAACTAAATTTTTAGTAAATTATTTTGTATAGTTAGTGATAACATGAGACATGTCATGGACAACAAAATTCATAAACTTTTAGATTCTGACTTAACAAAGTTCTGGATATCTTTAAGAGATGAATATCCTGAACTTTCGGAGTTGCTCATCCTATTCACCACCTCATTCTTGAGTGAAATGGGATTTTCATCTCAAGTGAAAAGCAAGCACACAAATAGACTTGACGCACACTCAGATTTATGACTTAATTTAACCACTCTTGAATCCAACATACCCCAGCTTTTGCAGAAAAAGCAGCTCCAACTGTCACATTAGTAACTAATGATTAGTTAGGCAAGTAAAAACTCTTTTGTTTTTAACTTCAGCATGTGTTTATTAGAGCAAATTAGTCTTTTGAATTACATATTTGCTTTTTGCTTTTGTATAATTAAGTGTATATATAATTTGTTTAAGCATAAAAGAAGGCTTAAAGTTCTCAGTGTTACCAAAAATATGATTATAAAGTGGGTGCACAAGTAGTTCTGCCATGCACACCCCTACAAGTCTAATTAATTTTAAAAATCTAAAAGGTTAAGTTAGATAATTAAACGTAGACACAACCTCCCAAAATCGTCTCTGTACCGTAATTATGTGCGATAAATGGAAACTAATTTCTGTACTTCCAATAAATACACCCTTTTAATAAAATATGTACCAATAAACTCCAATAAAATACTGTATGTACGAATAACGTAGCGTACTAGGTTATACGTTCTAAATTGGAAGTACCGATAGGTTTTAATTCGAATAAATACAGCCTTTAATGCATATACAGCCTTTTATCCATACAATAAATACAGCCTTTGAATGTACACTAACAAAGGAAATTTTTGTTAAATCTAATTAATTTTAAAAATCTAAAAGGTTAAGTTGCATTGTTAAACGTAGACACAACCTCCAAAAATCGTCTGTGTACCGTAATTATGTGCGATAAATGGAAAATTATTTCTGTACTTCCAGTAAATACACCCTTTTAATAAAATATGTGCCAATACTCTGAACATAACTTTATGTCCAATACAATTATTATGTTATTTCTTTTTAGTATCCCTTATAGATTTGCGTGATCAAAACTTTTAATACTAAAACTTTTTTTCAGCTGATAACCATGCTTTGTTGAGATTATTAAAGAAAAGTTTTGCTCATTCAGTGATGTGGCATCTTCAGTGATAAAGTTGAGTCTCATCGTGGTAAAACTACTGAAGACTTCATAGAATTGGAAAATTAATGAGAATAATATTCTTACAACCAGTGACAAGAATTATGAACTTAAAACAGTGGAATGAATTACTGAATACCAGATACTCTCAATTGCTAAAACAAACACACTTATATTACAACAATTCTCTTTATATAATTATCCAGGACACACTGTATAGCCTACAAACAGTAATAAAAAAATCACAATAGTTTACAACACAAGTAAACAATTGATCATTTGTCACTTTTATTAAAAACTGCTGTCTAATATCATCCTATATGAATGCACAACCTACTACACCAACTTTCTAAAACTCAGCTGGTGGCAACATCCTAATTATCAGGCTAATGTGATAAAGTTCCAGATGAATGCCAAGAGTGTGGCTCTAGAATATTCTGCAGTGCTGCTGATTAACAGTATGTGATCAGCATCACATAGAGTACTACACATTTAAGCTATCTAATTGACTTGGTATTAGAATATTAGTAAACTGTGCTTGTTAAGCAAATAGTGTGTTGTTACTCATGAAAATCCCATTTCACTAAGAGCATTTTAGAAGTCTGGGTTATCTTTTATGTTTCACTCCACAAACATGCCTTTAGTTCAGCATTTCTTAACCTATTGGGCATGAGCCACTGCAGGGTCCCGAGAGGGCATTTGGTGGGTTGCAAAGTCAGGTTCGGAAATTTATTTACTGTGTCTTAAAAAGCTACTACATGTAAATAACTAAGATATATCATTTTAACAATTTAAATTCAACCTGTTTTGTACATAGTCTAAACTGTACATTTTTGTTATTCATGCTCTACCATTGTTTTTTACCAGCTCTGATGTTTAACTCTCTATAACCAGATTGAAAGTTGCTTCCCAGAGGGATACAGTGAATTCAATTGGATTCAAGACCCATTCTTGTATTTTGAAAGTTCTAACATGTTGTCAGTAAAACTAAATGAGCAATTGTGTGATATCATCTGTGATGCTGGGATTAAAACTAAATTTTTAGTAAATTATTTTGTATAGTTAGTGATAACATGAGACATGTCATGGACAACAAAATTCATAAACTTTTAGATTCTGACTTAACAAAGTTCTGGATATCTTTAAGAGATGAATATCCTGAACTTTCGGAGTTGCTCATCCTATTCACCACCTCATTCTTGAGTGAAATGGGATTTTCATCTCAAGTGAAAAGCAAGCACACAAATAGACTTGACGCACACTCAGATTTATGACTTAATTTAACCACTCTTGAATCCAACATACCCCAGCTTTTGCAGAAAAAGCAGCTCCAACTGTCACATTAGTAACTAATGATTAGTTAGGCAAGTAAAAACTCTTTTGTTTTTAACTTCAGCATGTGTTTATTAGAGCAAATTAGTCTTTTGAATTACATATTTGCTTTTTGCTTTTGTATAATTAAGTGTATATATAATTTGTTTAAGCATAAAAGAAGGCTTAAAGTTCTCAGTGTTACCAAAAATATGATTATAAAGTGGGTGCACAAGTAGTTCTGCCATGCACACCCCTACAAGTCTAATTAATTTTAAAAATCTAAAAGGTTAAGTTAGATAATTAAACGTAGACACAACCTCCCAAAATCGTCTCTGTACCGTAATTATGTGCGATAAATGGAAACTAATTTCTGTACTTCCAATAAATACACCCTTTTAATAAAATATGTACCAATAAACTCCAATAAAATACTGTATGTACGAATAACGTAGCGTACTAGGTTATACGTTCTAAATTGGAAGTACCGATAGGTTTTAATTCGAATAAATACAGCCTTTAATGCATATACAGCCTTTTATCCATACAATAAATACAGCCTTTGAATGTACACTAACAAAGGAAATTTTTGTTAAATCTAATTAATTTTAAAAATCTAAAAGGTTAAGTTGCATTGTTAAAGGTAGACACAACCTCCAAAAATCGTCTGTGTACCGTAATTATGTGCGATAAATGGAAAATTATTTCTGTACTTCCAGTAAATACACCCTTTTAATAAAATATGTGCCAATACTCTGAACATAACTTTATGTCCAATACAATTATTATGTTATTTCTTTTTAGTATCCCTTATAGATTTGCGTGATCAAAACTTTTAATACTAAAACTTTTTTTCAGCTGATAACCATGCTTTGTTGAGATTATTAAAGAAAAGTTTTGCTCATTCAGTGATGTGGCATCTTCAGTGATAAAGTTGAGTCTCATCGTGGTAAAACTACTGAAGACTTCATAGAATTGGAAAATTAATGAGAATAATATTCTTACAACCAGTGACAAGAATTATGAACTTAAAACAGTGGAATGAATTACTGAATACCAGATACTCTCAATTGCTAAAACAAACACACTTATATTACAACAGTTCTCTTTATATAATTATCCAGGACACACTGTATAGCCTACAAACAGTAATAAAAAAATCACAATAGTTTACAACACAAGTAAACAATTGATCATTTGTCACTTTTATTAAAAACTGCTGTCTAATATCATCCTATATGAATGCACAACCTACTACACCAACTTTCTAAAACTCAGCTGGTGGCAACATCCTAATTATCAGGCTAATGTGATAAAGTTCCAGATGAATGCCAAGAGTGTGGCTCTAGAATATTCTGCAGTGCTGCTGATTAACAGTATGTGATCAGCATCACATAGAGTACTACACATTTAAGCTATCTAATTGACTTGGTATTAGAATATTAGTAAACTGTGCTTGTTAAGCAAATAGTGTGTTGTTACTCATGAAAATCCCATTTCACTAAGAGCATTTTAGAAGTCTGGGTTATCTTTTATGTTTCACTCCACAAACATGCCTTTAGTTCAGCATTTCTTAACCTATTGGGCATGAGCCACTGCAGGGTCCCGAGAGGGCATTTGGTGGGTTGCAAAGTCAGGTTCGGAAATTTATTTACTGTGTCTTAAAAAGCTACTACATGTAAATAACTAAGATATATCATTTTAACAATTTAAATTCAACCTGTTTTGTACATAGTCTAAACTGTACATTTTTGTTATTCATGCTCTACCATTGTTTTTTACCAGCTCTGATGTTTAACTCTCTATAACCAGATTGAAAGTTGCTTCCCAGAGGGATACAGTGAATTCAATTGGATTCAAGACCCATTCTTGTATTTTGAAAGTTCTAACATGTTGTCAGTAAAACTAAATGAGCAATTGTGTGATATCATCTGTGATGCTGGGATTAAAACTAAATTTTTAGTAAATTATTTTGTATAGTTAGTGATAACATGAGACATGTCATGGACAACAAAATTCATAAACTTTTAGATTCTGACTTAACAAAGTTCTGGATATCTTTAAGAGATGAATATCCTGAACTTTTGGAGTTGCTCATCCTATTCACCACCTCATTCTTGAGTGAAATGGGATTTTCATCTCAAGTGAAAAGCAAGCACACAAATAGACTTGACGCACACTCAGATTTATGACTTAATTTAACCACTCTTGAATCCAACATACCCCAGCTTTTGCAGAAAAAGCAGCTCCAACTGTCACATTAGTAACTAATGATTAGTTAGGCAAGTAAAAACTCTTTTGTTTTTAACTTCAGCATGTGTTTATTAGAGCAAATTAGTCTTTTGAATTACATATTTGCTTTTTGCTTTTGTATAATTAAGTGTATATATAATTTGTTTAAGCATAAAAGAAGGCTTAAAGTTCTCAGTGTTACCAAAAATATGATTATAAAGTGGGTGCACAAGTAGTTCTGCCATGCACACCCCTACAAGTCTAATTAATTTTAAAAATCTAAAAGGTTAAGTTAGATAATTAAACGTAGACACAACCTCCCAAAATCGTCTCTGTACCGTAATTATGTGCGATAAATGGAAACTAATTTCTGTACTTCCAATAAATACACCCTTTTAATAAAATATGTACCAATAAACTCCAATAAAATACTGTATGTACGAATAACGTAGCGTACTAGGTTATACGTTCTAAATTGGAAGTACCGATAGGTTTTAATTCGAATAAATACAGCCTTTAATGCATATACAGCCTTTTATCCATACAATAAATACAGCCTTTGAATGTACACTAACAAAGGAAATTTTTGTTAAATCTAATTAATTTTAAAAATCTAAAAGGTTAAGTTGCATTGTTAAAGGTAGACACAACCTCCAAAAATCGTCTGTGTACCGTAATTATGTGCGATAAATGGAAAATTATTTCTGTACTTCCAGTAAATACACCCTTTTAATAAAATATGTGCCAATACTCTGAACATAACTTTATGTCCAATACAATTATTATGTTATTTCTTTTTAGTATCCCTTATAGATTTGCGTGATCAAAACTTTTAATACTAAAACTTTTTTTCAGCTGATAACCATGCTTTGTTGAGATTATTAAAGAAAAGTTTTGCTCATTCAGTGATGTGGCATCTTCAGTGATAAAGTTGAGTCTCATCGTGGTAAAACTACTGAAGACTTCATAGAATTGGAAAATAATGAGAATAATATTCTTACAACCAGTGACAAGAATTATGAACTTAAAACAGTGGAATGAATTACTGAATACCAGATACTCTCAATTGCTAAAACAAACACACTTATATTACAACAGTTCTCTTTATATAATTATCCAGGACACACTGTATAGCCTACAAACAGTAATAAAAAAATCACAATAGTTTACAACACAAGTAAACAATTGATCATTTGTCACTTTTATTAAAAACTGCTGTCTAATATCATCCTATATGAATGCACAACCTACTACACCAACTTTCTAAAACTCAGCTGGTGGCAACATCCTAATTATCAGGCTAATGTGATAAAGTTCCAGATGAATGCCAAGAGTGTGGCTCTAGAATATTCTGCAGTGCTGCTGATTAACAGTATGTGATCAGCATCACATAGAGTACTACACATTTAAGCTATCTAATTGACTTGGTATTAGAATATTAGTAAACTGTGCTTGTTAAGCAAATAGTGTGTTGTTACTCATGAAAATCCCATTTCACTAAGAGCATTTTAGAAGTCTGGGTTATCTTTTATGTTTCACTCCACAAACATGCCTTTAGTTCAGCATTTCTTAACCTATTGGGCATGAGCCACTGCAGGGTCCCGAGAGGGCATTTGGTGGGTTGCAAAGTCAGGTTCGGAAATTTATTTACTGTGTCTTAAAAAGCTACTACATGTAAATAACTAAGATATATCATTTTAACAATTTAAATTCAACCTGTTTTGTACATAGTCTAAACTGTACATTTTTGTTATTCATGCTCTACCATTGTTTTTTACCAGCTCTGATGTTTAACTCTCTATAACCAGATTGAAAGTTGCTTCCCAGAGGGATACAGTGAATTCAATTGGATTCA
The DNA here is from genome assembly GCA_034769895.1 of Magicicada septendecula. NCBI lineage: Eukaryota > Metazoa > Arthropoda > Insecta > Hemiptera > Cicadidae > Magicicada > Magicicada septendecula. The sequence continues at coordinate 187,756,800 of CM068375.1, forward strand.
AGACCCATTCTTGTATTTTGAAAGTTCTAACATGTTGTCAGTAAAACTAAATGAGCAATTGTGTGATATCATCTGTGATGCTGGGATTAAAACTAAATTTTTAGTAAATTATTTTGTATAGTTAGTGATAACATGAGACATGTCATGGACAACAAAATTCATAAACTTTTAGATTCTGACTTAACAAAGTTCTGGATATCTTTAAGAGATGAATATCCTGAACTTTTGGAGTTGCTCATCCTATTCACCACCTCATTCTTGAGTGAAATGGGATTTTCATCTCAAGTGAAAAGCAAGCACACAAATAGACTTGACGCACACTCAGATTTATGACTTAATTTAACCACTCTTGAATCCAACATACCCCAGCTTTTGCAGAAAAAGCAGCTCCAACTGTCACATTAGTAACTAATGATTAGTTAGGCAAGTAAAAACTCTTTTGTTTTTAACTTCAGCATGTGTTTATTAGAGCAAATTAGTCTTTTGAATTACATATTTGCTTTTTGCTTTTGTATAATTAAGTGTATATATAATTTGTTTAAGCATAAAAGAAGGCTTAAAGTTCTCAGTGTTACCAAAAATATGATTATAAAGTGGGTGCACAAGTAGTTCTGCCATGCACACCCCTACAAGTCTAATTAATTTTAAAAATCTAAAAGGTTAAGTTAGATAATTAAACGTAGACACAACCTCCCAAAATCGTCTCTGTACCGTAATTATGTGCGATAAATGGAAACTAATTTCTGTACTTCCAATAAATACACCCTTTTAATAAAATATGTACCAATAAACTCCAATAAAATACTGTATGTACGAATAACGTAGCGTACTAGGTTATACGTTCTAAATTGGAAGTACCGATAGGTTTTAATTCGAATAAATACAGCCTTTAATGCATATACAGCCTTTTATCCATACAATAAATACAGCCTTTGAATGTACACTAACAAAGGAAATTTTTGTTAAATCTAATTAATTTTAAAAATCTAAAAGGTTAAGTTGCATTGTTAAACGTAGACACAACCTCCAAAAATCGTCTGTGTACCGTAATTATGTGCGATAAATGGAAAATTATTTCTGTACTTCCAGTAAATACACCCTTTTAATAAAATATGTGCCAATACTCTGAACATAACTTTATGTCCAATACAATTATTATGTTATTTCTTTTTAGTATCCCTTATAGATTTGCGTGATCAAAACTTTTAATACTAAAACTTTTTTTCAGCTGATAACCATGCTTTGTTGAGATTATTAAAGAAAAGTTTTGCTCATTCAGTGATGTGGCATCTTCAGTGATAAAGTTGAGTCTCATCGTGGTAAAACTACTGAAGACTTCATAGAATTGGAAAATTAATGAGAATAATATTCTTACAACCAGTGACAAGAATTATGAACTTAAAACAGTGGAATGAATTACTGAATACCAGATACTCTCAATTGCTAAAACAAACACACTTATATTACAACAATTCTCTTTATATAATTATCCAGGACACACTGTATAGCCTACAAACAGTAATAAAAAAATCACAATAGTTTACAACACAAGTAAACAATTGATCATTTGTCACTTTTATTAAAAACTGCTGTCTAATATCATCCTATATGAATGCACAACCTACTACACCAACTTTCTAAAACTCAGCTGGTGGCAACATCCTAATTATCAGGCTAATGTGATAAAGTTCCAGATGAATGCCAAGAGTGTGGCTCTAGAATATTCTGCAGTGCTGCTGATTAACAGTATGTGATCAGCATCACATAGAGTACTACACATTTAAGCTATCTAATTGACTTGGTATTAGAATATTAGTAAACTGTGCTTGTTAAGCAAATAGTGTGTTGTTACTCATGAAAATCCCATTTCACTAAGAGCATTTTAGAAGTCTGGGTTATCTTTTATGTTTCACTCCACAAACATGCCTTTAGTTCAGCATTTCTTAACCTATTGGGCATGAGCCACTGCAGGGTCCCGAGAGGGCATTTGGTGGGTTGCAAAGTCAGGTTCGGAAATTTATTTACTGTGTCTTAAAAAGCTACTACATGTAAATAACTAAGATATATCATTTTAACAATTTAAATTCAACCTGTTTTGTACATAGTCTAAACTGTACATTTTTGTTATTCATGCTCTACCATTGTTTTTTACCAGCTCTGATGTTTAACTCTCTATAACCAGATTGAAAGTTGCTTCCCAGAGGGATACAGTGAATTCAATTGGATTCAAGACCCATTCTTGTATTTTGAAAGTTCTAACATGTTGTCAGTAAAACTAAATGAGCAATTGTGTGATATCATCTGTGATGCTGGGATTAAAACTAAATTTTTAGTAAATTATTTTGTATAGTTAGTGATAACATGAGACATGTCATGGACAACAAAATTCATAAACTTTTAGATTCTGACTTAACAAAGTTCTGGATATCTTTAAGAGATGAATATCCTGAACTTTCGGAGTTGCTCATCCTATTCACCACCTCATTCTTGAGTGAAATGGGATTTTCATCTCAAGTGAAAAGCAAGCACACAAATAGACTTGACGCACACTCAGATTTATGACTTAATTTAACCACTCTTGAATCCAACATACCCCAGCTTTTGCAGAAAAAGCAGCTCCAACTGTCACATTAGTAACTAATGATTAGTTAGGCAAGTAAAAACTCTTTTGTTTTTAACTTCAGCATGTGTTTATTAGAGCAAATTAGTCTTTTGAATTACATATTTGCTTTTTGCTTTTGTATAATTAAGTGTATATATAATTTGTTTAAGCATAAAAGAAGGCTTAAAGTTCTCAGTGTTACCAAAAATATGATTATAAAGTGGGTGCACAAGTAGTTCTGCCATGCACACCCCTACAAGTCTAATTAATTTTAAAAATCTAAAAGGTTAAGTTAGATAATTAAACGTAGACACAACCTCCCAAAATCGTCTCTGTACCGTAATTATGTGCGATAAATGGAAACTAATTTCTGTACTTCCAATAAATACACCCTTTTAATAAAATATGTACCAATAAACTCCAATAAAATACTGTATGTACGAATAACGTAGCGTACTAGGTTATACGTTCTAAATTGGAAGTACCGATAGGTTTTAATTCGAATAAATACAGCCTTTAATGCATATACAGCCTTTTATCCATACAATAAATACAGCCTTTGAATGTACACTAACAAAGGAAATTTTTGTTAAATCTAATTAATTTTAAAAATCTAAAAGGTTAAGTTGCATTGTTAAAGGTAGACACAACCTCCAAAAATCGTCTGTGTACCGTAATTATGTGCGATAAATGGAAAATTATTTCTGTACTTCCAGTAAATACACCCTTTTAATAAAATATGTGCCAATACTCTGAACATAACTTTATGTCCAATACAATTATTATGTTATTTCTTTTTAGTATCCCTTATAGATTTGCGTGATCAAAACTTTTAATACTAAAACTTTTTTTCAGCTGATAACCATGCTTTGTTGAGATTATTAAAGAAAAGTTTTGCTCATTCAGTGATGTGGCATCTTCAGTGATAAAGTTGAGTCTCATCGTGGTAAAACTACTGAAGACTTCATAGAATTGGAAAATTAATGAGAATAATGTTCTTACAACCAGTGACAAGAATTATGAACTTAAAACAGTGGAATGAATTACTGAATACCAGATACTCTCAATTGCTAAAACAAACACACTTATATTACAACAGTTCTCTTTATATAATTATCCAGGACACACTGTATAGCCTACAAACAGTAATAAAAAAATCACAATAGTTTACAACACAAGTAAACAATTGATCATTTGTCACTTTTATTAAAAACTGCTGTCTAATATCATCCTATATGAATGCACAACCTACTACACCAACTTTCTAAAACTCAGCTGGTGGCAACATCCTAATTATCAGGCTAATGTGATAAAGTTCCAGATGAATGCCAAGAGTGTGGCTCTAGAATATTCTGCAGTGCTGCTGATTAACAGTATGTGATCAGCATCACATAGAGTACTACACATTTAAGCTATCTAATTGACTTGGTATTAGAATATTAGTAAACTGTGCTTGTTAAGCAAATAGTGTGTTGTTACTCATGAAAATCCCATTTCACTAAGAGCATTTTAGAAGTCTGGGTTATCTTTTATGTTTCACTCCACAAACATGCCTTTAGTTCAGCATTTCTTAACCTATTGGGCATGAGCCACTGCAGGGTCCCGAGAGGGCATTTGGTGGGTTGCAAAGTCAGGTTCGGAAATTTATTTACTGTGTCTTAAAAAGCTACTACATGTAAATAACTAAGATATATCATTTTAACAATTTAAATTCAACCTGTTTTGTACATAGTCTAAACTGTACATTTTTGTTATTCATGCTCTACCATTGTTTTTTACCAGCTCTGATGTTTAACTCTCTATAACCAGATTGAAAGTTGCTTCCCAGAGGGATACAGTGAATTCAATTGGATTCAAGACCCATTCTTGTATTTTGAAAGTTCTAACATGTTGTCAGTAAAACTAAATGAGCAATTGTGTGATATCATCTGTGATGCTGGGATTAAAACTAAATTTTTAGTAAATTATTTTGTATAGTTAGTGATAACATGAGACATGTCATGGACAACAAAATTCATAAACTTTTAGATTCTGACTTAACAAAGTTCTGGATATCTTTAAGAGATGAATATCCTGAACTTTCGGAGTTGCTCATCCTATTCACCACCTCATTCTTGAGTGAAATGGGATTTTCATCTCAAGTGAAAAGCAAGCACACAAATAGACTTGACGCACACTCAGATTTATGACTTAATTTAACCACTCTTGAATCCAACATACCCCAGCTTTTGCAGAAAAAGCAGCTCCAACTGTCACATTAGTAACTAATGATTAGTTAGGCAAGTAAAAACTCTTTTGTTTTTAACTTCAGCATGTGTTTATTAGAGCAAATTAGTCTTTTGAATTACATATTTGCTTTTTGCTTTTGTATAATTAAGTGTATATATAATTTGTTTAAGCATAAAAGAAGGCTTAAAGTTCTCAGTGTTACCAAAAATATGATTATAAAGTGGGTGCACAAGTAGTTCTGCCATGCACACCCCTACAAGTCTAATTAATTTTAAAAATCTAAAAGGTTAAGTTAGATAATTAAACGTAGACACAACCTCCCAAAATCGTCTCTGTACCGTAATTATGTGCGATAAATGGAAACTAATTTCTGTACTTCCAATAAATACACCCTTTTAATAAAATATGTACCAATAAACTCCAATAAAATACTGTATGTACGAATAACGTAGCGTACTAGGTTATACGTTCTAAATTGGAAGTACCGATAGGTTTTAATTCGAATAAATACAGCCTTTAATGCATATACAGCCTTTTATCCATACAATAAATACAGCCTTTGAATGTACACTAACAAAGGAAATTTTTGTTAAATCTAATTAATTTTAAAAATCTAAAAGGTTAAGTTGCATTGTTAAACGTAGACACAACCTCCAAAAATCGTCTGTGTACCGTAATTATGTGCGATAAATGGAAAATTATTTCTGTACTTCCAGTAAATACACCCTTTTAATAAAATATGTGCCAATACTCTGAACATAACTTTATGTCCAATACAATTATTATGTTATTTCTTTTTAGTATCCCTTATAGATTTGCGTGATCAAAACTTTTAATACTAAAACTTTTTTTCAGCTGATAACCATGCTTTGTTGAGATTATTAAAGAAAAGTTTTGCTCATTCAGTGATGTGGCATCTTCAGTGATAAAGTTGAGTCTCATCGTGGTAAAACTACTGAAGACTTCATAGAATTGGAAAATTAATGAGAATAATATTCTTACAACCAGTGACAAGAATTATGAACTTAAAACAGTGGAATGAATTACTGAATACCAGATACTCTCAATTGCTAAAACAAACACACTTATATTACAACAGTTCTCTTTATATAATTATCCAGGACACACTGTATAGCCTACAAACAGTAATAAAAAAATCACAATAGTTTACAACACAAGTAAACAATTGATCATTTGTCACTTTTATTAAAAACTGCTGTCTAATATCATCCTATATGAATGCACAACCTACTACACCAACTTTCTAAAACTCAGCTGGTGGCAACATCCTAATTATCAGGCTAATGTGATAAAGTTCCAGATGAATGCCAAGAGTGTGGCTCTAGAATATTCTGCAGTGCTGCTGATTAACAGTATGTGATCAGCATCACATAGAGTACTACACATTTAAGCTATCTAATTGACTTGGTATTAGAATATTAGTAAACTGTGCTTGTTAAGCAAATAGTGTGTTGTTACTCATGAAAATCCCATTTCACTAAGAGCATTTTAGAAGTCTGGGTTATCTTTTATGTTTCACTCCACAAACATGCCTTTAGTTCAGCATTTCTTAACCTATTGGGCATGAGCCACTGCAGGGTCCCGAGAGGGCATTTGGTGGGTTGCAAAGTCAGGTTCGGAAATTTATTTACTGTGTCTTAAAAAGCTACTACATGTAAATAACTAAGATATATCATTTTAACAATTTAAATTCAACCTGTTTTGTACATAGTCTAAACTGTACATTTTTGTTATTCATGCTCTACCATTGTTTTTTACCAGCTCTGATGTTTAACTCTCTATAACCAGATTGAAAGTTGCTTCCCAGAGGGATACAGTGAATTCAATTGGATTCAAGACCCATTCTTGTATTTTGAAAGTTCTAACATGTTGTCAGTAAAACTAAATGAGCAATTGTGTGATATCATCTGTGATGCTGGGATTAAAACTAAATTTTTAGTAAATTATTTTGTATAGTTAGTGATAACATGAGACATGTCATGGACAACAAAATTCATAAACTTTTAGATTCCGACTTAACAAAGTTCTGGATATCTTTAAGAGATGAATATCCTGAACTTTCGGAGTTGCTCATCCTATTCACCACCTCATTCTTGAGTGAAATGGGATTTTCATCTCAAGTGAAAAGCAAGCACACAAATAGACTTGACGCACACTCAGATTTATGACTTAATTTAACCACTCTTGAATCCAACATACCCCAGCTTTTGCAGAAAAAGCAGCTCCAACTGTCACATTAGTAACTAATGATTAGTTAGGCAAGTAAAAACTCTTTTGTTTTTAACTTCAGCATGTGTTTATTAGAGCAAATTAGTCTTTTGAATTACATATTTGCTTTTTGCTTTTGTATAATTAAGTGTATATATAATTTGTTTAAGCATAAAAGAAGGCTTAAAGTTCTCAGTGTTACCAAAATTATGATTATAAAGTGGGTGCACAAGTAGTTCTGCCATGCACACCCCTACAAGTCTAATTAATTTTAAAAATCTAAAAGGTTAAGTTAGATAATTAAACGTAGACACAACCTCCCAAAATCGTCTCTGTACCGTAATTATGTGCGATAAATGGAAACTAATTTCTGTACTTCCAATAAATACACCCTTTTAATAAAATATGTACCAATAAACTCCAATAAAATACTGTATGTACGAATAACGTAGCGTACTAGGTTATACGTTCTAAATTGGAAGTACCGATAGGTTTTAATTCGAATAAATACAGCCTTTAATGCATATACAGCCTTTTATCCATACAATAAATACAGCCTTTGAATGTACACTAACAAAGGAAATTTTTGTTAAATCTAATTAATTTTAAAAATCTAAAAGGTTAAGTTGCATTGTTAAACGTAGACACAACCTCCAAAAATCGTCTGTGTACCGTAATTATGTGCGATAAATGGAAAATTATTTCTGTACTTCCAGTAAATACACCCTTTTAATAAAATATGTGCCAATACTCTGAACATAACTTTATGTCCAATACAATTATTATGTTATTTCTTTTTAGTATCCCTTATAGATTTGCGTGATCAAAACTTTTAATACTAAAACTTTTTTTCAGCTGATAACCATGCTTTGTTGAGATTATTAAAGAAAAGTTTTGCTCATTCAGTGATGTGGCATCTTCAGTGATAAAGTTGAGTCTCATCGTGGTAAAACTACTGAAGACTTCATAGAATTGGAAAATTAATGAGAATAATATTCTTACAACCAGTGACAAGAATTATGAACTTAAAACAGTGGAATGAATTACTGAATACCAGATACTCTCAATTGCTAAAACAAACACACTTATATTACAACAGTTCTCTTTATATAATTATCCAGGACACACTGTATAGCCTACAAACAGTAATAAAAAAATCACAATAGTTTACAACACAAGTAAACAATTGATCATTTGTCACTTTTATTAAAAACTGCTGTCTAATATCATCCTATATGAATGCACAACCTACTACACCAACTTTCTAAAACTCAGCTGGTGGCAACATCCTAATTATCAGGCTAATGTGATAAAGTTCCAGATGAATGCCAAGAGTGTGGCTCTAGAATATTCTGCAGTGCTGCTGATTAACAGTATGTGATCAGCATCACATAGAGTACTACACATTTAAGCTATCTAATTGACTTGGTATTAGAATATTAGTAAACTGTGCTTGTTAAGCAAATAGTGTGTTGTTACTCATGAAAATCCCATTTCACTAAGAGCATTTTAGAAGTCTGGGTTATCTTTTATGTTTCACTCCACAAACATGCCTTTAGTTCAGCATTTCTTAACCTATTGGGCATGAGCCACTGCAGGGTCCCGAGAGGGCATTTGGTGGGTTGCAAAGTCAGGTTCGGAAATTTATTTACTGTGTCTTAAAAAGCTACTACATGTAAATAACTAAGATATATCATTTTAACAATTTAAATTCAACCTGTTTTGTACATAGTCTAAACTGTACATTTTTGTTATTCATGCTCTACCATTGTTTTTTACCAGCTCTGATGTTTAACTCTCTATAACCAGATTGAAAGTTGCTTCCCAGAGGGATACAGTGAATTCAATTGGATTCAAGACCCATTCTTGTATTTTGAAAGTTCTAACATGTTGTCAGTAAAACTAAATGAGCAATTGTGTGATATCATCTGTGATGCTGGGATTAAAACTAAATTTTTAGTAAATTATTTTGTATAGTTAGTGATAACATGAGACATGTCATGGACAACAAAATTCATAAACTTTTAGATTCTGACTTAACAAAGTTCTGGATATCTTTAAGAGATGAATATCCTGAACTTTCGGAGTTGCTCATCCTATTCACCACCTCATTCTTGAGTGAAATGGGATTTTCATCTCAAGTGAAAAGCAAGCACACAAATAGACTTGACGCACACTCAGATTTATGACTTAATTTAACCACTCTTGAATCCAACATACCCCAGCTTTTGCAGAAAAAGCAGCTCCAACTGTCACATTAGTAACTAATGATTAGTTAGGCAAGTAAAAACTCTTTTGTTTTTAACTTCAGCATGTGTTTATTAGAGCAAATTAGTCTTTTGAATTACATATTTGCTTTTTGCTTTTGTATAATTAAGTGTATATATAATTTGTTTAAGCATAAAAGAAGGCTTAAAGTTCTCAGTGTTACCAAAAATATGATTATAAAGTGGGTGCACAAGTAGTTCTGCCATGCACACCCCTACAAGTCTAATTAATTTTAAAAATCTAAAAGGTTAAGTTAGATAATTAAACGTAGACACAACCTCCCAAAATCGTCTCTGTACCGTAATTATGTGCGATAAATGGAAACTAATTTCTGTACTTCCAATAAATACACCCTTTTAATAAAATATGTACCAATAAACTCCAATAAAATACTGTATGTACGAATAACGTAGCGTACTAGGTTATACGTTCTAAATTGGAAGTACCGATAGGTTTTAATTCGAATAAATACAGCCTTTAATGCATATACAGCCTTTTATCCATACAATAAATACAGCCTTTGAATGTACACTAACAAAGGAAATTTTTGTTAAATCTAATTAATTTTAAAAATCTAAAAGGTTAAGTTGCATTGTTAAACGTAGACACAACCTCCAAAAATCGTCTGTGTACCGTAATTATGTGCGATAAATGGAAAATTATTTCTGTACTTCCAGTAAATACACCCTTTTAATAAAATATGTGCCAATACTCTGAACATAACTTTATGTCCAATACAATTATTATGTTATTTCTTTTTAGTATCCCTTATAGATTTGCGTGATCAAAACTTTTAATACTAAAACTTTTTTTCAGCTGATAACCATGCTTTGTTGAGATTATTAAAGAAAAGTTTTGCTCATTCAGTGATGTGGCATCTTCAGTGATAAAGTTGAGTCTCATCGTGGTAAAACTACTGAAGACTTCATAGAATTGGAAAATTAATGAGAATAATATTCTTACAACCAGTGACAAGAATTATGAACTTAAAACAGTGGAATGAATTACTGAATACCAGATACTCTCAATTGCTAAAACAAACACACTTATATTACAACAGTTCTCTTTATATAATTATCCAGGACACACTGTATAGCCTACAAACAGTAATAAAAAAATCACAATAGTTTACAACACAAGTAAACAATTGATCATTTGTCACTTTTATTAAAAACTGCTGTCTAATATCATCCTATATGAATGCACAACCTACTACACCAACTTTCTAAAACTCAGCTGGTGGCAACATCCTAATTATCAGGCTAATGTGATAAAGTTCCAGATGAATGCCAAGAGTGTGGCTCTAGAATATTCTGCAGTGCTGCTGATTAACAGTATGTGATCAGCATCACATAGAGTACTACACATTTAAGCTATCTAATTGACTTGGTATTAGAATATTAGTAAACTGTGCTTGTTAAGCAAATAGTGTGTTGTTACTCATGAAAATCCCATTTCACTAAGAGCATTTTAGAAGTCTGGGTTATCTTTTATGTTTCACTCCACAAACATGCCTTTAGTTCAGCATTTCTTAACCTATTGGGCATGAGCCACTGCAGGGTCCCGAGAGGGCATTTGGTGGGTTGCAAAGTCAGGTTCGGAAATTTATTTACTGTGTCTTAAAAAGCTACTACATGTAAATAACTAAGATATATCATTTTAACAATTTAAATTCAACCTGTTTTGTACATAGTCTAAACTGTACATTTTTGTTATTCATGCTCTACCATTGTTTTTTACCAGCTCTGATGTTTAACTCTCTATAACCAGATTGAAAGTTGCTTCCCAGAGGGATACAGTGAATTCAATTGGATTCAAGACCCATTCTTGTATTTTGAAAGTTCTAACATGTTGTCAGTAAAACTAAATGAGCAATTGTGTGATATCATCTGTGATGCTGGGATTAAAACTAAATTTTTAGTAAATTATTTTGTATAGTTAGTGATAACATGAGACATGTCATGGACAACAAAATTCATAAACTTTTAGATTCTGACTTAACAAAGTTCTGGATATCTTTAAGAGATGAATATCCTGAACTTTCGGAGTTGCTCATCCTATTCACCACCTCATTCTTGAGTGAAATGGGATTTTCATCTCAAGTGAAAAGCAAGCACACAAATAGACTTGACGCACACTCAGATTTATGACTTAATTTAACCACTCTTGAATCCAACATACCCCAGCTTTTGCAGAAAAAGCAGCTCCAACTGTCACATTAGTAACTAATGATTAGTTAGGCAAGTAAAAACTCTTTTGTTTTTAACTTCAGCATGTGTTTATTAGAGCAAATTAGTCTTTTGAATTACATATTTGCTTTTTGCTTTTGTATAATTAAGTGTATATATAATTTGTTTAAGCATAAAAGAAGGCTTAAAGTTCTCAGTGTTACCAAAATTATGATTATAAAGTGGGTGCACAAGTAGTTCTGCCATGCACACCCCTACAAGTCTAATTAATTTTAAAAATCTAAAAGGTTAAGTTAGATAATTAAACGTAGACACAACCTCCCAAAATCGTCTCTGTACCGTAATTATGTGCGATAAATGGAAACTAATTTCTGTACTTCCAATAAATACACCCTTTTAATAAAATATGTACCAATAAACTCCAATAAAATACTGTATGTACGAATAACGTAGCGTACTAGGTTATACGTTCTAAATTGGAAGTACCGATAGGTTTTAATTCGAATAAATACAGCCTTTAATGCATATACAGCCTTTTATCCATACAATAAATACAGCCTTTGAATGTACACTAACAAAGGAAATTTTTGTTAAATCTAATTAATTTTAAAAATCTAAAAGGTTAAGTTGCATTGTTAAACGTAGACACAACCTCCAAAAATCGTCTGTGTACCGTAATTATGTGCGATAAATGGAAAATTATTTCTGTACTTCCAGTAAATACACCCTTTTAATAAAATATGTGCCAATACTCTGAACATAACTTTATGTCCAATACAATTATTATGTTATTTCTTTTTAGTATCCCTTATAGATTTGCGTGATCAAAACTTTTAATACTAAAACTTTTTTTCAGCTGATAACCATGCTTTGTTGAGATTATTAAAGAAAAGTTTTGCTCATTCAGTGATGTGGCATCTTCAGTGATAAAGTTGAGTCTCATCGTGGTAAAACTACTGAAGACTTCATAGAATTGGAAAATTAATGAGAATAATATTCTTACAACCAGTGACAAGAATTATGAACTTAAAACAGTGGAATGAATTACTGAATACCAGATACTCTCAATTGCTAAAACAAACACACTTATATTACAACAGTTCTCTTTATATAATTATCCAGGACACACTGTATAGCCTACAAACAGTAATAAAAAAATCACAATAGTTTACAACACAAGTAAACAATTGATCATTTGTCACTTTTATTAAAAACTGCTGTCTAATATCATCCTATATGAATGCACAACCTACTACACCAACTTTCTAAAACTCAGCTGGTGGCAACATCCTAATTATCAGGCTAATGTGATAAAGTTCCAGATGAATGCCAAGAGTGTGGCTCTAGAATATTCTGCAGTGCTGCTGATTAACAGTATGTGATCAGCATCACATAGAGTACTACACATTTAAGCTATCTAATTGACTTGGTATTAGAATATTAGTAAACTGTGCTTGTTAAGCAAATAGTGTGTTGTTACTCATGAAAATCCCATTTCACTAAGAGCATTTTAGAAGTCTGGGTTATCTTTTATGTTTCACTCCACAAACATGCCTTTAGTTCAGCATTTCTTAACCTATTGGGCATGAGCCACTGCAGGGTCCCGAGAGGGCATTTGGTGGGTTGCAAAGTCAGGTTCGGAAATTTATTTACTGTGTCTTAAAAAGCTACTACATGTAAATAACTAAGATATATCATTTTAACAATTTAAATTCAACCTGTTTTGTACATAGTCTAAACTGTACATTTTTGTTATTCATGCTCTACCATTGTTTTTTACCAGCTCTGATGTTTAACTCTCTATAACCAGATTGAAAGTTGCTTCCCAGAGGGATACAGTGAATTCAATTGGATTCAAGACCCATTCTTGTATTTTGAAAGTTCTAACATGTTGTCAGTAAAACTAAATGAGCAATTGTGTGATATCATCTGTGATGCTGGGATTAAAACTAAATTTTTAGTAAATTATTTTGTATAGTTAGTGATAACATGAGACATGTCATGGACAACAAAATTCATAAACTTTTAGATTCTGACTTAACAAAGTTCTGGATATCTTTAAGAGATGAATATCCTGAACTTTCGGAGTTGCTCATCCTATTCACCACCTCATTCTTGAGTGAAATGGGATTTTCATCTCAAGTGAAAAGCAAGCACACAAATAGACTTGACGCACACTCAGATTTATGACTTAATTTAACCACTCTTGAATCCAACATACCCCAGCTTTTGCAGAAAAAGCAGCTCCAACTGTCACATTAGTAACTAATGATTAGTTAGGCAAGTAAAAACTCTTTTGTTTTTAACTTCAGCATGTGTTTATTAGAGCAAATTAGTCTTTTGAATTACATATTTGCTTTTTGCTTTTGTATAATTAAGTGTATATATAATTTGTTTAAGCATAAAAGAAGGCTTAAAGTTCTCAGTGTTACCAAAAATATGATTATAAAGTGGGTGCACAAGTAGTTCTGCCATGCACACCCCTACAAGTCTAATTAATTTTAAAAATCTAAAAGGTTAAGTTAGATAATTAAACGTAGACACAACCTCCCAAAATCGTCTCTGTACCGTAATTATGTGCGATAAATGGAAACTAATTTCTGTACTTCCAATAAATACACCCTTTTAATAACATATGTACCAATAAACTCCAATAAAATACTGTATGTACGAATAACGTAGCGTACTAGGTTATACGTTCTAAATTGGAAGTACCGATAGGTTTTAATTCGAATAAATACAGCCTTTAATGCATATACAGCCTTTTATCCATACAATAAATACAGCCTTTGAATGTACACTAACAAAGGAAATTTTTGTTAAATCTAATTAATTTTAAAAATCTAAAAGGTTAAGTTGCATTGTTAAACGTAGACACAACCTCCAAAAATCGTCTGTGTACCGTAATTATGTGCGATAAATGGAAAATTATTTCTGTACTTCCAGTAAATACACCCTTTTAATAAAATATGTGCCAATACTCTGAACATAACTTTATGTCCAATACAATTATTATGTTATTTCTTTTTAGTATCCCTTATAGATTTGCGTGATCAAAACTTTTAATACTAAAACTTTTTTTCAGCTGATAACCATGCTTTGTTGAGATTATTAAAGAAAAGTTTTGCTCATTCAGTGATGTGGCATCTTCAGTGATAAAGTTGAGTCTCATCGTGGTAAAACTACTGAAGACTTCATAGAATTGGAAAATTAATGAGAATAATATTCTTACAACCAGTGACAAGAATTATGAACTTAAAACAGTGGAATGAATTACTGAATACCAGATACTCTCAATTGCTAAAACAAACACACTTATATTACAACAGTTCTCTTTATATAATTATCCAGGACACACTGTATAGCCTACAAACATTAATAAAAAAATCACAATAGTTTACAACACAAGTAAACAATTGATCATTTGTCACTTTTATTAAAAACTGCTGTCTAATATCATCCTATATGAATGCACAACCTACTACACCAACTTTCTAAAACTCAGCTGGTGGCAACATCCTAATTATCAGGCTAATGTGATAAAGTTCCAGATGAATGCCAAGAGTGTGGCTCTAGAATATTCTGCAGTGCTGCTGATTAACAGTATGTGATCAGCATCACATAGAGTACTACACATTTAAGCTATCTAATTGACTTGGTATTAGAATATTAGTAAACTGTGCTTGTTAAGCAAATAGTGTGTTGTTACTCATGAAAATCCCATTTCACTAAGAGCATTTTAGAAGTCTGGGTTATCTTTTATGTTTCACTCCACAAACATGCCTTTAGTTCAGCATTTCTTAACCTATTGGGCATGAGCCACTGCAGGGTCCCGAGAGGGCATTTGGTGGGTTGCAAAGTCAGGTTCGGAAATTTATTTACTGTGTCTTAAAAAGCTACTACATGTAAATAACTAAGATATATCATTTTAACAATTTAAATTCAACCTGTTTTGTACATAGTCTAAACTGTACATTTTTGTTATTCATGCTCTACCATTGTTTTTTACCAGCTCTGATGTTTAACTCTCTATAACCAGATTGAAAGTTGCTTCCCAGAGGGATACAGTGAATTCAATTGGATTCAAGACCCATTCTTGTATTTTGAAAGTTCTAACATGTTGTCAGTAAAACTAAATGAGCAATTGTGTGATATCATCTGTGATGCTGGGATTAAAACTAAATTTTTAGTAAATTATTTTGTATAGTTAGTGATAACATGAGACATGTCATGGACAACAAAATTCATAAACTTTTAGATTCTGACTTAACAAAGTTCTGGATATCTTTAAGAGATGAATATCCTGAACTTTCGGAGTTGCTCATCCTATTCACCACCTCATTCTTGAGTGAAATGGGATTTTCATCTCAAGTGAAAAGCAAGCACACAAATAGACTTGACGCACACTCAGATTTATGACTTAATTTAACCACTCTTGAATCCAACATACCCCAGCTTTTGCAGAAAAAGCAGCTCCAACTGTCACATTAGTAACTAATGATTAGTTAGGCAAGTAAAAACTCTTTTGTTTTTAACTTCAGCATGTGTTTATTAGAGCAAATTAGTCTTTTGAATTACATATTTGCTTTTTGCTTTTGTATAATTAAGTGTATATATAATTTGTTTAAGCATAAAAGAAGGCTTAAAGTTCTCAGTGTTACCAAAAATATGATTATAAAGTGGGTGCACAAGTAGTTCTGCCATGCACACCCCTACAAGTCTAATTAATTTTAAAAATCTAAAAGGTTAAGTTAGATAATTAAACGTAGACACAACCTCCCAAAATCGTCTCTGTACCGTAATTATGTGCGATAAATGGAAACTAATTTCTGTACTTCCAATAAATACACCCTTTTAATAAAATATGTACCAATAAACTCCAATAAAATACTGTATGTACGAATAACGTAGCGTACTAGGTTATACGTTCTAAATTGGAAGTACCGATAGGTTTTAATTCGAATAAATACAGCCTTTAATGCATATACAGCCTTTTATCCATACAATAAATACAGCCTTTGAATGTACACTAACAAAGGAAATTTTTGTTAAATCTAATTAATTTTAAAAATCTAAAAGGTTAAGTTGCATTGTTAAACGTAGACACAACCTCCAAAAATCGTCTGTGTACCGTAATTATGTGCGATAAATGGAAAATTATTTCTGTACTTCCAGTAAATACACCCTTTTAATAAAATATGTGCCAATACTCTGAACATAACTTTATGTCCAATACAATTATTATGTTATTTCTTTTTAGTATCCCTTATAGATTTGCGTGATCAAAACTTTTAATACTAAAACTTTTTTTCAGCTGATAACCATGCTTTGTTGAGATTATTAAAGAAAAGTTTTGCTCATTCAGTGATGTGGCATCTTCAGTGATAAAGTTGAGTCTCATCGTGGTAAAACTACTGAAGACTTCATAGAATTGGAAAATTAATGAGAATAATATTCTTACAACCAGTGACAAGAATTATGAACTTAAAACAGTGGAATGAATTACTGAATACCAGATACTCTCAATTGCTAAAACAAACACACTTATATTACAACAGTTCTCTTTATATAATTATCCAGGACACACTGTATAGCCTACAAACATTAATAAAAAAATCACAATAGTTTACAACACAAGTAAACAATTGATCATTTGTCACTTTTATTAAAAACTGCTGTCTAATATCATCCTATATGAATGCACAACCTACTACACCAACTTTCTAAAACTCAGCTGGTGGCAACATCCTAATTATCAGGCTAATGTGATAAAGTTCCAGATGAATGCCAAGAGTGTGGCTCTAGAATATTCTGCAGTGCTGCTGATTAACAGTATGTGATCAGCATCACATAGAGTACTACACATTTAAGCTATCTAATTGACTTGGTATTAGAATATTAGTAAACTGTGCTTGTTAAGCAAATAGTGTGTTGTTACTCATGAAAATCCCATTTCACTAAGAGCATTTTAGAAGTCTGGGTTATCTTTTATGTTTCACTCCACAAACATGCCTTTAGTTCAGCATTTCTTAACCTATTGGGCATGAGCCACTGCAGGGTCCCGAGAGGGCATTTGGTGGGTTGCAAAGTCAGGTTCGGAAATTTATTTACTGTGTCTTAAAAAGCTACTACATGTAAATAACTAAGATATATCATTTTAACAATTTAAATTCAACCTGTTTTGTACATAGTCTAAACTGTACATTTTTGTTATTCATGCTCTACCATTGTTTTTTACCAGCTCTGATGTTTAACTCTCTATAACCAGATTGAAAGTTGCTTCCCAGAGGGATACAGTGAATTCAATTGGATTCAAGACCCATTCTTGTATTTTGAAAGTTCTAACATGTTGTCAGTAAAACTAAATGAGCAATTGTGTGATATCATCTGTGATGCTGGGATTAAAACTAAATTTTTAGTAAATTATTTTGTATAGTTAGTGATAACATGAGACATGTCATGGACAACAAAATTCATAAACTTTTAGATTCTGACTTAACAAAGTTCTGGATATCTTTAAGAGATGAATATCCTGAACTTTCGGAGTTGCTCATCCTATTCACCACCTCATTCTTGAGTGAAATGGGATTTTCATCTCAAGTGAAAAGCAAGCACACAAATAGACTTGACGCACACTCAGATTTATGACTTAATTTAACCACTCTTGAATCCAACATACCCCAGCTTTTGCAGAAAAAGCAGCTCCAACTGTCACATTAGTAACTAATGATTAGTTAGGCAAGTAAAAACTCTTTTGTTTTTAACTTCAGCATGTGTTTATTAGAGCAAATTAGTCTTTTGAATTACATATTTGCTTTTTGCTTTTGTATAATTAAGTGTATATATAATTTGTTTAAGCATAAAAGAAGGCTTAAAGTTCTCAGTGTTACCAAAAATATGATTATAAAGTGGGTGCACAAGTAGTTCTGCCATGCACACCCCTAAAAGTCTAATTAATTTTAAAAATCTAAAAGGTTAAGTTAGATAATTAAACGTAGACACAACCTCCCAAAATCGTCTCTGTACCGTAATTATGTGCGATAAATGGAAACTAATTTCTGTACTTCCAATAAATACACCCTTTTAATAAAATATGTACCAATAAACTCCAATAAAATACTGTATGTACGAATAACGTAGCGTACTAGGTTATACGTTCTAAATTGGAAGTACCGATAGGTTTTAATTCGAATAAATACAGCCTTTAATGCATATACAGCCTTTTATCCATACAATAAATACAGCCTTTGAATGTACACTAACAAAGGAAATTTTTGTTAAATCTAATTAATTTTAAAAATCTAAAAGGTTAAGTTGCATTGTTAAACGTAGACACAACCTCCAAAAATCGTCTGTGTACCGTAATTATGTGCGATAAATGGAAAATTATTTCTGTACTTCCAGTAAATACACCCTTTTAATAAAATATGTGCCAATACTCTGAACATAACTTTATGTCCAATACAATTATTATGTTATTTCTTTTTAGTATCCCTTATAGATTTGCGTGATCAAAACTTTTAATACTAAAACTTTTTTTCAGCTGATAACCATGCTTTGTTGAGATTATTAAAGAAAAGTTTTGCTCATTCAGTGATGTGGCATCTTCAGTGATAAAGTTGAGTCTCATCGTGGTAAAACTACTGAAGACTTCATAGAATTGGAAAATTAATGAGAATAATATTCTTACAACCAGTGACAAGAATTATGAACTTAAAACAGTGGAATGAATTACTGAATACCAGATACTCTCAATTGCTAAAACAAACACACTTATATTACAACAGTTCTCTTTATATAATTATCCAGGACACACTGTATAGCCTACAAACAGTAATAAAAAAATCACAATAGTTTACAACACAAGTAAACAATTGATCATTTGTCACTTTTATTAAAAACTGCTGTCTAATATCATCCTATATGAATGCACAACCTACTACACCAACTTTCTAAAACTCAGCTGGTGGCAACATCCTAATTATCAGGCTAATGTGATAAAGTTCCAGATGAATGCCAAGAGTGTGGCTCTAGAATATTCTGCAGTGCTGCTGATTAACAGTATGTGATCAGCATCACATAGAGTACTACACATTTAAGCTATCTAATTGACTTGGTATTAGAATATTAGTAAACTGTGCTTGTTAAGCAAATAGTGTGTTGTTACTCATGAAAATCCCATTTCACTAAGAGCATTTTAGAAGTCTGGGTTATCTTTTATGTTTCACTCCACAAACATGCCTTTAGTTCAGCATTTCTTAACCTATTGGGCATGAGCCACTGCAGGGTCCCGAGAGGGCATTTGGTGGGTTGCAAAGTCAGGTTCGGAAATTTATTTACTGTGTCTTAAAAAGCTACTACATGTAAATAACTAAGATATATCATTTTAACAATTTAAATTCAACCTGTTTTGTACATAGTCTAAACTGTACATTTTTGTTATTCATGCTCTACCATTGTTTTTTACCAGCTCTGATGTTTAACTCTCTATAACCAGATTGAAAGTTGCTTCCCAGAGGGATACAGTGAATTCAATTGGATTCAAGACCCATTCTTGTATTTTGAAAGTTCTAACATGTTGTCAGTAAAACTAAATGAGCAATTGTGTGATATCATCTGTGATGCTGGGATTAAAACTAAATTTTTAGTAAATTATTTTGTATAGTTAGTGATAACATGAGACATGTCATGGACAACAAAATTCATAAACTTTTAGATTCTGACTTAACAAAGTTCTGGATATCTTTAAGAGATGAATATCCTGAACTTTCGGAGTTGCTCATCCTATTCACCACCTCATTCTTGAGTGAAATGGGATTTTCATCTCAAGTGAAAAGCAAGCACACAAATAGACTTGACGCACACTCAGATTTATGACTTAATTTAACCACTCTTGAATCCAACATACCCCAGCTTTTGCAGAAAAAGCAGCTCCAACTGTCACATTAGTAACTAATGATTAGTTAGGCAAGTAAAAACTCTTTTGTTTTTAACTTCAGCATGTGTTTATTAGAGCAAATTAGTCTTTTGAATTACATATTTGCTTTTTGCTTTTGTATAATTAAGTGTATATATAATTTGTTTAAGCATAAAAGAAGGCTTAAAGTTCTCAGTGTTACCAAAAATATGATTATAAAGTGGGTGCACAAGTAGTTCTGCCATGCACACCCCTAAAAGTCTAATTAATTTTAAAAATCTAAAAGGTTAAGTTAGATAATTAAACGTAGACACAACCTCCCAAAATCGTCTCTGTACCGTAATTATGTGCGATAAATGGAAACTAATTTCTGTACTTCCAATAAATACACCCTTTTAATAAAATATGTACCAATAAACTCCAATAAAATACTGTATGTACGAATAACGTAGCGTACTAGGTTATACGTTCTAAATTGGAAGTACCGATAGGTTTTAATTCGAATAAATACAGCCTTTAATGCATATACAGCCTTTTATCCATACAATAAATACAGCCTTTGAATGTACACTAACAAAGGAAATTTTTGTTAAATCTAATTAATTTTAAAAATCTAAAAGGTTAAGTTGCATTGTTAAACGTAGACACAACCTCCAAAAATCGTCTGTGTACCGTAATTATGTGCGATAAATGGAAAATTATTTCTGTACTTCCAGTAAATACACCCTTTTAATAAAATATGTGCCAATACTCTGAACATAACTTTATGTCCAATACAATTATTATGTTATTTCTTTTTAGTATCCCTTATAGATTTGCGTGATCAAAACTTTTAATACTAAAACTTTTTTTCAGCTGATAACCATGCTTTGTTGAGATTATTAAAGAAAAGTTTTGCTCATTCAGTGATGTGGCATCTTCAGTGATAAAGTTGAGTCTCATCGTGGTAAAACTACTGAAGACTTCATAGAATTGGAAAATTAATGAGAATAATATTCTTACAACCAGTGACAAGAATTATGAACTTAAAACAGTGGAATGAATTACTGAATACCAGATACTCTCAATTGCTAAAACAAACACACTTATATTACAACAGTTCTCTTTATATAATTATCCAGGACACACTGTATAGCCTACAAACAGTAATAAAAAAATCACAATAGTTTACAACACAAGTAAACAATTGATCATTTGTCACTTTTATTAAAAACTGCTGTCTAATATCATCCTATATGAATGCACAACCTACTACACCAACTTTCTAAAACTCAGCTGGTGGCAACATCCTAATTATCAGGCTAATGTGATAAAGTTCCAGATGAATGCCAAGAGTGTGGCTCTAGAATATTCTGCAGTGCTGCTGATTAACAGTATGTGATCAGCATCACATAGAGTACTACACATTTAAGCTATCTAATTGACTTGGTATTAGAATATTAGTAAACTGTGCTTGTTAAGCAAATAGTGTGTTGTTACTCATGAAAATCCCATTTCACTAAGAGCATTTTAGAAGTCTGGGTTATCTTTTATGTTTCACTCCACAAACATGCCTTTAGTTCAGCATTTCTTAACCTATTGGGCATGAGCCACTGCAGGGTCCCGAGAGGGCATTTGGTGGGTTGCAAAGTCAGGTTCGGAAATTTATTTACTGTGTCTTAAAAAGCTACTACATGTAAATAACTAAGATATATCATTTTAACAATTTAAATTCAACCTGTTTTGTACATAGTCTAAACTGTACATTTTTGTTATTCATGCTCTACCATTGTTTTTTACCAGCTCTGATGTTTAACTCTCTATAACCAGATTGAAAGTTGCTTCCCAGAGGGATACAGTGAATTCAATTGGATTCAAGACCCATTCTTGTATTTTGAAAGTTCTAACATGTTGTCAGTAAAACTAAATGAGCAATTGTGTGATATCATCTGTGATGCTGGGATTAAAACTAAATTTTTAGTAAATTATTTTGTATAGTTAGTGATAACATGAGACATGTCATGGACAACAAAATTCATAAACTTTTAGATTCTGACTTAACAAAGTTCTGGATATCTTTAAGAGATGAATATCCTGAACTTTCGGAGTTGCTCATCCTATTCACCACCTCATTCTTGAGTGAAATGGGATTTTCATCTCAAGTGAAAAGCAAGCACACAAATAGACTTGACGCACACTCAGATTTATGACTTAATTTAACCACTCTTGAATCCAACATACCCCAGCTTTTGCAGAAAAAGCAGCTCCAACTGTCACATTAGTAACTAATGATTAGTTAGGCAAGTAAAAACTCTTTTGTTTTTAACTTCAGCATGTGTTTATTAGAGCAAATTAGTCTTTTGAATTACATATTTGCTTTTTGCTTTTGTATAATTAAGTGTATATATAATTTGTTTAAGCATAAAAGAAGGCTTAAAGTTCTCAGTGTTACCAAAAATATGATTATAAAGTGGGTGCACAAGTAGTTCTGCCATGCACACCCCTACAAGTCTAATTAATTTTAAAAATCTAAAAGGTTAAGTTAGATAATTAAACGTAGACACAACCTCCCAAAATCGTCTCTGTACCGTAATTATGTGCGATAAATGGAAACTAATTTCTGTACTTCCAATAAATACACCCTTTTAATAAAATATGTACCAATAAACTCCAATAAAATACTGTATGTACGAATAACGTAGCGTACTAAGTTATACGTTCTAAATTGGAAGTACCGATAGGTTTTAATTCGAATAAATACAGCCTTTAATGCATATACAGCCTTTTATCCATACAATAAATACAGCCTTTGAATGTACACTAACAAAGGAAATTTTTGTTAAATCTAATTAATTTTAAAAATCTAAAAGGTTAAGTTGCATTGTTAAACGTAGACACAACCTCCAAAAATCGTCTGTGTACCGTAATTATGTGCGATAAATGGAAAATTATTTCTGTACTTCCAGTAAATACACCCTTTTAATAAAATATGTGCCAATACTCTGAACATAACTTTATGTCCAATAGAATTATTATGTTATTTCTTTTTAGTATCCCTTATAGATTTGCGTGATCAAAACTTTTAATACTAAAACTTTTTTTCAGCTGATAACCATGCTTTGTTGAGATTATTAAAGAAAAGTTTTGCTCATTCAGTGATGTGGCATCTTCAGTGATAAAGTTGAGTCTCATCGTGGTAAAACTACTGAAGACTTCATAGAATTGGAAAATTAATGAGAATAATATTCTTACAACCAGTGACAAGAATTATGAACTTAAAACAGTGGAATGAATTACTGAATACCAGATACTCTCAATTGCTAAAACAAACACACTTATATTACAACAGTTCTCTTTATATAATTATCCAGGACACACTGTATAGCCTACAAACAGTAATAAAAAAATCACAATAGTTTACAACACAAGTAAACAATTGATCATTTGTCACTTTTATTAAAAACTGCTGTCTAATATCATCCTATATGAATGCACAACCTACTACACCAACTTTCTAAAACTCAGCTGGTGGCAACATCCTAATTATCAGGCTAATGTGATAAAGTTCCAGATGAATGCCAAGAGTGTGGCTCTAGAATATTCTGCAGTGCTGCTGATTAACAGTATGTGATCAGCATCACATAGAGTACTACACATTTAAGCTATCTAATTGACTTGGTATTAGAATATTAGTAAACTGTGCTTGTTAAGCAAATAGTGTGTTGTTACTCATGAAAATCCCATTTCACTAAGAGCATTTTAGAAGTCTGGGTTATCTTTTATGTTTCACTCCACAAACATGCCTTTAGTTCAGCATTTCTTAACCTATTGGGCATGAGCCACTGCAGGGTCCCGAGAGGGCATTTGGTGGGTTGCAAAGTCAGGTTCGGAAATTTATTTACTGTGTCTTAAAAAGCTACTACATGTAAATAACTAAGATATATCATTTTAACAATTTAAATTCAACCTGTTTTGTACATAGTCTAAACTGTACATTTTTGTTATTCATGCTCTACCATTGTTTTTTACCAGCTCTGATGTTTAACTCTGTATAACCAGATTGAAAGTTGCTTCCCAGAGGGATACAGTGAATTCAATTGGATTCAAGACCCATTCTTGTATTTTGAAAGTTCTAACATGTTGTCAGTAAAACTAAATGAGCAATTGTGTGATATCATCTGTGATGCTGGGATTAAAACTAAATTTTTAGTAAATTATTTTCTTGGATTTCGTTGTCCATGACGTGTCCGTTACTTAACTAAATATCACTATAATATTGACGACTCGGAACACAAAGTTTATAGGTGAAAGCCGGTTTAGGCTGTAAGGTAAAACTTTACGTTTTTACTTATAAAAAACTTTGTGTTCCGAGTCGTCAATATTATAGTGATATTTAGTAAATTATTTTGTATAGTTAGTGATAACATGAGACATGTCATGGACAACAAAATTCATAAACTTTTAGATTCTGACTTAACAAAGTTCTGGATATCTTTAAGAGATGAATATCCTGAACTTTCGGAGTTGCTCATCCTATTCACCACCTCATTCTTGAGTGAAATGGGATTTTCATCTCAAGTGAAAAGCAAGCACACAAATAGACTTGACGCACACTCAGATTTATGACTTAATTTAACCACTCTTGAATCCAACATACCCCAGCTTTTGCAGAAAAAGCAGCTCCAACTGTCACATTAGTAACTAATGATTAGTTAGGCAAGTAAAAACTCTTTTGTTTTTAACTTCAGCATGTGTTTATTAGAGCAAATTAGTCTTTTGAATTACATATTTGCTTTTTGCTTTTGTATAATTAAGTGTATATATAATTTGTTTAAGCATAAAAGAAGGCTTAAAGTTCTCAGTGTTACCAAAAATATGATTATAAAGTGGGTGCACAAGTAGTTCTGCCATGAACACCCCTACAAGTCTAATTAATTTTAAAAATCTAAAAGGTTAAGTTAGATAATTAAACGTAGACACAACCTCCCAAAATCGTCTCTGTACCGTAATTATGTGCGATAAATGGAAACTAATTTCTGTACTTCCAATAAATACACCCTTTTAATAAAATATGTACCAATAAACTCCAATAAAATACTGTATGTACGAATAACGTAGCGTACTAGGTTATACGTTCTAAATTGGAAGTACCGATAGGTTTTAATTCGAATAAATACAGCCTTTAATGCATATACAGACTTTTATCCATACAATAAATACAGCCTTTGAATGTACACTAACAAAGGAAATTTTTGTTAAATGTAATTAATTTTAAAAATCTAAAAGGTTAAGTTGCATTGTTAAACGTAGACACAACCTCCAAAAATCGTCTGTGTACCGTAATTATGTGCGATAAATGGAAAATTATTTCTGTACTTCCAGTAAATACACCCTTTTAATAAAATATGTGCCAATACTCTGAACATAACTTTATGTCCAATACAATTATTATGTTATTTCTTTTTAGTATCCCTTATAGATTTGCGTGATCAAAACTTTTAATACTAAAACTTTTTTTCAGCTGATAACCATGCTTTGTTGAGATTATTAAAGAAAAGTTTTGCTCATTCAGTGATGTGGCATCTTCAGTGATAAAGTTGAGTCTCATCGTGGTAAAACTACTGAAGACTTCATAGAATTGGAAAATTAATGAGAATAATATTCTTACAACCAGTGACAAGAATTATGAACTTAAAACAGTGGAATGAATTACTGAATACCAGATACTCTCAATTGCTAAAACAAACACACTTATATTACAACAGTTCTCTTTATATAATTATCCAGGACACACTGTATAGCCTACAAACAGTAATAAAAAAATCACAATAGTTTACAACACAAGTAAACAATTGATCATTTGTCACTTTTATTAAAAACTGCTGTCTAATATCATCCTATATGAATGCACAACCTACTACACCAACTTTCTAAAACTCAGCTGGTGGCAACATCCTAATTATCAGGCTAATGTGATAAAGTTCCAGATGAATGCCAAGAGTGTGGCTCTAGAATATTCTGCAGTGCTGCTGATTAACAGTATGTGATCAGCATCACATAGAGTACTACACATTTAAGCTATCTAATTGACTTGGTATTAGAATATTAGTAAACTGTGCTTGTTAAGCAAATAGTGTGTTGTTACTCATGAAAATCCCATTTCACTAAGAGCATTTTAGAAGTCTGGGTTATCTTTTATGTTTCACTCCACAAACATGCCTTTAGTTCAGCATTTCTTAACCTATTGGGCATGAGCCACTGCAGGGTCCCGAGAGGGCATTTGGTGGGTTGCAAAGTCAGGTTCGGAAATTTATTTACTGTGTCTTAAAAAGCTACTACATGTAAATAACTAAGATATATCATTTTAACAATTTAAATTCAACCTGTTTTGTACATAGTCTAAACTGTACATTTTTGTTATTCATGCTCTACCATTGTTTTTTACCAGCTCTGATGTTTAACTCTCTATAACCAGATTGAAAGTTGCTTCCCAGAGGGATACAGTGAATTCAATTGGATTCAAGACCCATTCTTGTATTTTGAAAGTTCTAACATGTTGTCAGTAAAACTAAATGAGCAATTGTGTGATATCATCTGTGATGCTGGGATTAAAACTAAATTTTTAGTAAATTATTTTGTATAGTTAGTGATAACATGAGACATGTCATGGACAACAAAATTCATAAACTTTTAGATTCTGACTTAACAAAGTTCTGGATATCTTTAAGAGATGAATATCCTGAACTTTCGGAGTTGCTCATCCTATTCACCACCTCATTCTTGAGTGAAATGGGATTTTCATCTCAAGTGAAAAGCAAGCACACAAATAGACTTGACGCACACTCAGATTTATGACTTAATTTAACCACTCTTGAATCCAACATACCCCAGCTTTTGCAGAAAAAGCAGCTCCAACTGTCACATTAGTAACTAATGATTAGTTAGGCAAGTAAAAACTCTTTTGTTTTTAACTTCAGCATGTGTTTATTAGAGCAAATTAGTCTTTTGAATTACATATTTGCTTTTTGCTTTTGTATAATTAAGTGTATATATAATTTGTTTAAGCATAAAAGAAGGCTTAAAGTTCTCAGTGTTACCAAAAATATGATTATAAAGTGGGTGCACAAGTAGTTCTGCCATGCACACCCCTACAAGTCTAATTAATTTTAAAAATCTAAAAGGTTAAGTTAGATAATTAAACGTAGACACAACCTCCCAAAATCGTCTCTGTACCGTAATTATGTGCGATAAATGGAAACTAATTTCTGTACTTCCAATAAATACACCCTTTTAATAAAATATGTACCAATAAACTCCAATAAAATACTGTATGTACGAATAACGTAGCGTACTAGGTTATACGTTCTAAATTGGAAGTACCGATAGGTTTTAATTCGAATAAATACAGCCTTTAATGCATATACAGCCTTTTATCCATACAATAAATACAGCCTTTGAATGTACACTAACAAAGGAAATTTTTGTTAAATCTAATTAATTTTAAAAATCTAAAAGGTTAAGTTGCATTGTTAAACGTAGACACAACCTCCAAAAATCGTCTGTGTACCGTAATTATGTGCGATAAATGGAAAATTATTTCTGTACTTCCAGTAAATACACCCTTTTAATAAAATATGTGCCAATACTCTGAACATAACTTTATGTCCAATACAATTATTATGTTATTTCTTTTTAGTATCCCTTATAGATTTGCGTGATCAAAACTTTTAATACTAAAACTTTTTTTCAGCTGATAACCATGCTTTGTTGAGATTATTAAAGAAAAGTTTTGCTCATTCAGTGATGTGGCATCTTCAGTGATAAAGTTGAGTCTCATCGTGGTAAAACTACTGAAGACTTCATAGAATTGGAAAATTAATGAGAATAATATTCTTACAACCAGTGACAAGAATTATGAACTTAAAACAGTGGAATGAATTACTGAATACCAGATACTCTCAATTGCTAAAACAAACACACTTATATTACAACAGTTCTCTTTATATAATTATCCAGGACACACTGTATAGCCTACAAACAGTAATAAAAAAATCACAATAGTTTACAACACAAGTAAACAATTGATCATTTGTCACTTTTATTAAAAACTGCTGTCTAATATCATCCTATATGAATGCACAACCTACTACACCAACTTTCTAAAACTCAGCTGGTGGCAACATCCTAATTATCAGGCTAATGTGATAAAGTTCCAGATGAATGCCAAGAGTGTGGCTCTAGAATATTCTGCAGTGCTGCTGATTAACAGTATGTGATCAGCATCACATAGAGTACTACACATTTAAGCTATCTAATTGACTTGGTATTAGAATATTAGTAAACTGTGCTTGTTAAGCAAATAGTGTGTTGTTACTCATGAAAATCCCATTTCACTAAGAGCATTTTAGAAGTCTGGGTTATCTTTTATGTTTCACTCCACAAACATGCCTTTAGTTCAGCATTTCTTAACCTATTGGGCATGAGCCACTGCAGGGTCCCGAGAGGGCATTTGGTGGGTTGCAAAGTCAGGTTCGGAAATTTATTTACTGTGTCTTAAAAAGCTACTACATGTAAATAACTAAGATATATCATTTTAACAATTTAAATTCAACCTGTTTTGTACATAGTCTAAACTGTACATTTTTGTTATTCATGCTCTACCATTGTTTTTTACCAGCTCTGATGTTTAACTCTCTATAACCAGATTGAAAGTTGCTTCCCAGAGGGATACAGTGAATTCAATTGGATTCAAGACCCATTCTTGTATTTTGAAAGTTCTAACATGTTGTCAGTAAAACTAAATGAGCAATTGTGTGATATCATCTGTGATGCTGGGATTAAAACTAAATTTTTAGTAAATTATTTTGTATAGTTAGTGATAACATGAGACATGTCATGGACAACAAAATTCATAAACTTTTAGATTCTGACTTAACAAAGTTCTGGATATCTTTAAGAGATGAATATCCTGAACTTTCGGAGTTGCTCATCCTATTCACCACCTCATTCTTGAGTGAAATGGGATTTTCATCTCAAGTGAAAAGCAAGCACACAAATAGACTTGACGCACACTCAGATTTATGACTTAATTTAACCACTCTTGAATCCAACATACCCCAGCTTTTGCAGAAAAAGCAGCTCCAACTGTCACATTAGTAACTAATGATTAGTTAGGCAAGTAAAAACTCTTTTGTTTTTAACTTCAGCATGTGTTTATTAGAGCAAATTAGTCTTTTGAATTACATATTTGCTTTTTGCTTTTGTATAATTAAGTGTATATATAATTTGTTTAAGCATAAAAGAAGGCTTAAAGTTCTCAGTGTTACCAAAAATATGATTATAAAGTGGGTGCACAAGTAGTTCTGCCATGCACACCCCTACAAGTCTAATTAATTTTAAAAATCTAAAAGGTTAAGTTAGATAATTAAACGTAGACACAACCTCCCAAAATCGTCTCTGTACCGTAATTATGTGCGATAAATGGAAACTAATTTCTGTACTTCCAATAAATACACCCTTTTAATAAAATATGTACCAATAAACTCCAATAAAATACTGTATGTACGAATAACGTAGCGTACTAGGTTATACGTTCTAAATTGGAAGTACCGATAGGTTTTAATTCGAATAAATACAGCCTTTAATGCATATACAGCCTTTTATCCATACAATAAATACAGCCTTTGAATGTACACTAACAAAGGAAATTTTTGTTAAATCTAATTAATTTTAAAAATCTAAAAGGTTAAGTTGCATTGTTAAACGTAGACACAACCTCCAAAAATCGTCTGTGTACCGTAATTATGTGCGATAAATGGAAAATTATTTCTGTACTTCCAGTAAATACACCCTTTTAATAAAATATGTGCCAATACTCTGAACATAACTTTATGTCCAATACAATTATTATGTTATTTCTTTTTAGTATCCCTTATAGATTTGCGTGATCAAAACTTTTAATACTAAAACTTTTTTTCAGCTGATAACCATGCTTTGTTGAGATTATTAAAGAAAAGTTTTGCTCATTCAGTGATGTGGCATCTTCAGTGATAAAGTTGAGTCTCATCGTGGTAAAACTACTGAAGACTTCATAGAATTGGAAAATTAATGAGAATAATATTCTTACAACCAGTGACAAGAATTATGAACTTAAAACAGTGGAATGAATTACTGAATACCAGATACTCTCAATTGCTAAAACAAACACACTTATATTACAACAGTTCTCTTTATATAATTATCCAGGACACACTGTATAGCCTACAAACAGTAATAAAAAAATCACAATAGTTTACAACACAAGTAAACAATTGATCATTTGTCACTTTTATTAAAAACTGCTGTCTAATATCATCCTATATGAATGCACAACCTACTACACCAACTTTCTAAAACTCAGCTGGTGGCAACATCCTAATTATCAGGCTAATGTGATAAAGTTCCAGATGAATGCCAAGAGTGTGGCTCTAGAATATTCTGCAGTGCTGCTGATTAACAGTATGTGATCAGCATCACATAGAGTACTACACATTTAAGCTATCTAATTGACTTGGTATTAGAATATTAGTAAACTGTGCTTGTTAAGCAAATAGTGTGTTGTTACTCATGAAAATCCCATTTCACTAAGAGCATTTTAGAAGTCTGGGTTATCTTTTATGTTTCACTCCACAAACATGCCTTTAGTTCAGCATTTCTTAACCTATTGGGCATGAGCCACTGCAGGGTCCCGAGAGGGCATTTGGTGGGTTGCAAAGTCAGGTTCGGAAATTTATTTACTGTGTCTTAAAAAGCTACTACATGTAAATAACTAAGATATATCATTTTAACAATTTAAATTCAACCTGTTTTGTACATAGTCTAAACTGTACATTTTTGTTATTCATGCTCTACCATTGTTTTTTACCAGCTCTGATGTTTAACTCTCTATAACCAGATTGAAAGTTGCTTCCCAGAGGGATACAGTGAATTCAATTGGATTCAAGACCCATTCTTGTATTTTGAAAGTTCTAACATGTTGTCAGTAAAACTAAATGAGCAATTGTGTGATATCATCTGTGATGCTGGGATTAAAACTAAATTTTTAGTAAATTATTTTGTATAGTTAGTGATAACATGAGACATGTCATGGACAACAAAATTCATAAACTTTTAGATTCTGACTTAACAAAGTTCTGGATATCTTTAAGAGATGAATATCCTGAACTTTCGGAGTTGCTCATCCTATTCACCACCTCATTCTTGAGTGAAATGGGATTTTCATCTCAAGTGAAAAGCAAGCACACAAATAGACTTGACGCACACTCAGATTTATGACTTAATTTAACCACTCTTGAATCCAACATACCCCAGCTTTTGCAGAAAAAGCAGCTCCAACTGTCACATTAGTAACTAATGATTAGTTAGGCAAGTAAAAACTCTTTTGTTTTTAACTTCAGCATGTGTTTATTAGAGCAAATTAGTCTTTTGAATTACATATTTGCTTTTTGCTTTTGTATAATTAAGTGTATATATAATTTGTTTAAGCATAAAAGAAGGCTTAAAGTTCTCAGTGTTACCAAAAATATGATTATAAAGTGGGTGCACAAGTAGTTCTGCCATGCACACCCCTACAAGTCTAATTAATTTTAAAAATCTAAAAGGTTAAGTTAGATAATTAAACGTAGACACAACCTCCCAAAATCGTCTCTGTACCGTAATTATGTGCGATAAATGGAAACTAATTTCTGTACTTCCAATAAATACACCCTTTTAATAAAATATGTACCAATAAACTCCAATAAAATACTGTATGTACGAATAACGTAGCGTACTAGGTTATACGTTCTAAATTGGAAGTACCGATAGGTTTTAATTCGAATAAATACAGCCTTTAATGCATATACAGCCTTTTATCCATACAATAAATACAGCCTTTGAATGTACACTAACAAAGGAAATTTTTGTTAAATCTAATTAATTTTAAAAATCTAAAAGGTTAAGTTGCATTGTTAAACGTAGACACAACCTCCAAAAATCGTCTGTGTACCGTAATTATGTGCGATAAATGGAAAATTATTTCTGTACTTCCAGTAAATACACCCTTTTAATAAAATATGTGCCAATACTCTGAACATAACTTTATGTCCAATACAATTATTATGTTATTTCTTTTTAGTATCCCTTATAGATTTGCGTGATCAAAACTTTTAATACTAAAACTTTTTTTCAGCTGATAACCATGCTTTGTTGAGATTATTAAAGAAAAGTTTTGCTCATTCAGTGATGTGGCATCTTCAGTGATAAAGTTGAGTCTCATCGTGGTAAAACTACTGAAGACTTCATAGAATTGGAAAATTAATGAGAATAATATTCTTACAACCAGTGACAAGAATTATGAACTTAAAACAGTGGAATGAATTACTGAATACCAGATACTCTCAATTGCTAAAACAAACACACTTATATTACAACAGTTCTCTTTATATAATTATCCAGGACACACTGTATAGCCTACAAACAGTAATAAAAAAATCACAATAGTTTACAACACAAGTAAACAATTGATCATTTGTCACTTTTATTAAAAACTGCTGTCTAATATCATCCTATATGAATGCACAACCTACTACACCAACTTTCTAAAACTCAGCTGGTGGCAACATCCTAATTATCAGGCTAATGTGATAAAGTTCCAGATGAATGCCAAGAGTGTGGCTCTAGAATATTCTGCAGTGCTGCTGATTAACAGTATGTGATCAGCATCACATAGAGTACTACACATTTAAGCTATCTAATTGACTTGGTATTAGAATATTAGTAAACTGTGCTTGTTAAGCAAATAGTGTGTTGTTACTCATGAAAATCCCATTTCACTAAGAGCATTTTAGAAGTCTGGGTTATCTTTTATGTTTCACTCCACAAACATGCCTTTAGTTCAGCATTTCTTAACCTATTGGGCATGAGCCACTGCAGGGTCCCGAGAGGGCATTTGGTGGGTTGCAAAGTCAGGTTCGGAAATTTATTTACTGTGTCTTAAAAAGCTACTACATGTAAATAACTAAGATATATCATTTTAACAATTTAAATTCAACCTGTTTTGTACATAGTCTAAACTGTACATTTTTGTTATTCATGCTCTACCATTGTTTTTTACCAGCTCTGATGTTTAACTCTCTATAACCAGATTGAAAGTTGCTTCCCAGAGGGATACAGTGAATTCAATTGGATTCAAGACCCATTCTTGTATTTTGAAAGTTCTAACATGTTGTCAGTAAAACTAAATGAGCAATTGTGTGATATCATCTGTGATGCTGGGATTAAAACTAAATTTTTAGTAAATTATTTTGTATAGTTAGTGATAACATGAGACATGTCATGGACAACAAAATTCATAAACTTTTAGATTCTGACTTAACAAAGTTCTGGATATCTTTAAGAGATGAATATCCTGAACTTTCGGAGTTGCTCATCCTATTCACCACCTCATTCTTGAGTGAAATGGGATTTTCATCTCAAGTGAAAAGCAAGCACACAAATAGACTTGACGCACACTCAGATTTATGACTTAATTTAACCACTCTTGAATCCAACATACCCCAGCTTTTGCAGAAAAAGCAGCTCCAACTGTCACATTAGTAACTAATGATTAGTTAGGCAAGTAAAAACTCTTTTGTTTTTAACTTCAGCATGTGTTTATTAGAGCAAATTAGTCTTTTGAATTACATATTTGCTTTTTGCTTTTGTATAATTAAGTGTATATATAATTTGTTTAAGCATAAAAGAAGGCTTAAAGTTCTCAGTGTTACCAAAAATATGATTATAAAGTGGGTGCACAAGTAGTTCTGCCATGCACACCCCTACAAGTCTAATTAATTTTAAAAATCTAAAAGGTTAAGTCAGATAATTAAACGTAGACACAACCTCCCAAAATCGTCTCTGTACCGTAATTATGTGCGATAAATGGAAACTAATTTCTGTACTTCCAATAAATACACCCTTTTAATAAAATATGTACCAATAAACTCCAATAAAATACTGTATGTACGAATAACGTAGCGTACTAGGTTATACGTTCTAAATTGGAAGTACCGATAGGTTTTAATTCGAATAAATACAGCCTTTAATGCATATACAGCCTTTTATCCATACAATAAATACAGCCTTTGAATGTACACTAACAAAGGAAATTTTTGTTAAATCTAATTAATTTTAAAAATCTAAAAGGTTAAGTTGCATTGTTAAACGTAGACACAACCTCCAAAAATCGTCTGTGTACCGTAATTATGTGCGATAAATGGAAAATTATTTCTGTACTTCCAGTAAATACACCCTTTTAATAAAATATGTGCCAATACTCTGAACATAACATTATGTCCAATACAATTATTATGTTATTTCTTTTTAGTATCCCTTATAGATTTGCGTGATCAAAACTTTTAATACTAAAACTTTTTTTCAGCTGATAACCATGCTTTGTTGAGATTATTAAAGAAAAGTTTTGCTCATTCAGTGATGTGGCATCTTCAGTGATAAAGTTGAGTCTCATCGTGGTAAAACTACTGAAGACTTCATAGAATTGGAAAATTAATGAGAATAATATTCTTACAACCAGTGACAAGAATTATGAACTTAAAACAGTGGAATGAATTACTGAATACCAGATACTCTCAATTGCTAAAACAAACACACTTATATTACAACAGTTCTCTTTATATAATTATCCAGGACACACTGTATAGCCTACAAACAGTAATAAAAAAATCACAATAGTTTACAACACAAGTAAACAATTGATCATTTGTCACTTTTATTAAAAACTGCTGTCTAATATCATCCTATATGAATGCACAACCTACTACACCAACTTTCTAAAACTCAGCTGGTGGCAACATCCTAATTATCAGGCTAATGTGATAAAGTTCCAGATGAATGCCAAGAGTGTGGCTCTAGAATATTCTGCAGTGCTGCTGATTAACAGTATGTGATCAGCATCACATAGAGTACTACACATTTAAGCTATCTAATTGACTTGGTATTAGAATATTAGTAAACTGTGCTTGTTAAGCAAATAGTGTGTTGTTACTCATGAAAATCCCATTTCACTAAGAGCATTTTAGAAGTCTGGGTTATCTTTTATGTTTCACTCCACAAACATGCCTTTAGTTCAGCATTTCTTAACCTATTGGGCATGAGCCACTGCAGGGTCCCGAGAGGGCATTTGGTGGGTTGCAAAGTCAGGTTCGGAAATTTATTTACTGTGTCTTAAAAAGCTACTACATGTAAATAACTAAGATATATCATTTTAACAATTTAAATTCAACCTGTTTTGTACATAGTCTAAACTGTACATTTTTGTTATTCATGCTCTACCATTGTTTTTTACCAGCTCTGATGTTTAACTCTCTATAACCAGATTGAAAGTTGCTTCCCAGAGGGATACAGTGAATTCAATTGGATTCAAGACCCATTCTTGTATTTTGAAAGTTCTAACATGTTGTCAGTAAAACTAAATGAGCAATTGTGTGATATCATCTGTGATGCTGGGATTAAAACTAAATTTTTAGTAAATTATTTTGTATAGTTAGTGATAACATGAGACATGTCATGGACAACAAAATTCATAAACTTTTAGATTCTGACTTAACAAAGTTCTGGATATCTTTAAGAGATGAATATCCTGAACTTTCGGAGTTGCTCATCCTATTCACCACCTCATTCTTGAGTGAAATGGGATTTTCATCTCAAGTGAAAAGCAAGCACACAAATAGACTTGACGCACACTCAGATTTATGACTTAATTTAACCACTCTTGAATCCAACATACCCCAGCTTTTGCAGAAAAAGCAGCTCCAACTGTCACATTAGTAACTAATGATTAGTTAGGCAAGTAAAAACTCTTTTGTTTTTAACTTCAGCATGTGTTTATTAGAGCAAATTAGTCTTTTGAATTACATATTTGCTTTTTGCTTTTGTATAATTAAGTGTATATATAATTTGTTTAAGCATAAAAGAAGGCTTAAAGTTCTCAGTGTTACCAAAAATATGATTATAAAGTGGGTGCACAAGTAGTTCTGCCATGCACACCCCTACAAGTCTAATTAATTTTAAAAATCTAAAAGGTTAAGTTAGATAATTAAACGTAGACACAACCTCCCAAAATCGTCTCTGTACCGTAATTATGTGCGATAAATGGAAACTAATTTCTGTACTTCCAATAAATACACCCTTTTAATAAAATATGTACCAATAAACTCCAATAGAATACTGTATGTACTGTGGCAACAGTGATTCATTACGTCTGCTCTCCGGTACCAGCGACACCGCGCGTGACACCTGAAGAATACGAGGCGAGCCAATCCGGCATCAGCAGCCGCCGAGACGTGACCAACTTCGTGTTCGGAGCTAGCCAATCAGCGATGCCGGTTAGTTAATAAAACCCGGGCCGGCAGAAAATTTTACGCACTCTTCATCGCCACGCCATCGGACGCACTTCATCTCCTCTCCTCTCTCGGACGACATCGAGGCGGAGTCAGCCGGAAGGAACAGCCGAAGAATAGAACCGCCGCCGTTCTTGCGTCTTCGCACTCCCGTTCCGCGCCAGCGATGGATTTCGCTGGGCCGGCAGCCGACTCTACAACCAGTGCCGAAAGAAGAGGAGGACTGCAGTACGCCACGATCAGCGGGCGCAGCCGCCGAACACCTCAGCGCGGCACGACCAACATCACAGTTCTCGCCACTCGGTCCTTTTTAGGGCCACCAAAATAACTAGAGTGTACGATTGGCGCCATTTGTCATGCGGCAAGGCTTTTGTCCGGTGACAAGTGGCGCCCAACGTGGGGCAGCGATCATCTTGCGGATGCAAGATCCAGCCACGCCAGCGAGCTACCAGCCGGCACACCAATCAACATGGCGCCCAACAGACACCTCCACAACATCTGAAGAAGAGCAGTAGGCTGGCTACCGGAGAGCATTCAAGACCCGGTGGAGTTGTGGCAACAGTGATTCATTACGTCTGCTCTCCGGTACCAGCGACACCGCGCGTGACACCTGAAGAATACGAGGCGAGCCAATCCGGCATCAGCAGCCGCCGAGACGTGACCAACTTCGTGTTCGGAGCTAGCCAATCAGCGATGCCGGTTAGTTAATAAAACCCGGGCCGGCAGAAAATTTTACGCGCTCTTCATCGCCACGCCATCGGACGCACTTCATCTCCTCTCCTCTCTCGGACGACATCGAGGCGGAGTCAGCCGGAAGGAACAGCCGAAGAATAGAACCGCCGCCGTTCTTGCGTCTTCGCACTCCCATTCCGCGCCAGCGATGGATTTCGCTGGGCCGGCAGCCGACTCTACAACCAGTGCCGAAAGAAGAGGAGGACTGCAGTACGCCACGATCAGCGGGCGCAGCCGCCGAACACCTCAGCGCGGCACGACCAACATCACAGTTCTCGCCACTCGGTCCTTTTTAGGGCCACCAAAATAACTAGAGTGTACGATTGGCGCCATTTGTCATGCGGCAAGCCTTTTGTCCGGTGACAGTACGAATAACGTAGCGTACTAGGTTATACGTTCTAAATTGGAAGTACCGATAGGTTTTAATTCGAATAAATACAGCCTTTAATGCATATACAGCCTTTTATCCATACAATAAATACAGCCTTTGAATGTACACTAACAAAGGAAATTTTTGTTAAATCTAATTAATTTTAAAAATCTAAAAGGTTAAGTTGCATTGTTAAACGTAGACACAACCTCCAAAAATCGTCTGTGTACCGTAATTATGTGCGATAAATGGAAAATTATTTCTGTACTTCCAGTAAATACACCCTTTTAATAAAATATGTGCCAATACTCTGAACATAACTTTATGTCCAATACAATTATTATGTTATTTCTTTTTAGTATCCCTTATAGATTTGCGTGATCAAAACTTTTAATACTAAAACTTTTTTTCAGCTGATAACCATGCTTTGTTGAGATTATTAAAGAAAAGTTTTGCTCATTCAGTGATGTGGCATCTTCAGTGATAAAGTTGAGTCTCATCGTGGTAAAACTACTGAAGACTTCATAGAATTGGAAAATTAATGAGAATAATATTCTTACAACCAGTGACAAGAATTATGAACTTAAAACAGTGGAATGAATTACTGAATACCAGATACTCTCAATTGCTAAAACAAACACACTTATATTACAACAGTTCTCTTTATATAATTATCCAGGACACACTGTATAGCCTACAAACAGTAATAAAAAAATCACAATAGTTTACAACACAAGTAAACAATTGATCATTTGTCACTTTTATTAAAAACTGCTGTCTAATATCATCCTATATGAATGCACAACCTACTACACCAACTTTCTAAAACTCAGCTGGTGGCAACATCCTAATTATCAGGCTAATGTGATAAAGTTCCAGATGAATGCCAAGAGTGTGGCTCTAGAATATTCTGCAGTGCTGCTGATTAACAGTATGTGATCAGCATCACATAGAGTACTACACATTTAAGCTATCTAATTGACTTGGTATTAGAATATTAGTAAACTGTGCTTGTTAAGCAAATAGTGTGTTGTTACTCATGAAAATCCCATTTCACTAAGAGCATTTTAGAAGTCTGGGTTATCTTTTATGTTTCACTCCACAAACATGCCTTTAGTTCAGCATTTCTTAACCTATTGGGCATGAGCCACTGCAGGGTCCCGAGAGGGCATTTGGTGGGTTGCAAAGTCAGGTTCGGAAATTTATTTACTGTGTCTTAAAAAGCTACTACATGTAAATAACTAAGATATATCATTTTAACAATTTAAATTCAACCTGTTTTGTACATAGTCTAAACTGTACATTTTTGTTATTCATGCTCTACCATTGTTTTTTACCAGCTCTGATGTTTAACTCTCTATAACCAGATTGAAAGTTGCTTCCCAGAGGGATACAGTGAATTCAATTGGATTCAAGACCCATTCTTGTATTTTGAAAGTTCTAACATGTTGTCAGTAAAACTAAATGAGCAATTGTGTGATATCATCTGTGATGCTGGGATTAAAACTAAATTTTTAGTAAATTATTTTGTATAGTTAGTGATAACATGAGACATGTCATGGACAACAAAATTCATAAACTTTTAGATTCTGACTTAACAAAGTTCTGGATATCTTTAAGAGATGAATATCCTGAACTTTCGGAGTTGCTCATCCTATTCACCACCTCATTCTTGAGTGAAATGGGATTTTCATCTCAAGTGAAAAGCAAGCACACAAATAGACTTGACGCACACTCAGATTTATGACTTAATTTAACCACTCTTGAATCCAACATACCCCAGCTTTTGCAGAAAAAGCAGCTCCAACTGTCACATTAGTAACTAATGATTAGTTAGGCAAGTAAAAACTCTTTTGTTTTTAACTTCAGCATGTGTTTATTAGAGCAAATTAGTCTTTTGAATTACATATTTGCTTTTTGCTTTTGTATAATTAAGTGTATATATAATTTGTTTAAGCATAAAAGAAGGCTTAAAGTTCTCAGTGTTACCAAAAATATGATTATAAAGTGGGTGCACAAGTAGTTCTGCCATGCACACCCCTACAAGTCTAATTAATTTTAAAAATCTAAAAGGTTAAGTCAGATAATTAAACGTAGACACAACCTCCCAAAATCGTCTCTGTACCGTAATTATGTGCGATAAATGGAAACTAATTTCTGTACTTCCAATAAATACACCCTTTTAATAAAATATGTACCAATAAACTCCAATAAAATACTGTATGTACGAATAACGTAGCGTACTAGGTTATACGTTCTAAATTGGAAGTACCGATAGGTTTTAATTCGAATAAATACAGCCTTTAATGCATATACAGCCTTTTATCCATACAATAAATACAGCCTTTGAATGTACACTAACAAAGGAAATTTTTGTTAAATCTAATTAATTTTAAAAATCTAAAAGGTTAAGTTGCATTGTTAAACGTAGACACAACCTCCAAAAATCGTCTGTGTACCGTAATTATGTGCGATAAATGGAAAATTATTTCTGTACTTCCAGTAAATACACCCTTTTAATAAAATATGTGCCAATACTCTGAACATAACTTTATGTCCAATACAATTATTATGTTATTTCTTTTTAGTATCCCTTATAGATTTGCGTGATCAAAACTTTTAATACTAAAACTTTTTTTCAGCTGATAACCATGCTTTGTTGAGATTATTAAAGAAAAGTTTTGCTCATTCAGTGATGTGGCATCTTCAGTGATAAAGTTGAGTCTCATCGTGGTAAAACTACTGAAGACTTCATAGAATTGGAAAATTAATGAGAATAATATTCTTACAACCAGTGACAAGAATTATGAACTTAA
Source organism: Magicicada septendecula (assembly GCA_034769895.1). NCBI lineage: Eukaryota > Metazoa > Arthropoda > Insecta > Hemiptera > Cicadidae > Magicicada > Magicicada septendecula. The sequence goes on from CM068375.1 coordinate 187,797,546, forward strand.
AACAGTGGAATGAATTACTGAATACCAGATACTCTCAATTGCTAAAACAAACACACTTATATTACAACAGTTCTCTTTATATAATTATCCAGGACACACTGTATAGCCTACAAACAGTAATAAAAAAATCACAATAGTTTACAACACAAGTAAACAATTGATCATTTGTCACTTTTATTAAAAACTGCTGTCTAATATCATCCTATATGAATGCACAACCTACTACACCAACTTTCTAAAACTCAGCTGGTGGCAACATCCTAATTATCAGGCTAATGTGATAAAGTTCCAGATGAATGCCAAGAGTGTGGCTCTAGAATATTCTGCAGTGCTGCTGATTAACAGTATGTGATCAGCATCACATAGAGTACTACACATTTAAGCTATCTAATTGACTTGGTATTAGAATATTAGTAAACTGTGCTTGTTAAGCAAATAGTGTGTTGTTACTCATGAAAATCCCATTTCACTAAGAGCATTTTAGAAGTCTGGGTTATCTTTTATGTTTCACTCCACAAACATGCCTTTAGTTCAGCATTTCTTAACCTATTGGGCATGAGCCACTGCAGGGTCCCGAGAGGGCATTTGGTGGGTTGCAAAGTCAGGTTCGGAAATTTATTTACTGTGTCTTAAAAAGCTACTACATGTAAATAACTAAGATATATCATTTTAACAATTTAAATTCAACCTGTTTTGTACATAGTCTAAACTGTACATTTTTGTTATTCATGCTCTACCATTGTTTTTTACCAGCTCTGATGTTTAACTCTCTATAACCAGATTGAAAGTTGCTTCCCAGAGGGATACAGTGAATTCAATTGGATTCAAGACCCATTCTTGTATTTTGAAAGTTCTAACATGTTGTCAGTAAAACTAAATGAGCAATTGTGTGATATCATCTGTGATGCTGGGATTAAAACTAAATTTTTAGTAAATTATTTTGTATAGTTAGTGATAACATGAGACATGTCATGGACAACAAAATTCATAAACTTTTAGATTCTGACTTAACAAAGTTCTGGATATCTTTAAGAGATGAATATCCTGAACTTTCGGAGTTGCTCATCCTATTCACCACCTCATTCTTGAGTGAAATGGGATTTTCATCTCAAGTGAAAAGCAAGCACACAAATAGACTTGACGCACACTCAGATTTATGACTTAATTTAACCACTCTTGAATCCAACATACCCCAGCTTTTGCAGAAAAAGCAGCTCCAACTGTCACATTAGTAACTAATGATTAGTTAGGCAAGTAAAAACTCTTTTGTTTTTAACTTCAGCATGTGTTTATTAGAGCAAATTAGTCTTTTGAATTACATATTTGCTTTTTGCTTTTGTATAATTAAGTGTATATATAATTTGTTTAAGCATAAAAGAAGGCTTAAAGTTCTCAGTGTTACCAAAAATATGATTATAAAGTGGGTGCACAAGTAGTTCTGCCATGCACACCCCTACAAGTCTAATTAATTTTAAAAATCTAAAAGGTTAAGTTAGATAATTAAACGTAGACACAACCTCCCAAAATCGTCTCTGTACCGTAATTATGTGCGATAAATGGAAACTAATTTCTGTACTTCCAATAAATACACCCTTTTAATAAAATATGTACCAATAAACTCCAATAGAATACTGTATGTACTGTGGCAACAGTGATTCATTACGTCTGCTCTCCGGTACCAGCGACACCGCGCGTGACACCTGAAGAATACGAGGCGAGCCAATCCGGCATCAGCAGCCGCCGAGACGTGACCAACTTCGTGTTCGGAGCTAGCCAATCAGCGATGCCGGTTAGTTAATAAAACCCGGGCCGGCAGAAAATTTTACGCACTCTTCATCGCCACGCCATCGGACGCACTTCATCTCCTCTCCTCTCTCGGACGACATCGAGGCGGAGTCAGCCGGAAGGAACAGCCGAAGAATAGAACCGCCGCCGTTCTTGCGTCTTCGCACTCCCGTTCCGCGCCAGCGATGGATTTCGCTGGGCCGGCAGCCGACTCTACAACCAGTGCCGAAAGAAGAGGAGGACTGCAGTACGCCACGATCAGCGGGCGCAGCCGCCGAACACCTCAGCGCGGCACGACCAACATCACAGTTCTCGCCACTCGGTCCTTTTTAGGGCCACCAAAATAACTAGAGTGTACGATTGGCGCCATTTGTCATGCGGCAAGGCTTTTGTCCGGTGACAAGTGGCGCCCAACGTGGGGCAGCGATCATCTTGCGGATGCAAGATCCAGCCACGCCAGCGAGCTACCAGCCGGCACACCAATCAACATGGCGCCCAACAGACACCTCCACAACATCTGAAGAAGAGCAGTAGGCTGGCTACCGGAGAGCATTCAAGACCCGGTGGAGTTGTGGCAACAGTGATTCATTACGTCTGCTCTCCGGTACCAGCGACACCGCGCGTGACACCTGAAGAATACGAGGCGAGCCAATCCGGCATCAGCAGCCGCCGAGACGTGACCAACTTCGTGTTCGGAGCTAGCCAATCAGCGATGCCGGTTAGTTAATAAAACCCGGGCCGGCAGAAAATTTTACGCGCTCTTCATCGCCACGCCATCGGACGCACTTCATCTCCTCTCCTCTCTCGGACGACATCGAGGCGGAGTCAGCCGGAAGGAACAGCCGAAGAATAGAACCGCCGCCGTTCTTGCGTCTTCGCACTCCCATTCCGCGCCAGCGATGGATTTCGCTGGGCCGGCAGCCGACTCTACAACCAGTGCCGAAAGAAGAGGAGGACTGCAGTACGCCACGATCAGCGGGCGCAGCCGCCGAACACCTCAGCGCGGCACGACCAACATCACAGTTCTCGCCACTCGGTCCTTTTTAGGGCCACCAAAATAACTAGAGTGTACGATTGGCGCCATTTGTCATGCGGCAAGCCTTTTGTCCGGTGACAGTACGAATAACGTAGCGTACTAGGTTATACGTTCTAAATTGGAAGTACCGATAGGTTTTAATTCGAATAAATACAGCCTTTAATGCATATACAGCCTTTTATCCATACAATAAATACAGCCTTTGAATGTACACTAACAAAGGAAATTTTTGTTAAATCTAATTAATTTTAAAAATCTAAAAGGTTAAGTTGCATTGTTAAACGTAGACACAACCTCCAAAAATCGTCTGTGTACCGTAATTATGTGCGATAAATGGAAAATTATTTCTGTACTTCCAGTAAATACACCCTTTTAATAAAATATGTGCCAATACTCTGAACATAACTTTATGTCCAATACAATTATTATGTTATTTCTTTTTAGTATCCCTTATAGATTTGCGTGATCAAAACTTTTAATACTAAAACTTTTTTTCAGCTGATAACCATGCTTTGTTGAGATTATTAAAGAAAAGTTTTGCTCATTCAGTGATGTGGCATCTTCAGTGATAAAGTTGAGTCTCATCGTGGTAAAACTACTGAAGACTTCATAGAATTGGAAAATTAATGAGAATAATATTCTTACAACCAGTGACAAGAATTATGAACTTAAAACAGTGGAATGAATTACTGAATACCAGATACTCTCAATTGCTAAAACAAACACACTTATATTACAACAGTTCTCTTTATATAATTATCCAGGACACACTGTATAGCCTACAAACAGTAATAAAAAAATCACAATAGTTTACAACACAAGTAAACAATTGATCATTTGTCACTTTTATTAAAAACTGCTGTCTAATATCATCCTATATGAATGCACAACCTACTACACCAACTTTCTAAAACTCAGCTGGTGGCAACATCCTAATTATCAGGCTAATGTGATAAAGTTCCAGATGAATGCCAAGAGTGTGGCTCTAGAATATTCTGCAGTGCTGCTGATTAACAGTATGTGATCAGCATCACATAGAGTACTACACATTTAAGCTATCTAATTGACTTGGTATTAGAATATTAGTAAACTGTGCTTGTTAAGCAAATAGTGTGTTGTTACTCATGAAAATCCCATTTCACTAAGAGCATTTTAGAAGTCTGGGTTATCTTTTATGTTTCACTCCACAAACATGCCTTTAGTTCAGCATTTCTTAACCTATTGGGCATGAGCCACTGCAGGGTCCCGAGAGGGCATTTGGTGGGTTGCAAAGTCAGGTTCGGAAATTTATTTACTGTGTCTTAAAAAGCTACTACATGTAAATAACTAAGATATATCATTTTAACAATTTAAATTCAACCTGTTTTGTACATAGTCTAAACTGTACATTTTTGTTATTCATGCTCTACCATTGTTTTTTACCAGCTCTGATGTTTAACTCTCTATAACCAGATTGAAAGTTGCTTCCCAGAGGGATACAGTGAATTCAATTGGATTCAAGACCCATTCTTGTATTTTGAAAGTTCTAACATGTTGTCAGTAAAACTAAATGAGCAATTGTGTGATATCATCTGTGATGCTGGGATTAAAACTAAATTTTTAGTAAATTATTTTGTATAGTTAGTGATAACATGAGACATGTCATGGACAACAAAATTCATAAACTTTTAGATTCTGACTTAACAAAGTTCTGGATATCTTTAAGAGATGAATATCCTGAACTTTCGGAGTTGCTCATCCTATTCACCACCTCATTCTTGAGTGAAATGGGATTTTCATCTCAAGTGAAAAGCAAGCACACAAATAGACTTGACGCACACTCAGATTTATGACTTAATTTAACCACTCTTGAATCCAACATACCCCAGCTTTTGCAGAAAAAGCAGCTCCAACTGTCACATTAGTAACTAATGATTAGTTAGGCAAGTAAAAACTCTTTTGTTTTTAACTTCAGCATGTGTTTATTAGAGCAAATTAGTCTTTTGAATTACATATTTGCTTTTTGCTTTTGTATAATTAAGTGTATATATAATTTGTTTAAGCATAAAAGAAGGCTTAAAGTTCTCAGTGTTACCAAAAATATGATTATAAAGTGGGTGCACAAGTAGTTCTGCCATGCACACCCCTACAAGTCTAATTAATTTTAAAAATCTAAAAGGTTAAGTTAGATAATTAAACGTAGACACAACCTCCCAAAATCGTCTCTGTACCGTAATTATGTGCGATAAATGGAAACTAATTTCTGTACTTCCAATAAATACACCCTTTTAATAAAATATGTACCAATAAACTCCAATAAAATACTGTATGTACGAATAACGTAGCGTACTAGGTTATACGTTCTAAATTGGAAGTACCGATAGGTTTTAATTCGAATAAATACAGCCTTTAATGCATATACAGCTTTTTATCCATACAATAAATACAGCCTTTGAATGTACACTAACAAAGGAAATTTTTGTTAAATCTAATTAATTTTAAAAATCTAAAAGGTTAAGTTGCATTGTTAAACGTAGACACAACCTCCAAAAATCGTCTGTGTACCGTAATTATGTGCGATAAATGGAAAATTATTTCTGTACTTCCAGTAAATACACCCTTTTAATAAAATATGTGCCAATACTCTGAACATAACTTTATGTCCAATACAATTATTATGTTATTTCTTTTTAGTATCCCTTATAGATTTGCGTGATCAAAACTTTTAATACTAAAACTTTTTTTCAGCTGATAACCATGCTTTGTTGAGATTATTAAAGAAAAGTTTTGCTCATTCAGTGATGTGGCATCTTCAGTGATAAAGTTGAGTCTCATCGTGGTAAAACTACTGAAGACTTCATAGAATTGGAAAATTAATGAGAATAATATTCTTACAACCAGTGACAAGAATTATGAACTTAAAACAGTGGAATGAATTACTGAATACCAGATACTCTCAATTGCTAAAACAAACACACTTATATTACAACAGTTCTCTTTATATAATTATCCAGGACACACTGTATAGCCTACAAACAGTAATAAAAAAATCACAATAGTTTACAACACAAGTAAACAATTGATCATTTGTCACTTTTATTAAAAACTGCTGTCTAATATCATCCTATATGAATGCACAACCTACTACACCAACTTTCTAAAACTCAGCTGGTGGCAACATCCTAATTATCAGGCTAATGTGATAAAGTTCCAGATGAATGCCAAGAGTGTGGCTCTAGAATATTCTGCAGTGCTGCTGATTAACAGTATGTGATCAGCATCACATAGAGTACTACACATTTAAGCTATCTAATTGACTTGGTATTAGAATATTAGTAAACTGTGCTTGTTAAGCAAATAGTGTGTTGTTACTCATGAAAATCCCATTTCACTAAGAGCATTTTAGAAGTCTGGGTTATCTTTTATGTTTCACTCCACAAACATGCCTTTAGTTCAGCATTTCTTAACCTATTGGGCATGAGCCACTGCAGGGTCCCGAGAGGGCATTTGGTGGGTTGCAAAGTCAGGTTCGGAAATTTATTTACTGTGTCTTAAAAAGCTACTACATGTAAATAACTAAGATATATCATTTTAACAATTTAAATTCAACCTGTTTTGTACATAGTCTAAACTGTACATTTTTGTTATTCATGCTCTACCATTGTTTTTTACCAGCTCTGATGTTTAACTCTCTATAACCAGATTGAAAGTTGCTTCCCAGAGGGATACAGTGAATTCAATTGGATTCAAGACCCATTCTTGTATTTTGAAAGTTCTAACATGTTGTCAGTAAAACTAAATGAGCAATTGTGTGATATCATCTGTGATGCTGGGATTAAAACTAAATTTTTAGTAAATTATTTTGTATAGTTAGTGATAACATGAGACATGTCATGGACAACAAAATTCATAAACTTTTAGATTCTGACTTAACAAAGTTCTGGATATCTTTAAGAGATGAATATCCTGAACTTTCGGAGTTGCTCATCCTATTCACCACCTCATTCTTGAGTGAAATGGGATTTTCATCTCAAGTGAAAAGCAAGCACACAAATAGACTTGACGCACACTCAGATTTATGACTTAATTTAACCACTCTTGAATCCAACATACCCCAGCTTTTGCAGAAAAAGCAGCTCCAACTGTCACATTAGTAACTAATGATTAGTTAGGCAAGTAAAAACTCTTTTGTTTTTAACTTCAGCATGTGTTTATTAGAGCAAATTAGTCTTTTGAATTACATATTTGCTTTTTGCTTTTGTATAATTAAGTGTATATATAATTTGTTTAAGCATAAAAGAAGGCTTAAAGTTCTCAGTGTTACCAAAAATATGATTATAAAGTGGGTGCACAAGTAGTTCTGCCATGCACACCCCTACAAGTCTAATTAATTTTAAAAATCTAAAAGGTTAAGTTAGATAATTAAACGTAGACACAACCTCCCAAAATCGTCTCTGTACCGTAATTATGTGCGATAAATGGAAACTAATTTCTGTACTTCCAATAAATACACCCTTTTAATAAAATATGTACCAATAAACTCCAATAAAATACTGTATGTACGAATAACGTAGCGTACTAGGTTATACGTTCTAAATTGGAAGTACCGATAGGTTTTAATTCGAATAAATACAGCCTTTAATGCATATACAGCCTTTTATCCATACAATAAATACAGCCTTTGAATGTACACTAACAAAGGAAATTTTTGTTAAATCTAATTAATTTTAAAAATCTAAAAGGTTAAGTTGCATTGTTAAACGTAGACACAACCTCCAAAAATCGTCTGTGTACCGTAATTATGTGCGATAAATGGAAAATTATTTCTGTACTTCCAGTAAATACACCCTTTTAATAAAATATGTGCCAATACTCTGAACATAACTTTATGTCCAATACAATTATTATGTTATTTCTTTTTAGTATCCCTTATAGATTTGCGTGATCAAAACTTTTAATACTAAAACTTTTTTTCAGCTGATAACCATGCTTTGTTGAGATTATTAAAGAAAAGTTTTGCTCATTCAGTGATGTGGCATCTTCAGTGATAAAGTTGAGTCTCATCGTGGTAAAACTACTGAAGACTTCATAGAATTGGAAAATTAATGAGAATAATATTCTTACAACCAGTGACAAGAATTATGAACTTAAAACAGTGGAATGAATTACTGAATACCAGATACTCTCAATTGCTAAAACAAACACACTTATATTACAACAGTTCTCTTTATATAATTATCCAGGACACACTGTATAGCCTACAAACAGTAATAAAAAAATCACAATAGTTTACAACACAAGTAAACAATTGTTCATTTGTCACTTTTATTAAAAACTGCTGTCTAATATCATCCTATATGAATGCACAACCTACTACACCAACTTTCTAAAACTCAGCTGGTGGCAACATCCTAATTATCAGGCTAATGTGATAAAGTTCCAGATGAATGCCAAGAGTGTGGCTCTAGAATATTCTGCAGTGCTGCTGATTAACAGTATGTGATCAGCATCACATAGAGTACTACACATTTAAGCTATCTAATTGACTTGGTATTAGAATATTAGTAAACTGTGCTTGTTAAGCAAATAGTGTGTTGTTACTCATGAAAATCCCATTTCACTAAGAGCATTTTAGAAGTCTGGGTTATCTTTTATGTTTCACTCCACAACATGCCTTTAGTTCAGCATTTCTTAACCTATTGGGCATGAGCCACTGCAGGGTCCCGAGAGGGCATTTGGTGGGTTGCAAAGTCAGGTTCGGAAATTTATTTACTGTGTCTTAAAAAGCTACTACATGTAAATAACTAAGATATATCATTTTAACAATTTAAATTCAACCTGTTTTGTACATAGTCTAAACTGTACATTTTTGTTATTCATGCTCTACCATTGTTTTTTACCAGCTCTGATGTTTAACTCTCTATAACCAGATTGAAAGTTGCTTCCCAGAGGGATACAGTGAATTCAATTGGATTCAAGACCCATTCTTGTATTTTGAAAGTTCTAACATGTTGTCAGTAAAACTAAATGAGCAATTGTGTGATATCATCTGTGATGCTGGGATTAAAACTAAATTTTTAGTAAATTATTTTGTATAGTTAGTGATAACATGAGACATGTCATGGACAACAAAATTCATAAACTTTTAGATTCTGACTTAACAAAGTTCTGGATATCTTTAAGAGATGAATATCCTGAACTTTCGGAGTTGCTCATCCTATTCACCACCTCATTCTTGAGTGAAATGGGATTTTCATCTCAAGTGAAAAGCAAGCACACAAATAGACTTGACGCACACTCAGATTTATGACTTAATTTAACCACTCTTGAATCCAACATACCCCAGCTTTTGCAGAAAAAGCAGCTCCAACTGTCACATTAGTAACTAATGATTAGTTAGGCAAGTAAAAACTCTTTTGTTTTTAACTTCAGCATGTGTTTATTAGAGCAAATTAGTCTTTTGAATTACATATTTGCTTTTTGCTTTTGTATAATTAAGTGTATATATAATTTGTTTAAGCATAAAAGAAGGCTTAAAGTTCTCAGTGTTACCAAAAATATGATTATAAAGTGGGTGCACAAGTAGTTCTGCCATGCACACCCCTACAAGTCTAATTAATTTTAAAAATCTAAAAGGTTAAGTTAGATAATTAAACGTAGACACAACCTCCCAAAATCGTCTCTGTACCGTAATTATGTGCGATAAATGGAAACTAATTTCTGTACTTCCAATAAATACACCCTTTTAATAAAATATGTACCAATAAACTCCAATAAAATACTGTATGTACGAATAACGTAGCGTACTAGGTTATACGTTCTAAATTGGAAGTACCGATAGGTTTTAATTCGAATAAATACAGCCTTTAATGCATATACAGCTTTTTATCCATACAATAAATACAGCCTTTGAATGTACACTAACAAAGGAAATTTTTGTTAAATCTAATTAATTTTAAAAATCTAAAAGGTTAAGTTGCATTGTTAAACGTAGACACAACCTCCAAAAATCGTCTGTGTACCGTAATTATGTGCGATAAATGGAAAATTATTTCTGTACTTCCAGTAAATACACCCTTTTAATAAAATATGTGCCAATACTCTGAACATAACTTTATGTCCAATACAATTATTATGTTATTTCTTTTTAGTATCCCTTATAGATTTGCGTGATCAAAACTTTTAATACTAAAACTTTTTTTCAGCTGATAACCATGCTTTGTTGAGATTATTAAAGAAAAGTTTTGCTCATTCAGTGATGTGGCATCTTCAGTGATAAAGTTGAGTCTCATCGTGGTAAAACTACTGAAGACTTCATAGAATTGGAAAATTAATGAGAATAATATTCTTACAACCAGTGACAAGAATTATGAACTTAAAACAGTGGAATGAATTACTGAATACCAGATACTCTCAATTGCTAAAACAAACACACTTATATTACAACAGTTCTCTTTATATAATTATCCAGGACACACTGTATAGCCTACAAACAGTAATAAAAAAATCACAATAGTTTACAACACAAGTAAACAATTGATCATTTGTCACTTTTATTAAAAACTGCTGTCTAATATCATCCTATATGAATGCACAACCTACTACACCAACTTTCTAAAACTCAGCTGGTGGCAACATCCTAATTATCAGGCTAATGTGATAAAGTTCCAGATGAATGCCAAGAGTGTGGCTCTAGAATATTCTGCAGTGCTGCTGATTAACAGTATGTGATCAGCATCACATAGAGTACTACACATTTAAGCTATCTAATTGACTTGGTATTAGAATATTAGTAAACTGTGCTTGTTAAGCAAATAGTGTGTTGTTACTCATGAAAATCCCATTTCACTAAGAGCATTTTAGAAGTCTGGGTTATCTTTTATGTTTCACTCCACAAACATGCCTTTAGTTCAGCATTTCTTAACCTATTGGGCATGAGCCACTGCAGGGTCCCGAGAGGGCATTTGGTGGGTTGCAAAGTCAGGTTCGGAAATTTATTTACTGTGTCTTAAAAAGCTACTACATGTAAATAACTAAGATATATCATTTTAACAATTTAAATTCAACCTGTTTTGTACATAGTCTAAACTGTACATTTTTGTTATTCATGCTCTACCATTGTTTTTTACCAGCTCTGATGTTTAACTCTCTATAACCAGATTGAAAGTTGCTTCCCAGAGGGATACAGTGAATTCAATTGGATTCAAGACCCATTCTTGTATTTTGAAAGTTCTAACATGTTGTCAGTAAAACTAAATGAGCAATTGTGTGATATCATCTGTGATGCTGGGATTAAAACTAAATTTTTAGTAAATTATTTTGTATAGTTAGTGATAACATGAGACATGTCATGGACAACAAAATTCATAAACTTTTAGATTCTGACTTAACAAAGTTCTGGATATCTTTAAGAGATGAATATCCTGAACTTTCGGAGTTGCTCATCCTATTCACCACCTCATTCTTGAGTGAAATGGGATTTTCATCTCAAGTGAAAAGCAAGCACACAAATAGACTTGACGCACACTCAGATTTATGACTTAATTTAACCACTCTTGAATCCAACATACCCCAGCTTTTGCAGAAAAAGCAGCTCCAACTGTCACATTAGTAACTAATGATTAGTTAGGCAAGTAAAAACTCTTTTGTTTTTAACTTCAGCATGTGTTTATTAGAGCAAATTAGTCTTTTGAATTACATATTTGCTTTTTGCTTTTGTATAATTAAGTGTATATATAATTTGTTTAAGCATAAAAGAAGGCTTAAAGTTCTCAGTGTTACCAAAAATATGATTATAAAGTGGGTGCACAAGTAGTTCTGCCATGCACACCCCTACAAGTCTAATTAATTTTAAAAATCTAAAAGGTTAAGTTAGATAATTAAACGTAGACACAACCTCCCAAAATCGTCTCTGTACCGTAATTATGTGCGATAAATGGAAACTAATTTCTGTACTTCCAATAAATACACCCTTTTAATAAAATATGTACCAATAAACTCCAATAAAATACTGTATGTACGAATAACGTAGCGTACTAGGTTATACGTTCTAAATTGGAAGTACCGATAGGTTTTAATTCGAATAAATACAGCCTTTAATGCATATACAGCCTTTTATCCATACAATAAATACAGCCTTTGAATGTACACTAACAAAGGAAATTTTTGTTAAATCTAATTAATTTTAAAAATCTAAAAGGTTAAGTTGCATTGTTAAACGTAGACACAACCTCCAAAAATCGTCTGTGTACCGTAATTATGTGCGATAAATGGAAAATTATTTCTGTACTTCCAGTAAATACACCCTTTTAATAAAATATGTGCCAATACTCTGAACATAACTTTATGTCCAATACAATTATTATGTTATTTCTTTTTAGTATCCCTTATAGATTTGCGTGATCAAAACTTTTAATACTAAAACTTTTTTTCAGCTGATAACCATGCTTTGTTGAGATTATTAAAGAAAAGTTTTGCTCATTCAGTGATGTGGCATCTTCAGTGATAAAGTTGAGTCTCATCGTGGTAAAACTACTGAAGACTTCATAGAATTGGAAAATTAATGAGAATAATATTCTTACAACCAGTGACAAGAATTATGAACTTAAAACAGTGGAATGAATTACTGAATACCAGATACTCTCAATTGCTAAAACAAACACACTTATATTACAACAGTTCTCTTTATATAATTATCCAGGACACACTGTATAGCCTACAAACAGTAATAAAAAAATCACAATAGTTTACAACACAAGTAAACAATTGTTCATTTGTCACTTTTATTAAAAACTGCTGTCTAATATCATCCTATATGAATGCACAACCTACTACACCAACTTTCTAAAACTCAGCTGGTGGCAACATCCTAATTATCAGGCTAATGTGATAAAGTTCCAGATGAATGCCAAGAGTGTGGCTCTAGAATATTCTGCAGTGCTGCTGATTAACAGTATGTGATCAGCATCACATAGAGTACTACACATTTAAGCTATCTAATTGACTTGGTATTAGAATATTAGTAAACTGTGCTTGTTAAGCAAATAGTGTGTTGTTACTCATGAAAATCCCATTTCACTAAGAGCATTTTAGAAGTCTGGGTTATCTTTTATGTTTCACTCCACAACATGCCTTTAGTTCAGCATTTCTTAACCTATTGGGCATGAGCCACTGCAGGGTCCCGAGAGGGCATTTGGTGGGTTGCAAAGTCAGGTTCGGAAATTTATTTACTGTGTCTTAAAAAGCTACTACATGTAAATAACTAAGATATATCATTTTAACAATTTAAATTCAACCTGTTTTGTACATAGTCTAAACTGTACATTTTTGTTATTCATGCTCTACCATTGTTTTTTACCAGCTCTGATGTTTAACTCTCTATAACCAGATTGAAAGTTGCTTCCCAGAGGGATACAGTGAATTCAATTGGATTCAAGACCCATTCTTGTATTTTGAAAGTTCTAACATGTTGTCAGTAAAACTAAATGAGCAATTGTGTGATATCATCTGTGATGCTGGGATTAAAACTAAATTTTTAGTAAATTATTTTGTATAGTTAGTGATAACATGAGACATGTCATGGACAACAAAATTCATAAACTTTTAGATTCTGACTTAACAAAGTTCTGGATATCTTTAAGAGATGAATATCCTGAACTTTCGGAGTTGCTCATCCTATTCACCACCTCATTCTTGAGTGAAATGGGATTTTCATCTCAAGTGAAAAGCAAGCACACAAATAGACTTGACGCACACTCAGATTTATGACTTAATTTAACCACTCTTGAATCCAACATACCCCAGCTTTTGCAGAAAAAGCAGCTCCAACTGTCACATTAGTAACTAATGATTAGTTAGGCAAGTAAAAACTCTTTTGTTTTTAACTTCAGCATGTGTTTATTAGAGCAAATTAGTCTTTTGAATTACATATTTGCTTTTTGCTTTTGTATAATTAAGTGTATATATAATTTGTTTAAGCATAAAAGAAGGCTTAAAGTTCTCAGTGTTACCAAAAATATGATTATAAAGTGGGTGCACAAGTAGTTCTGCCATGCACACCCCTACAAGTCTAATTATTTTAAAAATCTAAAAGGTTAAGTTAGATAATTAAACGTAGACACAACCTCCCAAAATCGTCTCTGTACCGTAATTATGTGCGATAAATGGAAACTAATTTCTGTACTTCCAATAAATACACCCTTTTAATAAAATATGTACCAATAAACTCCAATAAAATACTGTATGTACGAATAACGTAGCGTACTAGGTTATACGTTCTAAATTGGAAGTACCGATAGGTTTTAATTCAAATAAATACAGCCTTTAATGCATATACAGCCTTTTATCCATACAATAAATACAGCCTTTGAATGTACACTAACAAAGGAAATTTTTGTTAAATCTAATTAATTTTAAAAATCTAAAAGGTTAAGTTGCATTGTTAAACGTAGACACAACCTCCAAAAATCGTCTGTGTACCGTAATTATGTGCGATAAATGGAAAATTATTTCTGTACTTCCAGTAAATACACCCTTTTAATAAAATATGTGCCAATACTCTGAACATAACTTTATGTCCAATACAATTATTATGTTATTTCTTTTTAGTATCCCTTATAGATTTGCGTGATCAAAACTTTTAATACTAAAACTTTTTTTCAGCTGATAACCATGCTTTGTTGAGATTATTAAAGAAAAGTTTTGCTCATTCAGTGATGTGGCATCTTCAGTGATAAAGTTGAGTCTCATCGTGGTAAAACTACTGAAGACTTCATAGAATTGGAAAATTAATGAGAATAATATTCTTACAACCAGTGACAAGAATTATGAACTTAAAACAGTGGAATGAATTACTGAATACCAGATACTCTCAATTGCTAAAACAAACACACTTATATTACAACAGTTCTCTTTATATAATTATCCAGGACACACTGTATAGCCTACAAACAGTAATAAAAAAATCACAATAGTTTACAACACAAGTAAACAATTGATCATTTGTCATTTTTATTAAAAACTGCTGTCTAATATCATCCTATATGAATGCACAACCTACTACACCAACTTTCTAAAACTCAGCTGGTGGCAACATCCTAATTATCAGGCTAATGTGATAAAGTTCCAGATGAATGCCAAGAGTGTGGCTCTAGAATATTCTGCAGTGCTGCTGATTAACAGTATGTGATCAGCATCACATAGAGTACTACACATTTAAGCTATCTAATTGACTTGGTATTAGAATATTAGTAAACTGTGCTTGTTAAGCAAATAGTGTGTTGTTACTCATGAAAATCCCATTTCACTAAGAGCATTTTAGAAGTCTGGGTTATCTTTTATGTTTCACTCCACAAACATGCCTTTAGTTCAGCATTTCTTAACCTATTGGGCATGAGCCACTGCAGGGTCCCGAGAGGGCATTTGGTGGGTTGCAAAGTCAGGTTCGGAAATTTATTTACTGTGTCTTAAAAAGCTACTACATGTAAATAACTAAGATATATCATTTTAACAATTTA
Organism: Magicicada septendecula; assembly: GCA_034769895.1. Classification (NCBI taxonomy): domain Eukaryota; kingdom Metazoa; phylum Arthropoda; class Insecta; order Hemiptera; family Cicadidae; genus Magicicada; species Magicicada septendecula. The sequence continues at coordinate 187,812,861 of CM068375.1, forward strand.
AATTCAACCTGTTTTGTACATAGTCTAAACTGTACATTTTTGTTATTCATGCTCTACCATTGTTTTTTACCAGCTCTGATGTTTAACTCTCTATAACCAGATTGAAAGTTGCTTCCCAGAGGGATACAGTGAATTCAATTGGATTCAAGACCCATTCTTGTATTTTGAAAGTTCTAACATGTTGTCAGTAAAACTAAATGAGCAATTGTGTGATATCATCTGTGATGCTGGGATTAAAACTAAATTTTTAGTAAATTATTTTGTATAGTTAGTGATAACATGAGACATGTCATGGACAACAAAATTCATAAACTTTTAGATTCTGACTTAACAAAGTTCTGGATATCTTTAAGAGATGAATATCCTGAACTTTCGGAGTTGCTCATCCTATTCACCACCTCATTCTTGAGTGAAATGGGATTTTCATCTCAAGTGAAAAGCAAGCACACAAATAGACTTGACGCACACTCAGATTTATGACTTAATTTAACCACTCTTGAATCCAACATACCCCAGCTTTTGCAGAAAAAGCAGCTCCAACTGTCACATTAGTAACTAATGATTAGTTAGGCAAGTAAAAACTCTTTTGTTTTTAACTTCAGCATGTGTTTATTAGAGCAAATTAGTCTTTTGAATTACATATTTGCTTTTTGCTTTTGTATAATTAAGTGTATATATAATTTGTTTAAGCATAAAAGAAGGCTTAAAGTTCTCAGTGTTACCAAAAATATGATTATAAAGTGGGTGCACAAGTAGTTCTGCCATGCACACCCCTACAAGTCTAATTAATTTTAAAAATCTAAAAGGTTAAGTTAGATAATTAAACGTAGACACAACCTCCCAAAATCGTCTCTGTACCGTAATTATGTGCGATAAATGGAAACTAATTTCTGTACTTCCAATAAATACACCCTTTTAATAAAATATGTACCAATAAACTCCAATAAAATACTGTATGTACGAATAACGTAGCGTACTAAGTTATACGTTCTAAATTGGAAGTACCGATAGGTTTTAATTCGAATAAATACAGCCTTTAATGCATATACAGCCTTTTATCCATACAATAAATACAGCCTTTGAATGTACACTAACAAAGGAAATTTTTGTTAAATCTAATTAATTTTAAAAATCTAAAAGGTTAAGTTGCATTGTTAAACGTAGACACAACCTCCAAAAATCGTCTGTGTACCGTAATTATGTGCGATAAATGGAAAATTATTTCTGTACTTCCAGTAAATACACCCTTTTAATAAAATATGTGCCAATACTCTGAACATAACTTTATGTCCAATAGAATTATTATGTTATTTCTTTTTAGTATCCCTTATAGATTTGCGTGATCAAAACTTTTAATACTAAAACTTTTTTTCAGCTGATAACCATGCTTTGTTGAGATTATTAAAGAAAAGTTTTGCTCATTCAGTGATGTGGCATCTTCAGTGATAAAGTTGAGTCTCATCGTGGTAAAACTACTGAAGACTTCATAGAATTGGAAAATTAATGAGAATAATATTCTTACAACCAGTGACAAGAATTATGAACTTAAAACAGTGGAATGAATTACTGAATACCAGATACTCTCAATTGCTAAAACAAACACACTTATATTACAACAGTTCTCTTTATATAATTATCCAGGACACACTGTATAGCCTACAAACAGTAATAAAAAAATCACAATAGTTTACAACACAAGTAAACAATTGATCATTTGTCACTTTTATTAAAAACTGCTGTCTAATATCATCCTATATGAATGCACAACCTACTACACCAACTTTCCAAAACTCAGCTGGTGGCAACATCCTAATTATCAGGGTAATGTGATAAAGTTCCAGATGAATGCCAAGAGTGTGGCTCTAGAATATTCTGCAGTGCTGCTGATTAACAGTATGTGATCAGCATCACATAGAGTACTACACATTTAAGCTATCTAATTGACTTGGTATTAGAATATTAGTAAACTGTGCTTGTTAAGCAAATAGTGTGTTGTTACTCATGAAAATCCCATTTCACTAAGAGCATTTTAGAAGTCTGGGTTATCTTTTATGTTTCACTCCACAAACATGCCTTTAGTTCAGCATTTCTTAACCTATTGGGCATGAGCCACTGCAGGGTCCCGAGAGGGCATTTGGTGGGTTGCAAAGTCAGGTTCGGAAATTTATTTACTGTGTCTTAAAAAGCTACTACATGTAAATAACTAAGATATATCATTTTAACAATTTAAATTCAACCTGTTTTGTACATAGTCTAAACTGTACATTTTTGTTATTCATGCTCTACCATTGTTTTTTACCAGCTCTGATGTTTAACTCTCTATAACCAGATTGAAAATTGCTTCCCAGAGGGATACAGTGAATTCAATTGGATTCAAGACCCATTCTTGTATTTTGAAAGTTCTAACATGTTGTCAGTAAAACTAAATGAGCAATTGTGTGATATCATCTGTGATGCTGGGATTAAAACTAAATTTTTAGTAAATTATTTTGTATAGTTAGTGATAACATGAGACATGTCATGGACAACAAAATTCATAAACTTTTAGATTCTGACTTAACAAAGTTCTGGATATCTTTAAGAGATGAATATCCTGAACTTTCGGAGTTGCTCATCCTATTCACCACCTCATTCTTGAGTGAAATGGGATTTTCATCTCAAGTGAAAAGCAAGCACACAAATAGACTTGACGCACACTCAGATTTATGACTTAATTTAACCACTCTTGAATCCAACATACCCCAGCTTTTGCAGAAAAAGCAGCTCCAACTGTCACATTAGTAACTAATGATTAGTTAGGCAAGTAAAAACTCTTTTGTTTTTAACTTCAGCATGTGTTTATTAGAGCAAATTAGTCTTTTGAATTACATATTTGCTTTTTGCTTTTGTATAATTAAGTGTATATATAATTTGTTTAAGCATAAAAGAAGGCTTAAAGTTCTCAGTGTTACCAAAAATATGATTATAAAGTGGGTGCACAAGTAGTTCTGCCATGCACACCCCTACAAGTCTAATTAATTTTAAAAATCTAAAAGGTTAAGTTAGATAATTAAACGTAGACACAACCTCCCAAAATCGTCTCTGTACCGTAATTATGTGCGATAAATGGAAACTAATTTCTGTACTTCCAATAAATACACCCTTTTAATAAAATATGTACCAATAAACTCCAATAAAATACTGTATGTACGAATAACGTAGCGTACTAGGTTATACGTTCTAAATTGGAAGTACCGATAGGTTTTAATTCGAATAAATACAGCCTTTAATGCATATACAGCCTTTTATCCATACAATAAATACAGCCTTTGAATGTACACTAACAAAGGAAATTTTTGTTAAATCTAATTAATTTTAAAAATCTAAAAGGTTAAGTTGCATTGTTAAACGTAGACACAACCTCCAAAAATCGTCTGTGTACCGTAATTATGTGCGATAAATGGAAAATTATTTCTGTACTTCCAGTAAATACACCCTTTTAATAAAATATGTGCCAATACTCTGAACATAACTTTATGTCCAATACAATTATTATGTTATTTCTTTTTAGTATCCCTTATAGATTTGCGTGATCAAAACTTTTAATACTAAAACTTTTTTTCAGCTGATAACCATGCTTTGTTGAGATTATTAAAGAAAAGTTTTGCTCATTCAGTGATGTGGCATCTTCAGTGATAAAGTTGAGTCTCATCGTGGTAAAACTACTGAAGACTTCATAGAATTGGAAAATTAATGAGAATAATATTCTTACAACCAGTGACAAGAATTATGAACTTAAAACAGTGGAATGAATTACTGAATACCAGATACTCTCAATTGCTAAAACAAACACACTTATATTACAACAGTTCTCTTTATATAATTATCCAGGACACACTGTATAGCCTACAAACAGTAATAAAAAAATCACAATAGTTTACAACACAAGTAAACAATTGATCATTTGTCACTTTTATTAAAAACTGCTGTCTAATATCATCCTATATGAATGCACAACCTACTACACCAACTTTCTAAAACTCAGCTGGTGGCAACATCCTAATTATCAGGCTAATGTGATAAAGTTCCAGATGAATGCCAAGAGTGTGGCTCTAGAATATTCTGCAGTGCTGCTGATTAACAGTATGTGATCAGCATCACATAGAGTACTACACATTTAAGCTATCTAATTGACTTGGTATTAGAATATTAGTAAACTGTGCTTGTTAAGCAAATAGTGTGTTGTTACTCATGAAAATCCCATTTCACTAAGAGCATTTTAGAAGTCTGGGTTATCTTTTATGTTTCACTCCACAAACATGCCTTTAGTTCAGCATTTCTTAACCTATTGGGCATGAGCCACTGCAGGGTCCCGAGAGGGCATTTGGTGGGTTGCAAAGTCAGGTTCGGAAATTTATTTACTGTGTCTTAAAAAGCTACTACATGTAAATAACTAAGATATATCATTTTAACAATTTAAATTCAACCTGTTTTGTACATAGTCTAAACTGTACATTTTTGTTATTCATGCTCTACCATTGTTTTTTACCAGCTCTGATGTTTAACTCTCTATAACCAGATTGAAAGTTGCTTCCCAGAGGGATACAGTGAATTCAATTGGATTCAAGACCCATTCTTGTATTTTGAAAGTTCTAACATGTTGTCAGTAAAACTAAATGAGCAATTGTGTGATATCATCTGTGATGCTGGGATTAAAACTAAATTTTTAGTAAATTATTTTGTATAGTTAGTGATAACATGAGACATGTCATGGACAACAAAATTCATAAACTTTTAGATTCTGACTTAACAAAGTTCTGGATATCTTTAAGAGATGAATATCCTGAACTTTCGGAGTTGCTCATCCTATTCACCACCTCATTCTTGAGTGAAATGGGATTTTCATCTCAAGTGAAAAGCAAGCACACAAATAGACTTGACGCACACTCAGATTTATGACTTAATTTAACCACTCTTGAATCCAACATACCCCAGCTTTTGCAGAAAAAGCAGCTCCAACTGTCACATTAGTAACTAATGATTAGTTAGGCAAGTAAAAACTCTTTTGTTTTTAACTTCAGCATGTGTTTATTAGAGCAAATTAGTCTTTTGAATTACATATTTGCTTTTTGCTTTTGTATAATTAAGTGTATATATAATTTGTTTAAGCATAAAAGAAGGCTTAAAGTTCTCAGTGTTACCAAAAATATGATTATAAAGTGGGTGCACAAGTAGTTCTGCCATGCACACCCCTACAAGTCTAATTAATTTTAAAAATCTAAAAGGTTAAGTTAGATAATTAAACGTAGACACAACCTCCCAAAATCGTCTCTGTACCGTAATTATGTGCGATAAATGGAAACTAATTCCTGTACTTCCAATAAATACACCCTTTTAATAAAATATGTACCAATAAACTCCAATAAAATACTGTATGTACGAATAACGTAGCGTACTAGGTTATACGTTCTAAATTGGAAGTACCGATAGGTTTTAATTCGAATAAATACAGCCTTTAATGCATATACAGCCTTTTATCCATACAATAAATACAGCCTTTGAATGTACACTAACAAAGGAAATTTTTGTTAAATCTAATTAATTTTAAAAATCTAAAAGGTTAAGTTGCATTGTTAAACGTAGACACAACCTCCAAAAATCGTCTGTGTACCGTAATTATGTGCGATAAATGGAAAATTATTTCTGTACTTCCAGTAAATACACCCTTTTAATAAAATATGTGCCAATACTCTGAACATAACTTTATGTCCAATACAATTATTATGTTATTTATTTTTAGTATCCCTTATAGATTTGCGTGATCAAAACTTTTAATACTAAAACTTTTTTTCAGCTGATAACCATGCTTTGTTGAGATTATTAAAGAAAAGTTTTGCTCATTCAGTTATGTGGCATCTTCAGTGATAAAGTTGAGTCTCATCGTGGTAAAACTACTGAAGACTTCATAGAATTGGAAAATTAATGAGAATAATATTCTTACAACCAGTGACAAGAATTATGAACTTAAAACAGTGGAATGAATTACTGAATACCAGATACTCTCAATTGCTAAAACAAACACACTTATATTACAACAGTTCTCTTTATATAATTATCCAGGACACACTGTATAGCCTACAAACAGTAATAAAAAAATCACAATAGTTTACAACACAAGTAAACAATTGATCATTTGTCACTTTTATTAAAAACTGCTGTCTAATATCATCCTATATGAATGCACAACCTACTACACCAACTTTCCAAAACTCAGCTGGTGGCAACATCCTAATTATCAGGGTAATGTGATAAAGTTCCAGATGAATGCCAAGAGTGTGGCTCTAGAATATTCTGCAGTGCTGCTGATTAACAGTATGTGATCAGCATCACATAGAGTACTACACATTTAAGCTATCTAATTGACTTGGTATTAGAATATTAGTAAACTGTGCTTGTTAAGCAAATAGTGTGTTGTTACTCATGAAAATCCCATTTCACTAAGAGCATTTTAGAAGTCTGGGTTATCTTTTATGTTTCACTCCACAAACATGCCTTTAGTTCAGCATTTCTTAACCTATTGGGCATGAGCCACTGCAGGGTCCCGAGAGGGCATTTGGTGGGTTGCAAAGTCAGGTTCGGAAATTTATTTACTGTGTCTTAAAAAGCTACTACATGTAAATAACTAAGATATATCATTTTAACAATTTAAATTCAACCTGTTTTGTACATAGTCTAAACTGTACATTTTTGTTATTCATGCTCTACCATTGTTTTTTACCAGCTCTGATGTTTAACTCTCTATAACCAGATTGAAAGTTGCTTCCCAGAGGGATACAGTGAATTCAATTGGATTCAAGACCCATTCTTGTATTTTGAAAGTTCTAACATGTTGTCAGTAAAACTAAATGAGCAATTGTGTGATATCATCTGTGATGCTGGGATTAAAACTAAATTTTTAGTAAATTATTTTGTATAGTTAGTGATAACATGAGACATGTCATGGACAACAAAATTCATAAACTTTTAGATTCTGACTTAACAAAGTTCTGGATATCTTTAAGAGATGAATATCCTGAACTTTCGGAGTTGCTCATCCTATTCACCACCTCATTCTTGAGTGAAATGGGATTTTCATCTCAAGTGAAAAGCAAGCACACAAATAGACTTGACGCACACTCAGATTTATGACTTAATTTAACCACTCTTGAATCCAACATACCCCAGCTTTTGCAGAAAAAGCAGCTCCAACTGTCACATTAGTAACTAATGATTAGTTAGGCAAGTAAAAACTCTTTTGTTTTTAACTTCAGCATGTGTTTATTAGAGCAAATTAGTCTTTTGAATTACATATTTGCTTTTTGCTTTTGTATAATTAAGTGTATATATAATTTGTTTAAGCATAAAAGAAGGCTTAAAGTTCTCAGTGTTACCAAAAATATGATTATAAAGTGGGTGCACAAGTAATTCTGCCATGCACACCCCTACAAGTCTAATTAATTTTAAAAATCTAAAAGGTTAAGTTAGATAATTAAACGTAGACACAACCTCCCAAAATCGTCTCTGTACCGTAATTATGTGCGATAAATGGAAACTAATTTCTGTACTTCCAATAAATACACCCTTTTAATAAAATATGTACCAATAAACTCCAATAAAATACTGTATGTACGAATAACGTAGCGTACTAGGTTATACGTTCTAAATTGGAAGTACCGATAGGTTTTAATTCGAATAAATACAGCCTTTAATGCATATACAGCCTTTTATCCATACAATAAATACAGCCTTTGAATGTACACTAACAAAGGAAATTTTTGTTAAATCTAATTAATTTTAAAAATCTAAAAGGTTAAGTTGCATTGTTAAACGTAGACACAACCTCCAAAAATCGTCTGTGTACCGTAATTATGTGCGATAAATGGAAAATTATTTCTGTACTTCCAGTAAATACACCCTTTTAATAAAATATGTGCCAATACTCTGAACATAACTTTATGTCCAATACAATTATTATGTTATTTCTTTTTAGTATCCCTTATAGATTTGCGTGATCAAAACTTTTAATACTAAAACTTTTTTTCAGCTGATAACCATGCTTTGTTGAGATTATTAAAGAAATGTTTTGCTCATTCAGTGATGTGGCATCTTCAGTGATAAAGTTGAGTCTCATCGTGGTAAAACTACTGAAGACTTCATAGAATTGGAAAATTAATGAGAATAATATTCTTACAACCAGTGACAAGAATTATGAACTTAAAACAGTGGAATGAATTACTGAATACCAGATACTCTCAATTGCTAAAACAAACACACTTATATTACAACAGTTCTCTTTATATAATTATCCAGGACACACTGTATAGCCTACAAACAGTAATAAAAAAATCACAATAGTTTACAACACAAGTAAACAATTGATCATTTGTCACTTTTATTAAAAACTGCTGTCTAATATCATCCTATATGAATGCACAACCTACTACACCAACTTTCTAAAACTCAGCTGGTGGCAACATCCTAATTATCAGGCTAATGTGATAAAGTTCCAGATGAATGCCAAGAGTGTGGCTCTAGAATATTCTGCAGTGCTGCTGATTAACAGTATGTGATCAGCATCACATAGAGTACTACACATTTAAGCTATCTAATTGACTTGGTATTAGAATATTAGTAAACTGTGCTTGTTAAGAAAATAGTGTGTTGTTACTCATGAAAATCCCATTTCACTAAGAGCATTTTAGAAGTCTGGGTTATCTTTTATGTTTCACTCCACAAACATGCCTTTAGTTCAGCATTTCTTAACCTATTGGGCATGAGCCACTGCAGGGTCCCGAGAGGGCATTTGGTGGGTTGCAAAGTCAGGTTCGGAAATTTATTTACTGTGTCTTAAAAAGCTACTACATGTAAATAACTAAGATATATCATTTTAACAATTTAAATTCAACCTGTTTTGTACATAGTCTAAACTGTATATTTTTGTTATTCATGCTCTACCATTGTTTTTTACCAGCTCTGATGTTTAACTCTCTATAACCAGATTGAAAGTTGCTTCCCAGAGGGATACAGTGAATTCAATTGGATTCAAGACCCATTCTTGTATTTTGAAAGTTCTAACATGTTGTCAGTAAAACTAAATGAGCAATTGTGTGATATCATCTGTGATGCTGGGATTAAAACTAAATTTTTAGTAAATTATTTTGTATAGTTAGTGATAACATGAGACATGTCATGGACAACAAAATTCATAAACTTTTAGATTCTGACTTAACAAAGTTCTGGATATCTTTAAGAGATGAATATCCTGAACTTTCGGAGTTGCTCATCCTATTCACCACCTCATTCTTGAGTGAAATGGGATTTTCATCTCAAGTGAAAAGCAAGCACACAAATAGACTTGACGCACACTCAGATTTATGACTTAATTTAACCACTCTTGAATCCAACATACCCCAGCTTTTGCAGAAAAAGCAGCTCCAACTGTCACATTAGTAACTAATGATTAGTTAGGCAAGTAAAAACTCTTTTGTTTTTAACTTCAGCATGTGTTTATTAGAGCAAATTAGTCTTTTGAATTACATATTTGCTTTTTGCTTTTGTATAATTAAGTGTATATATAATTTGTTTAAGCATAAAAGAAGGCTTAAAGTTCTCAGTGTTACCAAAAATATGATTATAAAGTGGGTGCACAAGTAGTTCTGCCATGCACACCCCTACAAGTCTAATTAATTTTAAAAATCTAAAAGGTTAAGTTAGATAATTAAACGTAGACACAACCTCCCAAAATCGTCTCTGTACCGTAATTATGTGCGATAAATGGAAACTAATTTCTGTACTTCCAATAAATACACCCTTTTAATAAAATATGTACCAATAAACTCCAATAAAATACTGTATGTACGAATAACGTAGCGTACTAAGTTATACGTTCTAAATTGGAAGTACCGATAGGTTTTAATTCGAATAAATACAGCCTTTAATGCATATACAGCCTTTTATCCATACAATAAATACAGCCTTTGAATGTACACTAACAAAGGAAATTTTTGTTAAATCTAATTAATTTTAAAAATCTAAAAGGTTAAGTTGCATTGTTAAACGTAGACACAACCTCCAAAAATCGTCTGTGTACCGTAATTATGTGCGATAAATGGAAAATTATTTCTGTACTTCCAGTAAATACACCCTTTTAATAAAATATGTGCCAATACTCTGAACATAACTTTATGTCCAATACAATTATTATGTTATTTCTTTTTAGTATCCCTTATAGATTTGCGTGATCAAAACTTTTAATACTAAAACTTTTTTTCAACTGATAACCATGCTTTGTTGAGATTATTAAAGAAAAGTTTTGCTCATTCAGTGATGTGGCATCTTCAGTGATAAAGTTGAGTCTCATCGTGGTAAAACTACTGAAGACTTCATAGAATTGGAAAATTAATGAGAATAATATTCTTACAACCAGTGACAAGAATTATGAACTTAAAACAGTGGAATGAATTACTGAATACCAGATACTCTCAATTGCTAAAACAAACACACTTATATTACAACAGTTCTCTTTATATAATTATCCAGGACACACTGTATAGCCTACAAACAGTAATAAAAAAATCACAATAGTTTACAACACAAGTAAACAATTGATCATTTGTCACTTTTATTAAAAACTGCTGTCTAATATCATCCTATATGAATGCACAACCTACTACACCAACTTTCCAAAACTCAGCTGGTGGCAACATCCTAATTATCAGGGTAATGTGATAAAGTTCCAGATGAATGCCAAGAGTGTGGCTCTAGAATATTCTGCAGTGCTGCTGATTAACAGTATGTGATCAGCATCACATAGAGTACTACACATTTAAGCTATCTAATTGACTTGGTATTAGAATATTAGTAAACTGTGCTTGTTAAGCAAATAGTGTGTTGTTACTCATGAAAATCCCATTTCACTAAGAGCATTTTAGAAGTCTGGGTTATCTTTTATGTTTCACTCCACAAACATGCCTTTAGTTCAGCATTTCTTAACCTATTGGGCATGAGCCACTGCAGGGTCCCGAGAGGGCATTTGGTGGGTTGCAAAGTCAGGTTCGGAAATTTATTTACTGTGTCTTAAAAAGCTACTACATGTAAATAACTAAGATATATCATTTTAACAATTTAAATTCAACCTGTTTTGTACATAGTCTAAACTGTACATTTTTGTTATTCATGCTCTACCATTGTTTTTTACCAGCTCTGATGTTTAACTCTCTATAACCAGATTGAAAGTTGCTTCCCAGAGGGATACAGTGAATTCAATTGGATTCAAGACCCATTCTTGTATTTTGAAAGTTCTAACATGTTGTCAGTAAAACTAAATGAGCAATTGTGTGATATCATCTGTGATGCTGGGATTAAAACTAAATTTTTAGTAAATTATTTTGTATAGTTAGTGATAACATGAGACATGTCATGGACAACAAAATTCATAAACTTTTAGATTCTGACTTAACAAAGTTCTGGATATCTTTAAGAGATGAATATCCTGAACTTTCGGAGTTGCTCATCCTATTCACCACCTCATTCTTGAGTGAAATGGGATTTTCATCTCAAGTGAAAAGCAAGCACACAAATAGACTTGACGCACACTCAGATTTATGACTTAATTTAACCACTCTTGAATCCAACATACCCCAGCTTTTGCAGAAAAAGCAGCTCCAACTGTCACATTAGTAACTAATGATTAGTTAGGCAAGTAAAAACTCTTTTGTTTTTAACTTCAGCATGTGTTTATTAGAGCAAATTAGTCTTTTGAATTACATATTTGCTTTTTGCTTTTGTATAATTAAGTGTATATATAATTTGTTTAAGCATAAAAGAAGGCTTAAAGTTCTCAGTGTTACCAAAAATATGATTATAAAGTGGGTGACAAGTAATTCTGCCATGCACACCCCTACAAGTCTAATTAATTTTAAAAATCTAAAAGGTTAAGTTAGATAATTAAACGTAGACACAACCTCCCAAAATCGTCTCTGTACCGTAATTATGTGCGATAAATGGAAACTAATTTCTGTACTTCCAATAAATACACCCTTTTAATAAAATATGTACCAATAAACTCCAATAAAATACTGTATGTACGAATAACGTAGCGTACTAGGTTATACGTTCTAAATTGGAAGTACCGATAGGTTTTAATTCGAATAAATACAGCCTTTAATGCATATACAGCCTTTTATCCATACAATAAATACAGCCTTTGAATGTACACTAACAAAGGAAATTTTTGTTAAATCTAATTAATTTTAAAAATCTAAAAGGTTAAGTTGCATTGTTAAACGTAGACACAACCTCCAAAAATCGTCTGTGTACCGTAATTATGTGCGATAAATGGAAAATTATTTCTGTACTTCCAGTAAATACACCCTTTTAATAAAATATGTGCCAATACTCTGAACATAACTTTATGTCCAATACAATTATTATGTTATTTCTTTTTAGTATCCCTTATAGATTTGCGTGATCAAAACTTTTAATACTAAAACTTTTTTTCAGCTGATAACCATGCTTTGTTGAGATTATTAAAGAAATGTTTTGCTCATTCAGTGATGTGGCATCTTCAGTGATAAAGTTGAGTCTCATCGTGGTAAAACTACTGAAGACTTCATAGAATTGGAAAATTAATGAGAATAATATTCTTACAACCAGTGACAAGAATTATGAACTTAAAACAGTGGAATGAATTACTGAATACCAGATACTCTCAATTGCTAAAACAAACACACTTATATTACAACAGTTCTCTTTATATAATTATCCAGGACACACTGTATAGCCTACAAACAGTAATAAAAAAATCACAATAGTTTACAACACAAGTAAACAATTGATCATTTGTCACTTTTATTAAAAACTGCTGTCTAATATCATCCTATATGAATGCACAACCTACTACACCAACTTTCTAAAACTCAGCTGGTGGCAACATCCTAATTATCAGGCTAATGTGATAAAGTTCCAGATGAATGCCAAGAGTGTGGCTCTAGAATATTCTGCAGTGCTGCTGATTAACAGTATGTGATCAGCATCACATAGAGTACTACACATTTAAGCTATCTAATTGACTTGGTATTAGAATATTAGTAAACTGTGCTTGTTAAGCAAATAGTGTGTTGTTACTCATGAAAATCCCATTTCACTAAGAGCATTTTAGAAGTCTGGGTTATCTTTTATGTTTCACTCCACAAACATGCCTTTAGTTCAGCATTTCTTAACCTATTGGGCATGAGCCACTGCAGGGTCCCGAGAGGGCATTTGGTGGGTTGCAAAGTCAGGTTCGGAAATTTATTTACTGTGTCTTAAAAAGCTACTACATGTAAATAACTAAGATATATCATTTTAACAATTTAAATTCAACCTGTTTTGTACATAGTCTAAACTGTACATTTTTGTTATTCATGCTCTACCATTGTTTTTTACCAGCTCTGATGTTTAACTCTCTATAACCAGATTGAAAGTTGCTTCCCAGAGGGATACAGTGAATTCAATTGGATTCAAGACCCATTCTTGTATTTTGAAAGTTCTAACATGTTGTCAGTAAAACTAAATGAGCAATTGTGTGATATCATCTGTGATGCTGGGATTAAAACTAAATTTTTAGTAAATTATTTTGTATAGTTAGTGATAACATGAGACATGTCATGGACAACAAAATTCATAAACTTTTAGATTCTGACTTAACAAAGTTCTGGATATCTTTAAGAGATGAATATCCTGAACTTTCGGAGTTGCTCATCCTATTCACCACCTCATTCTTGAGTGAAATGGGATTTTCATCTCAAGTGAAAAGCAAGCACACAAATAGACTTGACGCACACTCAGATTTATGACTTAATTTAACCACTCTTGAATCCAACATACCCCAGCTTTTGCAGAAAAAGCAGCTCCAACTGTCACATTAGTAACTAATGATTAGTTAGGCAAGTAAAAACTCTTTTGTTTTTAACTTCAGCATGTGTTTATTAGAGCAAATTAGTCTTTTGAATTACATATTTGCTTTTTGCTTTTGTATAATTAAGTGTATATATAATTTGTTTAAGCATAAAAGAAGGCTTAAAGTTCTCAGTGTTACCAAAAATATGATTATAAAGTGGGTGCACAAGTAATTCTGCCATGCACACCCCTACAAGTCTAATTAATTTTAAAAATCTAAAAGGTTAAGTTAGATAATTAAACGTAGACACAACTTCCCAAAATCGTCTCTGTACCGTAATTATGTGCGATAAATGGAAACTAATTTCTGTACTTCCAATAAATACACCCTTTTAATAAAATATGTACCAATAAACTCCAATAAAATACTGTATGTACGAATAACGTAGCGTACTAGGATATACGTTCTAAATTGGAAGTACCGATAGGTTTTAATTCGAATAAATACAGCCTTTAATACATATACAGCCTTTTATCCATACAATAAATACAGCCTTTGAATGTACACTAACAAAGGAAATTTTTGTTAAATCTAATTAATTTTAAAAATCTAAAAGGTTAAGTTGCATTGTTAAACGTAGACACAACCTCCAAAAATCGTCTGTGTACCGTAATTATGTGCGATAAATGGAAAATTATTTCTGTACTTCCAGTAAATACACCCTTTTAATAAAATATGTGCCAATACTCTGAACATAACTTTATGTCCAATACAATTATTATGTTATTTCTTTTTAGTATCCCTTATAGATTTGCGTGATCAAAACTTTTAATACTAAAACTTTTTTTCAGCTGATAACCATGCTTTGTTGAGATTATTAAAGAAAAGTTTTGCTCATTCAGTTATGTGGCATCTTCAGTGATAAAGTTGAGTCTCATCGTGGTAAAAACTACTGAAGACTTCATAGAATTGGAAAATTAATGAGAATAATATTCTTACAACCAGTGACAAGAATTATGAACTTAAAACAGTGGAATGAATTACTGAATACCAGATACTCTCAATTGCTAAAACAAACACACTTATATTACAACAGTTCTCTTTATATAATTATCCAGGACACACTGTATAGCCTACAAACAGTAATAAAAAAATCACAATAGTTTACAACACAAGTAAACAATTGATCATTTGTCACTTTTATTAAAAACTGCTGTCTAATATCATCCTATATGAATGCACAACCTACTACACCAACTTTCTAAAACTCAGCTGGTGGCAACATCCTAATTATCAGGCTAATGTGATAAAGTTCCAGATGAATGCCAAGAGTGTGGCTCTAGAATATTCTGCAGTGCTGCTGATTAACAGTATGTGATCAGCATCACATAGAGTACTACACATTTAAGCTATCTAATTGACTTGGTATTAGAATATTAGTAAACTGTGCTTGTTAAGCAAATAGTGTGTTGTTACTCATGAAAATCCCATTTCACTAAGAGCATTTTAGAAGTCTGGGTTATCTTTTATGTTTCACTCCACAAACATGCCTTTAGTTCAGCATTTCTTAACCTATTGGGCATGAGCCACTGCAGGGTCCCGAGAGGGCATTTGGTGGGTTGCAAAGTCAGGTTCGGAAATTTATTTACTTTGTCTTAAAAAGCTACTACATGTAAATAACTAAGATATATCATTTTAACAATTTAAATTCAACCTGTTTTGTACATAGTCTAAACTGTACATTTTTGTTATTCATGCTCTACCATTGTTTTTTACCAGCTCTGATGTTTAACTCTCTATAACCAGATTGAAAGTTGCTTCCCAGAGGGATACAGTGAATTCAATTGGATTCAAGACCCATTCTTGTATTTTGAAAGTTCTAACATGTTGTCAGTAAAACTAAATGAGCAATTGTGTGATATCATCTGTGATGCTGGGATTAAAACTAAATTTTTAGTAAATTATTTTGTATAGTTAGTGATAACATGAGACATGTCATGGACAACAAAATTCATAAACTTTTAGATTCTGACTTAACAAAGTTCTGGATATCTTTAAGAGATGAATATCCTGAACTTTCGGAGTTGCTCATCCTATTCACCACCTCATTCTTGAGTGAAATGGGATTTTCATCTCAAGTGAAAAGCAAGCACACAAATAGACTTGACGCACACTCAGATTTATGACTTAATTTAACGACTCTTGAATCCAACATACCCCAGCTTTTGCAGAAAAAGCAGCTCCAACTGTCACATTAGTAACTAATGATTAGTTAGGCAAGTAAAAACTCTTTTGTTTTTAACTTCAGCATGTGTTTATTAGAGCAAATTAGTCTTTTGAATTACATATTTGCTTTTTGCTTTTGTATAATTAAGTGTATATATAATTTGTTTAAGCATAAAAGAAGGCTTAAAGTTCTCAGTGTTACCAAAAATATGATTATAAAGTGGGTGCACAAGTAGTTCTGCCATGCACACCCCTACAAGTCTAATTAATTTTAAAAATCTAAAAGGTTAAGTTAGATAATTAAACGTAGACACAACCTCCCAAAATCGTCTCTGTACCGTAATTATGTGCGATAAATGGAAACTAATTTCTGTACTTCCAATAAATACACCCTTTTAATAAAATATGTACCAATAAACTCCAATAAAATACTGTATGTACGAATAACGTAGCGTACTAGGTTATACGTTCTAAATTGGAAGTACCGATAGGTTTTAATTCGAATAAATACAGCCTTTAATGCATATACAGCCTTTTATCCATACAATAAATACAGCCTTTGAATGTACACTAACAAAGGAAATTTTTGTTAAATCTAATTAATTTTAAAAATCTAAAAGGTTAAGTTGCATTGTTAAACGTAGACACAACCTCCAAAAATCGTCTGTGTACCGTAATTATGTGCGATAAATGGAAAATTATTTCTGTACTTCCAGTAAATACACCCTTTTAATAAAATATGTGCCAATACTCTGAACATAACTTTATGTCCAATACAATTATTATGTTATTTATTTTTAGTATCCCTTATAGATTTGCGTGATCAAAACTTTTAATACTAAAACTTTTTTTCAACTGATAACCATGCTTTGTTGAGATTATTAAAGAAAAGTTTTGCTCATTCAGTTATGTGGCATCTTCAGTGATAAAGTTGAGTCTCATCGTGGTAAAACTACTGAAGACTTCATAGAATTGGAAAATTAATGAGAATAATATTCTTACAACCAGTGACAAGAATTATGAACTTAAAACAGTGGAATGAATTACTGAATACCAGATACTCTCAATTGCTAAAACAAACACACTTATATTACAACAGTTCTCTTTATATAATTATCCAGGACACACTGTATAGCCTACAAACAGTAATAAAAAAATCACAATAGTTTACAACACAAGTAAACAATTGATCATTTGTCACTTTTATTAAAAACTGCTGTCTAATATCATCCTATATGAATGCACAACCTACTACACCAACTTTCTAAAACTCAGCTGGTGGCAACATCCTAATTATCAGGCTAATGTGATAAAGTTCCAGATGAATGCCAAGAGTGTGGCTCTAGAATATTCTGCAGTGCTGCTGATTAACAGTATGTGATCAGCATCACATAGAGTACTACACATTTAAGCTATCTAATTGACTTGGTATTAGAATATTAGTAAACTGTGCTTGTTAAGCAAATAGTGTGTTGTTACTCATGAAAATCCCATTTCACTAAGAGCATTTTAGAAGTCTGGGTTATCTTTTATGTTTCACTCCACAAACATGCCTTTAGTTCAGCATTTCTTAACCTATTGGGCATGAGCCACTGCAGGGTCCCGAGAGGGCATTTGGTGGGTTGCAAAGTCAGGTTCGGAAATTTATTTACTGTGTCTTAAAAAGCTACTACATGTAAATAACTAAGATATATCATTTTAACAATTTAAATTCAACCTGTTTTGTACATAGTCTAAACTGTACATTTTTGTTATTCATGCTCTACCATTGTTTTTTACCAGCTCTGATGTTTAACTCTCTTTAACCAGATTGAAAGTTGCTTCCCAGAGGGATACAGTGAATTCAATTGGATTCAAGACCCATTCTTGTATTTTGAAAGTTCTAACATGTTGTCAGTAAAACTAAATGAGCAATTGTGTGATATCATCTGTGATGCTGGGATTAAAACTAAATTTTTAGTAAATTATTTTGTATAGTTAGTGATAACATGAGACATGTCATGGACAACAAAATTCATAAACTTTTAGATTCTGACTTAACAAAGTTCTGGATATCTTTAAGAGATGAATATCCTGAACTTTCGGAGTTGCTCATCCTATTCACCACCTCATTCTTGAGTGAAATGGGATTTTCATCTCAAGTGAAAAGCAAGCACACAAATAGACTTGACGCACACTCAGATTTATGACTTAATTTAACCACTCTTGAATCCAACATACCCCAGCTTTTGCAGAAAAAGCAGCTCCAACTGTCACATTAGTAACTAATGATTAGTTAGGCAAGTAAAAACTCTTTTGTTTTTAACTTCAGCATGTGTTTATTAGAGCAAATTAGTCTTTTGAATTACATATTTGCTTTTTGCCTTTGTATAATTAAGTGTATATATAATTTGTTTAAGCATAAAAGAAGGCTTAAAGTTCTCAGTGTTACCAAAAATATGATTATAAAGTGGGTGCACAAGTAGTTCTGCCATGCACACCCCTACAAGTCTAATTAATTTTAAAAATCTAAAAGGTTAAGTTAGATAATTAAACGTAGACACAACCTCCCAAAATCGTCTCTGTACCGTAATTATGTGCGATAAATGGAAACTAATTTCTGTACTTCCAATAAATACACCCTTTTAATAAAATATGTACCAATAAACTCCAATAAAATACTGTATGTACGAATAACGTAGCGTACTAAGTTATACGTTCTAAATTGGAAGTACCGATAGGTTTTAATTCGAATAAATACAGCCTTTAATGCATATACAGCCTTTTATCCATACAATAAATACAGCCTTTGAATGTACACTAACAAAGGAAATTTTTGTTAAATCTAATTAATTTTAAAAATCTAAAAGGTTAAGTTGCATTGTTAAACGTAGACACAACCTCCAAAAATCGTCTGTGTACCGTAATTATGTGCGATAAATGGAAAATTATTTCTGTACTTCCAGTAAATACACCCTTTTAATAAAATATGTGCCAATACTCTGAACATAACTTTATGTCCAATACAATTATTATGTTATTTCTTTTTAGTATCCCTTATAGATTTGCGTGATCAAAACTTTTAATACTAAAACTTTTTTTCAACTGATAACCATGCTTTGTTGAGATTATTAAAGAAAAGTTTTGCTCATTCAGTGATGTGGCATCTTCAGTGATAAAGTTGAGTCTCATCGTGGTAAAACTACTGAAGACTTCATAGAATTGGAAAATTAATGAGAATAATATTCTTACAACCAGTGACAAGAATTATGAACTTAAAACAGTGGAATGAATTACTGAATACCAGATACTCTCAATTGCTAAAACAAACACACTTATATTACAACAGTTCTCTTTATATAATTATCCAGGACACACTGTATAGCCTACAAACAGTAATAAAAAAATCACAATAGTTTACAACACAAGTAAACAATTGATCATTTGTCACTTTTATTAAAAACTGCTGTCTAATATCATCCTATATGAATGCACAACCTACTACACCAACTTTCTAAAACTCAGCTGGTGGCAACATCCTAATTATCAGGCTAATGTGATAAAGTTCCAGATGAATGCCAAGAGTGTGGCTCTAGAATATTCTGCAGTGCTGCTGATTAACAGTATGTGATCAGCATCACATAGAGTACTACACATTTAAGCTATCTAATTGACTTGGTATTAGAATATTAGTAAACTGTGCTTGTTAAGCAAATAGTGTGTTGTTACTCATGAAAATCCCATTTCACTAAGAGCATTTTAGAAGTCTGGGTTATCTTTTATGTTTCACTCCACAAACATGCCTTTAGTTCAGCATTTCTTAACCTATTGGGCATGAGCCACTGCAGGGTCCCGAGAGGGCATTTGGTGGGTTGCAAAGTCAGGTTCGGAAATTTATTTACTGTGTCTTAAAAAGCTACTACATGTAAATAACTAAGATATATCATTTTAACAATTTAAATTCAACCTGTTTTGTACATAGTCTAAACTGTACATTTTTGTTATTCATGCTCTACCATTGTTTTTTACCAGCTCTGATGTTTAACTCTCTATAACCAGATTGAAAGTTGCTTCCCAGAGGGATACAGTGAATTCAATTGGATTCAAGACCCATTCTTGTATTTTGAAAGTTCTAACATGTTGTCAGTAAAACTAAATGAGCAATTGTGTGATATCATCTGTGATGCTGGGATTAAAACTAAATTTTTAGTAAATTATTTTGTATAGTTAGTGATAACATGAGACATGTCATGGACAACAAAATTCATAAACTTTTAGATTCTGACTTAACAAAGTTCTGGATATCTTTAAGAGATGAATATCCTGAACTTTCGGAGTTGCTCATCCTATTCACCACCTCATTCTTGAGTGAAATGGGATTTTCATCTCAAGTGAAAAGCAAGCACACAAATAGACTTGACGCACACTCAGATTTATGACTTAATTTAACCACTCTTGAATCCAACATACCCCAGCTTTTGCAGAAAAAGCAGCTCCAACTGTCACATTAGTAACTAATGATTAGTTAGGCAAGTAAAAACTCTTTTGTTTTTAACTTCAGCATGTGTTTATTAGAGCAAATTAGTCTTTTGAATTACATATTTGCTTTTTGCTTTTGTATAATTAAGTGTATATATAATTTGTTTAAGCATAAAAGAAGGCTTAAAGTTCTCAGTGTTACCAAAAATATGATTATAAAGTGGGTGCACAAGTAGTTCTGCCATGCACACCCCTACAAGTCTAATTAATTTTAAAAATCTAAAAGGTTAAGTTAGATAATTAAACGTAGACACAACCTCCCAAAATCGTCTCTGTACCGTAATTATGTGCGATAAATGGAAACTAATTTCTGTACTTCCAATAAATACACCCTTTTAATAAAATATGTACCAATAAACTCCAATAAAATACTGTATGTACGAATAACGTAGCGTACTAGGTTATACGTTCTAAATTGGAAGTACCGATAGGTTTTAATTCGAATAAATACAGCCTTTAATACATATACAGCCTTTTATCCATACAATAAATACAGCCTTTGAATGTACACTAACAAAGGAAATTTTTGTTAAATCTAATTAATTTTAAAAATCTAAAAGGTTAAGTTGCATTGTTAAACGTAGACACAACCTCCAAAAATCGTCTGTGTACCGTAATTATGTGCGATAAATGGAAAATTATTTCTGTACTTCCAGTAAATACACCCTTTTAATAAAATATGTGCCAATACTCTGAACATAACTTTATGTCCAATACAATTATTATGTTATTTCTTTTTAGTATCCCTTATAGATTTGCGTAATCAAAACTTTTAATACTAAAACTTTTTTTCAGCTGATAACCATGCTTTGTTGAGATTATTAAAGAAAAGTTTTGCTCATTCAGTGATGTGGCATCTTCAGTGATAAAGTTGAGTCTCATCGTGGTAAAACTACTGAAGACTTCATAGAATTGGAAAATTAATGAGAATAATATTCTTACAACCAGTGACAAGAATTATGAACTTAAAACAGCGGAATGAATTACTGAATACCAGATACTCTCAATTGCTAAAACAAACACACTTATATTACAACAGTTCTCTTTATATAATTATCCAGGACACACTGTATAGCCTACAAACAGTAATAAAAAAATCACAATAGTTTACAACACAAGTAAACAATTGATCATTTGTCACTTTTATTAAAAACTGCTGTCTAATATCATCCTATATGAATGCACAACCTACTACACCAACTTTCTAAAACTCAGCTGGTGGCAACATCCTAATTATCAGGCTAATGTGATAAAGTTCCAGATGAATGCCAAGAGTGTGGCTCTAGAATATTCTGCAGTGCTGCTGATTAACAGTATGTGATCAGCATCACATAGAGTACTACACATTTAAGCTATCTAATTGACTTGGTATTAGAATATTAGTAAACTGTGCTTGTTAAGCAAATAGTGTGTTGTTACTCATGAAAATCCCATTTCACTAAGAGCATTTTAGAAGTCTGGGTTATCTTTTATGTTTCACTCCACAAACATGCCTTTAGTTCAGCATTTCTTAACCTATTGGGCATGAGCCACTGCAGGGTCCCGAGAGGGCATTTGGTGGGTTGCAAAGTCAGGTTCGGAAATTTATTTACTGTGTCTTAAAAAGCTACTACATGTAAATAACTAAGATATATCATTTTAACAATTTAAATTCAACCTGTTTTGTACATAGTCTAAACTGTACATTTTTGTTATTCATGCTCTACCATTGTTTTTTACCAGCTCTGATGTTTAACTCTCTATAACCAGATTGAAAGTTGCTTCCCAGAGGGATACAGTGAATTCAATTGGATTCAAGACCCATTCTTGTATTTTGAAAGTTCTAACATGTTGTCAGTAAAACTAAATGAGCAATTGTGTGATATCATCTGTGATGCTGGGATTAAAACTAAATTTTTAGTAAATTATTTTGTATAGTTAGTGATAACATGAGACATGTCATGGACAACAAAATTCATAAACTTTTAGATTCTGACTTAACAAAGTTCTGGATATCTTTAAGAGATGAATATCCTGAACTTTCGGAGTTGCTCATCCTATTCACCACCTCATTCTTGAGTGAAATGGGATTTTCATCTCAAGTGAAAAGCAAGCACACAAATAGACTTGACGCACACTCAGATTTATGACTTAATTTAACCACTCTTGAATCCAACATACCCCAGCTTTTGCAGAAAAAGCAGCTCCAACTGTCACATTAGTAACTAATGATTAGTTAGGCAAGTAAAAACTCTTTTGTTTTTAACTTCAGCATGTGTTTATTAGAGCAAATTAGTCTTTTGAATTACATATTTGCTTTTTGCTTTTGTATAATTAAGTGTATATATAATTTGTTTAAGCATAAAAGAAGGCTTAAAGTTCTCAGTGTTACCAAAAATATGATTATAAAGTGGGTGCACAAGTAGTTCTGCCATGCACACCCCTACAAGTCTAATTAATTTTAAAAATCTAAAAGGTTAAGTTAGATAATTAAACGTAGACACAACCTCCCAAAATCGTCTCTGTACCGTAATTATGTGCGATAAATGGAAACTAATTTCTGTACTTCCAATAAATACACCCTTTTAATAAAATATGTACCAATAAACTCCAATAAAATACTGTATGTACGAATAACGTAGCGTACTAAGTTATACGTTCTAAATTGGAAGTACCGATAGGTTTTAATTCGAATAAATACAGCCTTTAATGCATATACAGCCTTTTATCCATACAATAAATACAGCCTTTGAATGTACACTAACAAAGGAAATTTTTGTTAAATCTAATTAATTTTAAAAATCTAAAAGGTTAAGTTGCATTGTTAAACGTAGACACAACCTCCAAAAATCGTCTGTGTACCGTAATTATGTGCGATAAATGGAAAATTATTTCTGTACTTCCAGTAAATACACCCTTTTAATAAAATATGTGCCAATACTCTGAACATAACTTTATGTCCAATACAATTATTATGTTATTTCTTTTTAGTATCCCTTATAGATTTGCGTGATCAAAACTTTTAATACTAAAACTTTTTTTCAACTGATAACCATGCTTTGTTGAGATTATTAAAGAAAAGTTTTGCTCATTCAGTGATGTGGCATCTTCAGTGATAAAGTTGAGTCTCATCGTGGTAAAACTACTGAAGACTTCATAGAATTGGAAAATTAATGAGAATAATATTCTTACAACCAGTGACAAGAATTATGAACTTAAAACAGTGGAATGAATTACTGAATACCAGATACTCTCAATTGCTAAAACAAACACACTTATATTACAACAGTTCTCTTTATATAATTATCCAGGACACACTGTATAGCCTACAAACAGTAATAAAAAAATCACAATAGTTTACAACACAAGTAAACAATTGATCATTTGTCACTTTTATTAAAAACTGCTGTCTAATATCATCCTATATGAATGCACAACCTACTACACCAACTTTCTAAAACTCAGCTGGTGGCAACATCCTAATTATCAGGCTAATGTGATAAAGTTCCAGATGAATGCCAAGAGTGTGGCTCTAGAATATTCTGCAGTGCTGCTGATTAACAGTATGTGATCAGCATCACATAGAGTACTACACATTTAAGCTATCTAATTGACTTGGTATTAGAATATTAGTAAACTGTGCTTGTTAAGCAAATAGTGTGTTGTTACTCATGAAAATCCCATTTCACTAAGAGCATTTTAGAAGTCTGGGTTATCTTTTATGTTTCACTCCACAAACATGCCTTTAGTTCAGCATTTCTTAACCTATTGGGCATGAGCCACTGCAGGGTCCCGAGAGGGCATTTGGTGGGTTGCAAAGTCAGGTTCGGAAATTTATTTACTGTGTCTTAAAAAGCTACTACATGTAAATAACTAAGATATATCATTTTAACAATTTAAATTCAACCTGTTTTGTACATAGTCTAAACTGTACATTTTTGTTATTCATGCTCTACCATTGTTTTTTACCAGCTCTGATGTTTAACTCTCTATAACCAGATTGAAAGTTGCTTCCCAGAGGGATACAGTGAATTCAATTGGATTCAAGACCCATTCTTGTATTTTGAAAGTTCTAACATGTTGTCAGTAAAACTAAATGAGCAATTGTGTGATATCATCTGTGATGCTGGGATTAAAACTAAATTTTTAGTAAATTATTTTGTATAGTTAGTGATAACATGAGACATGTCATGGACAACAAAATTCATAAACTTTTAGATTCTGACTTAACAAAGTTCTGGATATCTTTAAGAGATGAATATCCTGAACTTTCGGAGTTGCTCATCCTATTCACCACCTCATTCTTGAGTGAAATGGGATTTTCATCTCAAGTGAAAAGCAAGCACACAAATAGACTTGACGCACACTCAGATTTATGACTTAATTTAACCACTCTTGAATCCAACATACCCCAGCTTTTGCAGAAAAAGCAGCTCCAACTGTCACATTAGTAACTAATGATTAGTTAGGCAAGTAAAAACTCTTTTGTTTTTAACTTCAGCATGTGTTTATTAGAGCAAATTAGTCTTTTGAATTACATATTTGCTTTTTGCCTTTGTATAATTAAGTGTATATATAATTTGTTTAAGCATAAAAGAAGGCTTAAAGTTCTCAGTGTTACCAAAAATATGATTATAAAGTGGGTGCACAAGTAGTTCTGCCATGCACACCCCTACAAGTCTAATTAATTTTAAAAATCTAAAAGGTTAAGTTAGATAATTAAACGTAGACACAACCTCCCAAAATTGTCTCTGTACCGTAATTATGTGCGATAAATGGAAACTAATTTCTGTACTTCCAATAAATACACCCTTTTAATAAAATATGTACCAATAAACTCCAATAAAATACTGTATGTACGAATAACGTAGCGTACTAGGTTATACGTTCTAAATTGGAAGTACCGATAGGTTTTAATTCGAATAAATACAGCCTTTAATGCATATACAGCCTTTTATCCATACAATAAATACAGCCTTTGAATGTACACTAACAAAGGAAATTTTTGTTAAATCTAATTAATTTTAAAAATCTAAAAGGTTAAGTTGCATTGTTAAACGTAGACACAACCTCCAAAAATCGTCTGTGTACCGTAATTATGTGCGATAAATGGAAAATTATTTCTGTACTTCCAGTAAATACACCCTTTTAATAAAATATGTGCCAATACTCTGAACATAACTTTATGTCCAATACAATTATTATGTTATTTCTTTTTAGTATCCCTTATAGATTTGCGTGATCAAAACTTTTAATACTAAAACTTTTTTTCAACTGATAACCATGCTTTGTTGAGATTATTAAAGAAAAGTTTTGCTCATTCAGTGATGTGGCATCTTCAGTGATAAAGTTGAGTCTCATCGTGGTAAAACTACTGAAGACTTCATAGAATTGGAAAATTAATGAGAATAATATTCTTACAACCAGTGACAAGAATTATGAACTTAAAACAGTGGAATGAATTACTGAATACCAGATACTCTCAATTGCTAAAACAAACACACTTATATTACAACAGTTCTCTTTATATAATTATCCAGGACACACTGTATAGCCTACAAACAGTAATAAAAAAATCACAATAGTTTACAACACAAGTAAACAATTGATCATTTGTCACTTTTATTAAAAACTGCTGTCTAATATCATCCTATATGAATGCACAACCTACTACACCAACTTTCTAAAACTCAGCTGGTGGCAACATCCTAATTATCAGGCTAATGTGATAAAGTTCCAGATGAATGCCAAGAGTGTGGCTCTAGAATATTCTGCAGTGCTGCTGATTAACAGTATGTGATCAGCATCACATAGAGTACTACACATTTAAGCTATCTAATTGACTTGGTATTAGAATATTAGTAAACTGTGCTTGTTAAGCAAATAGTGTGTTGTTACTCATGAAAATCCCATTTCACTAAGAGCATTTTAGAAGTCTGGGTTATCTTTTATGTTTCACTCCACAAACATGCCTTTAGTTCAGCATTTCTTAACCTATTGGGCATGAGCCACTGCAGGGTCCCGAGAGGGCATTTGGTGGGTTGCAAAGTCAGGTTCAGAAATTTATTTACTGTGTCTTAAAAAGCTACTACATGTAAATAACTAAGATATATCATTTTAACAATTTAAATTCAACCTGTTTTGTACATAGTCTAAACTGTACATTTTTGTTATTCATGCTCTACCATTGTTTTTTACCAGCTCTGATGTTTAACTCTCTATAACCAGATTGAAAGTTGCTTCCCAGAGGGATACAGTGAATTCAATTGGATTCAAGACCCATTCTTGTATTTTGAAAGTTCTAACATGTTGTCAGTAAAACTAAATGAGCAATTGTGTGATATCATCTGTGATGCTGGGATTAAAACTAAATTTTTAGTAAATTATTTTGTATAGTTAGTGATAACATGAGACATGTCATGGACAACAAAATTCATAAACTTTTAGATTCTGACTTAACAAAGTTCTGGATATCTTTAAGAGATGAATATCCTGCACTTTCGGAGTTGCTCATCCTATTCACCACCTCATTCTTGAGTGAAATGGGATTTTCATCTCAAGTGAAAAGCAAGCACACAAATAGACTTGACGCACACTCAGATTTATGACTTAATTTAACCACTCTTGAATCCAACATACCCCAGCTTTTGCAGAAAAAGCAGCTCCAACTGTCACATTAGTAACTAATGATTAGTTAGGCAAGTAAAAACTCTTTTGTTTTTAACTTCAGCATGTGTTTATTAGAGCAAATTAGTCTTTTGAATTACATATTTGCTTTTTGCTTTTGTATAATTAAGTGTATATATAATTTGTTTAAGCATAAAAGAAGGCTTAAAGTTCTCAGTGTTACCAAAAATATGATTATAAAGTGGGTGCACAAGTAGTTCTGCCATGCACACCCCTACAAGTCTAATTAATTTTAAAAATCTAAAAGGTTAAGTTAGATAATTAAACGTAGACACAACCTCCCAAAATCGTCTCTGTACCGTAATTATGTGCGATAAATGGAAACTAATTTCTGTACTTCCAATAAATACACCCTTTTAATAAAATATGTACCAATAAACTCCAATAAAATACTGTATGTACGAATAACGTAGCGTACTAGGTTATACGTTCTAAATTGGAAGTACCGATAGGTTTTAATTCGAATAAATACAGCCTTTAATGCATATACAGCCTTTTATCCATACAATAAATACAGCCTTTGAATGTACACTAACAAAGGAAATTTTTGTTAAATCTAATTAATTTTAAAAATCTAAAAGGTTAAGTTGCATTGTTAAACGTAGACACAACCTCCAAAAATCGTCTGTGTACCGTAATTATGTGCGATAAATGGAAAATTATTTCTGTACTTCCAGTAAATACACCCTTTTAATAAAATATGTGCCAATACTCTGAACATAACTTTATGTCCAATACAATTATTATGTTATTTCTTTTTAGTATCCCTTATAGATTTGCGTGATCAAAACTTTTAATACTAAAACTTTTTTTCAACTGATAACCATGCTTTGTTGAGATTATTAAAGAAAAGTTTTGCTCATTCAGTGATGTGGCATCTTCAGTGATAAAGTTGAGTCTCATCGTCGTAAAACTACTGAAGACTTCATAGAATTGGAAAATTAATGAGAATAATATTCTTACAACCAGTGACAAGAATTATGAACTTAAAACAGTGGAATGAATTACTGAATACCAGATACTCTCAATTGCTAAAACAAACACACTTATATTACAACAGTTCTCTTTATATAATTATCCAGGACACACTGTATAGCCTACAAACAGTAATAAAAAAATCACAATAGTTTACAACACAAGTAAACAATTGATCATTTGTCACTTTTATTAAAAACTGCTGTCTAATATCATCCTATATGCATGCATAACCTACTACACCAACTTTCTAAAACTCAGCTGGTGGCAACATCCTAATTATCAGGCTAATGTGATAAAGTTCCAGATGAATGCCAAGAGTGTGGCTCTAGAATATTCTGCAGTGCTGCTGATTAACAGTATGTGATCAGCATCACATAGAGTACTACACATTTAAGCTATCTAATTGACTTGGTATTAGAATATTAGTAAACTGTGCTTGTTAAGCAAATAGTGTGTTGTTACTCATGAAAATCCCATTTCACTAAGAGCATTTTAGAAGTCTGGGTTATCTTTTATGTTTCACTCCACAAACATGCCTTTAGTTCAGCATTTCTTAACCTATTGGGCATGAGCCACTGCAGGGTCGCGAGAGGGCATTTGGTGGGTTGCAAAGTCAGGTTCGGAAATTTATTTACTGTGTCTTAAAAAGCTACTACATGTAAATAACTAAGATATATCATTTTAACAATTTAAATTCAACCTGTTTTGTACATAGTCTAAACTGTACATTTTTGTTATTCATGCTCTACCATTGTTTTTTACCAGCTCTGATGTTTAACACTCTATAACCAGATTGAAAGTTGCTTCCCAGAGGGATACAGTGAATTCAATTGGATTCAAGACCCATTCTTGTATTTTGAAAGTTCTAACATGTTGTCAGTAAAACTAAATGAGCAATTGTGTGATATCATCTGTGATGCTGGGATTAAAACTAAATTTTTAGTAAATTATTTTGTATAGTTAGTGATAACATGAGACATGTCATGGACAACAAAATTCATAAACTTTTAGATTCTGCCTTAACAAAGTTCTGGATATCTTTAAGAGATGAATATCCTGCACTTTCGGAGTTGCTCATCCTATTCACCACCTCATTCTTGAGTGAAATGGGATTTTCATCTCAAGTGAAAAGCAAGCACACAAATAGACTTGACGCACACTCAGATTTATGACTTAATTTAACCACTCTTGAATCCAACATACCCCAGCTTTTGCAGAAAAAGCAGCTCCAACTGTCACATTAGTAACTAATGATTAGTTAGGCAAGTAAAAACTCTTTTGTTTTTAACTTCAGCATGTGTTTATTAGAGCAAATTAGTCTTTTGAATTACATATTTGCTTTTTGCTTTTGTATAATTAAGTGTATATATAATTTGTTTAAGCATAAAAGAAGGCTTAAAGTTCTCAGTGTTACCAAAAATATGATTATAAAGTGGGTGCACAAGTAATTCTGCCATGCACACCCCTACAAGTCTAATTAATTTTAAAAATCTAAAAGGTTAAGTTAGATAATTAAACGTAGACACAACTTCCCAAAATCGTCTCTGTACCGTAATTATGTGCGATAAATGGAAACTAATTTCTGTACTTCCAATAAATACACCCTTTTAATAAAATATGTACCAATAAACTCCAATAAAATACTGTATGTACGAATAACGTAGCGTACTAGGTTATACGTTCTAAATTGGAAGTACCGATAGGTTTTAATTCGAATAAATACAGCCTTTAATACATATACAGCCTTTTATCCATACAATAAATACAGCCTTTGAATGTACACTAACAAAGGAAATTTTTGTTAAATCTAATTAATTTTAAAAATCTAAAAGGTTAAGTTGCATTGTTAAACGTAGACACAACCTCCAAAAATCGTCTGTGTACCGTAATTATGTGCGATAAATGGAAAATTATTTCTGTACTTCCAGTAAATACACCCTTTTAATAAAATATGTGCCAATACTCTGAACATAACTTTATGTCCAATACAATTATTATGTTATTTCTTTTTAGTATCCCTTATAGATTTGCGTGATCAAAACTTTTAATACTAAAACTTTTTTTCAGCTGATAACCATGCTTTGTTGAGATTATTAAAGAAAAGTTTTGCTCATTCAGTTATGTGGCATCTTCAGTGATAAAGTTGAGTCTCATCGTGGTAAAACTACTGAAGACTTCATAGAATTGGAAAATTAATGAGAATAATATTCTTACAACCAGTGACAAGAATTATGAACTTAAAACAGTGGAATGAATTACTGAATACCAGATACTCTCAATTGCTAAAACAAACACACTTATATTACAACAGTTCTCTTTATATAATTATCCAGGACACACTGTATAGCCTACAAACAGTAATAAAAAAATCACAATAGTTTACAACACAAGTAAACAATTGATCATTTGTCACTTTTATTAAAAACTGCTGTCTAATATCATCCTATATGAATGCACAACCTACTACACCAACTTTCTAAAACTCAGCTGGTGGCAACATCCTAATTATCAGGCTAATGTGATAAAGTTCCAGATGAATGCCAAGAGTGTGGCTCTAGAATATTCTGCAGTGCTGCTGATTAACAGTATGTGATCAGCATCACATAGAGTACTACACATTTAAGCTATCTAATTGACTTGGTATTAGAATATTAGTAAACTGTGCTTGTTAAGCAAATAGTGTGTTGTTACTCATGAAAATCCCATTTCACTAAGAGCATTTTAGAAGTCTGGGTTATCTTTTATGTTTCACTCCACAAACATGCCTTTAGTTCAGCATTTCTTAACCTATTGGGCATGAGCCACTGCAGGGTCCCGAGAGGGCATTTGGTGGGTTGCAAAGTCAGGTTCGGAAATTTATTTACTGTGTCTTAAAAAGCTACTACATGTAAATAACTAAGATATATCATTTTAACAATTTAAATTCAACCTGTTTTGTACATAGTCTAAACTGTACATTTTTGTTATTCATGCTCTACCATTGTTTTTTACCAGCTCTGATGTTTAACTCTCTATAACCAGATTGAAAGTTGCTTCCCAGAGGGATACAGTGAATTCAATTGGATTCAAGACCCATTCTTGTATTTTGAAAGTTCTAACATGTTGTCAGTAAAACTAAATGAGCAATTGTGTGATATCATCTGTGATGCTGGGATTAAAACTAAATTTTTAGTAAATTATTTTGTATAGTTAGTGATAACATGAGACATGTCATGGACAACAAAATTCATAAACTTTTAGATTCTGACTTAACAAAGTTCTGGATATCTTTAAGAGATGAATATCCTGAACTTTCGGAGTTGCTCATCCTATTCACCACCTCATTCTTGAGTGAAATGGGATTTTCATCTCAAGTGAAAAGCAAGCACACAAATAGACTTGACGCACACTCAGATTTATGACTTAATTTAACCACTCTTGAATCCAACATACCCCAGCTTTTGCAGAAAAAGCAGCTCCAACTGTCACATTAGTAACTAATGATTAGTTAGGCAAGTAAAAACTCTTTTGTTTTTAACTTCAGCATGTGTTTATTAGAGCAAATTAGTCTTTTGAATTACATATTTGCTTTTTGCTTTTGTATAATTAAGTGTATATATAATTTGTTTAAGCATAAAAGAAGGCTTAAAGTTCTCAGTGTTACCAAAAATATGATTATAAAGTGGGTGCACAAGTAGTTCTGCCATGCACACCCCTTCAAGTCTAATTAATTTTAAAAATCTAAAAGGTTAAGTTAGATAATTAAACGTACACAACCTCCCAAAATCGTCTCTGTACCGTAATTATGTGCGATAAATGGAAACTAATTTCTGTACTTCCAATAAATACACCCTTTTAATAAAATATGTACCAATAAACTCCAATAAAATACTGTATGTACGAATAACGTAGCGTACTAGGTTATACGTTCTAAATTGGAAGTACCGATAGGTTTTAATTCGAATAAATACAGCCTTTAATGCATATACAGCCTTTTATCCATACAATAAATACAGCCTTTGAATGTACACTAACAAAGGAAATTTTTGTTAAATCTAATTAATTTTAAAAATCTAAAAGGTTAAGTTGCATTGTTAAACGTAGACACAACCTCCAAAAATCGTCTGTGTACCGTAATTATGTGCGATAAATGGAAAATTATTTCTGTACTTCCAGTAAATACACCCTTTTAATAAAATATGTGCCAATACTCTGAACATAACTTTATGTCCAATACAATTATTATGTTATTTCTTTTTAGTATCCCTTATAGATTTGCGTGATCAAAACTTTTAATACTAAAACTTTTTTTCAACTGATAACCATGCTTTGTTGAGATTATTAAAGAAAAGTTTTGCTCATTCAGTGATGTGGCATCTTCAGTGATAAAGTTGAGTCTCATCGTGGTAAAACTACTGAAGACTTCATAGAATTGGAAAATTAATGAGAATAATATTCTTACAACCAGTGACAAGAATTATGAACTTAAAACAGTGGAATGAATTACTGAATACCAGATACTCTCAATTGCTAAAACAAACACACTTATATTACAACTGTTCTCTTTATATAATTATCCAGGACACACTGTATAGCCTACAAACAGTAATAAAAAAATCACAATAGTTTACAACACAAGTAAACAATTGATCATTTGTCACTTTTATTAAAAACTGCTGTCTAATATCATCCTATATGCATGCACAACCTACTACACCAACTTTCTAAAACTCAGCTGGTGGCAACATCCTAATTATCAGGCTAATGTGATAAAGTTCCAGATGAATGCCAAGAGTGTGGCTCTAGAATATTCTGCAGTGCTGCTGATTAACAGTATGTGATCAGCATCACATAGAGTACTACACATTTAAGCTATCTAATTGACTTGGTATTAGAATATTAGTAAACTGTGCTTGTTAAGCAAATAGTGTGTTGTTACTCATGAAAATCCCATTTCACTAAGAGCATTTTAGAAGTCTGGGTTATCTTTTATGTTTCACTCCACAAACATGCCTTTAGTTCAGCATTTCTTAACCTATTGGGCATGAGCCACTGCAGGGTCCCGAGAGGGCATTTGGTGGGTTGCAAAGTCAGGTTCGGAAATTTATTTACTGTGTCTTAAAAAGCTACTACATGTAAATAACTAAGATATATCATTTTAACAATTTAAATTCAACCTGTTTTGTACATAGTCTAAACTGTACATTTTTGTTATTCATGCTCTACCATTGTTTTTTACCAGCTCTGATGTTTAACTCTCTATAACCAGATTGAAAGTTGCTTCCCAGAGGGATACAGTGAATTCAATTGGATTCAAGACCCATTCTTGTATTTTGAAAGTTCTAACATGTTGTCAGTAAAACTAAATGAGCAATTGTGTGATATCATCTGTGATGCTGGGATTAAAACTAAATTTTTAGTAAATTATTTTGTATAGTTAGTGATAACATGAGACATGTCATGGACAACAAAATTCATAAACTTTTAGATTCTGACTTAACAAAGTTCTGGATATCTTTAAGAGATGAATATCCTGAACTTTCGGAGTTGCTCATCCTATTCACCACCTCATTCTTGAGTGAAATGGGATTTTCATCTCAAGTGAAAAGCAAGCACACAAATAGACTTGACGCACACTCAGATTTATGACTTAATTTAACCACTCTTGAATCCAACATACCCCAGCTTTTGCAGAAAAAGCAGCTCCAACTGTCACATTAGTAACTAATGATTAGTTAGGCAAGTAAAAACTCTTTTGTTTTTAACTTCAGCATGTGTTTATTAGAGCAAATTAGTCTTTTGAATTACATATTTGCTTTTTGCTTTTGTATAATTAAGTGTATATATAATTTGTTTAAGCATAAAAGAAGGCTTAAAGTTCTCAGTGTTACCAAAAATATGATTATAAAGTGGGTGCACAAGTAGTTCTGCCATGCACACCCCTACAAGTACTAATTAATTTTAAAAATCTAAAAGGTTAAGTTAGATAATTAAACGTAGACACAACCTCCCAAAATCGTCTCTGTACCGTAATTATGTGCGATAAATGGAAACTAATTTCTGTACTTCCAATAAATACACCCTTTTAATAAAATATGTACCAATAAACTCCAATAAAATACTGTATGTACGAATAACGTAGCGTACTAGGTTATACGTTCTAAATTGGAAGTACCGATAGGTTTTAATTCGAATAAATACAGCCTTTAATGCATATACAGCCTTTTATCCATACAATAAATACAGCCTTTGAATGTACACTAACAAAGGAAATTTTTGTTAAATCTAATTAATTTTAAAAATCTAAAAGGTTAAGTTGCATTGTTAAACGTAGACACAACCTCCAAAAATCGTCTGTGTACCGTAATTATGTGCGATAAATGGAAAATTATTTCTGTACTTCCAGTAAATACACCCTTTTAATAAAATATGTGCCAATACTCTGAACATAACTTTATGTCCAATACAATTATTATGTTATTTCTTTTTAGTATCCCTTATAGATTTGCGTGATCAAAACTTTTAATACTAAAACTTTTTTTCAACTGATAACCATGCTTTGTTGAGATTATTAAAGAAAAGTTTTGCTCATTCAGTGATGTGGCATCTTCAGTGATAAAGTTGAGTCTCATCGTGGTAAAACTACTGAAGACTTCATAGAATTGGAAAATTAATGAGAATAATATTCTTACAACCAGTGACAAGAATTATGAACTTAAAACAGTGGAATGAATTACTGAATACCAGATACTCTCAATTGCTAAAACAAACACACTTATATTACAACAGTTCTCTTTATATAATTATCCAGGACACACTGTATAGCCTACAAACAGTAATAAAAAAATCACAATAGTTTACAACACAAGTAAACAATTGATCATTTGTCACTTTTATTAAAAACTGCTGTCTAATATCATCATATATGAATGCACAACCTACTACACCAACTTTCTAAAACTCAGCTGGTGGCAACATCCTAATTATCAGGCTAATGTGATAAAGTTCCAGATGAATGCCAAGAGTGTGGCTCTAGAATATTCTGCAGTGCTGCTGATTAACAGTATGTGATCAGCATCACATAGAGTACTACACATTTAAGCTATCTAATTGACTTGGTATTAGAATATTAGTAAACTGTGCTTGTTAAGCAAATAGTGTGTTGTTACTCATGAAAATCCCATTTCACTAAGAGCATTTTAGAAGTCTGGGTTATCTTTTATGTTTCACTCCACAAACATGCCTTTAGTTCAGCATT
Organism: Magicicada septendecula; assembly: GCA_034769895.1. NCBI lineage: Eukaryota > Metazoa > Arthropoda > Insecta > Hemiptera > Cicadidae > Magicicada > Magicicada septendecula. Next base: position 187,848,383 of record CM068375.1, read on the forward strand.
TCTTAACCTATTGGGCATGAGCCACTGCAGGGTCCCGAGAGGGCATTTGGTGGGTTGCAAAGTCAGGTTCGGAAATTTATTTACTGTGTCTTAAAAAGCTACTACATGTAAATAACTAAGATATATCATTTTAACAATTTAAATTCAACCTGTTTTGTACATAGTCTAAACTGTACATTTTTGTTATTCATGCTCTACCATTGTTTTTTACCAGCTCTGATGTTTAACTCTCTATAACCAGATTGAAAGTTGCTTCCCAGAGGGATACAGTGAATTCAATTGGATTCAAGACCCATTCTTGTATTTTGAAAGTTCTAACATGTTGTCAGTAAAACTAAATGAGCAATTGTGTGATATCATCTGTGATGCTGGGATTAAAACTAAATTTTTAGTAAATTATTTTGTATAGTTAGTGATAACATGAGACATGTCATGGACAACAAAATTCATAAACTTTTAGATTCTGACTTAACAAAGTTCTGGATATCTTTAAGAGATGAATATCCTGAACTTTTGGAGTTGCTCATCCTATTCACCACCTCATTCTTGAGTGAAATGGGATTTTCATCTCAAGTGAAAAGCAAGCACACAAATAGACTTGACGCACACTCAGATTTATGACTTAATTTAACCACTCTTGAATCCAACATACCCCAGCTTTTGCAGAAAAAGCAGCTCCAACTGTCACATTAGTAACTAATGATTAGTTAGGCAAGTAAAAACTCTTTTGTTTTTAACTTCAGCATGTGTTTATTAGAGCAAATTAGTCTTTTGAATTACATATTTGCTTTTTGCTTTTGTATAATTAAGTGTATATATAATTTGTTTAAGCATAAAAGAAGGCTTAAAGTTCTCAGTGTTACCAAAAATATGATTATAAAGTGGGTGCACAAGTAGTTCTGCCATGCACACCCCTACAAGTACTAATTAATTTTAAAAATCTAAAAGGTTAAGTTAGATAATTAAACGTAGACACAACTTCCCAAAATCGTCTCTGTACCGTAATTATGTGCGATAAATGGAAACTAATTTCTGTACTTCCAATAAATACACCCTTTTAATAAAATATGTACCAATAAACTCTAATAAAATACTGTATGTACGAATAACGTAGCGTACTAGGTTATACGTTCTAAATTGGAAGTACCGATAGGATTTAATTCGAATAAATACAGCCTTTAATGCATATACAGCCTTTTATCCATACAATAAATACAGCCTTTGAATGTACACTAACAAAGGAAATTTTTGTTAAATCTAATTAATTTTAAAAATCTAAAAGGTTAAGTTGCATTGTTAAACGTAGACACAACCTCCAAAAATCGTCTGTGTACCGTAATTATGTGCGATAAATGGAAAATTATTTCTGTACTTCCAGTAAATACACCCTTTTAATAAAATATGTGCCAATACTCTGAACATAACTTCATGTCCAATACAATTATTATGTTATTTCTTTTTAGTATCCCTTATAGATTTGCGTGATCAAAACTTTTAATACTAAAACTTTTTTTCAACTGATAACCATGCTTTGTTGAGATTATTAAAGAAAAGTTTTGCTCATTCAGTGATGTGGCATCTTCAGTGATAAAGTTGAGTCTCATCGTGGTAAAACTACTGAAGACTTCATAGAATTGGAAAATTAATGAGAATAATATTCTTACAACCAGTGACAAGAATTATGAACTTAAAACAGTGGAATGAATTACTGAATACCAGATACTCTCAATTGCTAAAACAAACACACTTATATTACAACAGTTCTCTTTATATAATTATCCAGGACACACTGTATAGCCTACAAACAGTAATAAAAAAATCACAATAGTTTACAACACAAGTAAACAATTGATCATTTGTCACTTTTATTAAAAACTGCTGTCTAATATCATCCTATATGCATGCACAACCTACTACACCAACTTTCTAAAACTCAGCTGGTGGCAACATCCTAATTATCAGGCTAATGTGATAAAGTTCCAGATGAATGCCAAGAGTGTGGCTCTAGAATATTCTGCAGTGCTGCTGATTAACAGTATGTGATCAGCATCACATAGAGTACTACACATTTAAGCTATCTAATTGACTTGGTATTAGAATATTAGTAAACTGTGCTTGTTAAGCAAATAGTGTGTTGTTACTCATGAAAATCCCATTTCACTAAGAGCATTTTAGAAGTCTGGGTTATCTTTTATGTTTCACTCCACAAACATGCCTTTAGTTCAGCATTTCTTAACCTATTGGGCATGAGCCACTGCAGGGTCCCGAGAGGGCATTTGGTGGGTTGCAAAGTCAGGTTCGGAAATTTATTTACTGTGTCTTAAAAAGCTACTACATGTAAATAACTAAGATATATCATTTTAACAATTTAAATTCAACCTGTTTTGTACATAGTCTAAACTGTACATTTTTGTTATTCATGCTCTACCATTGTTTTTTACCAGCTCTGATGTTTAACTCTCTATAACCAGATTGAAAGTTGCTTCCCAGAGGGATACAGTGAATTCAATTGGATTCAAGACCCATTCTTGTATTTTGAAAGTTCTAACATGTTGTCAGTAAAACTAAATGAGCAATTGTGTGATATCATCTGTGATGCTGGGATTAAAACTAAATTTTTAGTAAATTATTTTGTATAGTTAGTGATAACATGAGACATGTCATGGACAACAAAATTCATAAACTTTTAGATTCTGACTTAACAAAGTTCTGGATATCTTTAAGAGATGAATATCCTGAACTTTCGGAGTTGCTCATCCTATTCACCACCTCATTCTTGAGTGAAATGGGATTTTCATCTCAAGTGAAAAGCAAGCACACAAATAGACTTGACGCACACTCAGATTTATGACTTAATTTAACCACTCTTGAATCCAACATACCCCAGCTTTTGCAGAAAAAGCAGCTCCAACTGTCACATTAGTAACTAATGATTAGTTAGGCAAGTAAAAACTCTTTTGTTTTTAACTTCAGCATGTGTTTATTAGAGCAAATTAGTCTTTTGAATTACATATTTGCTTTTTGCTTTTGTATAATTAAGTGTATATATAATTTGTTTAAGCATAAAAGAAGGCTTAAAGTTCTCAGTGTTACCAAAAATATGATTATAAAGTGGGTGCACAAGTAGTTCTGCCATGCACACCCCTACAAGTACTAATTAATTTTAAAAATCTAAAAGGTTAAGTTAGATAATTAAACGTAGACACAACCTCCCAAAATCGTCTCTGTACCGTAATTATGTGCGATAAATGGAAACTAATTTCTGTACTTCCAATAAATACACCCTTTTAATAAAATATGTACCAATAAACTCCAATAAAATACTGTATGTACGAATAACGTAGCGTACTAGGTTATACGTTCTAAATTGGAAGTACCGATAGGTTTTAATTCGAATAAATACAGCCTTTAATGCATATACAGCCTTTTATCCATACAATAAATACAGCCTTTGAATGTACACTAACAAAGGAAATTTTTGTTAAATCTAATTAATTTTAAAAATCTAAAAGGTTAAGTTGCATTGTTAAACGTAGACACAACCTCCAAAAATCGTCTGTGTACCGTAATTATGTGCGATAAATGGAAAATTATTTCTGTACTTCCAGTAAATACACCCTTTTAATAAAATATGTGCCAATACTCTGAACATAACTTTATGTCCAATACAATTATTATGTTATTTCTTTTTAGTATCCCTTATAGATTTGCGTGATCAAAACTTTTAATACTAAAACTTTTTTTCAACTGATAACCATGCTTTGTTGAGATTATTAAAGAAAAGTTTTGCTCATTCAGTGATGTGGCATCTTCAGTGATAAAGTTGAGTCTCATCGTGGTAAAACTACTGAAGACTTCATAGAATTGGAAAATTAATGAGAATAATATTCTTACAACCAGTGACAAGAATTATGAACTTAAAACAGTGGAATGAATTACTGAATACCAGATACTCTCAATTGCTAAAACAAACACACTTATATTACAACAGTTCTCTTTATATAATTATCCAGGACACACTGTATAGCCTACAAACAGTAATAAAAAAATCACAATAGTTTACAACACAAGTAAACAATTGATCATTTGTCACTTTTATTAAAAACTGCTGTCTAATATCATCATATATGAATGCACAACCTACTACACCAACTTTCTAAAACTCAGCTGGTGGCAACATCCTAATTATCAGGCTAATGTGATAAAGTTCCAGATGAATGCCAAGAGTGTGGCTCTAGAATATTCTGCAGTGCTGCTGATTAACAGTATGTGATCAGCATCACATAGAGTACTACACATTTAAGCTATCTAATTGACTTGGTATTAGAATATTAGTAAACTGTGCTTGTTAAGCAAATAGTGTGTTGTTACTCATGAAAATCCCATTTCACTAAGAGCATTTTAGAAGTCTGGGTTATCTTTTATGTTTCACTCCACAAACATGCCTTTAGTTCAGCATTTCTTAACCTATTGGGCATGAGCCACTGCAGGGTCCCGAGAGGGCATTTGGTGGGTTGCAAAGTCAGGTTCGGAAATTTATTTACTGTGTCTTAAAAAGCTACTACATGTAAATAACTAAGATATATCATTTTAACAATTTAAATTCAACCTGTTTTGTACATAGTCTAAACTGTACATTTTTGTTATTCATGCTCTACCATTGTTTTTTACCAGCTCTGATGTTTAACTCTCTATAACCAGATTGAAAGTTGCTTCCCAGAGGGATACAGTGAATTCAATTGGATTCAAGACCCATTCTTGTATTTTGAAAGTTCTAACATGTTGTCAGTAAAACTAAATGAGCAATTGTGTGATATCATCTGTGATGCTGGGATTAAAACTAAATTTTTAGTAAATTATTTTGTATAGTTAGTGATAACATGAGACATGTCATGGACAACAAAATTCATAAACTTTTAGATTCTGACTTAACAAAGTTCTGGATATCTTTAAGAGATGAATATCCTGAACTTTCGGAGTTGCTCATCCTATTCACCACCTCATTCTTGAGTGAAATGGGATTTTCATCTCAAGTGAAAAGCAAGCACACAAATAGACTTGACGCACACTCAGATTTATGACTTAATTTAACAACTCTTGAATCCAACATACCCCAGCTTTTGCAGAAAAAGCAGCTCCAACTGTCACATTAGTAACTAATGATTAGTTAGGCAAGTAAAAACTCTTTTGTTTTTAACTTCAGCATGTGTTTATTAGAGCAAATTAGTCTTTTGAATTACATATTTGCTTTTTGCTTTTGTATAATTAAGTGTATATATAATTTGTTTAAGCATAAAAGAAGGCTTAAAGTTCTCAGTGTTACCAAAAATATGATTATAAAGTGGGTGCACAAGTAGTTCTGCCATGCACACCCCTACAAGTCTAATTAATTTTAAAAATCTAAAAGGTTAAGTTAGATAATTAAACGTAGACACAACCTCCCAAAATCGTCTCTGTACCGTAATTATGTGCGATAAATGGAAACTAATTTCTGTACTTCCAATAAATACACCCTTTTAATAAAATATGTACCAATAAACTCCAATAAAATACTGTATGTACGAATAACGTAGCGTACTAGGTTATACGTTCTAAATTGGAAGTACCGATAGGTTTTAATTCGAATAAATACAGCCTTTAATGCATATACAGCCTTTTATCCATACAATAAATACAGCCTTTGAATGTACACTAACAAAGGAAATTTTTGTTAAATCTAATTAATTTTAAAAATCTAAAAGGTTAAGTTGCATTGTTAAACGTAGACACAACTTCCAAAAATCGTCTGTGTACCGTAATTATGTGCGATAAATGGAAAATTATTTCTGTACTTCCAGTAAATACACCCTTTTAATAAAATATGTGCCAATACTCTGAACATAACTTTATGTCCAATACAATTATTATGTTATTTCTTTTTAGTATCCCTTATAGATTTGCGTGATCAAAACTTTTAATACTAAAACTTTTTTTCAGCTGATAACCATGCTTTGTTGAGATTATTAAAGAAAAGTTTTGCTCATTCAGTGATGTGGCATCTTCAGTGATAAAGTTGAGTCTCATCGTGGTAAAACTACTGAAGACTTCATAGAATTGGAAAATTAATGAGATTAATATTCTTACAACCAGTGACAAGAATTATGAACTTAAAACAGTGGAATGAATTACTGAATACCAGATACTCTCAATTGCTAAAACAAACACACTTATATTACAACAGTTCTCTTTATATAATTATCCAGGACACACTGTATAGCCTACAAACAGTAATAAAAAAATCACAATAGTTTACAACACAAGTAAACAATTGATCATTTGTCACTTTTATTAAAAACTGCTGTCTAATATCATCCTATATGCATGCACAACCTACTACACCAACTTTCTAAAACTCAGCTGGTGGCAACATCCTAATTATCAGGCTAATGTGATAAAGTTCCAGATGAATGCCAAGAGTGTGGCTCTAGAATATTCTGCAGTGCTGCTGATTAACAGTATGTGATCAGCATCACATAGAGTACTACACATTTAAGCTATCTAATTGACTTGGTATTAGAATATTAGTAAACTGTGCTTGTTAAGCAAATAGTGTGTTGTTACTCATGAAAATCCCATTTCACTAAGAGCATTTTAGAAGTCTGGGTTATCTTTTATGTTTCACTCCACAAACATGCCTTTAGTTCAGCATTTCTTAACCTATTGGGCATGAGCCACTGCAGGGTCCCGAGAGGGCATTTGGTGGGTTGCAAAGTCAGGTTCGGAAATTTATTTACTGTGTCTTAAAAAGCTACTACATGTAAATAACTAAGATATATCATTTTAACAATTTAAATTCAACCTGTTTTGTACATAGTCTAAACTGTACATTTTTGTTATTCATGCTCTACCATTGTTTTTTACCAGCTCTGATGTTTAACTCTCTATAACCAGATTGAAAGTTGCTTCCCAGAGGGATACAGTGAATTCAATTGGATTCAAGACCCATTCTTGTATTTTGAAAGTTCTAACATGTTGTCAGTAAAACTAAATGAGCAATTGTGTGATATCATCTGTGATGCTGGGATTAAAACTAAATTTTTAGTAAATTATTTTGTATAGTTAGTGATAACATGAGACATGTCATGGACAACAAAATTCATAAACTTTTAGATTCTGACTTAACAAAGTTCTGGATATCTTTAAGAGATGAATATCATGAACTTTCGGAGTTGCTCATCCTATTCACCACCTCATTCTTGAGTGAAATGGGATTTTCATCTCAAGTGAAAAGCAAGCACACAAATAGACTTGACGCACACTCAGATTTATGACTTAATTTAACCACTCTTGAATCCAACATACCCCAGCTTTTGCAGAAAAAGCAACTCCAACTGTCACATTAGTAACTAATGATTAGTTAGGCAAGTAAAAACTCTTTTGTTTTTAACTTCAGCATGTGTTTATTAGAGCAAATTAGTCTTTTGAATTACATATTTGCTTTTTGCTTTTGTATAATTAAGTGTATATATAATTTGTTTAAGCATAAAAGAAGGCTTAAAGTTCTCAGTGTTACCAAAAATATGATTATAAAGTGGGTGCACAAGTAGTTCTGCCATGCACACCCCTACAAGTCTAATTAATTTTAAAAATCTAAAAGGTTAAGTTAGATAATTAAACGTAGACACAACCTCCCAAAATCGTCTCTGTACCGTAATTATGTGCGATAAATGGAAACTAATTTCTGTACTTCCAATAAATACACCCTTTTAATAAAATATGTACCAATAAACTCCAATAAAATACTGTATGTACGAATAACGTAGCGTACTAGGTTATACGTTCTAAATTGGAAGTACCGATAGGTTTTAATTCGAATAAATACAGCCTTTAATGCATATACAGCCTTTTATCCATACAATAAATACAGCCTTTGAATGTACACTAACAAAGGAAATTTTTGTTAAATCTAATTAATTTTAAAAATCTAAAAGGTTAAGTTGCATTGTTAAACGTAGACACAACCTCCAAAAATCGTCTGTGTACCGTAATTATGTGCGATAAATGGAAAATTATTTCTGTACTTCCAGTAAATACACCCTTTTAATAAAATATGTGCCAATACTCTGAACATAACTTTATGTCCAATACAATTATTATTGTATCAGACACTCTAGAACAATTAGAAATAATACAAACACACAAAAACAAATAAAAACGACATCCTAAACGAACAGACACAATTCAAATCGCACGCATTATTCGAACACATCTCACCACACACACACAGCTTCAATCTTTCGAAACACTTTCTCGTCGCCAACAACAAGACGAGCAGCGCTACTAGCGACAGCCTCTGATGAAGCCTTCTATAGGTGAAAGCCGGTTTAGGCTGTAAGGTAAAACTTTACGTTTTTACTTATAAAAAACTTTGTGTTCCGAGTCGTCAATATTATAGTGATATTTACAATTATTATGTTATTTCTTTTTAGTATCCCTTATAGATTTGCGTGATCAAAACTTTTAATACTAAAACTTTTTTTCAACTGATAACCATGCTTTGTTGAGATTATTAAAGAAAAGTTTTGCTCATTCAGTGATGTGGAATCTTCAGTGATAAAGTTGAGTCTCATCGTGGTAAAACTACTGAAGACTTCATAGAATTGGAAAATTAATGAGAATAATATTCTTACAACCAGTGACAAGAATTATGAACTTAAAACAGTGGAATGAATTACTGAATACCAGATACTCTCAATTGCTAAAACAAACACACTTATATTACAACAGTTCTCTTTATATAATTATCCAGGACACACTGTATAGCCTACAAACAGTAATAAAAAAATCACAATAGTTTACAACACAAGTAAACAATTGATCATTTGTCACTTTTATTAAAAACTGCTGTCTAATATCATCCTATATGAATGCACAACCTACTACACCAACTTTCTAAAACTCAGCTGGTGGCAACATCCTAATTATCAGGCTAATGTGATAAAGTTCCAGATGAATGCCAAGAGTGTGGCTCTAGAATATTCTGCAGTGCTGCTGATTAACAGTATGTGATCAGCATCACATAGAGTACTACACATTTAAGCTATCTAATTGACTTGGTATTAGAATATTAGTAAACTGTGCTTGTTAAGCAAATAGTGTGTTGTTACTCATGAAAATCCCATTTCACTAAGAGCATTTTAGAAGTCTGGGTTATCTTTTATGTTTCACTCCACAAACATGCCTTTAGTTCAGCATTTCTTAACCTATTGGGCATGAGCCACTGCAGGGTCCCGAGAGGGCATTTGGTGGGTTGCAAAGTCAGGTTCGGAAATTTATTTACTGTGTCTTAAAAAGCTACTACATGTAAATAACTAAGATATATCATTTTAACAATTTAAATTCAACCTGTTTTGTACATAGTCTAAACTGTACATTTTTGTTATTCATGCTCTACCATTGTTTTTTACCAGCTCTGATGTTTAACTCTCTATAACCAGATTGAAAGTTGCTTCCCAGAGGGATACAGTGAATTCAATTGGATTCAAGACCCATTCTTGTATTTTGAAAGTTCTAACATGTTGTCAGTAAAACTAAATGAGCAATTGTGTGATATCATCTGTGATGCTGGGATTAAAACTAAATTTTTAGTAAATTATTTTGTATAGTTAGTGATAACATGAGACATGTCATGGACAACAAAATTCATAAACTTTTAGATTCTGACTTAACAAAGTTCTGGATATCTTTAAGAGATGAATATCCTGAACTTTCGGAGTTGCTCATCCTATTCACCACCTCATTCTTGAGTGAAATGGGATTTTCATCTCAAGTGAAAAGCAAGCACACAAATAGACTTGACGCACACTCAGATTTATGACTTAATTTAACCACTCTTGAATCCAACATACCCCAGCTTTTGCAGAAAAAGCAGCTCCAACTGTCACATTAGTAACTAATGATTAGTTAGGCAAGTAAAAACTCTTTTGTTTTTAACTTCAGCATGTGTTTATTAGAGCAAATTAGTCTTTTGAATTACATATTTGCTTTTTGCTTTTGTATAATTAAGTGTATATATAATTTGTTTAAGCATAAAAGAAGGCTTAAAGTTCTTAGTGTTACCAAAAATATGATTATAAAGTGGGTGCACAAGTAGTTCTGCCATGCACACCCCTACAAGTCTAATTAATTTTAAAAATCTAAAAGGTTAAGTTAGATAATTAAACGTAGACACAACCTCCCAAAATCGTCTCTGTACCGTAATTATGTGCGATAAATGGAAACTAATTTCTGTACTTCCAATAAATACACCCTTTTAATAAAATATGTACCAATAAACTCTAATAAAATACTGTATGTACGAATAACGTAGCGTACTAGGTTATACGTTCTAAATTGGAAGTACCGATAGGTTTTAATTCGAATAAATACAGCCTTTAATGCATATACAGCCTTTTATCCATACAATAAATACAGCCTTTGAATGTACACTAACAAAGGAAATTTTTGTTAAATCTAATTAATTTTAAAAATCTAAAAGGTTAAGTTGCATTGTTAAACGTAGACACAACCTCCAAAAATCGTCTGTGTACCGTAATTATGTGCGATAAATGGAAAATTATTTCTGTACTTCCAGTAAATACACCCTTTTAATAAAATATGTGCCAATACTCTGAACATAACTTTATGTCCAATACAATTATTATGTTATTTATTTTTAGTATCCCTTATAGATTTGCGTGATCAAAACTTTTAATACTAAAACTTTTTTTCAGCTGATAACCATGCTTTGTTGAGATTATTAAAGAAAAGTTTTGCTCATTCAGTGATGTGGCATCTTCAGTGATAAAGTTGAGTCTCATCGTGGTAAAACTACTGAAGACTTCATAGAATTGGAAAATTAATGAGAATAATATTCTTACAACCAGTGACAAGAATTATGAACTTAAAACAGTGGAATGAATTACTGAATACCAGATACTCTCAATTGCTAAAACAAACACACTTATATTACAACAGTTCTCTTTATATAATTATCCAGGACACACTGTATAGCCTACAAACAGTAATAAAAAAATCACAATAGTTTACAACACAAGTAAACAATTGATCATTTGTCACTTTTATTAAAAACTGCTGTCTAATATCATCCTATATGAATGCACAACCTACTACACCAACTTTCTAAAACTCAGCTGGTGGCAACATCCTAATTATCAGGCTAATGTGATAAAGTTCCAGATGAATGCCAAGAGTGTGGCTCTAGAATATTCTGCAGTGCTGCTGATTAACAGTATGTGATCAGCATCACATAGAGTACTACACATTTAAGCTATCTAATTGACTTGGTATTAGAATATTAGTAAACTGTGCTTGTTAAGCAAATAGTGTGTTGTTACTCATGAAAATCCCATTTCACTAAGAGCATTTTAGAAGTCTGGGTTATCTTTTATGTTTCACTCCACAAACATGCCTTTAGTTCAGCATTTCTTAACCTATTGGGCATGAGCCACTGCAGGGTCCCGAGAGGGCATTTGGTGGGTTGCAAAGTCAGGTTCGGAAATTTATTTACTGTGTCTTAAAAAGCTACTACATGTAAATAACTAAGATATATCATTTTAACAATTTAAATTCAACCTGTTTTGTACATAGTCTAAACTGTACATTTTTGTTATTCATGCTCTACCATTGTTTTTTACCAGCTCTGATGTTTAACTCTCTATAACCAGATTGAAAGTTGCTTCCCAGAGGGATACAGTGAATTCAATTGGATTCAAGACCCATTCTTGTATTTTGAAAGTTCTAACATGTTGTCAGTAAAACTAAATGAGCAATTGTGTGATATCATCTGTGATGCTGGGATTAAAACTAAATTTTTAGTAAATTATTTTGTATAGTTAGTGATAACATGAGACATGTCATGGACAACAAAATTCATAAACTTTTAGATTCTGACTTAACAAAGTCCTGGATATCTTTAAGAGATGAATATCCTGAACTTTCGGAGTTGCTCATCCTATTCACCACCTCATTCTTGAGTGAAATGGGATTTTCATCTCAAGTGAAAAGCAAGCACACAAATAACTTGACGCACACTCAGATTTATGACTTAATTTAACCACTCTTGAATCCAACATACCCCAGCTTTTGCAGAAAAAGCAGCTCCAACTGTCACATTAGTAACTAATGATTAGTTAGGCAAGTAAAAACTCTTTTGTTTTTAACTTCAGCATGTGTTTATTAGAGCAAATTAGTCTTTTGAATTACATATTTGCTTTTTGCTTTTGTATAATTAAGTGTATATATAATTTGTTTAAGCATAAAAGAAGGCTTAAAGTTCTCAGTGTTACCAAAAATATGATTATAAAGTGGGTGCACAAGTAGTTCTGCCATGCACACCCCTACAAGTCTAATTAATTTTAAAAATCTAAAAGGTTAAGTTAGATAATTAAACGTAGACACAACCTCCCAAAATCGTCTCTGTACCGTAATTATGTGCGATAAATGGAAACTAATTTCTGTACTTCCAATAAATACACCCTTTTAATAAAATATGTACCAATAAACTCCAATAAAATACTGTATGTACGAATAACGTAGCGTACTAGGTTATACGTTCTAAATTGGAAGTACCGATAGGTTTTAATTCGAATAAATACAGCCTTTAATGCATATACAGCCTTTTATCCATACAATAAATACAGCCTTTGAATGTACACTAACAAAGGAAATTTTTGTTAAATCTAATTAATTTTAAAAATCTAAAAGGTTAAGTTGCATTGTTAAACGTAGACACAACCTCCAAAAATCGTCTGTGTACCGTAATTATGTGCGATAAATGGAAAATTATTTCTGTACTTCCAGTAAATACACCCTTTTAATAAAATATGTGCCAATACTCTGAACATAACTTTATGTCCAATACAATTATTATGTTATTTCTTTTTAGTATCCCTTATAGATTTGCGTGATCAAAACTTTTAATACTAAAACTTTTTTTCAGCTGATAACCATGCTTTGTTGAGATTATTAAAGAAAAGTTTTGCTCATTCAGTGATGTGGCATCTTCAGTGATAAAGTTGAGTCTCATCGTGGTAAAACTACTGAAGACTTCATAGAATTAGAAAATTAATGAGAATAATATTCTTACAACCAGTGACAAGAATTATGAACTTAAAACAGTGGAATGAATTACTGAATACCAGATACTCTCAATTGCTAAAACAAACACACTTATATTACAACAGTTCTCTTTATATAATTATCCAGGACACACTGTATAGCCTACAAACAGTAATAAAAAAATCACAATAGTTTACAACACAAGTAAACAATTGATCATTTGTCACTTTTATTAAAAACTGCTGTCTAATATCATCCTATATGAATGCACAACCTACTACACCAACTTTCTAAAACTCAGCTGGTGGCAACATCCTAATTATCAGGCTAATGTGATAAAGTTCCAGATGAATGCCAAGAGTGTGGCTCTAGAATATTCTGCAGTGCTGCTGATTAACAGTATGTGATCAGCATCACATAGAGTACTACACATTTAAGCTATCTAATTGACTTGGTATTAGAATATTAGTAAACTGTGCTTGTTAAGCAAATAGTGTGTTGTTACTCATGAAAATCCCATTTCACTAAGAGCATTTTAGAAGTCTGGGTTATCTTTTATGTTTCACTCCACAAACATGCCTTTAGTTCAGCATTTCTTAACCTATTGGGCATGAGTCACTGCAGGGTCCCGAGAGGGCATTTGGTGGGTTGCAAAGTCAGGTTCGGAAATTTATTTACTGTGTCTTAAAAAGCTACTACATGTAAATAACTAAGATATATCATTTTAACAATTTAAATTCAACCTGTTTTGTACATAGTCTAAACTGTACATTTTTGTTATTCATGCTCTACCATTGTTTTTTACCAGCTCTGATGTTTAACTCTCTATAACCAGATTGAAAGTTGCTTCCCAGAGGGATACAGTGAATTCAATTGGATTCAAGACCCATTCTTGTATTTTGAAAGTTCTAACATGTTGTCAGTAAAACTAAATGAGCAATTGTGTGATATCATCTGTGATGCTGGGATTAAAACTAAATTTTTAGTAAATTATTTTGTATAGTTAGTGATAACATGAGACATGTCATGGACAACAAAATTCATAAACTTTTAGATTCTGACTTAACAAAGTTCTGGATATCTTTAAGAGATGAATATCCTGAACTTTTGGAGTTGCTCATCCTATTCACCACCTCATTCTTGAGTGAAATGGGATTTTCATCTCAAGTGAAAAGCAAGCACACAAATAGACTTGACGCACACTCAGATTTATGACTTAATTTAACCACTCTTGAATCCAACATACCCCAGCTTTTGCAGAAAAAGCAGCTCCAACTGTCACATTAGTAACTAATGATTAGTTAGGCAAGTAAAAACTCTTTTGTTTTTAACTTCAGCATGTGTTTATTAGAGCAAATTAGTATTTTGAATTACATATTTGCTTTTTGCTTTTGTATAATTAAGTGTATATATAATTTGTTTAAGCATAAAAGAAGGCTTAAAGTTCTCAGTGTTACCAAAAATATGATTATAAAGTGGGTGCACAAGTAGTTCTGCCATGCACACCCCTACAAGTCTAATTAATTTTAAAAATCTAAAAGGTTAAGTTAGATAATTAAACGTAGACACAACCTCCCAAAATCGTCTCTGTACCGTAATTATGTGCGATAAATGGAAACTAATTTCTGTACTTCCAATAAATACACCCTTTTAATAAAATATGTACCAATAAACTCCAATAAAATACTGTATGTACGAATAACGTAGCGTACTAGGTTATACGTTCTAAATTGGAAGTACCGATAGGTTTTAATTCGAATAAATACAGCCTTTAATGCATATACAGCCTTTTATCCATACAATAAATACAGCCTTTGAATGTACACTAACAAAGGAAATTTTTGTTAAATCTAATTAATTTTAAAAATCTAAAAGGTTAAGATGCATTGTTAAACGTAGACACAACCTCCAAAAATCGTCTGTGTACCGTAATTATGTGCGATAAATGGAAAATAATTTCTGTACTTCCAATAAATACACCCTTTTAATAAAATATGTGCCAATAAACCCCAATAAAATATGCAAATAGGTTATAGGTCTACGTTCTAAATTGGAACTAGGTTTTAATTCCGGTACTTCGAATAAATACAGCCTTTAATGTTATGTACAGCAGCCTTGTATGCATACAATAATTTAATGTACACTAACAAAGGAAATTTTTGTTAAATCTAATTAATTTTAAAAATCTAAAATGTTAAGTTGCATTGTTAAACGTAGACACAACCTCCAAAAATCGTCTGTGTACCGTAATTATGTGCGATAAATGGAAAATTATTTCTGTACTTCCAGTAAATACACCCTTTTAATAAAATATGTGCCAATACTCTGAACATAACTTTATGTCCAATACAATTATTATGTTATTTCTTTTTAGTATCCCTTATAGATTTGCGTGATCAAAACTTTTAATACTAAAACTTTTTTTCAGCTGATAACCATGCTTTGTTGAGATTATTAAAGAAAAGTTTTGCTCATTCAGTGATGTGGCATCTTCAGTGATAAAGTTGAGTCTCATCGTGGTAAAACTACTGAAGACTTCATAGAATTGGAAAATTAATGAGAATAATATTCTTACAACCAGTGACAAGAATTATGAACTTAAAACAGTGGAATGAATTACTGAATACCAGATACTCTCAATTGCTAAAACAAACACACTTATATTACAACAGTTCTCTTTATATAATTATCCAGGACACACTGTATAGCCTACAAACAGTAATAAAAAAATCACAATAGTTTACAACACAAGTAAACAATTGATCATTTGTCACTTTTATTAAAAACTGCTGTCTAATATCATCCTATATGAATGCACAACCTACTACACCAACTTTCTAAAACTCAGCTGGTGGCAACATCCTAATTATCAGGCTAATGTGATAAAGTTCCAGATGAATGCCAAGAGTGTGGCTCTAGAATATTCTGCAGTGCTGCTGATTAACAGTATGTGATCAGCATCACATAGAGTACTACACATTTAAGCTATCTAATTGACTTGGTATTAGAATATTAGTAAACTGTGCTTGTTAAGCAAATAGTGTGTTGTTACTCATGAAAATCCCATTTCACTAAGAGCATTTTAGAAGTCTGGGTTATCTTTTATGTTTCACTCCACAAACATGCCTTTAGTTCAGCATTTCTTAACCCATTGGGCATGAGCCACTGCAGGGTCCCGAGAGGGCATTTGGTGGGTTGCAAAGTCAGGTTCGGAAATTTATTTACTGTGTCTTAAAAAGCTACTACATGTAAATAACTAAGATATATCATTTTAACAACTTAAATTCAACCTGTTTTGTACATAGTCTAAACTGTACATTTTTGTTATTCATGCTCTACCATTGTTTTTTACCAGCTCTGATGTTTAACTCTCTATAACCAGATTGAAAGTTGCTTCCCAGAGGGATACAGTGAATTCAATTGGATTCAAGACCCATTCTTGTATTTTGAAAGTTCTAACATGTTGTCAGTAAAACTAAATGAGCAATTGTGTGATATCATCTGTGATGCTGGGATTAAAACTAAATTTTTAGTAAATTATTTTGTATAGTTAGTGATAACATGAGACATGTCATGGACAACAAAATTCATAAACTTTTAGATTCTGACTTAACAAAGTTCTGGATATCTTTAAGAGATGAATATCCTGAACTTTTGGAGTTGCTCATCCTATTCACCACCTCATTCTTGAGTGAAATGGGATTTTCATCTCAAGTGAAAAGCAAGCACACAAATAGACTTGACGCACACTCAGATTTATGACTTAATTTAACCACTCTTGAATCCAACATACCCCAGCTTTTGCAGAAAAAGCAGCTCCAACTGTCACATTAGTAACTAATGATTAGTTAGGCAAGTAAAAACTCTTTTGTTTTTAACTTCAGCATGTGTTTATTAGAGCAAATTAGTCTTTTGAATTACATATTTGCTTTTTGCTTTTGTATAATTAAGTGTATATATAATTTGTTTAAGCATAAAAGAAGGCTTAAAGTTCTCAGTGTTACCAAAAATATGATTATAAAGTGGGTGCACAAGTAGTTCTGCCATGCACACCCCTACAAGTCTAATTAATTTTAAAAATCTAAAAGGTTAAGTTAGATAATTAAACGTAGACACAACCTCCCAAAATCGTCTCTGTACCGTAATTATGTGCGATAAATGGAAACTAATTTCTGTACTTCCAATAAATACACCCTTTTAATAAAATATGTACCAATAAACTCCAATAAAATACTGTATGTACGAATAACGTAGCGTACTAGGTTATACGTTCTAAATTGGAAGTACCGATAGGTTTTAATTCGAATAAATACAGCCTTTAATGCATATACAGCCTTTTATCCATACAATAAATACAGCCTTTGAATGTACACTAACAAAGGAAATTTTTGTTAAATCTAATTAATTTTAAAAATTTAAAAGGTTAAGTTGCATTGTTAAACGTAGACACAACCTCCAAAAATCGTCTGTGTACCGTAATTATGTGCGATAAATGGAAAATAATTTCTGTACTTCCAATAAATACACCCTTTTAATAAAATATGTGCCAATAAACCCCAATAAAATATGCAAATAGGTTATAGGTCTACGTTCTAAATTGGAACTAGGTTTTAATTCCGGTACTTCGAATAAATACAGCCTTTAATGTTATGTACAGCAGCCTTGTATGCATACAATAATTTAATGTACACTAACAAAGGAAATTTTTGTTAAATCTAATTAATTTTAAAAATCTAAAATGTTAAGTTGCATTGTTAAACGTAGACACAACCTCCAAAAATCGTCTGTGTACCGTAATTATGTGCGATAAATGGAAAATTATTTCTGTACTTCCAGTAAATACACCCTTTTAATAAAATATGTGCCAATACTCTGAACATAACTTTATGTCCAATACAATTATTATGTTATTTCTTTTTAGTATCCCTTATAGATTTGCGTGATCAAAACTTTTAATACTAAAACTTTTTTTCAGCTGATAACCATGCTTTGTTGAGATTATTAAAGAAAAGTTTTGCTCATTCAGTGATGTGGCATCTTCAGTGATAAAGTTGAGTCTCATCGTGGTAAAACTACTGAAGACTTCATAGAATTGGAAAATTAATGAGAATAATATTCTTACAACCAGTGACAAGAATTATGAACTTAAAACAGTGGAATGAATTACTGAATACCAGATACTCTCAATTGCTAAAACAAACACACTTATATTACAACAGTTCTCTTTATATAATTATCCAGGACACACTGTATAGCCTACAAACAGTAATAAAAAAATCACAATAGTTTACAACACAAGTAAACAATTGATCATTTGTCACTTTTATTAAAAACTGCTGTCTAATATCATCCTATATGAATGCACAACCTACTACACCAACTTTCTAAAACTCAGCTGGTGGCAACATCCTAATTATCAGGCTAATGTGATAAAGTTCCAGATGAATGCCAAGAGTGTGGCTCTAGAATATTCTGCAGTGCTGCTGATTAACAGTATGTGATCAGCATCACATAGAGTACTACACATTTAAGCTATCTAATTGACTTGGTATTAGAATATTAGTAAACTGTGCTTGTTAAGCAAATAGTGTGTTGTTACTCATGAAAATCCCATTTCACTAAGAGCATTTTAGAAGTCTGGGTTATCTTTTATGTTTCACTCCACAAACATGCCTTTAGTTCAGCATTTCTTAACCCATTGGGCATGAGCCACTGCAGGGTCCCGAGAGGGCATTTGGTGGGTTGCAAAGTCAGGTTCGGAAATTTATTTACTGTGTCTTAAAAAGCTACTACATGTAAATAACTAAGATATATCATTTTAACAACTTAAATTCAACCTGTTTTGTACATAGTCTAAACTGTACATTTTTGTTATTCATGCTCTACCATTGTTTTTTACCAGCTCTGATGTTTAACTCTCTATAACCAGATTGAAAGTTGCTTCCCAGAGGGATACAGTGAATTCAATTGGATTCAAGACCCATTCTTGTATTTTGAAAGTTCTAACATGTTGTCAGTAAAACTAAATGAGCAATTGTGTGATATCATCTGTGATGCTGGGATTAAAACTAAATTTTTAGTAAATTATTTTGTATAGTTAGTGATAACATGAGACATGTCATGGACAACAAAATTCATAAACTTTTAGATTCTGACTTAACAAAGTTCTGGATATCTTTAAGAGATGAATATCCTGAACTTTTGGAGTTGCTCATCCTATTCACCACCTCATTCTTGAGTGAAATGGGATTTTCATCTCAAGTGAAAAGCAAGCACACAAATAGACTTGACGCACACTCAGATTTATGACTTAATTTAACCACTCTTGAATCCAACATACCCCAGCTTTTGCAGAAAAAGCAGCTCCAACTGTCACATTAGTAACTAATGATTAGTTAGGCAAGTAAAAACTCTTTTGTTTTTAACTTCAGCATGTGTTTATTAGAGCAAATTAGTATTTTGAATTACATATTTGCTTTTTGCTTTTGTATAATTAAGTGTATATATAATTTGTTTAAGCATAAAAGAAGGCTTAAAGTTCTCAGTGTTACCAAAAATATGATTATAAAGTGGGTGCACAAGTAGTTCTGCCATGCACACCCCTACAAGTCTAATTAATTTTAAAAATCTAAAAGGTTAAGTTAGATAATTAAACGTAGACACAACCTCCCAAAATCGTCTCTGTACCGTAATTATGTGCGATAAATGGAAACTAATTTCTGTACTTCCAATAAATACACCCTTTTAATAAAATATGTACCAATAAACTCCAATAAAATACTGTATGTACGAATAACGTAGCGTACTAGGTTATACGTTCTAAATTGGAAGTACCGATAGGTTTTAATTCGAATAAATACAGCCTTTAATGCATATACAGCCTTTTATCCATACAATAAATACAGCCTTTGAATGTACACTAACAAAGGAAATTTTTGTTAAATCTAATTAATTTTAAAAATCTAAAAGGTTAAGTTGCATTGTTAAACGTAGACACAACCTCCAAAAATCGTCTGTGTACCGTAATTATGTGCGATAAATGGAAAATAATTTCTGTACTTCCAATAAATACACCCTTTTAATAAAATATGTGCCAATAAACCCCAATAAAATATGCAAATAGGTTATAGGTCTACGTTCTAAATTGGAACTAGGTTTTAATTCCGGTACTTCGAATAAATACAGCCTTTAATGTTATGTACAGCAGCCTTGTATGCATACAATAATTTAATGTACACTAACAAAGGAAATTTTTGTTAAATCTAATTAATTTTAAAAATCTAAAATGTTAAGTTGCATTGTTAAACGTAGACACAACCTCCAAAAATCGTCTGTGTACCGTAATTATGTGCGATAAATGGAAAATTATTTCTGTACTTCCAGTAAATACACCCTTTTAATAAAATATGTGCCAATACTCTGAACATAACTTTATGTCCAATACAATTATTATGTTATTTCTTTTTAGTATCCCTTATAGATTTGCGTGATCAAAACTTTTAATACTAAAACTTTTTTTCAGCTGATAACCATGCTTTGTTGAGATTATTAAAGAAAAGTTTTGCTCATTCAGTGATGTGGCATCTTCAGTGATAAAGTTGAGTCTCATCGTGGTAAAACTACTGAAGACTTCATAGAATTGGAAAATTAATGAGAATAATATTCTTACAACCAGTGACAAGAATTATGAACTTAAAACAGTGGAATGAATTACTGAATACCAGATACTCTCAATTGCTAAAACAAACACACTTATATTACAACAGTTCTCTTTATATAATTATCCAGGACACACTGTATAGCCTACAAACAGTAATAAAAAAATCACAATAGTTTACAACACAAGTAAACAATTGATCATTTGTCACTTTTATTAAAAACTGCTGTCTAATATCATCCTATATGAATGCACAACCTACTACACCAACTTTCTAAAACTCAGCTGGTGGCAACATCCTAATTATCAGGCTAATGTGATAAAGTTCCAGATGAATGCCAAGAGTGTGGCTCTAGAATATTCTGCAGTGCTGCTGATTAACAGTATGTGATCAGCATCACATAGAGTACTACACATTTAAGCTATCTAATTGACTTGGTATTAGAATATTAGTAAACTGTGCTTGTTAAGCAAATAGTGTGTTGTTACTCATGAAAATCCCATTTCACTAAGAGCATTTTAGAAGTCTGGGTTATCTTTTATGTTTCACTCCACAAACATGCCTTTAGTTCAGCATTTCTTAACCCATTGGGCATGAGCCACTGCAGGGTCCCGAGAGGGCATTTGGTGGGTTGCAAAGTCAGGTTCGGAAATTTATTTACTGTGTCTTAAAAAGCTACTACATGTAAATAACTAAGATATATCATTTTAACAACTTAAATTCAACCTGTTTTGTACATAGTCTAAACTGTACATTTTTGTTATTCATGCTCTACCATTGTTTTTTACCAGCTCTGATGTTTAACTCTCTATAACCAGATTGAAAGTTGCTTCCCAGAGGGATACAGTGAATTCAATTGGATTCAAGACCCATTCTTGTATTTTGAAAGTTCTAACATGTTGTCAGTAAAACTAAATGAGCAATTGTGTGATATCATCTGTGATGCTGGGATTAAAACTAAATTTTTAGTAAATTATTTTGTATAGTTAGTGATAACATGAGACATGTCATGGACAACAAAATTCATAAACTTTTAGATTCTGACTTAACAAAGTTCTGGATATCTTTAAGAGATGAATATCCTGAACTTTCGGAGTTGCTCATCCTATTCACCACCTCATTCTTGAGTGAAATGGGATTTTCATCTCAAGTGAAAAGCAAGCACACAAATAGACTTGACGCACACTCAGATTTATGACTTAATTTAACCACTCTTGAATCCAACATACCCCAGCTTTTGCAGAAAAAGCAGCTCCAACTGTCACATTAGTAACTAATGATTAGTTAGGCAAGTAAAAACTCTTTTGTTTTTAACTTCAGCATGTGTTTATTAGAGCAAATTAGTCTTTTGAATTACATATTTGCTTTTTGCTTTTGTATAATTAAGTGTATATATAATTTGTTTAAGCATAAAAGAAGGCTTAAAGTTCTCAGTGTTACCAAAAATATGATTATAAAGTGGGTGCACAAGTAGTTCTGCCATGCACACCCCTACAAGTCTAATTAATTTTAAAAATCTAAAAGGTTAAGTTAGATAATTAAACGTAGACACAACCTCCCAAAATCATCTCTGTACCGTAATTATGTGCGATAAATGGAAACTAATTTCTGTACTTCCAATAAATACACCCTTTTAATAAAATATGTACCAATAAACTCCAATAAAATACTGTATGTACGAATAACGTAGCGTACTAGGTTATACGTTCTAAATTGGAAGTACCGATAGGTTTTAATTCGAATAAATACAGCCTTTAATGCATATACAGCCTTTTATCCATACAATAAATACAGCCTTTGAATGTACACTAACAAAGGAAATTTTTGTTAAATCTAATTAATTTTAAAAATCTAAAAGGTTAAGTTGCATTGTTAAACGTAGACACAACCTCCAAAAATCGTCTGTGTACCGTAATTATGTGCGATAAATGGAAAATAATTTCTGTACTTCCAATAAATACACCCTTTTAATAAAATATGTGCCAATAAATCCCAATAAAATATGCAAATAGGTTATAGGTCTACGTTCTAAATTGGAACTAGTTTTTAATTCCGGTACTTCGAATAAATACAGCCTTTAATGTTATGTACAGCAGCCTTGTATGCATACAATAATTTAATGTACACTAACAAAGGAAATTTTTGTTAAATCTAATTAATTTTAAAAATCTAAAAGGTTAAGTTGCATTGTTAAACGTAGACACAACCTCCAAAAATCGTCTGTGTACCGTAATTATGTGCGATAAATGGAAAATAATTTCTGTACTTCCAATAAATACACCCTTTTAATAAAATATGTGCCAATAAATCCCAATAAAATATGCAAATAGGTTATAGGTCTACGTTCTAAATTGGAACTAGTTTTTAATTCCGGTACTTCGAATAAATACAGCCTTTAATGTTATGTACAGCAGCCTTGTATGCATACAATAATTTAATGTACACTAAGAAAGGAAATTTTTGTTAAATCTAATTAATTTTAAAAATCTAAAAGGTTAAGTTGCATTGTTAAACGTAGACACAACCTCCAAAAATCGTCTGTGTACCGTAATTATGTACGATAAATGGAAAATTATTTTTGTACTTCCAGTAAATACACCCTTTTATTGTACACTAACAAAGTAAATTTTATTTAAGTTACATTGTCTACATAACCTCCATGAACTGGCATTAGTTACTTGTGAAGAAAACAGTTCTAGTACACATCGAACACGGAAAGAAATACAAACGTGGAGACGGAAGTTATCTTTCGCCAGGAAACAGTGAAAGACCCCCTGTGGCCAAAACTTCCGTCTCCACGTTTGTATGTTTTTACGCGTTCGATGTGTACTAGAACTGTTTTCTTCACAAGTAACTAATGCCAGGTTGTGGGGGTTACGTAGACATGCAACTTAAATAAAATTTACTTTGTTAGTGTACAATAAAAATGTGTATTTACTGGAAGTACAGAAACAATTTTCCATTTATCGCACATAATTACGGTACACAGACGATTTTTGGAGGTTGTGTCTACGTTTAACAATGCAACTTAACCTTTTTAGATTTTTAAAATTAATTAGATTTAACAAAAATTTCCTTTGTTAGTGTACATTCAAAGGCTGTATTTATTGTATGGATAAAAGGCTGTATATACATTAAAGGCTGTATTTATTCGAATTAAAACCTATCGGTACTTCCAATTTAGAACGTATAACCTAGTAGGCTACGTTATTCGTACATACAATATTTTATTGGACTAAATATCACTATAATATTGACGACTCGGAACACTAAGTTTTTTATAAGTAAAAACGTAAAGTTTTACCTTACAGCCTAAACCGGCTTTCACCTATAGAAGGCTTCATCAGAGGCTCTGATGAAGCCTTCTATAGGTGAAAGCCGGTTTAGGCTGTAAGGTAAAACTTTACTTTTTTACTTATAAAAAACTTAGTGTTCCGAGTCGTCAATATTATAGTGATATTTAGTTAAGTAACGGACACGTCATGGACAACGAAATTCAAGGATTTTATTGGAGTTTATTGGTACATATTTTATTAAAAGGGTGTATTTATTGGAAGTACATAAATTAGTTTCCATTTATCGCACATAATTACGGTACAGAGACGATTTTGGGAGGTTGTGTCTATGTTTAATTATCTAACTTAACCTTTTAGATTTTTAAAATTAATTAGACTTGTAGGGGTGTGCATGGCAGGACTACTTGTAGGGGTGTGCACCCACTTTATAATCATATTTTTGGTAACACTGAGAACTTTAAGCCTTCTTTTATGCTTAAACAAATTATATATACAAAATCAAAAAGCAAATATGTAATTCAAAAGACTAATTTGCTCTAATAAACACATGCTGAAGTTAAAAACAAAAGAGTTTTTACTTGCCTAACTAATCATTAGTTACTAATGTGACAGTTGGAGCTGCTTTTTCTGCAAAAGCTGGGGTATGTTGGATTCAAGAGTGGTTAAATTAAGTCATAAATCTGAGTGTGCGTCAAGTCTATTTCTGTGCTTGCTTTTCACTTGAGATGAAAATCCCATTTCACTCAAGAATGAGGTGATGAATGGGATGAGCAACTCCGAAAGTTCAGGATATTCATCTCTTAAAGATATCCAGAACTTTGTTAAGTCAGAATCTAAAAGTTTATGGATTTTGTTGCCCATGACATGTCTCATGTTATCACTAACTATACAAAATAATTTACTAAAAATTTAGTTTTAATCCCAGCATCACAGATGATATCACACAATTGCTCATTTAGTTTTACTGACAACATGTTAGAACTTTGAAAATACAAGAATGGGTCTTGAATCCAATTGAATTCAGTGTATCCCTCTGGGAAGCAACTTTCAATCTGGTTATAGAGAGTTAAACATCAGAGCTGGTAAAAACCAATGGTAGAGCATGAATAACAAAAATGTACAGTTTAGACTATGTACAAAACAGGTTGAATTTAAATTGTTAAAATGATATATCTTAGTTATTTACATGTAGTAGCTTTTTAAGACACAGTAAATAAATTTCCGAACCTGACTTTGCAACCCTCCAAATGCCCTCTCGGGACCCAGCAGTGGCTCATGCCCAATAGGTTAAGAAATGCTGAACTAAAGGCATGTTTGTGGAGTGAAACATAAAAGATAACCCAGACTTCTAAAATGCTCTTAGTGAAATGGGATTTTCAGGAGTAACAACACACTATTTGGTTAACAAGCACATTTTACTAATATTCTAATACCAAGTCAATTCTCTCCTCTCTCCTATGGCGCTACAGCCCAAGTCGGGCCCTGTCCTCCACCAATCTCCGCCTCCAATCCACTCTATCCACTGCAACCCTCCTCCAGTTTCTTATCCCCATGTCTCTCGCGTCCTCTGCAACGCCATCTTCCCACCTCTTCCTCGGTCTACCTCTAGGTCTCGTTCCCTCCCATGTACCCAGCAAAGCCCTCTTAGGGTTCCTGCCACCCTCCATTCTCATAACATGTCCGGCCCAACGTAATTTTTGAATTCTTATAAATTTTGAGACTGGTATCTCTTTATATATTTGATACAGTTCGTTGTTGTATCTCAGTCTCCATGAGCCATTTTCTTGTATTGGGCCTATAATGCGTCTGAGGATTTTCCTTTCAAAGGTGTCTACTCTGTCGACTGTTTTCTGTGTGATTGCCCATGCCTCACACCCGTAGCATAGCACCAATCTGATGACAGTCCTATATATTTTCATTTTTGTTTCTCTATGCACATCCCCAGACCTAAATGATGGCAGCAATGCGAAGTACGCCTTGTTAGCCATGGTGATCCGTCTTTGGATCTCCGGCTCCTCTGATCCAGTCTTTGCTAGATTCACTCCGAGATACGTGAAATTGTCCACCACCTCAATTGTGTCCTCCTCTATCTCGATGTTGTTATGAACCTGGTCCCTTCTTGTTTGGATAAGCATTTTTGTTTTATCCATATTTATGGCTAGCCCAACTTCATATTCCGTTGCCTGAGTCGTTTCCGATAATACCGTCCTTTCCGAGGCTTATTTGGTAGTTTCGTAACATCCGGTTTTCTGGGAATGGGTTGTTAGCCCATAGCCCAACCTCCAACCTGGAGGGCCAGGATTGTGATCGAGGTTTTCTCCTCTAGGTAGGTTGCTTTCACTACAGCTATCGAGTCCCACCTACCCCCTCAGTCACAGTACTACAGCCGGATGGGTCAAATTTTGACTACCGCCTGCAATAATCCAAGACATAGGCCGGTCCAGGATCATTTCCTATACGCCCTACCTCGGTACTGATGGATACTGCTGCCCTCCACCAGGAATGTTTATCGACCTTCCGGTCTAGATCCGTACTGTTCTGCGTCAACGGGGTCACCTCTAGTAGGATGTGGCTCTTCACCACGCAGTACGGTCTTGGCTGGAGAGAGGCTCATGGCTCCATTGGGAGCTACCATCACATCATCCAACCCTGGGAACTTGTGAGGGCCAGTGCCCAGTCAACCCGAAACAAAGGTACTACCTCTCCATGTTCCCTCGACCCCCTCGATAGCTTAAATGTGTAGTACTCTATGTGATGCTGATCACATACTGTTAATCAGCAGCACTGCAGAATATTCTAGAGCCACACTCTTGGCATTCATCTGGAACTTTCTCACATTAGCCTGATAATTAGGATGTTGCCACCAGCTGAGTTTTAGAAAGTTGGTGTAGTAGGTTGTGCATTCATATAGGATGATATTAGACAGCAGTTTTTAATAAAAGTGACAAATGATCAATTGTTTACTTGTGTTGTAAACTATTGTGATTTTTTTATTACTGTTTGTAGGCTATACAGTGTGTCCTGGATAATTATATAAAGAGAACTGTTGTAATATAAGTGTGTTTGTTTTAGCAATTGAGAGTATCTGGTATTCAATAATTCATTCCACTGTTTTAAGTTCATAATTCTTGTCACTGGTTGTAAGAATATTATTCTCATTAATTTTCCAATTCTATGAAGTCTTCAGTAGTTTTACCACGATGAGACTCAACTTTATCACTGAAGATGCCACATCACTGAATGAGCAAAACTTTTCTTTAATAATCTCAACAAAGCATGGTTATCAGCTGAAAAAAAGTTTTAGTATTAAAAGTTTTGATCACGCAAATCTATAATGGATACTAAAAAGAAATAACATAATAATTGTATTGGACATAAAGTTATGTCCACAAAACAGATTTTGTTTGAAATAAATAAAACACAATTTGACACAAATATTAATTTTATGAATACTTGTTTGGCACATATTACAGAAGGTTACACCATTAAATGAGTTTGCCTAAGTATAAAATTCTTGTCAGATGAAAAACGTGTACAGTCAGAATACTATTTGTTATGTACAATACAAATGATTCACTATGGGTAGCAGTGACACATAAACACTAGACATTGACACTGAATTGTACTTGTTTTGAATGATTCATTGTGTGCTATCTGACCAGAGTACAGGTATTAACCAAGAGATGTTTAGTATACTGCTGTGTAACTGCTACAATGATGAATTATAAGTAGTACTTTTTGTTTTGGTCATCAACCTTGAAAAGGATAATAGAAACTTTGTATACCATGCTTCCAGCAGTTTTACATGATACATTCCTAGCACAAATAAAAAAAAGTTTAAATCTGCTGATGATCTAAAGGAGTGATAGTTATTTGCAGACTGACAGGGTTATAAAATAATTCTGAAAGAATTGTTGCTTTTACAATACCATCGTTTATCAACTGACTACTCAAATCTGCCAGTTTTTCACAGAAACTGAAGTTTGATGATTTGATCCATCATGACCTAGTGATGCTCCAAACATTTCAAGGATTCTCCTAGCCTTAAAAAACTGGACTGGCCTCATTGATTGACATGATTAATGTTAAATTTACTTTGGGATACTTCCAAACATAATACAGTTTAAAATAAACAAAAAAAATTTTATTTCTAATTTTTCCAGAACTGTATACACATAATTTGATCTGGATATAACGTGTATTAAACAATAATACTATTTGATGCAAATAATGAAAATATCCGTGTGGAGAAGTATAAAGGTTGTATTTATTCGAAGTACCGGAATTTACTTCCAATTTATAACCTAGTACAATCTAACATATAACCAAACAAGTACATTAAAATCCGGGTACCCTAAAATCTTTTTTCAATTTCAAGAGGAGTGTCAGTTTTTTAGTTTCAAAGGATAAAGAAAACACTTGTTTACAATTACTTCTAAGATGTCAAGGGTAATTGTAAATTGGGGTACCCGTAAATTGAATTTTAGAGCTGTATTTATTATTTATATTTAAACAATTTTTTGTACGTAACATAATAACAAAAGGTTGAAATATTTGCAGTTATTTCAATTTTAAAACGTATACAAATTTTTAATCAATCAAAATGTTTCAATCCATTTTCCGTTTACAATTACCCCACCTAACCAGATTGTTTATTTTTTGTCTTCAATTTAGACCATAGTAACATTGAATTCCACTCTAACCCATTATTAATACTTAATCATTTGGGTGTTAACAGAAACTGCACATTGCTTTTTATTGCATTATGTTGAAAAAAGGATTTTAACGTACTTGTTTGGTTATAGGCCTACGTTAGATTGTACTGTGTTCTAAATTGGAAGTAGGTTTTAATTCCGGTACTTCGAATAAATACAGCCTTTTATCCATACAATAAATACAGCCTTTGAATGTACACTAAGTAAGGAAATGTTTGTTAAGTCTAATTAATTTTAAAAATCTAAAAGGTTAAGTTAGATAATTCAACGTCGACACAACCTCCCAAAATCGTGTCTGTACCGTAATTATGTGCGATAAATGGAAACAATTTCTGTACTTCCAATAAATACACCCTTTTAATAAAATATGTGCCAATAAACCCCAATAAAATATGCACCAATAACGAAGCCTACTATCTAAGTTAGATAATTAAACGTAGACACAACCTCCCAAAATCGTCTCTGTGCCGTAATTATGTGCGATAAATGGAAACTAATTTCTGTACTTCCAATAAATACACCCTTTTAATAAAATATGTACCAATAAACTTCAATAAAATATGTACGAATAACGTAGCCTACTAGGTTATACGTTCTAAATGGGAAGTACGGATAGGTTTTAATTCGAATAAATACAGCCTTATATCCATACAATAAATACAGCCTTTGAATGTACACTAACAAAGGAAATTTTTGTTAAATCTAATTAATTTTAAAAGTCTAAAAGGTTAAGTTGCATTGTTAAACGTAGACACAACCTCCCAAAATCGTCTGTGTACCGTAATTATGTGCGAGAAATGGAAAATTATTTCTGTACTTCCAGTAAATACACCCTTTTATTGTATACTAACAAAGTAAATTTTATTTAAGTTACATTGTCTACATAACTTCCATAACCTGGCATTAGTTACTAGTGAAGAAAACAGTTCTAGTACACATCGAACACGGAAAAAAAAAATATAAACGTGGAGACGGAAGTTGCCTTTGGCCGCAGGATTTAGTGAAAGACCCCCAATTATGGTAAATATTTACCTGTGCTACACCATACGCCATATTAACTGAGTAGTTAGTGGCATCACCACTACATTTTGCCTTAACGTAATTCAATTGCCTACAACGCAAAGCATTACATTTCAGACTCGTGGGTGGCCGACTCATCAGTTTCCTACAGTATCCACCGCTGAGAGTGATTTTGGGTAGCCGGCTCACCGCACATGCTTTAGTCTACGGCGCCTTCGGCGCCTCCGAGGTTACTAATAATAAACTCGCGGTGGGCTCAACGCAAAGCTTTAAACCGCCGTTTGGGCTCAACGCAATTTTGAACATGTAAGAATCATGTAAATTTTGTTTTGGAAACGCATCAACATGATTTCCAGTCAAATTCGGCTCACCGTCTACACAGTCAATATGGCGATCATTCACTTTTGCATGCATCCTTATGGGAGTATTTATTTTATTTTATTTCTTCGTAAATAGCTTCGACCCCCGTTTAAAATTAATTTTCGCGTGTTTATATAACATAGAAGAATAAAAAAAAATATATTTCACTTCAAGATTGTATGGTGGAGCACAGGTAAATATTATATATATAAATACCCCAATTATTAATAATTATTATGTGTGTAAACAAAGAAGGGGTCTTGGGGAATAGTCAGCGGCAAAATGTAACTTGCGTCGCCGCGCGTAAACTATCTTTCGGTGTCCGATGTGTACATCCAATTGTTTTCTTCACAAGTAACTAATGCCAGCTTATGGAGGTTATGTACGACAATGTAACTTAAATAAAATTTACTTTGTTAGTGTACATTAAAAGGGTGTATTTATTGGAAGTACAGAAATTAGTTTTCATTTATCGCACATAATTACGGTACAGAGACGATTTTGGGAGGTTGTGGCTACGTTTAACAATATAACTTAACCTTTTACATTTTTAAAATTAATTAGACTTATCAAACGTTTCCTTAGTTAGTGTACATTCAAAGGCTGTATTTATTGTATGGATATAAGGCTGTATATAACATTACGGCTGTATTTTTTCGAAGTAAGTAATGCCAGCTTATGGAGGTTATGTATGACAACGTAACTTAAATAAAATTTACTTTGTTCGTGTACATTAAAAGGGTGTATTTATTGGAAGTACAGAAATTAGTTTACATTTATCGCACATAATTACGGTACAGAGACGATTTTGGGAGGTTGTGGCTACGTTTAACAATATAACTTAACCTTTTAGATTTTTAAAATTAATTAGACTTAACAGACATTTCCTTAGTTAGTGTACATTCAAAGGCTGTATATAACATTAAAGGCTGTATTTATTCAAAGTACCGGAATTAAAACGTACTTCCAATTTAGAACCTAGTACAATCTAATGTATAACCAAACAAGTACATTAAAATCCTTTTTTCAACATAATGCAATAAAAAGCAATGTGCAGTTTCTGTTAACATGCAAATGATTAAGTGTTAATAATGGGTTACAGGGGAATTTAATGTTACTACGGTCTGAATTAATGCAAATATCATTGGGAGAATCTCGTAAACATATTAAAGAATGCTTGTATATTACACACAAAATTATTACAGTACGGACCTTTGTTAATGAATAGAAACAAATTTGACTCTATACCAAATAGTATACTATAGACTCTATAGTATGTACCAATAAAATTCACCCTTTTTCAAATACCAATATCTGTTGTTTTTTCATACCCTTGAAAAAAGGTCATTAACGACATACATTATGAGAAAACGTGATTACAAATAACCAGCCATTAGTTACTTGTGAAGAAAATAGATATAACATTTACAAACATCAAATCTTCAATTCTCTCCCTATTTGTTTTATAAAAACTGGAGTTTCTACTGCAGGTTTTAAGTCCACTAAATACTTAATTAAATATACATAATTGTTCCTGTATCTTGTTGGGTAAGATATTATATTAATATAATATCCTTACTCATATGTGCAAACAATGTTTTTAGTGTATGGTCCTAAAATCTTTATCAACACTTTATATCTTTAAAATTTAGACAAAGTCTAATGAGCAACTTGGCCTAACCTGAATTTACATGACCTGGCTCAGAACAACTTTATTTTGGCAAATACAAAGATGAAGACTGGTTGCAATTTCTTCAGGGCTCACACCTGCTGCCAGGCTTAGTTCTATAACATGATAAGGAAGAAAGAAATCAGCCCAAACCTGCAACCGCTGTGGGAAGGCTTTTACACCATTACCAATAAGATTAATGATGTCATCTAAGAATAACTCATTAGCTTTATTTATACATTTAATGCATCTTAATTAGTACACTAACAGCACTGCTCTGTCTTACAGTAACAAAACACGTTTCCGTACACTAACTCAAAAGAATTTCTTGTTTTCAGTTTAAGAAACTTGAAATCGTGTATTTATTTTCTTTTCCATTCACTATTTGTAAAACGTGCTTAAAATTAATATGTGTACGCTTACTATATTGAAATCCAATGTTCACTATCCAATAATTACAAATTTTGTGGAATTGTGAAATTAGTAACACTATGTACTAATGTGTGATTATCAGTTGAATTTCTGAATTCCTTTGATTCATTAATAAATCTTACTAATTTGTTTCTTTATGTCTATAATGATTTCTTATTAGTTTTTAATCTTTGTGTTTTCATTATTCATTTGTAAATTTTTGCATTTTGTTGCCCATGACATGTTCATTGATTAACTAATTATCATTAAAACACACAGAGAACTGATCCTCTTTTCCAAGATCACAAGATGTTTCAAGTATGTTTTTAATTTTTTTAATTGTATGCAATGTGGACACGTACAGAGGAGTGTCAGTTTTTTGATGTTTTTTCAATAAATACAATGAGAGGGGGAGACAGAGAGAGAGAGAGAGAGAGAGAGACCAAAAATAACATGTACAGAAATTACATCAGAACTTTTCCTGACAGTAAAAAAATAACTAAATAATGAATGGCAAAGAACATTAACAAAATTAATGGAAATTATAGTTATTATTTGTTGTCTAATGAACAGGTACTAGTAAAGGCTTCATATACTTCACATCTTAAATTATAAACCTATTACAAACATATTTGGTATACTCAGCTTGAAACAAACGTTTAGACCAATAAAAATGGTTTAAATTTTGCCATGCTGCATTATTAGTACTGTTGAAACAGCAGTTTGATTATAATTGTTTTTAGAACTGACTTCTGGAATGATGTGTGCAAAATGATTAAAACATACCTCCTTACAGTGTGCCTTAATAAGTTGTTGATTATTCTAACTGATACACTGTCATCCCATTATCATATGACAGTTCTCAGAGCTTCAGTAATAGTCATCTTTGCTGTTAACATGGACACAAGTCTCTTTTTTAAAAAGACTTTTCATTAGTAAAGTTACTTATAAGTAGGCATATATTTGTACTCATAATATGAGGTTAAGAATTAAGAAAATTAAAGAATGATATTTACTTACTAACCATTGAGTGTAACATTATTTACAGTAATTAATAATGTCCCAATTTATAAAAGTCATGTTTGGCTAACTAGGTATAACCCAACCTGTGTTCCTGACATCCTAATTCTCTTTCTTCTAATAATATTACTTAACTTTATTGTGATATAACTGATCACAATTGTTCCTTATAACTCCCTACAACTTTTACAACAATACTAATGACAAAAATCAATAATAATTTCTTACAATTAACATACATAATTTGTCTAGGCATATTGGCCTATTATAGTTTGAACATTATTTTTTCATATTTTAACAATTCTTGTTTTTAATACAAGACAACTATTCTAAATTGTTCTTAATCCTTGGCTTTCACTTTTGTTACACTAATAATGACAATTATTAGCAATAATTGTTTACAAAAAGTAGAAATAAGTTATTCAGGTATAGGGCCTACTGGCCCATTGTAGTGGACACCTTAGTTTCTTTCGTACGTTTAAAATAATTACTTTTGCTATCAGACAATTACTTTACATTGTTCTTGATACCCTTATTCAACTTTCACTACAATAATAATGACATAACTTAACAATTATTTACTATGAATAACATAACAAATGTTCTAGGCTCATTTGCCTATGATATTGACCCTTAATTTCATTCATACCTTGAAAATACATGTTTCTTCCTATTACATCATTATTCTAAAACATTCTTCACAATTTACTGAAGCTTTGACAACATAGTTTGTCCTTTAATATTGTTTTTCTTACTTATTCTAGTTGTTATTATCTTCAGTATCAGTATTCTGAAGGTTTAGTCCATGTATCTTGTTTCATTATTTACTTTGTTTATACTTATTGGTTAATCATATCTTCCTTACTAGAATATTATTCTAATAATAATGATTCTAGTATTATTTATACAGTATAGTTTGTTTAATAAGTTTACATTAAAACTGTTCTTTTTACATACAATTATTGACAAGTTTTAGTTTCTCATATTTTTTCTTCTTCATGTTATAATTCAAATTAATACCATTATTATCTAGCTGTTATAAGCTTATTTACTACTTCATCAGTAGTTTTCACCTTCTGTTTACAATTCATGGATTTTACAATGCTTTTTTGTTCTTTCTGTTGTTTAAAACATTATAATGTTACATAACCTTACTTGTAGGCTTACATTTAGCTTTATTGTTGTTTTATTATTACATTTTTGTAATACTCTTTTTGATTTACATTATTCTGTTCATAATCATAAATAAAATTTGATTTCATTATTTTAGTACTTAGAAACTAATTATTGAATTAATAATTTTCTTTATTGAGTATCCAGTTTATTACTGCAGTATGGACTATAGGTGTTATCTTTTTAAAACAATGTTTAATGCAGTTTACTGGAGTAAAATCTTCTTATTGACAATGTTCTTATTAGTTTCATTACATTATTCTTATCTCTTTTTATTATCTCATACAATATTTATAGTATACAGTTTAGTTAATGACTTAGTATTTTGTTCTTCATGTATCATGGTCGTGAAATGGTTTAAGTTGGGGCCTATTTTATGTAAGGGGAAAACATAACGTTACAATATTGTAATTACTTTTATTTCTATAATTATTTATAAGTATTACTTGTACAAACAAAACTGGCTTAGAAATGGGTCTACTTAGGAAATTATGGAATTCTGCTGAAATTTCGAATAGTTCTGGAGGGGAATTGATCCCCTGATAACCCCCCTCCGCAAGTTACTCCACTGATCCCACTCTACACAGTTACAAGAAATCCTGTATTTAGAAGTTCAAAAGTAAGTGATACAGACTCTAAAGATCTCATTGTAACATTCACTACTGGGACAGTTCATGGTTTAGAGCTTCCCTTATGTGCCTGGTAAGTGAAGGAGAAGGGATCTATTTAAGATGCAAGTTGAAGAATATATTTAATTATTGCACTTAATTTGATATAAGTACTGATTACATTTCAGGATTATTATTTTCAGAAATAATGTATGTAAACCAGTTTTCCCCATATAAAGTTAATTAAAATTCCTTAATGCAGAGCATTCCAGGCATTTACAGTAGTAGATTTGTATTACTAAATTTGAATTTACACAAATAATTCTCTTTGATTAACCAGAGTTACACACACAAACTAAATGCTGAGTGTCCTCCTAGTGTATAAATTCAATTAAAACAGTATTCCAAAAACTTACCTTGTTACTAGAATATGTGACATGATGAACTTTCATCATGTGTTCAACTTTGTGTTGGGAGTTAAGCATTTTAATAATTTTTATTTATGCAAGCATATAGCAAAATCTGATCATCATGGAAAAGGAATAAGGCATTTTGTAATAGCAATTAACTGATTAGTTCCTGCTGTATTACCGAATCATATTACAAGACCAATTTTTGTTTAATTGAAAAGATATATTTTATCTGTTTCTTTTGGTGCAATCTGTAAATTCCATGATACACGTCCATAAAGGTTTGAGAATATGCTTTCTTCAGTTTGATAGGAATAACTTCTCAAAAAACTAATGCAACAAATTTGTTATGTCTGATCGCACCAGCTATCCTTTCTATTGGAAATGAGCCTTTTATCCAGATTTATCATATAGTATTGTGACAAGATATTACACTACATTTGTATACTGTAATACAGTATATTATTTGCAGACTGACAGGGTTATAAAAAATTCTGAAAGAATTGTTGCTTTTACAACACCATCCTTTATCAAGTGACTACTCAGATCTGCCAGTTTTTCACAGAAACTGAAGTTTGATGATTAGATCCATCATGACCTAGTGATGCTCCAAACATTTCAAGGATTCTCCTGGCCTTAAAAAACTGGACTGGCCTCATTGATTGGCATGACTAATGTTAAATTTACTTTGGGATACTTCCAAACATAATACAGTTTACAATAAACAAACAAAATATTATGCCTGTCTAATTTTTCCAGAACTTTATACACATAATTTGATCTGGATAGAACATTTATTAAACAATAATACTATTTGATGCAAATAATTAAAATATCGGTATGGAGAACCATACATGACTACCATGTTTTAAGATTTATATTTGAAATCATTTTAGAAATGAAATATTTCCACAGAAACTACTTCTATCTTCAGCCTCAACCACAGAATTGTGATCACTAACATATACCACCTCATGTTAGCGCACTCGATTTTCACTGATGATGGCAGTCGATGGCACTTCCGAAACGTCTGGTTTTGCAGAAAACATTGGATCACGGCCAAACAGCCTGGGAAGGAATTTTATCAACAAACTACTTCAATGTTGCTTCTTGGATTTCGTTGTCCATGACGTGTCCGTTACTTAACTAAATATCACTATAATATTGACGACTCGGAACACAAAGTTTTTTATAAGTAAAAACGTAAAGTTTTACCTTACAGCCTAAACCGGCTTTCACCTATAGAAGGCTTCATCAGAGGCTGTCGTTAGTAGCGCTGCTCGTCTTGTTGTTGGCGACGAGAAAGTGTTTCGAAAGATTGAAGCTGTGTGTGTGTGGTGAGATGTGTTCGAATAATGCGTGCGATTTGAATTGTGTCTGTTCGTTTAGGATGTCGTTTTTATTTGTTTTTGTGTGTTTGTATATTTCTAATTGTTCTAGAGTGTCTAGTTTTCGGCCTTTTGTGTGTACGTGTAGTATGTTCATGTTATTGTCGATGTTTTTATATGTGTGGTTTGCTTCAATGAGGTGGTTTGCGAAGGTAGATTCTGTAGTGGTGTGGAGTGCTTTTGTGTGTTCAATGTATCTCTGTTTGAAGCTACGCCTGTCTGGCCTATGTAGAATTTACTGCAATTTGAACAATTTAGTTTATATACACCGGGTAGATCGAATTTGTTTTGTGCTTTGGGCATGCGTTTTGATAGTGTGTGTTCTGTTTTGTTAGTAGTTTTGTAAGCGATTCTGTATCCTGCTTTTTTGAATTTGTGGGCAATTTTTTCTGTTTGTTTGTTGATGTATGTTAGTGTTATGAATTTGTTGTTTTCTGTCTTTGTCTGTTGTTTGTTTTGTGTTTTGTGTAGGAGTTTACTGACTATTGTTCTGTCATAACCGTTAGATTCTGCTAGATATTTTATCGTGTTTAGTTCGTCTTTGTAGTCTATTTCATCTAAGGGGATGTTGTTAAGTCTATGTATCATGGTTCTAAAAGCAGCTAGTTTGTGTTGTATTGGGTGATTGGAGGTGTTGTGTATTAGTGTGTCAGTTGTAGTTGGTTTTCTGTATATACTGAATTTGTGCCTGTGTTCTAGTTTTGTGATGGAGAGGTCTAAGAAGTTTATGGTATTGTTGTGTTCGTATTCGGCAGTGAAGGTTATGTTTTTATGTATTTTGTTTATGTGCGTTAGTAACTGTTCACATTGTCTTTTGTTTCCCCTGTATAGTATTAGAATGTCATCAACGTATCTGTGCCAATATAGTATTTTATGTGAGTGTCTGTCATTGTTTGTGAGTATTTTTGTTTTTTCTAAGTGTTGGAGGAAGACTTCTGCTAGAATGCTGGATATGGGGGAGCCCATGGGTAGGCCGTCGTTCTGTGTGTAGTATTTATTGTTATAAGTAAAGTAGTTTTGTTTTGTGATAATGTTCAGAGTTTCTGTTATTTCATTGATAAGTTCGTCTGGTGTGTTGTTCTGTTTGAGTTTGTTTTGTAGGATGGTGATTGTTTCAGAGATGGGGATGTTTGTGTACAGGTTTTTAATGTCAAAGGAGGCTAATGTGGCGTTATGGGGGATGTGTATGTCTTTTATTTTTGTTACTAGGTCAGTGTTGTTTTTTACTGCAATGTTGTTGTCTATTTGTGTGTGTTGTCTAATAATTTTGTCTAGATATTTTGCCAGTTTGTGTGCAGGGGCATTACGGTAGTTGATAATGGGGCGGATCGGAATGTCTTCTTTATGGATTTTG
Source organism: Magicicada septendecula (assembly GCA_034769895.1). Lineage (NCBI taxonomy): Eukaryota > Metazoa > Arthropoda > Insecta > Hemiptera > Cicadidae > Magicicada > Magicicada septendecula. Next base: position 187,886,563 of record CM068375.1, read on the forward strand.
GGAAGCGCTTGGAGTGTAGGTGCTGATGGTCGGATTTGTTTCATGTAGGGCTTTTGTTTATGTGTCATAATGTGTTTGGCTTTGTTGACTATTTGTTTTACTGAGTTTTGGTATCTGTCGGTGGGGTCGTGTTTTAGTTCTGTGATGTTGTTCTGTTCTATGAAGTCTTGTACTTTTTTGTGTAGGTTGTCTGTGGGGATAATTACAGTCGTGTTGCCTTTGTCAGCTTTTACAAATGTGATGTTGTGTTTGTGTGCCTTTTCCCTCAGTTTGATGGCTGTGTGTATTTCTGAGTTGTGGTTGTTGTTGTCTGGTGTCTTATGTACTCCTATTGTGTTGTTTATATTATGTCTTAATGTGTCTTGATGTTCTGGTGCTGTGTTTTGTATATTTGTTTCTGTGTCAATTATGAGTTTTGTTAGTGTTTGGTTGTTATGTTTGTAATGTATGTTATGTTTTAGGCCTTTATCAAGGAGTGTTTGTTCGTTTTTTGTGAGTGTGACGTTCGTGAGGTTTACTGTACGTGGGTAGAATTTGTGCGAGGGAATTATATCTGTTTTGATTGGTGTCAGGTTTTTTATTTTTCTGTCGTGTTTTGTCTGTATGATATGTATTTGTTTTTTTGTCCATTCATTTGTGTGATGTATTAGTTCAGTCATGTAATTGTGTCCGTATGTGTTGGCGATATGTAGGTGTAGTGTTAATGCTTTGCGGTTAAGAGCGTCTTTTTTCTTATATAGTTGTTTAATTGATTCTTTTATGTATGTTCTTTGTGCGATGTTTTGTGTTATTCGGGCGGCCTGGTTGTTATGTTTAATTTTGATTTGGGCATATTTAGGTGTTAGTGAATTGTTTATGCATGTTTTGTTGAAATTTATGTGAGCTACAATCTTTCTAACCTTCAAAGTTGTGAACTTGTACGCTTGGACGTTGGCTCGTCTTGCTGAGTTAAATTCTTGGATTTCGTTGTCCATGACGTGTCCGTTACTTAACTAAATATCACTATAATATTGACGACTCGGAACACTAAGTTTTTTATAAGTAAAAACGTAAAGTTTTACCTTACAGCCTAAACCGGCTTTCACCTATAGAAGGCTTCATCAGAGGCTGTCGTTAGTAGCGCTGCTCGTCTTGTTGTTGGCGAGGAGATAGTGTTTCGAAAGATTGAAGTTGTGTGTGTGTGGTGAGATGTGTTCGAATAATGCGTGCGATTTGAATTGTGTCTGTTCGTTTAGGATGTCGTTTTTATTTGTTTTTGTGTGTTTTTTAAAAGTATTTTTTAAAGTCCCTATTCAGCGGCCCTGGCCACAACCTCCCAAAATCGTCTCTGTACCGTAATTATGTGCGCTAAATGTAAACTAATGTATCTACTTCCAATAAATACACCCTTTTAATGTACAAGAATAAAGTAAATTTTATTTAAGTTACATTGTCGTACATAACCTCCATAAGCTGGCATTACTTACTTCGAATAAATACAGCCGTTAATGTTATATACAGCCTTTTATCCATACAATAAATACAGCCTTTGAATGTACACTAACTAAGGAAACGTTTGTTAAGTCTAATTCATTTTAAAAATGTAAAAGGTTAAGTTATATTGTTAAACGTAGTCACAACCTCCCAAAATCGTCTCTGTACCGTAATTATGTGCGATAAATGTAAACTAATTTCTGTACTTCCAATAAATACACCCTTTTAATGTACACTAACAAAGTAAATTTTATTTAAGTTACATTGTCGTACATAACCTCCATAAGCTGGCATTAGTTACTTGTGAAGAAAACAGTTGGTGTAAACATCGGACAGCGAAATATAGTACACGCGCGGAAGTTACATTTTGCCGCTTGACTAATCCCCAAGACCTCTGATTTTTTTTAATATTCCAGAAAATACGAAATTTGGTGTAAATCTTCCGAATTTTTTCCGACGCGAGTTTCAGTGAGAGTAGGAAAATGACCCGCCTCGGAAAAAGACCCGCGTCGCATGCAGCTAACTTCAGGTACGTTATCGCGCGAATCGCAGCTTTCTTCTACCTGAAATTAGCTGCATGCGATGCGGGTTATTTCCCTACTCTCGTTTCAGTGCTATGTCGCATTTCTAGAGTTTTGTTTTTGCGTACGATATGACGTCAAATCTGGTGTTTCATTGCAACCGTAATTTTAATTGCTTTCAATAAAAGTTTATAGAGGTCTTGTCCAAAATTATAGTTCCTTCCTCTTGCCACAAACAATTATGACCACCCATACACAATAATATAATAGGCATTTTGCAATATCCACTTATTTACCATACTGCTTATTTAACTAAGAGTGACTAATCGTTATTGTTTAGTCCAAAGCTGACAGAATCGCACCATATGACTGTACTTGAATAAACATATATTGTAGGCCTATATGTTTTCAGGAAAAAATTACTTCATCCCACCCAGACACGCTGACTTTCCTTACATATGGTTGTATCTAGGCTTCTAGAACAATACGATGCCCTAAGACTTTTTTTTTATTGATGCCACGGGTAATGATAGACTTTTGGCAAACAACACAATTTTGCAGAAATTAAATGATGGTGAAACCAAATTTTTTCTCCAGTTTCTTGATTTTGTCTTGTCAATCTTTAACTACTTAATCTAAAGATGCAATCAGAAACCCCTAAAATCCACACAATTTACCGTAATGTTGAGAGAACGCTGAAAACAATATTAGACTGCTACATGAAGGAGGATTATCTAGAAAAACCCCCTTGAAGGATGTTAAGCCTTCTTGATGAACTGTACTTAGATGCGAAAGTTTTGTTGAATACTGAAACAAATAAGAATTTAACTAGTGAACAGATGAAACTTCGATGTTTAGAGTTCTTTATTGAATGTGTCCAACAGATTTTTAAAAGATTTCCTTTCGCAGATACTGTAATGAAAGATTTGGAGGCTCTTGACCCTAGTTGTGTTAGAAGCAAGAAAATTTCATCTATTGCCACTCTGGCGGCAAAATTTCCGAACTTAGTGAAAGATATTCAGGAACTTGACACTGAGTGAAGGATACTGAGAAACACAGAGGTAGACATAGACAGTGAAAATCCAACAGAATTTTGGAATGCCGTGCGTAATGTGAAAAAGTAGGATGGTTCACCTATGTTTCCAAAGCTGTCTACCTTTATGCGATCACTTCTGTGTTTACCCCATTCATCCGCCAGTGTTGAGAGAGTATTTTCTACTATAAACCTTACGAAAACTAAAATCAGAAGTAGGCTGAGCACCCAAACGATCTTCGGACTTCTGCATACCAAAAGAAATACAAAATCTGCATCCTGCTATGATTTCAAAGTTGGCGCGGTGTTTACAAGTTTGATGAACAACAGTATCTACATGACTGGCGGGGATGAAGACGTGGGGTAGGAGGAGGTTTAGAATATAAGAGTACGTTGGTAAGTGAAAAATATTTGGGATAATAATTATACTGTATATATTCTTTTCATTTAAGCTTACTACATTTTCTTGAGATTTGTCAAAACAACTTCCGAAATTTTTGGCAATCTTCCGAAATTTTCATGTCAAATCTTCCGAAAAATTTTTGTTACACCTGGCAACACTGCTGTAGTACCAAAAATTGACGTTAAATAAACTAAAAGTACGGTACATATGAAAACCAACATTCCTTTAAAATAATAATCGTTTTTTGTGTGAAAACTAAACTACGTAATAGAAAACCAATCAACTTGCAAGTTACTATACATGTCTCCTTTTTTGTGACACAATTCGCTTTTCGGTTTCAACAGTAAATTTTACACGTGTATTTCGGTCACAAAAATCAATCTGTGGTGTCGCTTTCTCTGAATTCACACTACTTTACAATTCTTTTAATGTTTATATATGCCGTATATATACGGTTATACTACAGTCTATAAAAATATAAAATATTCGGATCTTTGCATATTCTGTGGTATTAATATGATAAATTCTGTTTTAATCGCATCGCGTTTTTAAAAAAGTGATGTTTTCATTCGCAAAGTTAGGTTCATCGGGTGAAGTTTAAATATAATCCCATAGTACTAAAATAATAATCCCTTATGAACATTTTATGTGTAGGTACAGCATGTTTGTGAATGAAGAAGAAAACGCTTGAATGCCACAACAATGCTTAGATCAGTTCGCTTTTTTTGTGTTTAGACAGACTAGATGCCAGATGCAGAGGGCACAGATTCGTGCTTCCCCCCCAGTGGTTGCAGCGTCCGGATGGTCTCCGATGACTTCCTGTTGCTGGTGTGTAATACATGGTAGCGGGTCTTGGTGCTTCTTTTATGATTGGACCTTCGTTGTGTTCAAGCGGAGGGATAGGATGGTGGCTGTTAGTGGACGAATCGCGGGAACGATTCGCAGCTGCTGATTGGCTGGGAGGCTCGCAGGACGCTCGCGCGGAGAAGGGAGGATTTGTACGCCCAGACAGACTAGCGTCTACGTGTGCGTTTTTATATATGATGAGAAGCGGCACAATGGGGGGGGGAGACAACACAGTCACTGTATCTGCTGACGCTAGCGCCGTTATGGAGCGCCTTTATGTCAGTTTGGTTTAGTCTATACAGTATTGTTGTAAGCGCACCGTGCTGTTAAGTTCAAATAGATTATACATTTGATGGAAGCTCTATGAAAAGCTATGCTGGGTACCAAATAACTGTAATGCAATGATTTGCACATTAATGAAAAAATTACTATTAATACTAATAATATCACCGTAACTAATGCAAGAAAACGAATAAAAAACGAGTACTAATAAACACTTTGGTTATTTATCATTGTTTTTATAGTTCACTTAAGTTTTCCGTCAAAAGCAGAATCGATTGCTAAATAATTTCATTTTGTAACAATTATTTCGAATTGCTGTTATGGCTCACAAAATTCCTAACATAATTGAGAATGCTGTTACTTAGTCTTTTACGATGAAATAAAATATTATAAACATACACTTAAATTGTTAATAAAAACGAGAGGACACTCGTAGAAACACCGCACACAGCTAAACAAACCGAAAATAAGTGACGGGTTATACAAAAATATCTTACTGTTGACGTAGTGTTAGACTCGTCGATAGAGCGGCAGTGTTGTCTCCCCCCACCATTGTGCCGCTTCTCATCACATATAAAAACGCACACGTAGACGCTAGTGTTTAGACAGTGGTAGTGGTTCAGATCGCCACCAAGTGTCAATTTGTTATAGTCATTCCATTTACAAATGTTATTCTTTAAACCAGGGCTTCTCAAACTTTTCCTCTTGGCGATTCCCTTTACCCGAGCAAATATTTGCGCGACCCTTGGTTTAGAGGTAGGCCTATATAAACTAGGAATACGAATTAAATTATTTGCTGATAATAAATCATAAAGAAAATTTATTCGAAAACAATTCTTTGATATACATACGAATATAATTTTACCATGGGATCTAGATGGGGTCGAGGGAATTTGGAGAGGTAGTACCTTTGTTCTGGGTTGACTGGGCACTGGTCCTTACAAATTCCCAGGGTTGGATGATGCGATGTTAGCTCCCAAAGGAGCCCTTAGCCTATCTCCAGCCAAGACAGTACTGCGTGGTGAAGAGCCACATCCTACTAGAGGTGACCCCGTTGACGCAGAACAGTACGGATCTAGACCGGAAGGTCAATAAACATTCCTGGGGGAGGGCAGCAGTACCCACCAGTACCAAGTTAGGGCGTATAGGGAATGATCCTGGACCGGCTTAACTTTGGATTATCACAGGCGGCAATCAGATATTGATTTAACCGGCTGTGATACTGCGACCGGGCAGAGAGCGCTCGTTAGCCGAAGCGAAGGCAACTTTCTAGGGGAAGAGCAGCCCGAAATCAAAGCTCCTGGTCCTCCAGGTTGGGGGTTGGGCGTGGGGCTAACAACCCCATACTGTAAAAGCAACATGTTATGAAAACTCAACAGCAGCCTCGGATGGTGGACGGATCAATTGGTATACATAATCGGAAAGTAGGCCTATAAGGATAAAGAGTTTGATAGTGGCGACATGGAATGTTCGAACGATGCTTAAACCTGGGAAAATGAAAGAAGTGACGGATCAGGTTTTGAAGTATCGATATGATATTGTTGGAATACAGGAAATAAGATGGCAAGGACAAGGTCGGATACATAAAGCTGAATAAAGTCGGATGCATAAAGTGGTCCGCAGAGAAGGACTGGGCAATATGGTACAGGATTTATAATATCAAAAAGAATGAGACAAAATATTCCTCAGGCTTTCACGGCCGGTGTCAGATGTATGATTCAGGTTATCCGGGCTGTTTGGCCGTGGTCCATGGCTTATTACAAAACCAAACATTTCAATAAAATATTCCTCAGGCTTTCACGGCCGGTGTCAGATGTATGATTCACGTGTATATTTACGTGAAACGTTTGGTTTTGTAATAAGCCATGGACCACGGCCAAACAGCCCGGATAACATGAATCATACAACAGAACGAGACAAAGTTTAATCGAGTTTGAAGCAGTGAATGAAAGAATATGCAAAGTGGGAATGAGAGGAAAATTTAGAAATATAACAATAGTTAATAGTTCCCTCCTGGTGTTTCTATAATTTAGAAATATAATAGTTAATGTACATGCACCAACGGAGGAGAAAGATGGAATAATTAAAGAGCAATTTTATGACGAGTTGGAAAGAACGTGTGACAGAGTTCAGAGGTATGATATGCTGATTGTCCTGGGAGATTTCAATGCGAAGGTAGGAAGAAGGGAGTGTTGGGGAGGTATTCATTGCATGAAGAAAGTAATGACAATGGAATTTGTTGTATCAATTTGCGGCCAGAAATAATGTTATAATCAAAATTACCTGCTTTCCTCATAAAGCGACTCACCAGGGAACGTGGAACTGGTGTCCAGGGAGTGGTGAATCAAATTGATCATATATCAGTGAATAATCGATATTCCTCTTCAATAACTGATGTACGAAGCTGTAGAGGGCCAAACTGTGACTCAGATCACTTACGCGGTAAGGGCAGTTGTAGTTGAGAAACTGGCCGCCGTGGTAAGAAGGGATGAAGTGAGAAAAAGAATATGGTGGAACACAGATAGGTTGAAGACTTTGGAGGTGGTGCAGGACTACCAGATGGAATTAGAAAACAAACTGAGAGAAGATGAGGAGGGGGGAATTGATGACAGATGGGCACGAGTGGAGAGAGTGATAATGGAGACAGCGGAGAAATCCATTGGAGTGAAGAAAGATCAGAGGAATGAATGGTTCGATGATGACTGCAGATTAGCAATAGAAGAAAAGAACACTGCGAGGAATAAAATGCTCCAAAGGGAGACGCGAAGTAATTTTGTTGAACTACGAACGAGGGCACACAAAGTATGTAAGAAAAAGAAGAGGGACTGGATTCAAACGCAATTTCAAGAAATAGAAGAGTTAAACCAGAAAAATGAAGCCAAGAAGTTCTATCTTGCCATTGATAAGATGAAGAAAAATTTTCAACCAAAAATATTTGCCTGCAAGAACAAAGAAGGAAATATGATAACAGAGGAGCAGATGGTACTACAAAGATGGCACGAATATTTTGAGGAGATGTTGAATAATGACACGAGATGAGAAAGGAGAGAGGTTACAAGAGAAAACCCAGGCAGAGAGGAGGACATTGAGGTACCAACAGTAGAGGAAGTGGAGGATGTGGTTTGTAAAATAAAAATAATCGTGCTCCGGGGGAAGACAATATTGTTGCTGAGCTATTCAAATATGGAGGACACTGTAATAATTGAAATACATAAACTAATAACAGAAATATGGGAAACGGAAAGCATGCCGGAGAAATGGAAAAGAGGAATAATATGCCCTATCTACAAAAAAGGAGATAAAATGAGGTGTGAAAATTATAGAGGAATAACATTACTCAATGTTGGCTACAAGATATTTTCGGGTGTACTGAATGAGAGATTACAGTGATATGCTGAAGAGATTATTGGAGAGTATCAGTGCGGATTTAGACGAAAGAGAATTACAGTGGACCAATTGTTTGCTATCAGGCAGATGATGGAAAGGTTTTATGAACATGACACGGACCTGCATTTCTTATTTGTCGATTTCAAGCAGGCGTTCGACAACGTGAATAGGCAAGAATTATATAGAGTAATGAGGGAATTCGGCATAGTTAACAAACTAATAAGATTAGTCGAAATGACAATGAAGGATACAAGGGCAAAGGTTAAAGTGATTAATAAGATGACTAAAAGCTTCAGTTTCAGTAATGGAGTAAAACATGGTGATGGTCTTTCTGCGGTACTGTTTAATTTGGCGTTACAGTGTTACAAAGATGGTCGATCAAAAAGGGACAATATTTACAAAATCTAGCCAATTATTCGGCTATGCGGATGATATTGCAATTGTTGCAAGAAATGCAAGTAGAAGTAACAAAAATTGGGCTAAATGTGAATGAGAGCAAGACAAAGTAAATGATAATGTCGAAGTCTGTGGATAGAAGAAAACCTCGTGACCTGGAAATAAATGGGAAGCGCTTTGGAGGCGTGTCAGGCTTTGAATATTTGGGCACTACAACATCGAATGATAATGACATTAAAAAATGCATTAAAGAGAGGATAAGGTATGCAAATAGAGCGTATTTTGCAAATATAAATATCTTTAGAAATAAAAATATAAGGAGAGAAACCAAGATAAAAATATATCATTCACTCATAAGACCTATTGCTGCCTATGGCTCAGAGGTGTGGACAATAACAGTGGAGGATGAAAAAAGTTTAAGAATTTTTGAACGCAATATCCTACGAAAAATATATGGCCCAGTGAGGGAAGGCGAGAATTGGAGAATACGAAGTAATGCAGAATTGCAACAACTGATACATGAGAGGGACCTTGTAAAATTTATCAAGTCACAGAGGATAAGATGGTTGGGGCATGTGGAGAGAATAGGAGAGGATAGAATGAATAAGAGAATGATGCAGGGAAGACTCTATTGCGGAAGACGAAGGGGACGGCCAAGGATGAGATGGTTGGATGAGGTGTTGAAGGATCTGATGAAGTTGGGAATTCGAGGATGGAGAGAGAGAGTGGCGGATAGAGATGACTGGAGGCGGATTGTTGAGAAGGCCAAGGGCCACCAAGGGCTGTAGAGCCGGAGAAGAAGAAGAAGAATGGGATCTAGATTCTTTTCGTACGGCAAAGTTAAACTTCCGTCTCCACGTTTGTACTGAATTTCCGTGTCTTGATTTGTACTACATGTTTTCTTCACAAGTAACTAATGGTAGGTTTTCATGCTCTATGCAGTCAAAACTTCATTACATATTAAGCTGATAGATCGTTCCATATCATTACGATTAAGATAAGAAAATCCAAATGATAGAAACGAATATCTTCTTTTTCTTGTCGAGTTAAGTCCCACTTTCTGAGTAGGCCTATACTACAACCTGCTAGCAAGGAATCTGCTGCAGTGTCGTCACAATTTTTATCCTTCGTGTTTAAATTTAGCCACTTACAGAACAAAATATTTTTCCTCAAAAAAAAAAAAGGTGAAGATCTCCTTTTTCCTAAAAACGGAAAGGGGTAGTTTACCTGCAACATTTTATGTTGTAACAAGAGAAATTTTTACATCACGAACGATAATTGCCGTAAATTCAAACAGAATCAAATAATTTTTTACAGATGTGCGTGTGCTGCAGAAGACTCAAGCCTTATTGATTTTGGTGAAGAACGGTTACAGGGAAAGGGCAGTTTACCTTGATCATTTTTTGTTTTAACAAGAGTAAAGTACTTAATTTTAATAAATAAAGTATCCTGATAAGTAGATCTTAATAATCCACCGTAGGAACATAAATGAATTATCTAGAAATGAAAAGGCTAGTTAAACGGGGTGGGGGTAATTTTCTATAAATGAAAATTATAGTTGACGGAGGAGGGGAAAATTTTTACTTCCATGTTCCTTAAGGAAATGGAGTATGCTGATGGAAAAAAAAATCGTGTTCGAGATTATTGCAGATTCTGATTGTACTACACTCAAAACATGAAAAAGGCATTTTTCGAAAAGTGTGTGTGTGTGTGTGTGTGAATGTAGACTATTTTCTATGGCAAACGATAACAGCCGGAAATTCAAACAGAATCAACAAATTGTTTGCATACAGCCCTTATTTGTAGAGTACTCAAGACCTATTGTTTTTGGTAAAGATCGATTAAGGGAAAAGGGTAGTTTACCGGCAACATTTTTTTATAAGGGGAAATTGTTTTCTATGGCAAACGATAACTGCCGCAAATTCAAACAGAATCAAATAATGTTTTGCATACAGCCCGGAATTGTAGAGTTCTCAAGACCTATTGGTTTTGGTGAAGATCGGTTAAGGGAAAGGTGTAGTTTACCAGAACGTTTTACGTTTTAACAAGGGTATTTTATATGGCAACAGATAACTGCCGTCAATTCAAACATAATCAAGTAAGTATCTGCATACAGTCCTGAATTGTAGAGTACTGAAGACCTATTGTTTTTGGTGAAGATCGATTAAGGGAAAGGGGTAGTTTCCCAGTAACGTTTTATGTGATAACAATGTATATTTTTTGTATGACGAACGATAACTGCCGCAAATTCAAACAGAATCAAATAATGTTTTGCATACAGCTCGAAATTGTAGAGTTCTCAAGACCTATTGGTTTTGGTGAAGATCGGTTAAGGGAAAGGAGTAGTTTACCAGCAACGGTTTATGTGATAACAAAGTAAATTTTTTCTATGACGAACGATAACTGCCGTAAATTCAAACGTAATCAAATACGTTTTTGCATACAGTCCTAAATTGTAGAGCACTCAAGACCTATTGTTTTTGGGGAAGATCGATTAAGGGAAAAGGGTAGTTTACCCGCAACATTTTTTTATCAGGTGAAATGTTTTTCTATGGCAAACGATAACGCCGCAAATTCAAACAGAAACAAATAATGTTTTGCATGCTGTCCTGAATTGTGGAGTTCTCAAGACCTATTGGTTTTGGTGAAGATCGGTTAAGGGAAAGGGGTAGTTTCCCTGTAACATTTTATGTGATAACAAAGTTAATTTTTTCTATGACGAACGATAACTGCCGTAAATTCAAACAATCAAATACTTTTTTGCATACATCCCTAAATTGTAGAAAACTCAAGGCCTGTTGATTTTAGTGAAGATCGGTTAACGGAAAGGGGTAGTTTACCTGCAACATTTTATGTTGGAACAAGAGAAATTTTTCCATCACGAACGATAACTGCCGTAAATTCAAACAGAATCAAATAATTTTTTACAGATGTACGTGAGTTGCAGAAGACTCAAGCCTTATTGATTTTGGTGAAGATCGGTTGCCGGGAAAGGGCAGTTTACCTGAATCAATTTTTGTTTTAACAAGAGTAAAGTACTTAATTTTTATAAATAAAGTATCCTGATAAGAAGATCTTAATAATCCACCGTAGAAACATAGATGAAATATCTAGAAATGAAGAGGCTAGTTAAACGGGGTGGGGGTAATTTTCTATAAATGAAAATTATAGTTGACGGTGGAGGGGATAATTTTTACTTCCATGTTCCTTAAGGAAATGGAAGTATGCTGATGGCAAAAAAAAAATCGTGTTCACGATTATTGCAGATTCTGATTGTACTACACTCAAAACATGAAAAAATTCATTTTTCGAAAAGAGTCTGTGTGTGTGTCTGTAGATTTTCTTTCTAAGGCAAACAATAACAGCCGGAAATTCAAACAGAATCAAAAAATTTTTTGCATACAGAACTTATTTGTAGAGTACTCAGGACCTATTGTTTTTTGAGAAGATCGGTTAAGGGAAAGGGGTGGTTTATCGGAAACGTTTTATGTTTTAACAAGGGTATTTTCTATGGCAAACGATAACAGCCGCAAATTCAAACAGAATCAAATAATGTTTTGCATGCTGCCCTGAATTGTAGAGTTCTCAAGACCTATTGTTTTTGGTGAAGAACGGGTAAGGGAAAGTGGTAGTTTACCCGAACTTTTTATGTTTTAACAAGCGTATTTTCTATGGCAAACGATAACAGCCGCAAATTCAAACAGAATCAAATAATGTTTTGCATACAGCCCTGAATTGTAGAGTTCTCAAGTCGTTTTGTTTTTGGTGAAGATCGGTTAAGGGAAAGGGGTAGTTTACCGGCATCATTTTATCTTTTAACAAGGGTAATTTTTTTATGACGAACGTTAACTGCCGTAAATTCAAAGAGAGTCAAATAATTTTTGTATACCTTACTGAATTTTAGAGGACTCAAGACCTTTTGATATTGGTGAACATCAGTTAAGAGAAAGGGGTAGTTTCCCTGTAACGTTTTATGTTTTAACAAAGGTATTTTATATGGCAAACGATAACAGCTGCAAATTCAAACTGAATCAAATAATGTTCTGCATACTTCCATAAATTGTAGAGAACACAAGGCCTGTTGATTTTGGTGAAGATCGGTTAAGGGAAAGGGGTAGTTTACCAGCAACATTTTTTGTCGTAACAAGAGAAATTTTTTCATGACGAACGATAACTGCCGTAAATTCAAACAGAATCAAATAATTTTTACATATGTGCCTGAGTTGCAGAAGACTCAAGCCTAGTTGATTATGGTGAAGATCGGTTACGGGGAAAGGGCAGTTTACCTGAAACATTTTTTGTTGTAAGAAGAGTAAAGTAGGCCTACTTAATTTTGATAAATAAAGTATCCTGATAAGAAGATCTTAATAATCCACTGTAGAAACGTAGATGAAATATCTAGAAATGGAGAGGCTAGTTGAACGGGGTGGGGGTAATTTTCTATAAATGAAAATTATAGTTGACGGGGGGGGGATAATTTTTTTATGTGTACTACGTTATCGGCAACAAAGTAGTAGTTTGGCAAACGATAACAGCCGGAAATTCAAACAGAATCAAATAATGTTTTGCATGCTGCCCTCAATTGTAGAGTTCACAAGACCTATTGTTTTTGGTGAAGATCGGTTAAGGGAAAGGGGTAGTTTACCTGCACCGTTTTATCTTTTAACAAGGTTAATTTTTTTATGACAAACGATAACTGCCGTAAATTCAAAGAGAGTAAAATAATTTTTTGCATACCTTACTGAAATTTAGAGGACTCAAGATCTTTTTATTTTGGAGAAGATCAGTTAAGAGAAAGGGTATGTGATAAAAAGAGATGTAGTATGTGATAAAAATATTAATTTTTTTTTACGAACGATAACTGCCGTAAATTCAAACAGAATCAAATAATGTTTTGCATACAGCCCTGAATTGTAGAGGTCTCAAGACCTGTTGGTTTTGGTTAAGATCGGTTAAGGGAAAGGGGTAGTTTACCGGCAACATTTTTTTTATCATTGGTAATTTGTTTCTATGGCAAACGATAACAGCCGGAAATTCAAACAGAATCAAATAATGTTTTGCATACAGTCCGGAATTGTAGAGTTCTCAAGACCTGTTGTTTTTGGTGAAGATCGGTTAAGGGAAAGTGGTAGTTTACCGGAACGTTTTATGTTTTAACAAGGGTATTTTCTATGGCAACCGATAACAGCCGCAAATTCAAACAGAATCAAATAATGTTTTGCATACAGCCCTGAATTGTAGAGTTCTCAAGACGCATTGTTTTTGGTGAAGTTCGGTTAATGGAAAGGGGTAGTTTACCGGCATCGTTTTATCTTTTAACAAGGGTAATTTTTTTATGACGAAAGTTAACTGCCGTAAATTCAAAGAGAGTCAAATAATTTTTGCATAACTTACTGAATTTTAGAGGACTCAAGACCTTTTGATTTTGGTGAACATCGGTTAAGAGGAAGGGATAGTTTCCCTGTAACGTTTTATGTTTTAACAAGGGTATTTTCTATGGCAAAAGATAACAGCCGCTAATTCAAACAGAATCAAATAATGTTTTGCATGCTGCCCTCAATTTTAGAGTTCTCAAGACCTATTGTTTTTGGTGAAGATCGGTTAAGGGAAAGGGGTAGTTTACATGCATCGTTTTATCTTTTAACAAGGGTAATATATTTGACGAACGGTAACTGCCGTATATTCAAAGAGAGTCAAATAAATTGTTGCATACCTTACTGAATTTTAGAGGACTCAAGACCTTTTGATTTTGGTGAAGATCGGTTAAGAGAAAGGGGTAGTTTCCCTGTAACGTTTTATGTGATAAAAATGTTAATTTTTTCTATGACGAACGATAACTGCCGTAAATTCAAACATAATCAAATAAGTTGTTGCATACAGTACTGAATTGTAGAGTACTCAAGACCTATTGTTTTTGGTGAAGATCGATTAAGGGAAAGGGGTAGTTTCCCTGTAACGTTTTATGTGATAACAAAGTAAATTTATCCTATGACGAACGATAACTGCCGTAAATTCAAACATAATCAAATAAATTTTTGCATACAGATCTGAATTATAGAGTACTCAAAACCTTTTGTTTTTGGTGAAGATCGGTTAACGGAAAGGGGTCGTTTACCTGCAACATTTTATGTTGTAACAAGAGAAATTTTTACATCACGAACGATAACTGCCGTAAATTCAAACAGAATTAAATAATTTTTTACAGTTGTGCGTGTGCTGCAGAAGACTCAAGCCTTATTGATTTTGGTGAAGAACGGTTACAGGGAAAGGGCAGTTTACCAGCAACGTTTTTTTTATCAAGGTTAATTTGTTTCTATGCAAACGATAACAGTCGTAAACTCAAACAGAATCAAATAATGTTTTGCATGCTGTCCCGAATTGTGGAGTTCTCAAGACCTGTTGGTTTTGGTGAAGATCGGTTAAGGGAAAGGGGCAGTTTCCCTGTAACGTTTTATGTGATAACAAAGTAAATTTTTTCTATGACGAACGATAACTGCCGTAAATTCAAACATAATCAAATAAATATTTGCATACAGTTCTGAATTGTAGAGTACTCAAAACCTATTGTTTTTGGTGAAGATCGATTAAGGGAAATGGGTAGTTTCCTCAGTAACGTTTTATGTGATAACAAAGTAAATTTTTTCTATGACGAACGATAACTGCCGCTAATTCAAACAGAATCAAATAATGTTTTTCATACAGCTCGAAATTGTAGAGTTCTCAAGACCTATTGGTTTTGGTGAAGATCGGTTAGGGGAAAGGAGTAGCTTACCAGCAACGGTTTATGTGATAACAAAGTAAATTTTTTCTATGACAAACGATAACTGCCGTAAATTCAAACGTAATCAAATACGTTTTTGCATACAGTCCTGAATTGTAGATTACTCAAGACCTATTGTTTTTGGGGAATATCGATTAAGGTAAAAGAGTAGTTTACCCGCAACATTTTTTTATCAGGTGAAATGTTTTTCTATGGCAAACGATAACTGCCGCAAATTCAAACAGAATCAAATAATGTTTTGCATACAGCCCGGAATTTTAGAGTTCTCAAGACCTATTGTTTTTGGTGAAGATCGATTAAGGGAAAGGGGTAGTTTACAAGCAACGGTTTTTTTATCAAGGTTAATTTGTTTTTATAGCAAACGATAACAGCCGTAAATTCAAACAGAATCAAATAATGTTTTGCATGCTGTCCTGAATTGTGGAGTTCTCAAGACCTGTTGGTTTTGGTGAAGATCGGTTATTGGAAAGGGGTAGTTTCCCTGTAACGTTTTATGTGATAACAAAGTTAATTTTTTCTATGACGAACGATAACTGCCGTAAATTCAAACAATCAAATACTTTTTTGCATACATCCCTAAATTGTAGAAAACTCAAGGCCTGTTGATTTTAGTGAAGATCGGTTATCGGAAAGGGGTAGTTTACCTGCAACATTTTATGTTGTAACAAGAGAAATTTTTTCATCACGAACGATAACTGCCGTAAATTCAAACAGAATCAAATAATTTTTTACAGATGTACGTGAGTTGCAGAAGACTCAAGCCTTATTGATTTTGGTGAAGATCGGTTACCGGGAAAGGGAAGTTTACCAGAATCATTTTTTGTTTTAACAAGAGTAAAGTACTTAATTTTTATAAATGAAGTATCCTGATAATAAGATCTTAATAATCCACCGTAGAAACATAGATGAAATATCTAGAAATGAAGAGGCTAGCTAAACGGGGTGGGGGTAATTTTCTATAAATGAAAATTATAGTTGACGGTGGAGGGGATAATTTTTACTTCCATGTTCCTTAAGGAAATGGAAGTATGCTGATGGCAAAAAAAAATCTGGTTCACGATTGTTGCAGATTCTGATTGTACTACACTCAAAACATGAAAAAATTCATTTTTCGAAAAGAGTCTGTGTGTGTGTCTGTAGATTTTCTTTCTAAGGCAAACAATAACAGCCGGAAATTCAAACAGAATCAAATAATGTTTTGCATACAGCCCTGAATTGTAGAGTTCTCAAGACGTTTGTTTTTGGTGAAGATCGGTTAAGGGAAAGGGGTAGTTTACCTGCATCATTTTATCTTTTAACAAGGGTAATTTTTTTATGACGAACGTTAACTGCCGTAAATTCAAAGAGAGTCAAATAATTTTTGCATACCTTACTGAATTTTAGAGGACTCAAGACCTTTTGATTTTAGTGAACATCAGTTAAGAGAAAGGGGTAGTTTCCCTGTAACGTTTTATGTTTTAACAAAGGTATTTTCTATGGCAAACGATAACAGCTGCAAATTCAATTGAATCAAATAATGTTCTGCATACTTCCCTAAATTGTAGAGAACACAAGGCCTGTTGATTTTGGTGAAGATCGGTTAAGGGCAAGGGGTAGTTTACCAGCAAAATTTTTTGTCGTAACAAGAGACATTTTTTCATGACGAACGATAACTGCCGTAAATTCAAACAGAATCAAATAATTTTTTACATATGTGCCTGAGTTGCAGAAGACTGAAGCCTAGTTGATTTTGGTGATGATCGGTTACGGGGAAAGGGCAGTTTACCTGAAACATTTTTTGTTGTAAGAAGAGTAAAGTAGGCCTACTTAATTTTGATAAATAAAGTAACCTGATAAGAAGATCTTAATAATCCACTGTAGAAACGTAGATGAAATCTCTAGAAATGGAGAGGCTAGTTGAACGGGGTGGGGGTAATTTTCTATAAATGAAAATTATAGTTTCCAGGGGGGGGGATAATTTTTATATGTGTACTACGTTATCGGCAACAAAGTAGTAGTTTATTTTTAAAATTCCTTCCCGGCCTGTTTGGCCGTAGTCCAATGTTTTCTGCGAAGCAGACATTTTGGCAGTGCCGTCGACAGCCATCATCAGTGACAATCGAGTGAAATAACGTGTGGTGGTATACGTTAGTGACCACAGTACTGTGGTTAAGGCTGAAGCAATAAGTGGAAAGAAGTAGTTTCAATGGAAACATTTCATTTCGTATAAGATTTTCAATATAAATCTTAGAACATGGAAGTCATGCATGGTTCTCCATCCCGATATTTTGCATTTGTGGTGTATTAGTACTGATCATAAAAGAGTTAATAAAAATATTGTAATGCACCTTAGTTCTGTACAATATATGTAATCAATATGATAGGAAATTAATTAATCAGTATTCTCATAATTTAAGATTTTCTTATCTATTTATAATCTTTCTTATTTTTTAAGGATTGTAGAACCTTCTACAACATTTGGCAACTGCAGTATTTGTTAAAACGTGTAACAACTTGTTCGACTCTTTCAATGGCTGCATCCAAAACAAGTCAGGGAAACCTCTTCGGTCTCCACTTAGTGATGACAGCGTACACATAGCTTTTTGGCAGTGGGCTGCACACTTCATCAACTCGTGGCAATTCCAGAGGCCAGACTGGCGAACATTTATGCTACCATCACAGGACGGCTGGCTGACATCCATAAATGAATCGCTTATTGATAAAGGCCTCATGTCACCAAAAGTAAATTTGTGGGAAACTGAAAAAAAACTGTTTATTTTGAAAATGTACAGAATTTTTTACTTCCATATTCCTTAAGGAAATGGAAGTATGGTGATGGCAAAAAAAATCGTGTTCGAGAATATTGCAGATTCTGATTGTACTACACTCAAAACATGAAAATAAGTCGTTTTCCGAAAAGTGTCTGTGTGTGTGTCTGTCTGTAGATTTTTTTCTATGGCAAACGATAACAGCCGCAAATTCAAACAGAATCAAATAATTTTTTGCATACAGCCCTGGTTTGTAGAGTACTCACGACCTATTGTTTTTGGTGAAGATCGGTTGAGGGAAAGGGGTAGTTTACCGGCAACGGTTTTTTTTATCAATGGAAATTTTTTTTTTTTGGAAAACGATAACAGACGGAAATTCAAACAGAATCAAATAATGTATCGCATACAGCCCTGAATTGTAGAGTTCTCAAGACCTATTGATTTTGGTGAAGATCGGTTAAGGGGAAGGGGTAGTTTACCTTTAACCTATTACGTTTTAACAACAGTAAAGTACTTGAAAATTCATTTAAACTTTTCAAACAATGGTAATTGTTAAAAATAAAATAATTTTGTTGGCAGGCAATAAAATTATAATTTTTTCATTTTAATGTAAATTATGTAATGTTTACGTTTCCATTTTATTATTATGACTACAGCAATAAAAAGGCAGGGAAGGCACACACACACACACACACACACACACACACACACACACACACACACACACACACACACACACACACACACACACACACACACACACACACACACACACACACACACACACACACACACACACACACACACACACACACACACACACACACACACACACACACACACACACACACACACACACACACACACACACACACACACACACACACACACACACACACACACACACACACACACACACACACACACACACACACACACACACACACACACACACACACACACACACACACACACACACACACACACACACAAAATTCGCGTTATTTCTGGCCTCACTCATGTTTATTTTCTTACATTTGCACGCTTTTTAAATGGAAAATGCCGAAACCCACACCAACATAACGCGTGCAAGCCGAAAAAATGGACATCAATTTGCTTCCTGTGGATCGCTGGGCAGTGTAACAGGACGTGTTTACAGAGGAACGATTCATAGACAGACTTTTCGTCTTTAGGGAATGAACCCTCTGCAAGATGCTGAGGTTCCATGAGTGACTTCGGAGCGCTCCTTCTTTTTCGCGTGTTTGTTCTGTGAAACATACACTGTAGATTCGCAGCTTTACTCTAAGCAACGCTCAATAGGAAATGTTGAAAATTTTTGTCCACGGTGTACCCTCATTCACACTAAACCTGCTCTGATGTTTTAATTACGGACATCATAATATTAACACTTTGGAAACTTGAGCACTACTTAATGGAGATCAATCATTAACTTAGACAAGCCATTAATTTTATCCATATTTTTTATATATATGTGTACAACGTTATCGGCAACAAAGAAGTAGTTTTTGTTAAAATTCCTTCCCGGGATATTTGGCCGTAGTCCAAAGTTTTCTACAAAACCAGACGTTTCGGCAATGCTATCGACTTCCATCATCAGTGAAAATCGAGTGCGATAACGTGAGGTGGTATACGACAGTACGATACAGTACTGTGGTTAAGGCTGAAGCAGTAAGTAGAAAGAAGTAGTTTCTATGGTAATATTTCATTTCGAAAATTATTTTAAATATATATCTTAGAATATGGAAGTCATGTAGGGTTATACATACCGATATTTTATCTTATTGGCATAATTCTATTTTCTTATGCCTCACACGACATGTAAATATTTTTAGAAACTTTTACCGTGTGTGATTTTAAACGGTCAATAACAGGCCTTTCATAAATAAAGAAGAGATATTTTTAATAATGCAAAAGTAATATCCTATTTTTTATTGAATATATTAGCTCAGATATAACTGAAAGACCCAATGTTTTAATAAAATTAGTTACTCCATTACTTACAAACATATTCACAAAAGTAAATTACATTGTGGTTTTACAGTCATTGTTATCTTGTAATATAACACATTACAGATAGCTTTAGTACACTACCTAATACATTACCGTTTCTTAGATATTCATTTTCTACATCCATGTTCCTTAAGGAAATGGAAGTAGGGTGATGGCAAAAAAAATCGTGTTCGAGATTATTGCAGATTCTGATTGTACTACACTCAAAACATGAAAAAGGCATTTTTCGAAAAGTGTCTGTTTGTGTGTGTGTGTGTCTGTAGATTTTTTTCTATGGCAAACGATAACAGCCGGAAATTCAAACAGAATCAAATAATGTTTTTTTTGCTGCCCTCAATTGTAGAGTTCACAAGACCTATTGTTTTTGGTGAAGATCGGTTAAGGGAAAGGGGTAGTTTACCTGCATCGTTTTATCTTTTAACAAAGGTAATTTTTTTATGACAAACGATAACTGCCGTAAATTCAAAGAGAGTCAAATAATTTTTTGCATACCTTACTGAATTCTAGAGGACTCAAGATCTTTTTATTTTGGAGAAGATCAGTTAAGAGAAAGGGGTAGTATCTTATGTTTTATGTGATAAAAAGAGTAATTTTGTTTGACGAACGATAACTGACGTAAATTCGAACTGAATCAAATAATGTTTTGCAAACAGCCCGGAATTGTAGAGTTCTCAAGACCTATTGATTTTGGTGAAGATCGGTTAATGGAAAGGGGTAGTTTACCTGCAACATTTTTTTATCATGGGTAATTTGTTTCTATGGCAAACGATAACAGCCGGAAATTCAAACAGAATCAAATAATGTTTTACATACAGTCCGGAATTGTAGAGTTCTCAAGACGTATTGTTTTTGGTGAAGATCGGTTTGGGGAAAGTGGTAGTTTACCAGAACCTTTTTATGTTTTAACAAGGGTATTTTTTATGGCAAACGATAACAGCCGCTAATTCAAACAGAATCAAATAATGTTTTGCATGCTGCCCTCAATTGTAGAGTTCTAAAGACCTTAAGTTTATGGTGAAGATCGGTTAAGGGAAAGGGGTAGTTTACATGCATCGTTTTATCTTTTAACAAGTGTAATTTATTTGACGAACGGTAACTGCCGTATATTCAAAGAGAGTCAAATAATTTTTTGCATACCTTATTGAATTTTAGAGGACTCAAGACCTTTTGATTTTGGTGAAGATCAGTTTTTGAGAAAGGGGTAGTTTCCCTGTAACGTTTTATGTGATAACAAAGTAAATTTATTCTATGACGAACGATAACTGCCGTAAATTCAAACATAATCAAATAAATTTTTGCATCAGTTCTGAATTGTAGAGTACTCAAAACCTATTGTTTTTGGTGAAGATCGATTAAGGGAAAGGGGTAGTTTACCAGCAACGTTTTTTTTTATCAAGGTTAATTTGTTTCTATGGCGACGGGGTGGGGGTAATTTTCTATAAATGAAAATTATAGTTGACGGCGGAGGGGAAAATTCTTACTTCCATGTTCCTTAAGGAAATGGAATATGCTGATGGAAAAAAAGCGTGTTCGAGATTATTGCAGATTCTGATTGTACTACACTCAAAACATGAAAAAGGCATTTTTCGAAAAGTGTGTGTGTGTGTGTGTCTGTAGACTATTTTATATGGCAAACGATAACAGCCGGAAATTCAAACAGAATCAACAAATTTTTTGCATACAGCCCTTATTTGTAGAGTACTCAAGACCTGTTGTTTTGGTGAAGATCGATTAAGGGAAAAGGGTAGTTTACCGGCAACATTATTTATAATTGGAAATTGTTTTCTATGGCAGACGATAACTGCCGCAAATTCAAACAGAATCAAATAATGTTTTGCATACAGCCCGGAATTGTAGAGTTCTCAAGACCTATTGGTTTTTGTGAAGATCGGTTAAGGGAAAGGGTATTTTGGTGACGATCGGTTAAGGGAAAGGGGTAGTTTACCTGCAATGTTTTTTTAACAGAGTATTTTACATGGCAAACAATAGCCGCAAATTCAAACAGAATCAAATAATTTTTTGCATACAGCAAAATTTATTTTTATCTTTATCTTTTAACAAGGGGATTTTATATGGCAACAGATAACTGCCGTCAATTCAAACTTAATCAAATAAGTTTTTGCATACAGTCCTGAATTGTAGAGTACTCAAGACCTATTGTTTTTGGTAAAGATCGATTAAGGGAAAGGGGTAGTTTCCCAGTAACGTTTTATGTGATAACAAAGTATATTTTTTCTATGACGAACGATAACTGCCGCAAATTCAAACAGAATCAAATAATGTTTTGCATACAGCTCGAAATTGTAGAGTTCTCAAGACCTATTGGTTTGGGTGAAGATCGGTTAAGGGAAAGGGGTAGTTTACCAGCAACGGTTTATGTGTAACAAAGTAAATTTTTTATATGACAAACGATAACTGCCGTAATTTCAAACGTAATAAAATACGTTTTTGCATACAGTCCTCAATTGTAGAGTACTCAAGACCTATTGTTTTTGGTGAAGATCGATTAAGGGAAAAGGGTAGTTTACCCGCAACATTTTTTTATCAGGTGAAATGTTTTTCTATGGCTAACGATAACTGCCGCAAAATCAAACAGAATCAAATAATGTTTTGCATACAGCCCAGAATTGTAGAGTTCTCAAGACCTATTGTTTTTGGTGAAGATCGATTAAGGGAAAGGGGTAGTTTACCAGGAACTTTTTTTTATCAAGGTTAATTTGTTTTTATGGCAAACGTTAACAGCCGTAAATTCAAACAGAATCAAATAATGTTTTGCATGCTGTCCTGAATTGTGGAGTTCTGAAGACCTGTTGGTTTTGGTGAAGATCGGTTAAGGGAAAGGTGTAGTTTACCAGCAACTTTTTTTTTTTATCAAGGTTAATTTGTTTCTATGGCAAACGATAACAGCCGTAAATTCAAACAGAATCAAATAATTTTTTACCGTTGTGCGTGTGCTGCAGAAGACTCAAGCCTTATTGATTTTGGTGAAGAACGGTTACAGGGAAAGGGCAGTTTACCAGCAACGTTTTTTTTTATCAAGGTTAATTTGTTTCTATGCAAACGATAACAGCCGTAAACTCAAACAGAATCAAATAATGTTTTGCATGCTGTCCTGAATTGTGGAGTTCTCAAGACATGTTTGTTTTGGTGACGATCGGTTAAGGGAAAGGGGTAGTTTCCCTGTAACGTTTTATGTGATAACAAAGTAAATTTTTTCTATGACGAACGATAACTGCCGTAAATTCAACCATAATCAAATAAAATTTTGCATACAGTTCTGAATTGTTGAGTACTCAAAACCAATTGTTTTTGGTGAAGATCGATTAAGGGAAAGGGGTAGTTTACCAGCAACGTTTTTTTTTATCGAGGTTAATTTGTTTCTATGGCAAACGATAACAGCCGTAAATTCAAACAGAATCAAATAATGTTTTGAATGCTGTCCTGAATTGTGGAGTTCTCAAGACCTGTTGGTTTTGGTGAAAATCGGTTAAGGGAAAGGGGTAGTTTCCCTGTAACGTTTTATGTGATATCAAAATTAATTTGTTCTATGACAAATGATAACTGCCCTAAATTCAAACAATCAAATACGTTTTTGCATACATCCCTAAATTGAAGAAAACACAAGGGCTGTTGATTTTGGTGAAGATCGGTTAACGGAAAGGGGTTGTTTACCAGCAACATTTTATGTTGTAACAAGAGAAATTTTTACATCACGAACGATAACTGCCGTAAATTCAAACAGAATCAAATAATTTTTTACAGATGTGCGTGTGCTGCAGAAGACTCAAGCCTTATTGATTTTGGTGAAGAACGGTTACAGGGAAAGGGCAGTTTACCTGAATCATTTTTTGTTTTAACAAGAGTAAAGTACTTAATTTTTATAAATAAAGTATTCTGATAAGAAGATCTTAATAATCCACCGTAGAAACATAGATGAAATATCTAGAAATGAAGAGGCTAGTTAAACGGGGTGGGGGTAATTTTCTATAAATGAAAATTGTAGTTGACGGTGGAGGGGATAATTTTTACTTCCATGTTCCTTAAGGAAATGGAGTATGCTGATGGAAAAAAAAAAGTGTTCGAGATTATTGCAGATTCTGATTGTACTACACTCAAAACATGAAAAAATTCATTTTTCGAAAAGAGTGTGTGTGTGTGTCTGTAGATTTTCTTTCTAAGGCAAACAATAACAGCCGGAAATTCACCACGGACCTATTGTTTGTGGTGAAGATCGGTTAAGGGAAAGGGGTAGTTTACCTGCAACGTTTTTTTAACAGGGTATTTTATATGGCAAACAATAGCCGCAAATTCAAACAGAATCAAATAATTTTTGTATACAGCCCTGATTTGTAGAGTACCCAAGACTTATTGTTTTTGGTGAAGATCGGTTAAGGGGAAGGGGTAGTTTACCTGCAACGTTTTTTTATCAAGGGTATTTTCTATGGCAAACGATAACAGCCGCAAATTCAAAAAGAATCAACTAATATTTGCATACTTCCCTGAATTGTAGAGGTCTCAAGGACTTTAGATTTTGGTGAAGATCGGTTAAGGGGAAGGGGTAGTTTACCTTTAACCTTTTACGTTTTAACAACAGTAAAGTACTTGAAAATTCATTTAAACTTTTTCAAAAAATGCTAATTGTTAAAAATAAAATAATTTTGTTGCCAGGCAATAAAATTATAATTTTTTCATTTTAATGTAAATTATGTATGAGTTAATATACATGTATAAAATAATATATCGTTCGTGGCAGGTAAGCATATCACAGTTATGTAATGTTTACGTTTCCATTTTATTATTATGATTACAGCAATAAAAAGGCAGGGAAGACACACACACACTCACACACACACACACACACACACACACACACACACACACACACACACACACACACACACACACACACACACACACACACACACACACACACACACACACACACACACACACACACACACACACACACACACACACACACACACACACACACACACACACAATTCGCGTTAGTTCTGGCCTCACACTTTTTTTTTCTTACATTTGCACGCTTTTTAAATGGAAAATGCCGAAACCCACACCAACATAACGCGTGCAAGCCGAAAAAATGTACATCAATTTGCTTCCTGTGAATCGCTGGGCAGTGTAACAGGACGTGTTTACAGAGGAACGATTCATAGACAGACTTTTCGTCTTTAGGGAATGAACCCTCTGCAAGATGCTGAGGGTCCATGAGTGACTTCGGAGCGCTCCTTCTTTTTCGCGTGTTTGTTCTGTGAAACATACACTGTAGATTCGCAGCTTTACTCTAAGCAACGCTCAATAGGGAATGTTGAAAATTTTTGTCCACGGTGTACCCTCATTCACACTAAACCTGCTCTGATGTTTTAATTACGGACATCATAATATTAAAACTTTGGAAACTTGAGCACTACTTAATGGAGATCAATCATTAACTTATACAAGCCATTAATTTTATCCATATTTTTTATATATATGTGTACAACGTTATCGGCAACAAAGAAGTAGTTTTTGTTAAAATTCCTTCCCGGGATATTTGGCCGTAGTCCAATGTTTTCTACAAAACCAGACGTTTCGGCAATGCCATCGACTTGCATCATCAGTGAAAATCGAGTGCGATAACGTGAGGTGGTATACGTTAGTGACCACATTACTGTGGTTAAGGCTGAAGCAGTAAGTATAAAGAAGTAGTTTCTATGGTAATATTTCATTTCGAAAATGATTTTAAATATAAATCTTAGAATATGGAAATCATGTAAGGTTATACATACCGATATTTTATCTTATTGGCATAATCCTATTTTCTTATGCCTCACACGACATGTAAATATTTTTAGAAACTTTTACCGTGTGTGATTTTAAATGGTCAATAACAGGAATTTCATAAATAAAGAAGATATTTTTAATAATGCAAAAGTAATATCCTATTTTTTACTGAATATATTAGCTCAGATATAACTGAAAGACACAATGTTTTAATAAAACTAGTTACACCATTACTTACAAACATATTCACAAAAGTAAATTACATTGTGGTTTTACAGTCATTGTTATCTTGTAATATAACACATTACAGATAGCTTTAGTACACTACCTAATACATTACCGTTTCTTAGATATTCATTTTCTACATCCATGTTCCTTAAGGAAATGGAAGTAGGGTGATGGCAAAAAAAATCGTGTTCGAGATTATTGCAGATTCTGATTGTACTACACTCAAAACATGAAAAAGGCATTTTTCGAAAAGTGTCTGTTTGTGTGTGTGTGTGTCTGTAGATTTTTTTCTATGGCAAACGATAACAGCCGGAAATTCAAACAGAATCAAATAATGTTTTTTTTGCTGCCCTCAATTGTAGAGTTCACAAAACCTATTGTTTTTGGTGAAGATCGGTTAAGGGAAAGGGGTAGTTTATCTGCATCGTTTTATCTTTTAACAAAGGTAATTTTTTTATGACAAACGATAACTGCCGTAAATTCAAAGAGAGTCAAATAATTTTGTGCATACCTTACTGAATTCTAGGGGACTCAAGATCTTTTTATTTTGGAGAAGATCAGTTAAGAGAAATGGGTAGTATCCCTGTAACGTTTTATGTGCTAAAAATTTTAATTTTTTTTGACGAACGGTAACTGCCGTAAATTCATACAGAATCAAATAATGTTTTGCATACAGCTCGGAATTGTAGAGTTCTCAAGACCTATTGATTTTGGTGAAGATCGGTTAAGGGAAAGGGGTAGTTTACCTGCATCGTTTTATCTTTTAACAAAGGTAATTTTTTTATGACAAACGATAACTGCCGTAAATTCAAAGAGAGTCAAATAATTTTGTGCATACCTTACTGAATTCTAGGGGACTCAAGATCTTTTTATTTTGGAGAAGATCAGTTAAGAGAAATGGGTAGTATCCCTGTAACGTTTTATGTGCTAAAAATATTAATTTTTTTTGACGAACGGTAACTGCCGTAAATTCATACAGAATCAAATAATGTTTTGCATACAGCTCGGAATTGTAGAGTTCTCAAGACCTATTGATTTTGGTGAAGATCGGTTAAGGGAAAGGGGTAGTTTACCAGCAACGTTTTTTTTTATCAAGGGTAATTTGTTTTTATGGGAAACGATAACAGCCGCAAATTCTAACAGAATCAAATAATGTTTTGCATACAGTCCGGAATTGTAGAGTTCTCAAGACCTGTTGTTTTTGGTGAAGATCGGTTTGGGGAAAGTGGTAGTTTACCAGAACGTTTTATGTTTTAACAAGGGTATTTTTTATGGCAACCGATAACAGCCGCAAATTCAAACAGAATCAAATAATGTTTTGCATACAGCCCTGAATTGTAGAGTTCTCAAAACGTATTGTTTTTTGTGAAGTTCGGTTAATGGAAAGGGGTAGTTTACCGGCATCGTTTTATCTTTTAACAAGTGTAATTTTTTTTATGACGAAAGTTAACTGCCGTAAATTCAAAGAGAGTCAAATAATTTTTGCATATCTTACTGAATTTTAGAGGACTCAAGACCTTTTGATTTTGGTGAACATCGGTTAAGAGAAGGGTGTAGTTTCCCTGTAACGTTTTATGTTTTAACAAGGGTATTTTTTATGGCAAACGATAACAGCCGCTAATTCAAACAGAATCAAATAATGTTTTGCATGCTGCCCTCAATTGTAGAGTTCTCAAGACCTATTGTTTTTGGTGAAGATCGGTTAAGGGAAAGGGGTAGTTTACCAGCAACGTTTTTTTTTATCAAGGTTAATTTGTTTCCATGGCAAACGATAACAGCCGTAAATTCAAACAGAATCAAATAATTTTTTACAGTTGTGCGTGTGCTGCAGAAGACTCAAGCCTTATTGATTTTGGTGAAGAACGCTTACAGGGAAAGGGCAGTTTACCAGCAACGTTTTTTTTTATCAAGGTTAATTTGTTTCTATGCAAACGATAACAGCCCTAAACTCAAACAGAATCAAATAATGTTTTACATGCTGTCCTGAATTGTGGAGTTCTCAAGACCTGTTGGTTTTGGTGAAGATCGGTTAAGGGAAAGGGGTAGTTTCCCTGTAACGTTTTATGTGATAACAAAGTAAATTTTTTCTATGACGAACGATAACTGCCGTAAATTCAAACATAATCAAATAAAATTTTGCATACAGTTCTGAATTGTAGAGTACTCAAAACCTATTGTTTTTGGTGAAGATCGATTAAGGGAAAGGGGTAGGTTACCAGCAACGTTTTTTTTATCAAGGTTAATTTGTTTCTATGGCAAACGATAACAGCCGTAAATTCAAACAGAATCAAATAATGTTTTGAATGCTGTCCTGAATTGTGGAGTTCTCAAGACCTGTTGGTTTTGGTGAAAATCGGTTAAGGGAAAGGGGTAGTTTCCCTGTAACGTTTTATGTGATATCAAAGTTAATTTGTTCTATGACGAATGATAACTGCCCTAAATTCAAACAATCAAATACGTTTTTGCATACATCCCTAAATTGTAGAAAACACAAGGCCTGTTGATTTTGGTGAAGATCGGTTAACGGAAAGGGGTATTTTACCAGCAACATTTTTATGTTGTAACAATAGAAATTTTTACATCACGAACGATAACTGCCGTAAATTCAAACAGAATCAAATAATTTTTTACAGATGTGCGTGTGCTGCAGAAGACTCAAGCCTTATTGATTTTGGTGAAGAACGGTTACAGGGAAAGGGCAGTTTACCTGGATCATTTTTTGTTTTAACAAGAGTAAAGTACTTAATTTTTATAAATAAAGTATCCTGATAAGAAGATCTTAATAATCCACCGTAGAAACATAGATGAAATATCTAGAAATGAAGAGGCTAGTTAAACGGGGTGGGGGTAATTTTCTATAAATGAAAATTATAGTTGACGGTGGAGGGGATAATTTTTACTTCCATTTTCCTTAAGGAAATGGAAGTATGCTGATGGCAAAAAAAAATCGTGATCGAGATTATTACAGATTCTGATTGTACTACACTCAAAACATGAAAAAATTCATTTTTCGAAAAGAGTGTGTGTGTGTGTCTGTAGATTTTCTTTCTAAGGCAAACAATAACAGCCGGAAATTCACCACGGACCTATTGTTTGTGGTGAAGATCGGTTAAGGGAAAGGGGTAGTTTACCTGCAACGTTTATTTAACAGGGTATTTTATATGGCAAACAATAGCCGCAAATTCAAACAGAATCAAATAATTTTTGTATACAGCCCTGATTTGTAGAGTACCCAAGACTTATTGTTTTTGGTGAAGATCGGTTAAGGGGAAGGAGTAGTTTACCTGCAACCTTTTTTTTATCAAGGGTATTTTCTATGGCAAACGATAACAGCCGCAAATTCAAAAAGAATCAAATAATTTTTTGCATACTTCCCTGAATTGTAGAGGTCTCAAGGACTTTAGATTTTGGTGAAGATCGGTTAAGGGGAAGGGGTAGTTTACCTTTAACCTTTTACGTTTTAACAACAGTAATGTACTTGAAAATTCATTTAAGCTTTTTCAAACAATGGTAATTGTTAAAAATAAAATAATTTTGTTGCCAGGCAATAAAATTATAATTTTTTCATTTTAATGTAAATTATGTATGAGTTAATATACATGTATAAAATAATATATCGTTCGTGGCAGGTAAGCATATCACAGTTATGTAATGTTTAGGTTTCCATTTTATTATTATGATTACAGCAATAAAAAGGCAGGGAAGACACACACACACACACACACACACACACACACACACACACACACACACACACACACACACACACACACACACACACACACACACACACACACACACACACACACACACACACACACACACACACACACACACACACACACACACACACACACACACACACACACACACACACACACACACACACACACACACACACACACACACACACACACACACACACACACACACACACACACACACACACACACACACACACACACACACACACACACACACACACACACACAATTCACGTTATTTCTGGCCTCACTCATGTTTATTTTCTTACATTTGCACGCTTTTTAAATGGAAAATGCCGAAACCCACACCAACATAACGCGTGCAAGCCGAAAAAGTGGACATCAATTTGCTTCCTGTGAATCGCTGGGCAGTGTAACAGGACGTGTTTACAGAGGAACGATTCATAGACAGACTTTTCGTCTTTAGGGAATGAACCCTCTGCATGATGCTGAGGGTCCATGAGTGACTTCGGAGCGCTCCTTCTTTTTCGGGCGTTTGTTCTGTAGATTCGCAGCTTTACTCTAAGCAACGCTCAATAGGAAATGTTGAAAATTTTTGTCCACGGTGTACCCTCATTCACAGTAAACCTGCTCTGATGTTTTAATTACGGACATCATAATATTAAAACTTTGGAAACTTGAGCACTACTTAATGGAGATCAATCATTAACTTATACAAGCCATTAATTTTATCCATATTTTTTATATATATGTGTACAACGTTATCGGCAACAAAGAAGTAGTTTTTGTTAAAATTCCTTCCCGGGATATTTGGCCGTAGTCCAATGTTTTCTACAAAACCAGACGTTTCGACAATGCCATCGACTTGCATCATCAGTGAAAATCGAGTGCGATAACGTGAGGTGGTATACGTTAGTGACCACAGTACTGTGGTTAAGGCTGAAGCAGTAAGTATAAAGAAGTAGTTTCTATGGTAATATTTCATTTCGAAAATGATTTTAAATATAAATCTTGGAATATGGAAATCATGTAAGGTTATACATACCGATATTTTATCTTATTGGCATAATTCTATTTTCTTATGCCTCACACGACATGTAAATATTTTTAGAAACTTTTACCGTGTGTGATTTTAAATGGTCAATAACAGGAATTTCATAAATAAAGAAGATATTTTTAATAATGCAAAAGTAATATCCTATTTTTTACTGAATATATTAGCTCAGATATAACTGAAAGACACAATGTTTTAATAAAACTAGTTACACCATTACTTACAAACATATTCACAAAAGTAAATTACATTGTGGTTTTACAGTCATTGTTATCTTGTAATATAACACATTACAGATAGCTTTAGTACACTACCTAATACATTACCGTTTCTTAGATATTCATTTTCTACATCCATGTTCCTTAAGGAAATGGAAGTAGGGTGATGGCAAAAAAAATCGTGTTCGAGATTATTGCAGATTCTGATTGTACTACACTCAAAACATGAAAAAGGCATTTTTCGAAAAGTGTCTGTTTGTGTGTGTGTGTGTCTGTAGATTTTTTTCTATGGCAAACGATAACAGCCGGAAATTCAAACAGAATCAAATAATGTTTTTTTTGCTGCCCTCAATTGTAGAGTTCACAAGACCTATTGTTTTTGGTGAAGATCGGTTAAGGGAAAGGGGTAGTTTACCTGCATCGTTTTATCTTTTAACAAAGGTAATTTTTTTATGACAAACGATAACTGCCGTAAATTCAAAGAGAGTCAAATAATTTTGTGCATACCTTACTGAATTCTAGGGGACTCAAGATCTTTTTATTTTGGAGAAGTTCAGTTAAGAGAAATGGGTAGTATCCCTGTAACGTTTTATGTGCTAAAAATATTAATTTTTTTTGACGAACGGTAACTGCCGTAAATTCATACAGAATCAAATAATGTTTTGCATACAGCTCGGAATTGTAGAGTTCTCAAGACCTATTGATTTTGGTGAACATCGGTTAAGGGAAAGGGGTAGTTTACCAGCAACGTTTTTTTTTATCAAGGGTAATTTGTTTTTATGGGAAACGATAACAGCCGCAAATTCTAACAGAATCAAATAATGTTTTGCATACAGTCCGGAATTGTAGAGTTCTCAAGACCTGTTGTTTTTGGTGAAGATCGGTTTGGGGAAAGTGGTAGTTTACCAGAACGTTTTATGTTTTAACAAGGGTATTTTTTATGGCAACCGATAACAGCCGCAAATTCAAACAGAATCAAATAATATTTTGCATACAGCCCTGAATTGTAGAGTTCTCAAAACGTATTGTTTTTTGTGAAGTTCGGTTAATGGAAAGGGGTAGTTTACCGGCATCGTTTTATCTTTTAACAAGTGTAATTTTTTTTATGACGAAAGTTAACTGCCGTAAATTCAAAGAGAGTCAAATAATTTTTGCATATCTTACTGAATTTTAGAGGACTCAAGACCTTTTGATTTTGGTGAACATCGGTTAAGAGAAGGGTGTAGTTTCCCTGTAACGTTTTATGTTTTAACAAGGGTATTTTTTATGGCAAACGATAACAGCCGCTAATTCAAACAGAATCAAATAATGTTTTGCATGCTGCCCTCAATTGTAGAGTTCTCAAGACCTATTGTTTTTGGTGAAGATCGGTTAAGGGAAAGGGGTAGTTTACCAGCAACGTTTTTTTTTATCAAGGTTAATTTGTTTCCATGGCAAACGATAACAGCCGTAAATTCAAACAGAATCAAATAATTTTTTACAGTTGTGCGTGTGCTGCAGAAGACTCAAGCCTTATTGATTTTGGTGAAGAACGCTTACAGGGAAAGGGCAGTTTACCAGCAACGTTTTTTTTTATCAAGGTTAATTTGTTTCTATGCAAACGATAACAGCCCTAAACTCAAACAGAATCAAATAATGTTTTGCATGCTGTCCTGAATTGTGGAGTTCTCAAGACCTGTTGGTTTTGGTGAAGATCGGTTAAGGGAAAGGGGTAGTTTCCCTGTAACGTTTTATGTGATAACAAAGTAAATTTTTTCTATGACGAACGATAACTGCCGTAAATTCAAACATAATCAAATAAAATTTTGCATACAGTTCTGAATTGTAGAGTACTCAAAACCTATTGTTTTTGGTGAAGATCGATTAAGGGAAAGGGGTAGGTTACCAGCAACGTTTTTTTTATCAAGGTTAATTTGTTTCTATGGCAAACGATAACAGCCGTAAATTCAAACAGAATCAAATAATGTTTTGCATGCTGTCCTGAATTGTGGAGTTCTCAAGACCTGTTGGTTTTGGTGAAGATCGGTTAAGGGAAAGGTGTAGTTTACCAGCAACTTTTTTTTTATCAAGGTTAATTTGGTTCTATGGCAAACGATAACAGCCGTAAATTCAAACAGAATCAAATAATTTTTTACAGTTGTGCGTGTGCTGCAGAAGACTCAAGCCTTATTGATTTTGGTGAAGAACGGTTACAGGGAAAGGGCAGTTTACCAGCAACGTTTTTTTTTATCAAGGTTAATTTGTTTCTATGCAAACGATAACAGCCGTAAACTCAAACAGAATCAAATAATGTTTTGCATGCTGTCCTGAATTGTGGAGTTCTCAAGACATGTTTGTTTTGGTGACGATCGGTTAAGGGAAAGGGGTAGTTTCCCTGTAACGTTTTATGTGATAACAAAGTAAATTTTTTCTATGACGAACGATAACTGCCGTAAATTCAACCATAATCAAATAAAATTTTGCATACAGTTCTGAATTGTTGAGTACACAAAACCTATTGTTTTTGGTGAAGATCGATTAAGGGAAAGGGGTAGTTTACCAGCAACGTTTTTTTTATCGAGGTTAATTTGTTTCTATGGCAAACGATAACAGCCGTAAATTCAAACAGAATCAAATAATGTTTTGAATGCTGTCCTGAATTGTGGAGTTCTCAAGACCTGTTGGTTTTGGTGAAAATCGGTTAAGGGAAAGGGGTAGTTTCCCTGTAACGTTTTATGTGATATCAAAGTTAATTTGTTCTATGACAAATGATAACTGCCCTAAATTCAAACAATCAAATACGTTTTTGCATACATCCCTAAATTGTAGAAAACACAAGGGCTGTTGATTTTGGTGAAGATCGGTTAACGGAAAGGGGTTGTTTACCAGCAACATTTTATGTTGTAACAAGAGAAATTTTTACATCACGAACGATAACTGCCGTAAATTCAAACAGAATCAAATAATTTTTTACAGATGTGCGTGTGCTGCAGAAGACTCAAGCCTTATTGATTTTGGTGAAGAACGGTTACAGGGAAAGGGCAGTTTACCTGAATCATTTTTTGGTTTAACAAGAGTAAAGTACTTAATTTTTATAAATAAAGTATTCTGATAAGAAGATCTTAATAATCCACCGTAGAAACATAGATGAAATATCTAGAAATGAAGAGGCTAGTTAAACGGGGTGGGGGTAATTTTCTATAAATGAAAATTGTAGTTGACGGTGGAGGGGATAATTTTTACTTCCATGTTCCTTAAGGAAATGGAGTATGCTGATGGAAAAAAAAATCGTGTTCGAGATTATTGCAGATTCTGATTGTACTACACTCAAAACATGAAAAAATTCATTTTTCGAAAAGAGTCTGTGTGTGTGTCTGTAGATTTTCTTTCTAAGGCAAACAATAACAGCCGAAAATTCACCACGGACCTATTGTTTGTGGTGAAGATCGGTTAAGGGAAAGGGGTAGTTTACCTGCAACGTTTTTTTAACAGGGTATTTTATATGGCAAACAATAGCCGCAAATTCAAACAGAATCAAATAATTTTTGTATACAGCCCTGATTTGTAGAGTACCCAAGACTTATTGTTTTTGGTGAAGATAGGTTAAGGGGAAGGGGTAGTTTACCTGCAACGTTTTTTTATCAAGTGTATTTTCTATGGCAAACGATAACAGCCGCAAATTCAAAAAGAATCAACTAATTTTTTGCATACTTCCCTGCTTCCCTGAATTGTAGAGGTCTCAAGGACTTTAGATTTTGGTGAAGATCGGTTAAGGGGAAGGGGTAGTTTACCTTTAACCTTTTACGTTTTAACAACAGTAAAGTACTTGAAAATTCATTTAAACTTTTTCAAAAAATGCTAATTGTTAAAAATAAAATAATTTTGTTGCCAGGCAATAAAATTATAATTTTTTCATTTTAATGTAAATTATGTATGAGTTAATATACATGTATAAAATAATATATCGTTCGTGGCAGGTAAGCATATCACAGTTATGTAATGTTTACGTTTCCATTTTATTATTATGATTACAGCAATAAAAAGGCAGGGAACACACACACACACACACACACACACACACACACACACACACACACACACACACACACACACACACACACACACACACACACACACACACACACACACACACACACACACACACACACACACACACACACACACACACACACACACACACACACACACACACACACACACACACACACACACACACACACACACACACACACACACACACACACACACACACACACACAATTCGCGTTAGTTCTGGCCTCACACTTTTTTTTTTCTTACATTTGCACGCTTTTTAAATGGAAAATGCCGAAACCCACACCAACATAACGCGTGCAAGCCGAAAAAATGTACATCAATTTGCTTCCTGTGAATCGCTGGGCAGTGTAACAGGACGTGTTTAGAGAGGAACGATTCATAGACAGACTTTTCGTCTTTAGGGAATGAACCCTCTGCAAGATGCTGAGGGTCCATGAGTGACTTCGGAGCGCTCCTTCTTTTTCGCGTGTTTGTTCTGTGAAACATACACTGTAGATTCGCAGCTTTACTCTAAGCAACGCTCAATAGGGAATGTTGAAAATTTTTGTCCACGGTGTACCCTCATTCACACTAAACCTGCTCTGATGTTTTAATTACGGACATCATAATATTAAAACTTTGGAAACTTGAGCACTACTTAATGGAGATCAATCATTAACTTATACAAGCCATTAATTTTATCCATATTTTTTATATATATGTGTACAACGTTATCGGCAACAAAGAAGTAGTTTTTGTTAAAATTCCTTCCCGGGATATTTGGCCGTAGTCCAATGTTTTCTACAAAACCAGACGTTTCGGCAATTCCATCGACTTGCATCATCAGTGAAAATCGAGTGCGATAACGTGAGGTGATATACGTTAGTGACCACAGTACTGTGGTTAAGGCTGAAGCAGTAAGTATAAAGAAGTAGTTTCTATGGTAATATTTTATTTCGAAAATGATTTTAAATATAAATCTTAGAATATGGAAATCATGTAAGGTTATACATACCGATATTTTATCTTATTGGCATAATCCCATTTTCTTATGCCTCACACGACATGTAAATATTTTTAGAAACTTTTACCGTGTGTGATTTTAAATGGTCAATAACAGGAATTTCATAAATAAAGAAGATATTTTTAATAATGCAAAAGTAATATCCTATTTTTTACTGAATATATTAGCTCAGATATAACTGAAAGACACAATGTTTTAATAAAACTAGTTACACCATTACTTACAAACATATTCACAAAAGTAAATTACATTGTGGTTTTACAGTCATTGTTATCTTGTAATATAACACATTACAGATAGCTTTAGTACACTACCTAATACATTCCCGTTTCTTAGATATTCATTTTCTACATCCATGTTCCTTAAGGAAATGGAAGTAGGGTGATGGCAAAAAAAATCGTGTTCGAGATTATTGCAGATTCTGATTGTACTACACTCAAAACATGAAAAAGGCATTTTTCGAAAAGTGTCTGTTTGTGTGTGTGTGTGTCTGTAGATTTTTTTCTATGGCAAACGATAACAGCCGGAAATTCAAACAGAATCAAATAATGTTTTTTTTGCTGCCCTCAATTGTAGAGTTCACAAGACCTATTGTTTTTGGTGAAGATCGGTTAAGGGAAAGGGGTAGTTTACCTGCATCGTTTTATCTTTTAACAAAGGTAATTTTTTTATGACAAACGATAACTGCCGTAAATTCAAAGAGAGTCAAATAATTTTGTGCATACCTTACTGAATTCTAGGGGACTCAAGATCTTTTTATTTTGGAGAAGATCAGTTAAGAGAAATGGGTAGTATCCCTGTAACGTTTTATGTGCTAAAAATACTAATTTTTTTGACGAACGGCAACTGCCGTAAATTCATACAGAATCAAATAATGTTTTGCATACAGCCCGGAATTGTAGAGTTCTCAAGACCTATTGATTTTGGTGAAGATCGGTTAAGGGAAAGGGGTAGTTTACCAGCAACGTTTTTTTTTATCAAGGGTAATTTGTTTTTATGGGAAACGATAACAGCCGCAAATTCTAACAGAATCAAATAATGTTTTGCATACAGTCCGGAATTGTAGAGTTCTCAAGACCTGTTGTTTTTGGTGAAGATCGGTTTGGGGAAAGTGGTAGTTTACCAGAAAGTTTTATGTTTTAACAAGGGTATTTTTTATGGCAACCGATAACAGCCGCAAATTCAAACAGAATCAAATAATGTTTTGCATACAGCCCTGAATTGTAGATTTCTCAAAACGTATTGTTTTTGGTGAAGTTCGGTTAATGGAAAGGGGTAGTTTACCGGCATCGTTTTATCTTTTAACAAGTGTAATTTTTTTTATGACGAAAGTTAACTGCCGTAAATTCAAAGAGAGTCAAATAATTTTTGCATATCTTACTGAATTTTAGAGGACTCAAGACCTTTTGATTTTGGTGAACATCGGTTAAGAGAAGGGTGTAGTTTCCCTGTAACGTTTTATGTTTTAACAAGGGTATTTTTTATGGCAAACGATAACAGCCGCTAATTCAAACAGAATCAAATAATGTTTTGCCTGCTGCCCTCAATTGTAGAGTTCTCAAGACCTATTGTTTTTGGTGAAGATCGGTTAAGGGAAAGGGGTAGTTTTCCAGCAACGTTTTTTTTTATCAAGGTTAATTTGTTTCCATGGTAAACGATAACAGCCGTAAATTCAAACAGAATCAAATAATTTTTTACAGTTGTGCGTGTGCTGCAGAAGACTCAAGCCTTATTGATTTTGGTGAAGAACGGTTACAGGGAAAGGGCAGTTTACCAGCAACGTTTTTTTTTATCAAGGTTAATTTGTTTCTATGCAAACGATAACAGCCGTAAACTCAAACAGATTCAAATAGTGTTTTGCATGCTGTCCTGAATTGTGGAGTTCTCAAGACCTGTTGGTTTTGGTGAAGATCGGTTAAGGGAAAGGGGTAGTTTCCCTGTAACGTTTTATGTGATAACAAAGTAAATTTTTTCTATGACGAACGATAACTGCCGTAAATTCAAACACAATCAAATAAAATTTTGCATACAGTTCTGAATTGTAGAGTACTCAAAACCTATTGTTTTTGGTGAAGATCGATTAAGGGAAAGGGGTAGGTTACCAGCAACGTTTTTTTTATCAAGATTAATTTGTTTCTATGGCAAACGATAACAGCCGTAAATTCAAACAGAATCAAATAATGTTTTGAATGCTGTCCTGAATTGTGGAGTTCTCAAGACCTGTTGGTTTTGGTGAAAATCGGTTAAGGGAAAGGGGTAGTTTCCCTGTAACGTTTTATGTGATATCAAAGTTAATTTGTTCTATGACGAATGATAACTGCCCTAAATTCAAACAATCAAATACGTTTTTGCATACATCCCTAAATTGTAGAAAACACAAGGCCTGTTGATTTTGGTGAAGATCGGTTAACGGAAAGGGGTATTTTACCAGCAACATTTTATGTTGTAACAATAGAAATTTTTACATCACGAACGATAACTGCCGTAAATTCAAACAGAATCAAATAATTTTTTACAGATGTGCGTGTGCTGCAGAAGACTCAAGCCTTATTGATTTTGGTGAAGAACGGTTACAGGGAAAGGGCAGTTTACCTGGATCATTTTTTGTTTTAACAAGAGTAAAGTACTTAATTTTTATAAATAAAGTATCCTGATAAGAAGATCTTAATAATCCACCGTAGAAACATAGATGAAATATCTAGAAATGAAGAGGCTAGTTAAACGGGGTGGGTGTAATTTTCTATAAATGAAAATTATAGTTGACGGTGGAGGGGATAATTTTTACTTCCATGTTCCTTAAGGAAATGGAAGTATGCTGATGGCAAAAAAAAAATCGTGATCGAGATTATTGCAGATTCAGATTGTACTACACTCAAAACATGAAAAAATTCATTTTTCGAAAAGAGTCTGTGTGTGTGTCTGTAGATTTTCTTTCTAAGGCAAACAATAACAGCCGGAAATTCACCACGGACCTATTGTTTGTGGTGAAGATCGGTTAAGGGAAAGGGGTAGTTTACCTGCAACGTTTTTTTAACAGGGTATTTTACATGGCAAACAATAGCCGCAAATTCAAACAGAATCAAATAATTTTTGTATACAGCCCTGATTTGTAGAGTACCCAAGACTTATTGTTTTTGGTGAAGATCGGTTAAGGGGAAGGGGTAGTTTACCTGCAACGTTTTTTTATCAAGGGTATTTTCTATGGCAAACGATAACAGCCGCAAATTCAAAAAGAATCAACTAATTTTTTGCATACTTCCCTGAATTGTAGAGGTCTCAAGGACTTTAGATTTTGGTGAAGATCGGTTAAGGGGAAGGGGTAGTTTACCTTTAACCTTTTACGTTTTAACAACAGTAAAGTACTTGAAAATTCATTTAAACTTTT
This sequence comes from Magicicada septendecula, assembly GCA_034769895.1. Lineage (NCBI taxonomy): Eukaryota > Metazoa > Arthropoda > Insecta > Hemiptera > Cicadidae > Magicicada > Magicicada septendecula. The sequence goes on from CM068375.1 coordinate 187,925,919, forward strand.
TCAAAAAATGCTAATTGTTAAAAATAAAATAATTTTGTTGCCAGGCAATAAAATTATAATTTTTTCATTTTAATGTAAATTATGTATGAGTTAATATACATGAATAAATTAATATATCGTTCGTGGCAGGTAAGCATATCACAGTTATGTAATGTTTACGTTTCCATTTTATTATTATGATTACAGCAATAAAAAGGCAGGGAACACACACACACACACACACACACACACACACACACACACACACACACACACACACACACACACACACACACACACACACACACACACACACACACACACACACACACACACACACACACACACACACACACACACACACAAAATTCGCGTTATTTCTGGCCTCACTCATGTTTATTTTCTTACATTTGCACGCTTTTTAAATGGAAAATGCCGAAACCCACACCAACATAACGCGTGCAAGCCGAAAAAATGTACATCAATTTGCTTCCTGTGAATCGCTGGGCAGTGTAACAGGACGTGTTTAGAGAGGAACGATTCATAGACAGACTTTTCGTCTTTGGGGAATGAACCCTCTGCAAGATGCTGAGGGTCCATGAGCGACTTCGGAGCGCTCTTTCTTTTTCGCGTGTTTGTTCTGTGAAACATACACTGTAGATTCGCAGCTTTACTCTAAGCAACGCTCAATAGGAAATGTTGAAAATTTTTGTCCACGGTGTACCCTCATTCACACTAAACCTGCTCTGATGTTTTAATTACGGACAACATAATAATAAAACTTTGGAAACTTGAGCACTACTTAATGGAGATCAATCATTAACTTATACAAGCCATTAATTTTATCCATATTTTTTATATATATGTGTACAACGTTATCGGCAACAAAGAAGTAGTTTTTGTTAAAATTCCTTCCCGGGATATTTGGCCGTAGTCCAATGTTTTCTACAAAACCAGACGTTTCGGCAATGCCATCGACTTCAGTAGAGGGAAACTGGGGGTTCAAAGCCACAAAGGAATGCCGCCTTTCCCATGGCCAGAGATTTTTTCCCACGCTCTCCCCGCCACCGCTGGACCGCAGCATCCCGATGGACCACAGCATCCGCGAATTTCCGCGAATAAATTTTTTAATTTTTTTAATTTTATTTTTTTAATTAAATTGATTTGGTGGGATGAGGTTCAATGGACCACCAGCATCCGTGAATATAATTTTTTATTTTTTTAAGAAAGCTGATTTGCATATCAGTGGGTGGCGTTGGGTGGGTGGTTTTTTTTTCATATCAGCGGGTGGGGGTGGTTCCAACTCGATGCATTATAGTGTATATTAAAATATATGGTCAGGTGTACCAACCTTTGCATGAGTTCAAGTTTGTTGTGTGTTATAATGTATATTAAATCTATATGATCAGGTGTACCAATCTCTGTATTATTATTATAGTGTATAGATATTTTATATGATCCGGGTTGTCAACATTTTCTGCGGTGGGGGGAGGGAAATTCAAATATGTGTTATATAGTGTATATATTAAAATATATGATCAGGGTTACCAATCTTACATTATTGTGTGTGTGTGTATAGAGCAGATCTGCCAACATTTTTTTCTCTTCTGTGGTGGGAAATTCAAACTATATATGATCATAATTGTTACTCTCTCTCTCTCTCTCTCTCTCTCTCTCTCTCTCTCTCTCTCTCTCTCTCTCTCTCTCTCTCTCTCTCTCTCTCTCTCTCTCTCTCTCTCTCTCCCCCTCACATTGAATGTAAGTAAAACTATCTCTCTCTTGTTGTCAAACCGTTTTCTCCTGGGTGGGGGGTGGTTCCAACTCGATGCATTATAGTGTATATTAAAATATATGATTAGGTGTACCAACCTTTACATGAGTTCAAATTTGTCGTGTGTTATAATGTATATTAAATCTATATGATCAGATGTACCAACCTCTGTATTATTCGTCCTCTCTCTCTCCCTCTCTCTCTCTCTCTCTCTCTCTCTCTCTCTCTCTCTCTCTCTCTCTCACACGTTGTGTATGTCTCTCTCTCTCTCTCGTTGTCAAACGTTATGCTCAAACTGTTCTCCTCTCTCTGTGGTCAGTACCGCACGCATGTATATGAAATTAGAAAGTTTATATTTATTCGATAAATATTAACGCCCTCTCTCTCTCTCTCTCTCTCTCTCTCACTCTCACTCTCACTTGTTTCAACTGTGTCAACAAATAGTAACGTCCTCTCTCTCTCTCTCTCTCTCTCTCTCTCTCTCTTTCACTCTCACGCGTTTCAACTATGCAAGCTCTCTCTCTCTCTCTCTCTCTTACCATGTACATTGAGTAGTCGGTGTGATGAGTAAATAATTTTTAGCTCTCCCTCTCGTTGTCAAACGTCGTCTTCATTTTCAACGTGTTAAATAATTAATTAATAGTTTTATAATGCAGTCAGTGTGATTGATCCTTGTTAGAAATATGAATAAATAATTTTAGCTCTCTCTCTCTCCAGGTTCAGTGGTGTATAGCGAAATAAATTAAAATTATACACACACATGAAAACGGTGGTTGAAATTCATAAATAATTTTAGCTCTCTCTCTCTTGTTGTCAAACGACGTCTTCATTTTTCATGTATCAAATAATTAATTAATAGTTTATAATGCAGTCAGTGTGGCTGAATTGTAAGCGTGCGAGCCTTCAGTGTGCATACAACGTCTGGCATTTAAGGGTACGTGTGTGGACAACGCTCACTAGTATGTTTGTTGCAAGTAAGTATACATTATGGTGGGTGGGTTATACAAATAATAATAATAAAGTGTGTACTATATACACTTATTAAAATACATACACAGCTCCAAGATTATATTAAACTAGTTTTACAATTAAAAATACATACACAACTTAATATTATATTGTTACACGTATTAAAATATATCTAAACTAGTTTTACAATTAAACACACACACACACACACACACACACACACACACACACACACACACACACACACACACACACACACACACACACACACACACACACACACACACACACACACACACACACACACACACACACACACACACACACACACACACACACACACACACAGCTCCAATATTATAATGTTACAAATATGAAAAATATATATATATTTAAAACTAGTATTTACAAAATGTGTATAAAATAAGACTTAAACACGTCTATGTACTGCGTTGGACAATGGTGTATATTCTACAAGCGTATCATGTAGTATCGTACAGTAGGCAGTCGTCTGTGCAGGAAAATTTATTGACGATTCAAATTCTAAACGTACATCAACTGCTGAAGACTTAAGCGCATCGTCCTGTTTGCTACAATCGAATACAAACAGCGGGGCTTTTGATTTGAATAATTCTGGTGTCAGTACTGGGCTGACGTCTAAACGGTGGTAATACGAACTTTGAAAACTGACGTACATATTGTACAATAATGCAAAACGGTCTTTCCCAATATCCAAGTTTAAATTATCGTAAGGATAATACTTGTCGTTTAGAAACAGTTTCGCATTGATTACATTACAATGATCAAATTCATCAGCGTGTGCCGTCAGTACATTCTTTCTTGCTGTCTGAAACGCTAACACAACAAAGCGTGGTTTTTCAAGCTGACTCGAGGTCTTGACAATCCAATTCTGCCTTTTAGTCTGTGGTAAGGCAGGATACTCATGCAACTCCCAGGTCCTAAAAGGCATAGTTATCGGGTGGTCATTCTCTATGAGTCGTAACAGTGGTAATCTGTACGCATTAGCTACATGTACATAAGGCATTTTCCAGTAAACTTTATCTAGTTCAAGAACACAATTAGCAGTCGTTTGTCCGCTTGTTAAAACCATAGCGTTTATGTCGGTAGATGTGCGTAGGAGTATAAGTTCTTGTTTCACGTTCAGCACGATGCGTGTATAGTCTTCTGCGAATCCCATTAGCATTTTCAGTGGAATACAAAAGTTGAATTCCCCGTCATCATTCACTTTTAATACGTTTGTGGTCGGCGCCACCCACCCTGCGTTTTTCATTGCGTCACGTGTGTTGTTGTTGAGTGATAGAAAAGTTTTAATAGTTGACGTAACACCGACGTTTCGAGTATGGTCCACTACCACACCGGCCAACTCGTAACGAATCTCTTCAAAGAGAAATGCTATAGCATTGTTCACCAGTTCCACATTCAACGCAGTATCTGCAGCCACACTAGGGTTTTTAACCAACTTGCCTTCGATGTAGAGGAAACTTTCCGATGGTAGTGTAAAGACGTCCTGTTGTTGTATCGGCACACGTATTTCATCATTGTTTCCATATCTTGTTGTTGCGTACGGTGCGTGTGAATGAAATGAAAAGTGTGTGATACTGTCTTCAAAGAACGGTTGCTGCTCCACAGATAATATTCCACTCGCCATGTTACTTGTTTACAACAAAACCCAATGAAATCAGAAAACGGCGGTTAACTGATGTTAATCGTTTCAGTTTCGAACGAGTACTGATGCGTTTCCTAGCCGATCTTTCTTCTTCTTCTTCTTCTTTTATTGTCGACGACTGTGGTAGCAGCGGTGGCGAAGAAACAAAGTACAAGCCCATGTCTATAGTCGTTTTAGATGTAAACGCACAGTGATGACTTCGCCGCGAAAATCTATTACGTCACCGTCCTGGTCGTGTAAAGATAATGTTATGTTGTCCAAACGACTCACATTCACAGGTAGGTATATGACGTTTGTAGGTGATTCAATTATTTTGAATCCTGGCTCGACTGACGGATAGAATGAGTGCAGAGTGTGCTCGTTTTTACCGTTCTTGTATGATCCGTGCGCTATATTACACCTTATCAATATACTGTTCACTTTTATAATGTTAACTGTAGCGTCAGACGTATGAGTTTTATTCGCTTCAAGCAGACGCTTTTCCTTGAAACCCAACATATCACCAATACCGTACACTGTTTGTTGAAAGTCAATATCCAGTGCACAAGTCAGTTTACATTTCAGTGTATTATTGTTAGGACGTAGACTAATCTGTGAGTCTCCTAACTGCTTTTTGAGGAAGGCTTCTATGTCACCGATTTCATAAGCACCTGTAGGTAAAGTTATCAAGTCCCACGTTGTTCCGTCTCGTAGTACTGGAAACACATTGTTTTTCCCCTCAACCACGTTCGGTATACTGTTGTATGTAGTAAAGTCCAATAGACCTACATACCATTCCCCGTTTGTTAGTTCGAGAGGTGGGAAAAAGTCACATACAAGAGCAGCAGCATTCGTACCTGTTAAGGTGACCGACAGCGAAGACATCTTGTCGCTTACTGATCACTCACGCGTTAAGAAGTCCAAACATAAATGCCCACAGATGACTGTGTGTGACGACTGTTCACGCTCGTAATTGTAGTAAATGGCAGTGTCGGTTCCAAAATACTGTGTCAGCTCAAGAGGTGGTCGCATATTACCATACGCATCATAGTAGTAAACTCGATTGTTTCGCTTCTTGTAGCAAACCCAGTGCGTACCGAGTCCTTCTGCACTGTCCAGATTAACAACTGCACTCTCATTCTTCCATGGTCTTCTGCGTGGTAAAGTGTTACGCATAAAAACACCTCTGAAATAAGGTATTTTCAAAAGTTTTGCGTACACATACAAATCACTATCGGACAATGCACGCACTGGTATGCAAATTAGTTTTTTTGTCTGTAAGGACGTAGGTATAGACCTGACGCTATTTTTGTATTGTTACGTTTATGTCTTGAGACTGTTTTGCGTTTGCCCACGGATTGATGTTTAATTCCTGAACCCTTCTTCTTTTTTCTACAACCACTACGCGAACCCCCTCCACCCACTGCTGATTTCGCTTTCATTGCAGCGGCTACAGCTGCAGCATACGCTCTTTCACTAACACCGGAATTCCAACCTTTCACTCGTTCCCACGCTTTGTCGGCAAGAACGCGATCAGCTATACGTCTTCGACTGTTGTCTGTGTACCTTGCGTAGGCGATATCGTGTTCGCGACAGGCTTCGTCCAACTCGTTGATTCCACGCTCGCCACGTGCCAATCTCTCTTTGAGTTTTGTTCCGGGTCCACAGAATCGGTAGCCGGGTAGGTGTAATTCTACCGGTAATGCGTCCACCGCTCGATTAATCAAAGTAGGTACTGACGAAACGATAGCGGGCACAGTGTTTTTAAGTATTTTTCCAATTACACCGCGCCCCATTCTTTTCTTACGAAGTACGTGCATTCTTGTAAACAGATCTCCAATCCTTGATTTCCGTTTCCGTATCGAGAACGTCTATTAAACGTCCCACCTCTTCAATATATTCAGCCAGAACTGAACGCTGTGTCGCGCTGTCTTGATATTTATAGACAAACTTTATTAGATTGATTATATGAGCGTGAAATACCTGAGTGACCTTGTACAATTCGGTCTTTATATGTAATTTTAATTCGTGCATTTGTCGTACAGTGACTGCGTCTTTGTCATTGACACCGTTCGCTATATTCGTAATTTTTCTTCCGGCAGCGTAGAAAGCATCGCTTTGCAAACTGATTGTGTGTGCATGTAAAAATTCCAAATTCACTGCGTCTTTGAAGTCAACAGGCGCTTGCACACGTGTTAGTCGGCAGTCATTAACGATTACGTTACCTGCACGATCTTTTTTCAAACTCTTCTCGTCTACATATCGTTTTGTGGCTGCATCTCTTGATTTAAGCGGATCGTTTAGCATTATTATTCGATGATCTTTTGCGTCTACGGTAGCGTCGTCGTTCTTGTACTGTAAGCATGCGTCCTTTACGTACTGTAAAGAAACAACATCGTGCAGCTCTTCAGGATCACCCAAGTTGCGTATCTTTTTGTTTTTTACATCAAAGTGACCGTCGTTAGTCACTCCTAAACCGATATCCTCACGCAGACTTCGATGAGTTTCTTTTCGCACTCTTACAGCGCTGTCGTGTCTACCGAACTTGTCTACACTCATATTTATGAAGAAGAACTGGTGGTTGTAGAACGGTGCGTCTGCTTTTATATGATAATGCCGGCTTCACGTAATTCCTCCAATATCGACATGATTTCATTCCTATGACCAGTATGTCCACTATTTTGAGAAGCCATTAACAGTCTCAATCTATTAACTAACTCGTTAGGATCATCCCAATGCACGTAATCGATTGTAGTGTTCGGTTTCATCTCCATATACCCACTCCCTGTACGTTTTCGTGCACTCGATGCAAACAATTTAGATATTACTAGTCGGTACTTGACGCCACTGTTACTGTTTATTCGTGTATTGTGTTTATATTTTTGTTTGTGTCCGTTGGTTGCTAGTAGTATGGACTTATATTTCCTCATATCGTCCTTATTGTATTTTTTCGGTAGTTTCATAAACAAAAGTTCATACAGACCAGGCGTACCCTCGTAAATTTTTCCTTTGACATGAAAGTTGTCGTTATCATCGATTTTTACATTTGAATCACCTATCATAAATTTACCGCCTTCGTATCGAACACCATACATACGATCTATAATCCGTTTACAGTCCGTCGATTCGCACAAACGCACATATTTGTTTGCTAATGAATCGTCACTGAAATGTGAAGTGTTAGGGTTCCATGCGTCCTCGTCACTGAAATGAGAAGCGCTATGACTCTGCACGTCACTTTCGTTTTCTGTTATTACGTGTTGACTCTGCATGTCACCTTCGTTTTCTGTTATTACGTGTTGTGTAGGCTCTTCTTGTTTTATCTGCTGCTTCTTCTCCTCCTCCTCCTCCTCCTCCTCCTCCATTATATCACCACTTAACTTTCGTGAAATAGCTTCTAACGGTTCCAGAATCGGTTTGTAATTTTTTCTAAACTTCTCGTCGCTTTCTCTGATACCGTGTTGTAATGCATGATATTTTTTCCTTATGTTGTCACTTATCGTATCTATATCATACACAAGTCGTTCCTCCTTATTCATCGCCATCGTGTGTTAGCAAGAGGACTGATGACATTACTACAGTGCAACCACTTTTATACCTCGCCGGAAACAATTATGAATCGATCAAAGCCGATTCTATATCTACCTTCATTTATTGACGAGTCTTTGTCTATGACTAGAAATCCATAACGATCCTTCCACGCTTCCATGCAGACGTCTTTGAAAGCATCATATTTCATATCTATGTTAACGTGATCATTGTATGCATGTCGTAAATTTAGATCGTCTTGTTTGAACAATATCAACAAGTTAGCGTTGTCACGTACCAATTGTTTCGGTATCTGGCTATATGTCTGGCATAGATAGAATGTGTCCACACCGCTATGTCTCCCCATAGCAAAATACTTTCGAATATTGTTTTGTCTTTCACACGATACGTCATCGAATACGATAACAGAGTCGAGACCAGTGATTTCACTCGGTAGCGGGACTTCTTCGTTCTCGCTGTATGCATGATAACCTAAACCTTCATCAGCGAGTGATTTCATCACTGTTTCTAGCATTCTGTATTTTGGTTGAAATAATGATTTTGAAAACACGTATACGTTGCGGAAACGTAGTCCGTTGGCATCAAACAGTATGTTGAATAGCACATTTGATTTCCCATAGGAACTTGGGCCTGTAACGATACAGCGAATACTGTTCGGTAATAGCGGGCCATGTTTACGTTTAGCACTGTCTTCGTCACCAGCCAAAAAGTCCATATCCTTTATTGGTAATTTGTTTGCTTGCTGTACAATCTTCAGCTTTGTGAATACCGAAAGCATACTGTTTTCATCACGTGCTGTCACCTTTTTTATATTAGATCTTTCTTATGTATCCATGCATCGTGTTTACCATCGAAACCAAGCCAACGAACACGCACTCTGTCACCTTTGCGTTGTAACACCTTTTCCACTAGGTATACGTCGCCGACTTTGGACTTACTAATCTCGTGCTCGTAAAAACCACCTTTCAACACTTTGTTTAGATGGTCTTTTAGCAGATAAGTGACTGGGATGGTCGTGGATTGTACTTTATCCACAGTGAATATTTCGTTAGTCCAATTCGGCGTATAACCTTTGGCGAACGTCATTTTGTGCTTACTTATACGAACACGGTCACCGACTTTAAATTTGGGTGGTTTCGTTGGACTGATTTTAGGCGCTGTGTTCTTCCTTATTCGTTCCAACACTATATGTTCGTTGGCGTCATTCACTTCACTAGGTTTCATACCAATGGTTCTGTGTGTTGTATTGTTGTACGATTTCAGTAATGTAGGTAGTAGATCCAACCAGCGGTAGTGTCCTTGTTCGCTGAAAGCTCGATACATGTGTGTCTTCAGTGTGCGATTAAAACGTTCCACTATGGAAGCTTTTTTCTCACTGTAGGTTGAGTAATGTTTCACATTATACTTTTTTAGCAACGCTTGTACTGTGCTGTTGTAATACTCCTTCCCGTTGTCTGTCTGTAAATACTTCATTCGGTTAGCGGCTAGTATAGGCTTCAACGCGTTCGTCACTTCTTTCCCGGTCTTCGTTTTCAATGGTACAGCGTACGCGTACTTGGTAAACGCATTGATTACAGTCATCATATACTTGTACCCTTTGTTCACTCGAGCGTATGGTATCATTTCCACAAGATCCGCTTGGTACAAATCGTGCATACCCTTCAGTTCAACCGCGCGTCTAACGAAATTCCTTCTCGCCGCTCTGTGTAGCTCTTGCGCAATATTCTTGCGTACGTTGTTCATGGTTTAAGATACACTAACATAATACATGCGGTTAAATAAAAACTATGTATATATATATGTATAACAGTTCCTTTGTTTTCGTTATTCATTCTCTCTCTCTCTTGCAGATCATGGCCAACCTTCAGCAGGTACGTGGGCTGATAAGCGCTATATACTAGACAACTGCTGTGATACATTCGTGTACAGCCATTATCGGATACGTGACAAATTAATTGTCGACAACTCTGCTCTCCCCGCCTGCTAACATTCCGTGTTACACCACCCCCCACCACATGTTAAAAACAAAAACAAAACAACAAATTCCCACCGTGATATCTACATACACTTTGTTTTCTACCGTTAGTTATTGTCACTCCACACTTCGATTCGGACGGCAGTAAACGTAAGTTTGTGTATTATTATTGTAACGATCTTTGTGTTTATAAATATTAGTTTGTAATGTATGGTTTCTTTTTTTATAGTATAATGGAAAACGCTGCTGTAATAATTGACTTTCACTGCTTTTATGATGACAACGGCAATTATATAGTAAAGGAGTTGTCGGTTATGGACGTAACACGTTTTGCATGCAGACATTGGATTTTCGCCCCGCCTGCTACAGTCGTTACGAATTCGAAATACACTAGAACCAACTGCTGGTTAACGACAAACTATCATGGCCTAAGATGGGATGAAGGAGAGACACCGTACGACAATCTTGTTTCAGTGTTAACAACGTATACAAACATATATAAATATGTGTTTGTGAAGGGTCTTGAGAAAAAACGTTTTTTAGAATCGAAAATAATTCATCGTCATATAATAAATCTTGATGACATTGGTTGCCCTAAAGACGTACCATATCTATTTCCTGGGGCGTTATGTCTTACACATTGCAATTCTTCTTCTACACTATGTACAAACCATAAGGTGTACGCACTTAGAGAGTGGATAATTAATGATTTTTCTGTTATACGAACATTTTTAATGTGAGTGTCTCATAGCATTGTTAATTTCGTTAGGTAAACTTGTATATGGCTGCAGGCGATAACTATTTCTGTGGACTTTCCTAATATATATATATTTTGTAACAGCGCTAATTCTGCCTGTGTGTATGTACATGCAAAGCTTCAGGCGATGAAAGTGAACTTTCCTGATGGTCACACCATTACTTTCACTAGTCTTCTTTGTAGCGAATATTCTGACATTGTTTGGTTCCACCTCGTTTGATACAGACGTCTTCACTTCTAATAATGTCGTTTATCACAAAATTCAACGCAGTTTCTGCTATTGAGTACAAACGTTGTGCAGAATTAACAGTGGACAAACAGTATCCGATCGTTAACATGTTGCATGTGGACACGCGATATGGGAAGTCTGTGCTTGTAACGTTGGAAGATTGTGAGCGCCGCTATCGTGTATATCTACCTAAGAGGTATGCTGACGTCTTTACAGATGAAGAACTCCGTCATATAAATCCCAGCGACCTACATCTTGTGTTTCGAGGGATGAAGAACCAGACAGCGCATGTGGAAATTGTATCTCGTTAAGGTGACAAACTACTTTTAATAAACACTTTTTTTAATTTATTTCACTATACGCCTCTGAACCTATATGTAATTATTTGTAAACTGCGTTACCTGTTGCAGCAAACGATAACACTAGAACGATTATATTATTATTATTCAGTGATATATATACAATTTACTTATTAAACACTTCAAGGATTGTAACGTCTTACAATGACTATAGCATATTTAAATCTGTTATCTGTTTTATTGGACCTATATGTACATGATTCAAGCCAAACGTATGCACGTTGTCTGTATGTATGTATGTGTGTGCGTGTGCGTCTGTGTGTACACGTGTTGCGTATGCGTCTGTGTGCGTGTACGTCTGTGTGTGTGTGCGTGCACGTGTGGTGTAACCCAAACGTGTGTACGTTGTATGTATGTATGGGTGTGATTACGTTGCGTATGCGTATGTGTGTGCGTGTGCATATGTGTGTGTGTGCGTGCGCGTGCGCGTGTGGTGTAACCCAAACGTGTGTACGTTGTATGTATGTATGTGTGTGATTACGTTACGTATGCGTGTGCGTATGTATGTGTGTGTGTGTGTGTGTGTGTGTGTGTGATATTTAACATGATTTTAATGTTGTTGTATTGTTATGTTGCAGGTTGCTTCTTCTACAAGTACGACACACAATTATATATAAACTTTCGAAAAATATCAATTTCTAATGTATTTATTTAATTGTGAATTTTATATTGTGAATGTTAAAATATATTTAATCATTAAACAAATTATGACTTTATTTTATTTCACTCTACACCTCTGAACATGTGTACAATTAATTTATTTTTGTGAACTGTTACATCAGAAGATTTGTATGAATTTCAACCACCGTTTTCATGTGTGTGTATAATTTTAATTTATTTCGCTATACACCACTGAACCTAGAGAGAGAGAGAGCTAAAATTATTTATTCATATTTCTAACAAGGATCAATCACACTGACTGCATTATAAAACTATTAATTAATTATTTAATACATTGAAAATGAAGGCGACGTTTGACAACGAGAGGGAGAGCTAAAAATTATTTACTCATCACACCGACTACTCAATGTACACGGTAAGAGAGAGCTTGCATAGTTGAAACGTGTGAGAGTGAGAGAGAGAGAGAGAAAGAGAGAGAGAGAGAGAGAGAGAGAGAGAGAGAGAGAGAGGGGACGTTATTATTTGTTGACACAGTTTGACAACGAGTGAGAGAGAGTTAAAATTATTTACTCATCACACCGACTACTCTACTCAATGTACACAGTAAGAGAGAGAGAGAGAGAGAGAGAGAGAGAGAGAGAGAGAGAGAGAGAGAGAGGAGAAACGGTATGAAACCTTCCACAGTTGAAACCTGCTCTACAAAACGCTTCACACGAAGCGTTATGTTAAGAGAGAGAACGCGCATGTAAGTAGTTGACAACACACACGCACACATAGTTAAAGTGTTATGTTAAGAGAGAGAACGCGCATGTAAGTAGTTGACAACACACATGCACACATAGTTAATATTTGTTAATTATTTAATACAATGAAAAATGAAGTCAACGTTTTGACGACGAGTGAGAGAGAGAGAGCGGGCGTTGTAAGTACGTACAAAGTTAATATTTGTCGAATATATATAAACTTTCTAAAATCATATACATGTACGGTAATGACCGCAGAGAGGAGAAACGGTTTGAACATAACGTTTGACAACGAGAGGGAGAGAGAGAAATAGAGAGAGAGAGAGAGAGAGAGAGAGAGAGAGAAAATTATTTAACCATCACACACCGACTACTCTACTCATGTACATAGTGAGAGAGAGAGAGAGAGAGGGTGAGAGAGAGAGGGGAAACGGTTTGAACATAACGTTTTGACAACGAGAGAGAGAGAGAGAGATAGTTTTACTTACATTCAAATGTAAGAGAGAGAGAGAGAGTAACAATTATGATCATATAGTTTGAATTTCCCACCACAGAAGAGAAAAAAATGTTGGCAGATCTGCTCTATACACACACACACAATAATGTAAGATTGGTAACCCTGATCATATATTTTAATATATACACTATATAACACATATTTGAATTTCCCTCTCCCCACCGCAGAAAATGTTGACAACCCTGCTCATATAAAATATCTATACACTATAATAATACTACAGAGGTTGGTACACCTGATCATATAGATTTAATATACATTATAACACACGACAAATTTGAACTCATGCAAAGGTTGGTACAACTGATCATATATTTTAATATACACTATAATGCATCGAGTTGGAACCACCCCCCACCCACCACCACCCACTGATATGAAATAAAAAAACCACCCACCCAACGCCACCCCCTGATATGCAAATCAGCTTTCTTAAAAAAATAAAATATTATATTCACGGATGCTGGTGGTCCATTGAACCTCATCCCACCAAATAAATTTAATTAAAAAAATAAAATAAAAAAAATAAAAAAATTTATTCGCGGAAATTCGCGGATGCTGTGGTCCATCGGGATGCTGCGGTCCAGCGGTGGCGGGGAGAGCGTGGGAAAAAATCTCTGGCCGTGGGAAAGGCGGCATTCCTTTGTGGCTTTGAACCCCCAGTTTCCCTCTACTGACTTCCATCATCAGTGAAAATCGAGTGCGATAACGTGAGGTGGTATACGTTAGTGACCACAGTACTGTGGTTAAGGCTGAAGCAGTAAGTAGAAAGAAGTAATTTCTATGGTAATATTTCATTTCGAAAATTATTTTAAATATAAATCTTAGAATATGGAAATCATGTAGGGTTATACATACCGATATTTTATCTTATTGGCATAATCCTATTTTCTTATGCCTCACACGACATGTAAATATTTTTAGAAACTTTTACCGTGTGTGATTTTAAATGGTCAATAACAGGAATTTCATAAATAAAGAAGAGATATTTTTAATAATGCAAAAGTAATATCCTATTTTTTACTGAATATATTAGCTCAGATATAACTGAAAGACACAATGTTTTAATAAAACTAGTTACACCATTACTTACAAACATATTCACAAAAGTAAATTACATTGTGGTTTTACAGTCATTGTTATCTTGTAATATAACACATTACAGATAGCTTTAGTACACTACCTAATACATTCCCGTTTCTTAGATATTCATTTTCTACATCCATGTTCCTTAAGGAAATGGAAGTAGGGTGATGGCAAAAAAAATCGTGTTCGAGATTATTGCAGATTCTGATTGTACTACACTCAAAACATGAAAAAGGCATTTTTCGAAAAGTGTCTGTTTGTGTGTGTGTGTGTCTGTAGATTTTTTCTATGGCAAACCATAACAGCCGGAAATTCAAACAGAATCAAATAATGTTTTGCATGCTGCCCTCAATTGTAGAGTTCACAAGACCTATTGTTTTTGGTGAAGATCGGTTAAGGGAAAGGGGTAGTTTACCTGCATCGTTTTATCTTTTAACAAAGGTAATTTTTTTATGACAAACGATAACTGCCGTAAATTCAAAGAGAGTCAAATAATTTTTTGCATACCTTACTGAATTCTAGGGGACTCAAGATCTTTTTATTTTGGAGAAGATCAGTTAAGAGAAAGGGGTAGTATCCCTGTAACGTTTTATGTGCTAAAAATATTAATTTTTTTTGACGAACGATAACTGCCGTAAATTCCAACAGAATCAAATAATGTTTTGCATACAGCCCGGAATTGTAGAGTTCTCAAGACCTATTGATTTTGGTGAAGATCGGTTAAGGGAAAGGGGTAGTTTACCAGCAACATTTTTTTTTATCAAGGGTAATTTGTTTTTATGGGAAACGATAACAGCTGCAAATTCAAACAGAATCAAATAATGTTTTGCATACAGTCCGGAATTGTAGAGTTCCTAAAACCTGTTGTTTTTGGTGAAGATCGGTTTGGGGAAAGTGGTAGTTTACCAGACCGTTTTATGTTTTAACAAGGGTATTTTTTATGGCAACCGATAACAGCCGCAAATTCAAACAGAATCAAATAATGTTTTGCATACAGCCCTGAATTGTAGAGTTCTCAAGACGTATTGTTTTTGGTGAAGTTCTGTTAATGGAAAGGGGTAGTTTACATGCATCGTTTTATCTTTTAACAAGGGTAATTTATTTGACGGACGGTAACTGCCGTATATTCAAAGAGAGTCAAATAATTTTTTGCATACCTTACTGAATTTTAGAGGACTCAAGACCTTTTGATTTTGGTGAAGATCAGTTTAGAGAAAGGGGTAGTTTCCTTGTAACGTTTTATGTGATAGCAATGTTAATTTTTTCTATGATGAACGATAACTGCTGTAAATTCAAATATAATCAAATAAGTTTTTGCATACAGTCCTGAATTGTAGAGTACTCAAGACCTATTGTTTTTGGTGAAGATCGATTAAGGGAAAGGGGTAGTTTCCCTGTAACGTTTTATGTGATAACAAAGTAAATTTATTCTATGACGAACGATAACTGCCGTAAATTCAAACATAATCAAATAAATTTTTGCATACAGTTCTGAATTGTAGAGTACTCAAAACCTATTGTTTTTGGTGAAGATCGATTAAGGGAAAGGGGTAGTTTACCAGCAACGTTTTTTTTTTATCAAGGTTTGTAACCCCACTTTAACTTAAGCGGTTAAAAAAAAGATTATTTTTTTTTGAAAATTGTTTTTTTGAGAAAACCCTTTTGAGAATTTTTTTTTTTTTTTTTGTAAAGAGGGGCCACAAGTTAATTATAACTAGGCTTAGGCCTAGAGAAGCCAAAAATGCGCTGGATCCAGTGAGACGGTACTTGCAATGAAAACTCAAGAATTAAACAATTAACAAATCCTTTTATTATTCTATGTCATTGCACAATTAATAATAAAATAAATAAACCAAACAGTAATCTATAATTCCCCTTAAATAGTTAATTAAATAAAGCATACTTTCTCAACAAGGCCACCTGAAAATAATTATTGAAACCAAGAAAACAATTTGCTATGTCACTCTACCAATGAATTGAAATTGAAAACTATAACTAACCTTGAAATAAAGCTTCCATTAAAATATTAATGAAATATAAAATTTATTTTATATGTTCCTGTTAGAATGCTTCATATAACTTAATGAAGATAAATGGTATAGATTCCTTGCTAATATTAATTATAAAAATAATTACTCAAACAAATTAAATAAATTTTAAAGGTGACAATTCATATACTTGTTATAAGGTTAAATAAAGTAAATTATTTCCTTAAAGAAATGATCAGCAATGATTAATTGAGATAGAATACCTGTTATAAAAAAAATGGAAAGGATATAACTACATGACTTCATGTATTAACTTTCTTTTATAAAAAGACATTGTACCAATAAAAACCCTATATCCAAAGTCCCCACCAAAAATACACTAAATGCATAACACTTATAACCCCCAAAATGTACACACAAATATACATACATAACATGTTCCACGACACAAATACATTATACAATAGTATACAATAAAATATACATAAGGTGTCTTGCCACGCCCCTTTTATATCACCCTCATGGTGTATATAAATTCTTACTGGTTCATAATAATTATCCCTGTTAGGATTAGAAATTTACTTTTATTATAATATTACCCTCATGGTGTGGGTTGACTGCACATCAGGAGTATAAGAGAATGCTAAAGCACACAGTAGTCCCCAGGACATAATAAAAATTCAAAACTAAGTGCCTAAGTGGCTAAGTGGCTAAGTGCCTAATTACAGTGAGAAATTAAAAATATTGAAAATAATGAACGCCCCCCAGTTATCATAAATGATATAAAGAATTTATATATACGGAAACAGGGCCAATTAATAAAAATAGAATTATTGCATAATATTATAACCCTATGAAAAATAATACACTTGGCTCAGAGACGGACACATTAACATCCTGATGATTCAGCTTTCAACTTGTCTCGACAAACAAATTTAAAACTGTATCGACAGGCACTGCTTGGTTGAAACTTGTTGAAAATGCACCTCCCTCACCAGTAATTTTTTTATACAAAATGAATCAAACTAATTTTTAATTAAGAAAATATATATATTGTAACAAGACCGCTGTATGCCGGTCGTTACAAAAGAATAAAATGTAAAAGGAAAATTTTATAAAAAATAGAATTTTCAAATAGTAAGAAATCTTGTTTATGTTTATAGAGGTGTGTATAAGAAATAAATCTGTTTTAAAAGGTTCTTGTAAAATTTTAATAACAGGTAGGTATTTATTGACCGTCGAGCACTTCTTGAAGATTTGAACCAAGTCTGGAGTTAAATAGATTAACTCCAGCTAATAATCGATTGATGACTTTTCTGGCTGGTCCAATATCTCGTTCAAATAATATATATTCTTCTTATTTAAGTTCTTCAATCTTAATAAATACCCTTAAATTACCCTGTGAAATAAGTAACAGATACGAAATAATGGAAATATAAAGATTTATTGACAATTTAAATAAATAATCGATTTTTTATCGATGGAGAGCAATTATCGACTCTGTCTCGGGAATTATCGATTGTGTCATACAGAACAAATTTTATGATATATTATATTAAAAGACAGGTTCTTTGAGCGATTAGAATTAATAGTCAGAGAAGGGTGACGAGAAAGTATAACATTAACAATTAAAAATAAATACAATAATTATTATTCAATGGAATTTAAATAATTCTAATATGTAATGTGTATGACTGTTTTCGAACCATTGAAGACTGACGTCACTGCGATGTAGTAAGCAGACTTCGTTTTCAAGATGGCCGCTACTCGAGTTGGTCTAGGTTACTGCATATGCGTCGTGTCGGAAAATCACAATAAAATTACCTTCATCAAGGTTTGAAATGTCCCCGCACTGGTGTAATATGTCTGTAAAGTTATTTGGTGTATTCTGGCGAAGTGTTCTGTGTAAACTTGTGTTAGTTAGTTTATTTTGAATGTGTTCTCTTCTATGGGTTAAAGTTCTCAAGATGTGGTTAGGATTGTAGAGTAAATCAGTTTGAATATAATGTTTTACTTGTTTCTATCACTCGTATTATTAAGTTAAGTGTTTGTTTTCACTATTGTCGTGAATGTTTTGGTAGCTTTAGCTTTAAAAAGTGTCTATTCCGTCTAACTCTCGTTTCACTGATTTCAATGGCTAAACGCTAGTACCATTTTCAACTCGATTTTAAAGAAACGTTCTTTACACAACTGTCCAGCTTGATATTCAACAAAAGACTAATTAACTTGGTCATAAATCTGGCCCAGTTAATCTTTGAAAAAGTATTGTTAACCTTTTTCGATTACCTGTACACATGATAAAATATTACATTATATATGGAATTTATCTATTTTATTCATCACTTTTATGAATTATGAACCTTATTATTGGTTTAATCATCTCATTCCCTTTAAATTGATGTATTATAGTTCATATCTGTAGACATTTTGTGGAAATTAACAAATTTTGTTCACATTTTGGAAATATAGGCTCAAAATTGGATTTCCGTCTTTATACGAATTCCCCCCATTTTAAATATTATTAATACTATTATAATAAATTTTAATTTGTCATATTCCTCTTCCTTTCCTTAAATACATATAAATTACACCTTTGAATTGGTTTTTTGTGTTAATCTGTATATTTTACATTGCTCTTTAAAATTAATTAATTTATATATTTTGAAAATTTACAATGTTTTAAGGTATATTTCCTTATTATCATTTTAACTCATAGGATCATTCCCAGTAGTGTTTAACTGTGTTACCTTATCTAAATTTTGGTAGTTTACAGGATTTATAAGTAAATTATACTAGTTTATATTGGTTCTGTGAATTCACCAAATGGCCTAGATTTTAGAATTTTATATTTCTTTCTTTCTCAAATAAATTTAAACTTAATTCCTCCTCTGACTTTACATAATTACAATTATATGAAAATAACATGGTTTATAACTTATTGTGTGGTGTAGTAGTTAATTAATACTACTGTTGTTAAAATAAATAATTATGAACATTGTTTAGCAATCTGCACAATTGAACATATTGCAGACATGGTTTGAACATATATCTTTTAACTATTCTTCAGCTAACATAGCATACCTATTAGAACATTATTAATGGTATGTAGGTTATTATTTATCAAACATAATTCTTTTTAAAACACATAACATAAATCTTATTTTCTAATAACCCTTACAAATACATTTTATTAACACACTGATTTTAGGACTGTGAATAAACAGTCTATTTAAACATTTTACACTTATTAATACTATATTAATACCAGTCCTTTCTGGTTTAAACCATTATTATTGTGATCCCCTACATCAGTAAACATTAACTCCCATACTCTATTTATTATCATTTGTTACAAATGTCTTGTAAATAAAGACTTACCTTAAAATAATAAAATACTGGAAATCTTCCATTTTATTATTTTATTATGCTGCTTATTATTAGATATCAAAGTTGTGATATAGCATACTGCTAAGTTATAGTATCACCAACTTTAAGTTTATTGCATTTTTAAAAAACACTTACACAAATTCACTTTCACTGTTGGTTCTGATATTTTGAGCCTTATTATCTCAGACCAGACCTTTAGTAATCATGGACTGTTAAGACTAGTTTATTTTCTTTATTACACAATAGCTTTAGTCGGTTCACTTCTTATAACGCTATACAGCACTTTAGTTTTCTCAATAATTACATTTTTATAGGATTTTGGGTATGTTATACTTTCTTTTGCATAGTTTTTGTGGGTTTGGGGTTGATAGTAGTTTATATAATAATAGGTTTTACAACGGTGTTTCTTTCATACTATTTCTTCCTCTCCTCCTGTCTTCCTTCTTGTCCTTCTTCGTATCTTCCTTCTGGTCTTCCTTCTTGTCCTTCTTCTAGTTTTCATTCTTGTCCCTCGTCTAGTCTTCACTCTTCTGGTCTTCCTTCCTCATTCTTGGGGTAAACCAAGGTACTTGGTGTTATCTCGACTGAGGTTTAGTTTGGAGCATTTAATTTATTCACTGATACTGACTTTATTCTTCTATACAGGTTTCAGGGTATTGTTTTCTTCCTGATCACAAACTTATTCTTCCCTCTTATTGTTTTTGGGGTATTTTGGTATTCACCACTCTTTACTTGAGTCTCTTTTTTCTTGATATGGTCTTATATAACTGGTTTACTGCTCTGAGCTTCCTGGGTAACTTACTGATATTATACTATGAGTTGCTTCGATACTTTCTTTGGTTTTTTAAACAGTGGTTATTATATATAATGTAATGAGGATTGTTATTTTATCTGTTTCATTCCTCTGATTTATTTAAATGTCATTCAATATTATTATAACATTTGTTGGTGTAATTAAACTTTATGATTTCACATGACTTAAAATGTAGTGGATTCTTTGTCACGCTACAGAACGTATACCACAGAATTGAACATGATAATTACTAATAGCCAGAATGGCTTAAAATCTGTCAAGAAACCCCTATAATGAAATAAATGGAAAATCTATGCTGAAAGTGACTTGTGTAATGCATGCCAGTCTCTGGCTGACAATTTTACCAGAAATACATTGCAATTTACAATTAATTTAGCACCCAGTCCACACACTAAACTGTCCCATCAATTGGGGATCTAAATGAATGTTTAAAAACTTGAAATGTAGTAGTTGTCAGATGTATATAACTGGTCACTGGGTATGATTGATTGTTGACTCTATGTGTAAATAATAATTGGTTTGTTGTCACCTGATTTAGTCCATGAAGGGTTTTTTATTAGGAAGGTGGCGATCTCGTGGCTGACATTATTAGGTGTTAGGGTGGTGGTCCAAATGCCTCCGGTAGCGAGGAGCTTATGGTGTCCATCGTTCAGCTGGTAGTAGGTCTTCTTTCTCGTCTACATCGATGGACCCTGATTACACATTATATTTTTAGTCAGACACCACAACACCAATGCCCCACAGTTTGCACACCCTCCAAAATACATTTATAAAGTCAACACAGTTATTGAGCTATTTAATTAAACTTGATAAAATTTATATGGCCAACATGCCTTATTTGAACATACTTTATAACAATAATTCTTCCCAGTATTAACATCACCTAATGTGAGTTACCTTGTTTGGAATATGACAATTAATTATGGCTTTGTACCATCTCATAACTTTATACTTAGCGTGAATATGTAGTTACCACGTGGTTAAGATTTGTTTCAATTACCTAGTTTTTTTTACTACAGAAAATAATATGAACTGGACATCATTTACTTTCAAAACGTGCCTGAGTAAGTTGCCAGATATATATATATATACATAAAGCTTTACTGTTAATTGTAGCAAAACTTTATACCACTTAAACTACTATGCATTGTGCAATGAGCTAAGTGCGCCACACAATCTCGTTACATCGGTGTTAAATCACTTTTAAACTTAATTATTTTGTGGTCAATGTACTTTACTTTTTAGTGCCGAGATTCTGACACTTGAATCGAATGTTTTATAAAGTTTTAAAAACTTTACCGACACATTGCGTATTGCACAATGCACGATGGAACAGGTGGTGGACAAATGCTTACTCAGGCTTACTAAAAAAACAGTATCCTCCAACGAATATAGTTGTTAATTAATATAAAAGTAATTTGAGAAACTTACCGCAGTCGTGAAGAGAATTTATCTAGACATAGTTTGAAGAACAGCCAGTGTAGAAATTTTCTTCTCTACCGGAGGAAAATGGCGACCGTCACTCACGAGGCATTTTGTCAGACGAAAAATTAAATGGAAGTCTGCGTCTTCCTCGTTTGCCTACCGTAGTCTTCGCCAGGAGGCAGCACCTGACGCTTTCATACCGCGGACCGGCGGCAGGTGCCGACCCCCGACCGCCGTTGTCTAAACTAGTAGTTTTTCCTATCCACGGGTAGGGCGCAGCACTAATTACCGCCTTAAATTCTGTACTGCTAATAACTCCGGGTCGTATATTCACTTGTTTCGCGTCGAATTTCCGCTAGTAAAATAACTGAATACTCGCTGAGTCTTCGTGACTCAGCACACCCTCACCCCAAAAGGGCAACATAGTTGCCCCAACGTTAAAGGCCAGGATAGTACCCTGCAGTGTACCTCTCCTCAAAACAAACCGGTGGACGTCGTGGTTGAGTTGGCTCAGCAGAGCTTGCTCTCAGGAGAACAGATTCTCAGAAGGAAAACGAAAGAGACGAAAGAAGATGTGTATTATGTAAGTGTGCGGGTGCTGCCTGCTGACCTGATCAGGGTCCGCCCACAGCACAAGAGAAGACAGCAAAAGACTAAAGACGCCAAAATCAAGAGTCTCGTCTGAGTTCTGACCTCCCAAGGCTTGCCCACTAACTGAGACCCAACTTGATACCTACTCAGGACAACAACTACCCCCCCTCCCTTTTCTTACTGGATTGGAAAATCACCACGCCAATGCCACCATCCCCACGCGACCCTCTCCGCCAGGCCAAGCCACAGGTACGCCCCAATACGTCACCCTCTCTGGTGACCACCACCTACTCCTCCTGCTGCCACTCACATACGCGTCCGAAGACCAAAACAAGGTAATTAATACCTTGATATGTGAGCGCCCATAACACTTCTGTCCACATATGGACTGACCAGCCATATGCTAAAACAAGGCATCACATATCCTTGACATATCTAACTGGTCGTTAAAAAAAAAATCCCTATACTAGGGCGGACGGCCCCTATTAGCCGGACAGAGAAAACCGCATAGAGGGCACGCGAACATCAATCCCTTCACTTGGTCTTCATTACTGCAGAACTAACGAGGGGGGTTTGCTTCCGCACGGCCACATCGAGTAACCTACTCTATTCCACATTACCTACCACCGAAACCAACTAGGGAATGCGGCATGGCCCCTACCCCTTCAATGATTAACCGAACATAACACCCACAAAACACCTAACACCTACAAACATAATGACAATAACAAGACAGGAATAAGAAAAACTCAAGTACTCTATCTTCCAAAGAGTAGACTGCGGGTCCACCTACCGATGCGAGAAACTAGCCCACTACCTGAACTGCTCACACTCGATTACCAGACAAAAGGAACGCGACACACACACCACACACACAACACGAAAACAACACACCGACCAACGAAAATTTATTTTAACAATTTCTTATGTTACTTCGGCTACCATTTATCGGAAGAAACCGACTGCCGATCGGGCCATACCGCATAATTAAAAAAACAACACCTCCCCAATATGGGCAAGGTAATACTCCAACCAACCAAGCACCGAACTGCGATAAGTCCCCTTTCCCCAGGGCTTTCCCCTTCTAAATTCTCTCACCACGTAGCACTATTCACTAATCAAGGCGGGCAAGTACATATACATTTATCTCAAAACCTTAAAGCTAACAAAAATATTTTCAACTTTAGATATAGGGCCTTTTAAAATTTTTCTAAGTTCTATTTGAACTTAACATTATGGAAGTTCCAAAATGTTTCCTAAGTTTGCAAGCCCCGTCACACCCACAGGATCCACGGGTTGACCCCAATCGTAACCACGCTCTGCTACCAAATGTAACCCCACTTTAACTTAAGCGGTTAAAAAAAAGATTATTTTTTTTTGAAAATTGTTTTTTTGAGAAAACCCTTTTGAGAATTTTTTTTTTTTTTTTTTTGGTAAAGAGGGGCCACAAGTTAATTATAACTAGGCTTAGGCCTAGAGAAGCCAAAAATGCGCTGGATCCAGTGAGACGGGACTTGCAATGAAAACTCAAGAATTAAACAATTAACAAATCCTTTTATTATTCTATGTCATTGCACAATTAATAATAAAATAAATAAACCAAACAGTAATCTATAATTCCCCTTAAATAGTTAATTAAATAAAGCATACTTTCTCAACAAGGCCACCTGAAAATAATTATTGAAACCAAGAAAACAATTTGCTATGTCACTCTACCAATGAATTGAAATTGAAAACTATAACTAACCTTGAAATAAAGCTTCCATTAAAATATTAATGAAATATAAAATTTATTTTATATGTTCCTGTTAGAATGCTTCATATAACTTAATGAAGATAAATGGTATAGATTCCTTGCTAATATTAATTATAAAAATAATTACTCAAACAAATTAAATAAATTTTAAAGGTGACAATTCATATACTTGTTATAAGGTTAAATAAAGTAAATTATTTCCTTAAAGAAATGATCAGCAATGATTAATTGAGATAGAATACCTGTTATAAAAAAAATGGAAAGGATATAACTACATGACTTCATGTATTAACTTTCTTTTATAAAAAGACATTGTACCAATAAAAACCCTATATCCAAAGTCCCCACCAAAAATACACTAAATGCATAACACTTATAACCCCCAAAATGTACACACAAATATACATACATAACATGTTCCACGACACAAATACATTATACAATAGTATACAATAAAATATACATAAGGTGTCTTGCCACGCCCCTTTTATATCACCCTCATGGTGTATATAAATTCTTACTGGTTCATAATAATTATCCCTGTTGGGATTAGAAATTTACTTTTATTATAATATTACCCTCATGGTGTGGGTTGACTGCACATCAGGAGTATAAGAGAATGCTAAAGCACACAGTAGTCCCCAGGACATAATAAAAATTCAAAACTAAGTGCCTAAGTGGCTAAGTGGCTAAGTGCCTAATTACAGTGAGAAATTAAAAATATTGAAAATAATGAACGCCCCCCAGTTATCATAAATGATATAAAGAATTTATATATACGGAAACAGGGCCAATTAATAAAAATAGAATTATTGCATAATATTATAACCCTATGAAAAATAATACACTTGGCTCAGAGACGGACACATTAACATCCTGATGATTCAGCCTTCAACTTGTCTCGACAACAAGTTCAAAACTGTATCGACAGGCACTGCTTGGTTGAAACTTGTTGAAAATGCACCTCCCTCACCAGTAATTTTTTTATACAAAATGAATCAAACTAATTTTTAATTAAGAAAATATATATATGTATACCACAGAATTGAACATGATAATTACTAATAGCCAGAATGACTTAAAATCTGTAAAGAAACCCCTATAATGAAATAAATGGAAAATCTATGCTGAAAGTGACTTGTGTAATGCATGCCAGTCTCTGGCTGACAATTTTACCAGAAATACATTGAAATTTACAATTAATTTAGCACCCAGTCCACACACTAAACTGTCCCATCAATTGGGGATCAAAATGAATGTTTAAAAACTTGAAATGTAGTAGTTGTCAGATGTATATAACTGGTCACTGGGTATGATTGATTGTTGACTCTATGTGTAAATAATAATTGGTTTGTTGTCACCTGATTTAGTCCATGAAGGGTTTTTTATTAGGAAGGTGGCGATCTCGTGGCTGACATTATTAGGTGTTAGGATGGTGGTCCAAATGCCTCCGGTAGCGAGGAGCTTATGGTGTCCATCGTTCAGCTGGTAGTAGGTCTTCTTTCTCGTCTACATCGATGGACCCTGATTACACATATTTTTAGTCAGACACCACAACACCAATGCCCCACAGTTTGCACACCCTCCAAAATACATTTATAAAGTCAACACAGTTATTGAGCTATTTAATTAAACTTGATAAAATTTATATGGCCAACATGCCTTATTTGAACATACTTTATAACAATAATTCTTCCCAGTATTAACATCACCTAATGTGAGTTACCTTGTTTGGAATATGACAATTAATTATGGCTTTGTACCATCTCATAACTTTATACTTAGCGTGAATATGTAGTTACCACGTGGTTAAGATTTGTTTTAATTACCTAGTTTTTTTTACTACAGAAAATAATATGAACTGGACATCATTTACTTTCAAAACGTGCCTGAGTAAGTTGCCAGATATATATATATATATATATAAAGCTTTACTGTTAATTGTAGCAAAACTTTATACCACTTAAACTACTATGCATTGTGCAATGAGCTAAGTGCGCCACACAATCTCGTTACATCGGTGTTAAATCACTTTTAAACTTAATTATTTTGTGGTCAATGTACTTTACTTTTTAGTGCCGAGATTCTGACACTTGAATCGAATGTTTTATAAAGTTTTAAAAACTTTACCGACACATTGCGTATTGCACAATGCACGATGGAACAGGTGGTGGACAAATGCTTACTCAGGCTTACTAAAAAAACAGTATCCTCCAACGAATATAGTTGTTAATTAATATAAAAGTAATTTGAGAGACTTACCGCAGTCGTGAAGAGAATTTATCTAGACATAGTTTGAAGAACAGCCAGTGTAGAAATTTTCTTCTCTACCGGAGGAAAATGGCGACCGTCACCCACGAGGCATTTTGTCAGACGAAAAATTAAATGGAAGTCTGCGTCTTCCTCGTTTGCCTACCGTAGTCTTCGCCAGGAGGCAGCACCTGACGCTTTCATACCGCGGACCGGCGGCAGGTGCCGACCCCCGACCGCCGTTGTCTAAACTAGTAGTTTTTCCTATCCACGGGTAGGGCGCAGCACTAATTACCGCGTTAAATTCTGTACTGCTAATAACTCCGGGTCGTATATTCACTTGTTTCGCGTCGAATTTCCGCTAGTAAAATAACTGAATACTCGCTGAGTCTTCGTGACTCAGCACAAGGTTAATTTGTTCCTATGGCAAACGATAACAGCCGTAAATTCAAACAGAATCAAATAATGTTTTGAGTGCTGTCCTGAATTGTAGAGTTCTCAAGACCTGTTGGTTTTGGTGAAAATCGGTTAAGGGAAAGGGGTAGTTTCCCTGTAACGTTTTATGTGATAATAAAGTTAATTTGTTCTATGACGAACGATAACTGCCTAAATTCAAATAATCAAATACGTTTTTGCATACATCCCTAAATTGTAGAAAACACAAGGCCTGTTGATTTTGGTGAAAATCGGTTAACGGAAAGGGGTAGTTTACCTGCAACATTTTATTTTGTAACAAGAGAAATTTTTACATCACGAACGATAACTGCCGTAAATTCAAACAGGATCAAATAATTTTTACAGTTGTGCGTGTGCTGCAGAAGACTCAAGCCTTATTGATTTTGGTGAAGAACGGTTACAGGGAAAGGGCAGTTTACCAGCAACGTTTTTTTTTATCAAGGTTAATTTGTCTCTATGCAAACGATAACAGCCGTAAACTCAAACAGAATCAAATAATGTTTTGCATGCTGCCCTGAATTGTGGAATTCCAAGACCTGTTGGTTTTGGTGAAGATCGGTTAAGGGAAAGGGGTAGTTTCCCTGTAACGTTTTATGTGATAACAAAGAAAATTTTTCTATGACGAACGATAACTGCCGTAAATTCAAACATAATCAAATAAAATTTTGCATACAGTTCTGAATTGTAGAGTACTCAAAACCTTTTGTTTTTGGTGAAGATCGATTAAGGGAAAGGGGTAGTTTACCAGCAACGTTTTTTTTATCAAGGTTAATTTGTTTCTATGGCAAACGATAACAGCCGTAAATTCAAACAGAATCAAATAATGTTTTGAATGCTGTCCTGAATTGTGGAGTTCTCAAGACCTGTTTGTTTTGGTGAAAATCGGTTAAGGGAAGGGGGTAGTTTCCCTGTAACGTTTTATGTGATAACAAAGTTAATTTGTTCTATGACGAATGATAACTGCCCTAAATTCAAACAATCAAATACTTTTTTGCATACATGCCTAAATTGTAGAAAACACAAGGCCTGTTGTTTTTGGTGAAGATCGGTTAACGGAAAGGGGTAGTTTACCTGCAACATTTTATGTTGTAACAAGAGAAATTTTTACATCAAGAACGATAACTGCCGTAAATTCAAACAGAATCAAATAATTTTTTACAGATGTGCGTGTGCTGCTGAATACTCAAGCCTTATTGATTTTGGTGAATAACGGTTACAGGGAAAGGGCAGTTTACCTGGATCATTTTTTGTTTTAACATGAGTAAAGTAATTAATTTTAAAGTTTAAAGTAGATTAATATAAAGTATCCTGATAAGTAGATCTTAATAATCCACCGTAGAAACGTAAATGAATTATCTAGAAATGAAGAGGCTAGATAAACGGGGTGGGGGTAATTTTCTATAAATGAAAATTATAGTTGTCGGAGGAGGGGAAAATTTTTACTTCCATGTTCCTTAAGGAAATGGAGTATGCTGATGGAAAAAAAATCGTGTTCGAGATTATTGCAGATTCTGATTGTACTACACTCAAAACATGAAAAAGGCATTTTTCGAAATGTGTGTGTGTGTGTGTGTGTGTGTAGACTGTTTTCTATGGCTAACGATAACAGCCGGAAATTCAAACAGAATCAACAAATTTTTTGCATACAGCCCTTCTTTGTAGAGTACTCAAGACCTGTTGTTTTTGGTGAAGATCGATTAAGGGAATAGGGTAGTTTACCGGCAACATTTTTTTATAAGGGGAAATTGTTTTCTATGGGAGACGATAACTGCCGCAAATTCAAACAGAATCAAATAATGTTTTGCATACAACCCGGAATTGTAGAGTTCTCAAGACCTATTGGTTTTGGTGAAGATCGGTTAAGGGAAAGGTGTAGTTTACCAGAACGTTTTATGTTTTAACAAGGGTATTTTATATGGCAACAGATAACTGCCGTAAATTCAAACATAATCAAATAAGTTTTTTTTTGGAAAACGATAACAGACGCAAATTCAAACAGAATCAAATAATGTATCGCATACAGCCCTGAATTGTAGAGTTCTCAAGACCTATTGTTTTTGGTGAAGATCGGTTAAGGGAAAGGGGTAGTTTACCTGCAACGTTTTATGTTTTAACAAGGGTATTTTTTATGGCAAAAGATAACAGCCGCAAATTCAAACAGAATCAAAAGATTATTTGCATACAGCCCTAAATTGTAGAGTTCTCATGACCTATTGTTTGTGGTGAAGATCGGTTAAGGGAAAGGGGTAGTTTACCTGCAACGTTTTTTTAACAGGGTATTTTATATGGCAAACAATAGCCGCAAATTCAAACAGAATCAAATAATTTTTGCATACAGCCCTGATTTGTAGAGTACCCAAGACCAGTTTTTGGTGAAGATCGGTTAAGGGGAAGGGGTAGTTTACCTGCAACGTTTTGTTTATCAACGGTATTTTCTATGGCAAACGATAACAGCCGCAAATTCAAAAAGAATCAAATAATTTTTTGCATACGTCCCTGAATTGTAGAGGTCTCAAGGACTTTAGATTTTGGTGAAGATCGGTTAAGGGGAAGGGGTAGTTTACCTTTAACCTTATACGTTTTAACAACAGTAAAGTACTTGAAAATTTATTTAAACTTTTTCAAACAATGGTAATTGTTAAAAATAAAATAATTTTGTTGCCAGGCAATAAAATTATAATTTTTTCATTTTAATGTAAATTATGTATGAGAGAAAATATATCGTTCGTGGCAGTCAAGCATATCTCAGTTATGTACTGTTTACGTTTCCATTTTATTATTATGACTACAGCAATAAAAAGGCAGGGAACACACACACACACACACACACACACACACACACACACACACACACACACACACACACACACACACACACACACACACACACACACACACACACACACACACACACACACACACACACACACACACACACACACACACACACACACACACACACACACAATTCGCGTTATTTCTGGCCTCACTGATGTTTATTTTCTTACATTTGCACGCTTTTTAAATGGAAAATGCCGAAACCCACACCAACATAACGCGTGCAAGCCGAAAAAATGGACATCAATTTGCTTCCTGTGAATCGCTGGGCAGTGTAACAGGACGTGTTTAGAGAGGAACGATTCATAGAGAGACTTTTCGTCTTTAGGGAATGAACCCTCTGCAAGATGCTGAGGGTCCATGAGTGACTTCGGAGCGCTCCTTCTTTTTCGCGTGTTTGTTCTGTAGATTCGCAGCTTTACTCTAAGCAACGCTCAATAGGAAATGTTGAAAATTTTTGTCCACGGTGTACACCCATTCACACTAAACCTGCTCTGATGTTTTAATTACGGACATCATAATATTAAAACTTTGGAAACTTGAGCACTACTTAATGGAGATCAATCATTAAATTATACAAGCCATTAATTTTATCCATATTTTTTATATATATGTGTACAACGTTATCGGCAACAAAGAAGTAGTTTTTGTTAAAATTCCTTCCCGGAATATTTGGCCGTAGTCCAATGTTTTCTACAAAACCAGACGTTTCGGCAATGCCATCGACTTGCATCATCAGTGAAAATCGAGTGCGATAACGTGAGGTGGTATACGTTAGTGACCACAGTACTGTTGTTAAGGCTGAAGCAGTAAGTAGAAAGAAGTAGTTTCTATGGTAATATTTCATTTCGAAAATGATTTTAAATATAAATCTTAGAATATGGAAGTCATGTAGGGTTATACATACCGATATTTTGTCTTATTGGCATAATTCTATTTTCTTATGCCTCACACGACATGTAAATATTTTTAGAAACTTTTACCGTGTGTGATTTTAAATGGTCAATAACAGGCCTTTCATAAATAAGGAAGAGATATTTTTAATAATGCAAAAGTAATATCCTATTTTTTACTGAATATATTAGCTCAGATATAATTGAAAGACACAATGTGTTAATAAAACTAATTACACCATTACTTACAAACATATTCACAAAAGTAAATTACATTGTGGTTTTACAGTCATTGTTATCTTGTAATATAACACATTACAGAAAGCTTTAGTACACTACCTAATACATTCCCGTTTCTTAGATATTCATTTTTTACATCCATGTTCCTTAAGGAAATGGAAGTAGGGTGATGGCAAAAAAAATCGTGTTCGAGATTATTGCAGATTCTGATTGTACTACACTCAAAACATGAAAAAGGCATTTTTCGAAAAGTGTCTGTTTGTGTGTGTGTGTGTGTGTCTGTAGATTTTTTCTATGGCAAACGATAACAGTTGGAAATTCAAAGGGAATCAAATAATGTTTTGCATGCTGCCCTCAATTCTAGAGTTCTCAAGACCTATTGTTTTTGGTGAAGATCGGTTAAGGGAAAGGGGTAGTTTACCTGCATCGTTTTATCTTTTAACAAGGGTAATTTTTTTATGACAAACGATAACTGCCGTAAATTCAAAGAGAGTCAAATAATTTTTTGCAAACCTTACCGAATTTTAGAGGAGTCAAGATCTTTTTATTTTGGAGAAGATCAGTTAAGAGAAAGGGGTAGTTTCCCTGTAACGTTCTATGTGATAAAAATATTAATTTTTTTTGACGAACGATAACTGCCGTTAATTCAAACAGAATCAAATAATGATTTGAATGCTGTCCTGAATTGTAGAGTTCTCAAGACCTATTGATTTTGGTGCAGATCGGTTAAGGGAAAGGGGTAGTTTACCAGCAACGTTTTTTTTATCAAGGGTATTTTGTTTTTATGGCAAACGATAACAGCCGGAAATTCAAACAGAATCATAGAATGTTTTGCATACAGCCCTGAATTGTAGAGTTCTCAGAACGTATTGTTTTTGGTGAAGTTCGGTTAATGGAAAGGGGTAGTTTACCTACATCGTTTTATCTTTTAACAAGGGTAATTTTTTTATGACGAAAGTTAACTGCCGTAAATTCATAGAGAGTCA
Organism: Magicicada septendecula; assembly: GCA_034769895.1. Classification (NCBI taxonomy): domain Eukaryota; kingdom Metazoa; phylum Arthropoda; class Insecta; order Hemiptera; family Cicadidae; genus Magicicada; species Magicicada septendecula. The sequence continues at coordinate 187,957,764 of CM068375.1, forward strand.
AATAATATTTGCATACCTTACTGAATTTTAGAGGACTCAAGACCTTTTGATTTTGGTGAACATCAGTTAAGAGAAGGGGGTAGTTTCCCTGTAACTTTTTATGTTTTAACAAGGGTATTTTCTATGGCAAACGATAACAGCCGCAAATTCAAACAGAATCAAATAATGTTTTGCATACAGTCCTGAATTGTAGAGTACTCAAAACCTATTGTTTTTGGTGAAGATCGATTAAGGGAAAGGGGTAGTTTCCCTGTAACGTTTTATGTGATAACAAAGTAAATTTATTCTATGACGAACGATAACTGCCGTAAATTTAAACATAATCAAATAAATTTTTGCATACAGTTCTGAATTGTAGAGTACTCAAAACATATTGTTCTTGGTGAAGATCGATTAAGGGAAAGGGGTAGTTTACCAGCAACTTTTTTTTTTTTATCAAGGTTAATTTGTTTCTATGGCAAGCGATAACAGCCGTAAATTCAAACAGAATCAAATAATGTTTTGAATGCTGTCCTGAATTGTGGAGTTCTCAAGACCTGTTGGTTTTGGTGAAAATCGGTTAAGGGAAAGGGGTAGTTTCCCTGTAACGTTTTATGTGATAAAAAAGTTTATTTGTTCTATGACGAACGATAACTGCCCTAAATTCAAACAATCATATACGTTTTTGCATATATCCCTAAATTGTAGAAAACACAAGGCCTGTTGATTTTGGTGAAAATCGGTTAACGGAAAGGGGTAGTTTACCTGCAACATTTTATTTTGTAACAAGAGAAATTTTTACATCACGAACGATAACTGCCGTAAATTCAAACAGGATCAAATAATTTTTACAGTTGTGCGTGTGCTGCAGAAGACTCAAGCCTTATTGATTTTGGTGAAGAACGGTTACAGGGAAAGGGCAGTTTACCAGCAACGTTTTTTTTTATCAAGGTTAATTTGTCTCTATGCAAACGATAACAGCCGTAAACTCAAACAGAATCAAATAATGTTTTGCATGCTGCCCTGAATTGTGGAATTCCAAGACCTGTTGGTTTTGGTGAAGATCGGTTAAGGGAAAGGGGTAGTTTCCCTGTAACGTTTTATGTGATAACAAAGAAAATTTTTCTATGACGAACGATAACTGCCGTAAATTCAAACATAATCAAATAAAATTTTGCATACAGTTCTGAATTGTAGAGTACTCAAAACCTTTTGTTTTTGGTGAAGATCGATTAAGGGAAAGGGGTAGTTTACCAGCAACGTTTTTTTTATCAAGGTTAATTTGTTTCTATGGCAAACGATAACAGCCGTAAATTCAAACAGAATCAAATAATGTTTTGAATGCTGTCCTGAATTGTGGAGTTCTCAAGACCTGTTTGTTTTGGTGAAAATCGGTTAAGGGAAGGGGGTAGTTTCCCTGTAACGTTTTATGTGATAACAAAGTTAATTTGTTCTATGACGAATGATAACTGCCCTAAATTCAAACAATCAAATACTTTTTTGCATACATGCCTAAATTGTAGAAAACACAAGGCCTGTTGTTTTTGGTGAAGATCGGTTAACGGAAAGGGGTAGTTTACCTGCAACATTTTATGTTGTAACAAGAGAAATTTTTACATCAAGAACGATAACTGCCGTAAATTCAAACAGAATCAAATAATTTTTTACAGATGTGCGTGTGCTGCTGAATACTCAAGCCTTATTGATTTTGGTGAATAACGGTTACAGGGAAAGGGCAGTTTACCTGGATCATTTTTTGTTTTAACATGAGTAAAGTAATTAATTTTAAAGTTTAAAGTAGATTAATATAAAGTATCCTGATAAGTAGATCTTAATAATCCACCGTAGAAACGTAAATGAATTATCTAGAAATGAAGAGGCTAGATAAACGGGGTGGGGGTAATTTTCTATAAATGAAAATTATAGTTGTCGGAGGAGGGGAAAATTTTTACTTCCATGTTCCTTAAGGAAATGGAGTATGCTGATGGAAAAAAAATCGTGTTCGAGATTATTGCAGATTCTGATTGTACTACACTCAAAACATGAAAAAGGCATTTTTCGAAATGTGTGTGTGTGTGTGTGTGTGTGTGTGTAGACTGTTTTCTATGGCTAACGATAACAGCCGGAAATTCAAACAGAATCAACAAATTTTTTGCATACAGCCCTTCTTTGTAGAGTACTCAAGACCTGTTGTTTTTGGTGAAGATCGATTAAGGGAATAGGGTAGTTTACCGGCAACATTTTTTTATAAGGGGAAATTGTTTTCTATGGGAGACGATAACTGCCGCAAATTCAAACAGAATCAAATAATGTTTTGCATACAACCCGGAATTGTAGAGTTCTCAAGACCTATTGGTTTTGGTGAAGATCGGTTAAGGGAAAGGTGTAGTTTACCAGAACGTTTTATGTTTTAACAAGGGTATTTTATATGGCAACAGATAACTGCCGTAAATTCAAACATAATCAAATAAGTTTTTTTTTGGAAAACGATAACAGACGCAAATTCAAACAGAATCAAATAATGTATCGCATACAGCCCTGAATTGTAGAGTTCTCAAGACCTATTGTTTTTGGTGAAGATCGGTTAAGGGAAAGGGGTAGTTTACCTGCAACGTTTTATGTTTTAACAAGGGTATTTTTTATGGCAAAAGATAACAGCCGCAAATTCAAACAGAATCAAAAGATTATTTGCATACAGCCCTAAATTGTAGAGTTCTCATGACCTATTGTTTGTGGTGAAGATCGGTTAAGGGAAAGGGGTAGTTTACCTGCAACGTTTTTTTAACAGGGTATTTTATATGGCAAACAATAGCCGCAAATTCAAACAGAATCAAATAATTTTTGCATACAGCCCTGATTTGTAGAGTACCCAAGACCAGTTTTTGGTGAAGATCGGTTAAGGGGAAGGGGTAGTTTACCTGCAACGTTTTGTTTATCAACGGTATTTTCTATGGCAAACGATAACAGCCGCAAATTCAAAAAGAATCAAATAATTTTTTGCATACGTCCCTGAATTGTAGAGGTCTCAAGGACTTTAGATTTTGGTGAAGATCGGTTAAGGGGAAGGGGTAGTTTACCTTTAACCTTATACGTTTTAACAACAGTAAAGTACTTGAAAATTTATTTAAACTTTTTCAAACAATGGTAATTGTTAAAAATAAAATAATTTTGTTGCCAGGCAATAAAATTATAATTTTTTCATTTTAATGTAAATTATGTATGAGAGAAAATATATCGTTCGTGGCAGTCAAGCATATCTCAGTTATGTACTGTTTACGTTTCCATTTTATTATTATGACTACAGCAATAAAAAGGCAGGGAACACACACACACACACACACACACACACACACACACACACACACACACACACACACACACACACACACACACACACACACACACACACACACACACACACACACACACACACACACACACACACACACAATTCGCGTTATTTCTGGCCTCACTGATGTTTATTTTCTTACATTTGCACGCTTTTTAAATGGAAAATGCCGAAACCCACACCAACATAACGCGTGCAAGCCGAAAAAATGGACATCAATTTGCTTCCTGTGAATCGCTGGGCAGTGTAACAGGACGTGTTTAGAGAGGAACGATTCATAGAGAGACTTTTCGTCTTTAGGGAATGAACCCTCTGCAAGATGCTGAGGGTCCATGAGTGACTTCGGAGCGCTCCTTCTTTTTCGCGTGTTTGTTCTGTAGATTCGCAGCTTTACTCTAAGCAACGCTCAATAGGAAATGTTGAAAATTTTTGTCCACGGTGTACACCCATTCACACTAAACCTGCTCTGATGTTTTAATTACGGACATCATAATATTAAAACTTTGGAAACTTGAGCACTACTTAATGGAGATCAATCATTAAATTATACAAGCCATTAATTTTATCCATATTTTTTATATATATGTGTACAACGTTATCGGCAACAAAGAAGTAGTTTTTGTTAAAATTCCTTCCCGGAATATTTGGCCGTAGTCCAATGTTTTCTACAAAACCAGACGTTTCGGCAATGCCATCGACTTGCATCATCAGTGAAAATCGAGTGCGATAACGTGAGGTGGTATACGTTAGTGACCACAGTACTGTTGTTAAGGCTGAAGCAGTAAGTAGAAAGAAGTAGTTTCTATGGTAATATTTCATTTCGAAAATGATTTTAAATATAAATCTTAGAATATGGAAGTCATGTAGGGTTATACATACCGATATTTTGTCTTATTGGCATAATTCTATTTTCTTATGCCTCACACGACATGTAAATATTTTTAGAAACTTTTACCGTGTGTGATTTTAAATGGTCAATAACAGGCCTTTCATAAATAAGGAAGAGATATTTTTAATAATGCAAAAGTAATATCCTATTTTTTACTGAATATATTAGCTCAGATATAATTGAAAGACACAATGTGTTAATAAAACTAATTACACCATTACTTACAAACATATTCACAAAAGTAAATTACATTGTGGTTTTACAGTCATTGTTATCTTGTAATATAACACATTACAGAAAGCTTTAGTACACTACCTAATACATTCCCGTTTCTTAGATATTCATTTTTTACATCCATGTTCCTTAAGGAAATGGAAGTAGGGTGATGGCAAAAAAAATCGTGTTCGAGATTATTGCAGATTCTGATTGTACTACACTCAAAACATGAAAAAGGCATTTTTCGAAAAGTGTCTGTTTGTGTGTGTGTGTGTGTGTCTGTAGATTTTTTCTATGGCAAACGATAACAGTTGGAAATTCAAAGGGAATCAAATAATGTTTTGCATGCTGCCCTCAATTCTAGATTTCTCAAGACCTATTGTTTTTGGTGAAGATCGGTTAAGGGAAAGGGGTAGTTTACCTGCATCGTTTTATCTTTTAACAAGGGTAATTTTTTTATGACAAACGATAACTGCCGTAAATTCAAAGAGAGTCAAATAATTTTTTGCAAACCTTACCGAATTTTAGAGGACTCAAGATCTTTTTATTTTGGAGAAGATCAGTTAAGAGAAAGGGGTAGTTTCCCTGTAACGTTCTATGTGATAAAAATATTAATTTTTTTTGACGAACGATAACTGCCGTTAATTCAAACAGAATCAAATAATGATTTGAATGCTGTCCTGAATTGTAGAGTTCTCAAGACCTATTGATTTTGGTGCAGATCGGTTAAGGGAAAGGGGTAGTTTACCAGCAACGTTTTTTTTATCAAGGGTATTTTGTTTTTATGGCAAACGATAACAGCCGGAAATTCAAACAGAATCATAGAATGTTTTGCATACAGTCCGGAATTGTAGAGTTCTCAAGACGTGTTGTTTTTGGTGAAGATCGGTTAAGGGAAAGTGGTAGTTTACCAGAACGTTTTATGTTTTAACAAGGGTATTTTCTATGGCAACCGATAACAGCCGCAAATTCAAACAGAATCAAATAATGTTTTGCATACAGCCCTGAATTGTAGAGTTCTCAGAACGTATTGTTTTTGGTGAAGTTCGGTTAATGGAAAGGGGTAGTTTACCTACATCGTTTTATCTTTTAACAAGGGTAATTTTTTTATGACGAAAGTTAACTGCCGTAAATTCATAGAGAGTCAAATAATATTTGCATACCTTACTGAATTTTAGAGGACTCAAGACCTTTTGATTTTGGTGAACATCAGTTATGAGAAGGGGGTAGTTTCCCTGTAACTTTTTATGTTTTAACAAGGGTATTTTCTATGGCAAACGATAACAGCCGCAAATTCAAACAGAATCAAATAATGTTTTGCATACAGTCCTGAATTGTAGAGTACTCAAAACCTATTGTTTTTGGTGAAGATCGATTAAGGGAAAGGGGTAGTTTCCCTGTAACGTTTTATGTGATAACAAAGTAAATTTATTCTATGACGAACGATAACTGCCGTAAATTTAAACATAATCAAATAAATTTTTGCATACAGTTCTGAATTGTAGAGTACTCAAAACATATTGTTCTTGGTGAAGATCGATTAAGGGAAAGGGGTAGTTTACCAGCAACTTTTTTTTTTTTATCAAGGTTAATTTGTTTCTATGGCAAGCGATAACAGCCGTAAATTCAAACAGAATCAAATAATGTTTTGAATGCTGTCCTGAATTGTGGAGTTCTCAAGACCTGTTGGTTTTGGTGAAAATCGGTTAAGGGAAAGGGGTAGTTTCCCTGTAACGTTTTATGTGATAAAAAAGTTTATTTGTTCTATGACGAACGATAACTGCCCTAAATTCAAACAATCATATACGTTTTTGCATATATCCCTAAATTGTAGAAAACACAAGGCCAGTTGATTTTGGTGAAGATGGGTTGACGGATAGAAGTAGTTTACCAGCAACATTTTATGTTGTAACAAGAGAAATTTTTACATCACGAACGATAACTACCGTAAATTCAAACAGGATCAAATAATTTTTTACAGATGTGCGTGTGCTGCAGAAGACTCAAGCCTTATTGATTTTGGTGAAGAACGGTTACAGGGAAAGGGCAGTTTTCCAGCAACGTTTTTTTTATCAAGGTTAATTTGTTTCTATGGCAAACGATAACAGCCGTAAATTCAAACAGAATCAAATAATGTTTTGAATGCTGTCCTGAATTGTGGAGTTCTCAAGACCTGTTGGTTTTGGTGAAAATCGGTTAAGGGAAAGGGGTAGTTTCCCTGTAACGTTTTATGTGATAACAAAATTAATTTTTTCTATGACGAACGATAACTGCCGTAAATTCAAACAATCAAATACTTTTTTGCATACATCCCTAAATTGAAGAAAACTCAAGGCCTGTTGATTTTAGTGAAGATCGGTTAACGGAAAGGGGTAGTTTACCTGCAACCTTTTTTGTTGTAACAAGAGAAATATTTTCATCACGAACGATAACTGCAGTAAATTCAAACAGAATCAAATAATTTTTTACAGATGTACGTGTGTTGCAGTAGACTCAAGCCTTATTGATTTTGGTGAAGATCGGTTACGGGGAAAGGGCAGTTTACCAGAATCATTTTTTGTTTAAACAAGAGTAAAGTACTTAATATTTATAAATAAAGTATCCTGATAAGAAGATCTTAATAATCCAGTGTAGAAACGTAGATGAAATATCTAGAAATGGAGAGGCTAGTTGAACGGGGTGGGGGTAATTTTCTATAAATGAAAATTATTGTTGATGGGGGGGGATAATTTTTATATGTGTACTACGTTATTGGCAACAAAGTAGTAGTTTATTGTTAAAATTCCTTCCCGGCCTGTTTGGCCGTAGTCCAATGTTTTCTGCAAAGCAGACATTTTGGCAGTGCCGTCGACAGCCATCATCAGTGACAATCGAGTGAAATAACGTGTGGTGGTATACGTTAGTGACCACAGTACTGTGGTTAAGGCTGAAGCAATAAGTGGAAAGAAGTAGTTTCAATGGAAACATTTCATTTCGTAAAAGATTTTCAATATAAGTCTTAGAACATGGAAGTCATGCATGGTTCTCCATACCGATATTTTGCATTTGTGGTGTATTAGTACTGATCATAAAAGAGTTAATAAAAATATTGTAATGCACCTTAGTTCTGTACAATATATGTAATCAATATGATAGGAAATTAATTAATCAGTATTCTCATAATTTAATTGTTTCTTATCTATTTATAATCTTTCTTATTTTTTAGGGATTGTAGAACCTTCTACAAAATTTGGCAACTGCAGTATTTGTTAAAACCTGTAACAACTTGTTCGACTCTTTCAATGGCTGCATCCAAAACAAGTCAGGAAAACCTCTTCGGTCTCCACTTAGTGATGACAGCGTACACATAGCTTTTTGGCAGTGGGCTGCACACTTCATCATCTCGTGGCAATTCCAGAGGCCAGACTGGCGAATATTTATGCTACCATCACAGGACGGCTGGCTGACATCCATAAATGAATCGCTTATTGATAAAGACCTCATGTCACCAAAAGTAAATTTGTGGGAAACTGAAAAAAAACTGTTTATTTTGAAAAAGTACAGAATTTTTTACTTCCATATTCCTTAAGGAAATGGAAGTATGATGATGGCAAAAATAATCATGTTCGAGAATATTGCAGATTCTGATTGTACTACACTCAAAACATGAAAATAAGTCGTTTTCCGATAAGTGTCTGTGTGTGTGTGTGTCTGTCTGTATATTTTTTCTATGGCAAACGATAACAGCCGCAAATTCAAACAGAATCAAATAATTTTTTGCATACAGCCCTGGTTTGTAGAGTACTCACGACCTATTGTTTTTGGTGAAGATCGGTTGAGGGAAAGTGGTAGTTTACCGGCAACGGTTTTTTTTATCAATGGAAAATTTTTTTTTTGGAAAACGATAACAGACCCAAATTCAAACAGAATCAAATAATGTATCGCATACATCCCTCAATTTTAGAGTTCTCAAGACCTATTGTTTTCGGTGAAGATCGGTTAAGGGAAAGGGGTAGTTTACCTGCAACATTTTATGTTTTAACAAGGGTATTTTTTATGGCAAAAGATAACAGCCGCAAATTCAAACAGAATCAAATGATTATTTGCATACAGCCCTAAATTGTAGAGTTCTCAAGACCTATTGTTTGTGGTGAAGATTGGTTAAGGGAAAGGGGTAGTTTACCTGCGACGTTTTTTTAACAGGGTATTTTATATGGCAAACAATAGCCGCAAATTCAAACAGATTCAAATAAATTTGCATACAGCCCTGATTTGTAGAGTACCCAAGACCTATAGTTTTAGGTGAAGATTGGTTAAGGGGAAGGGGTAGTTTACCTTTAACCTTTTACGTTTTAACAACAGAAAAGTACTTGAAAATTCATATAAACTTTTTCAAAAAATGCTAATTGTTAAAAATAAAATGATTTTGTTGCCAGGCAATAAAATTATAATTTTTTCATTTTAATGTAAATTATGTATGAGTTAATATACATGTATAAAATAATATATCGTTCGTGGCAGGTAAGCATATCACAGTTATGTAATGTTTACGTTTCCATTTTATTATTATGACTACACAATAAAAAGGCAGGGAAGGCACACACACACACACACACACACACACACACACACACACACACACACACACACACACACACACACACACACACACACACACACACACACACACACACACACACACACACACACACACACACACACACACACACACAAAATTCGCGTTATTTCTGGCCTCACTCATGTTTATTTTCTTACATTTGCACGCTTTTTAAATGGAAAATGCCGAAACCCACACCAACATAACGCGTGCAAGCCGAAAAAATGGACATCAATTTGCTTCCTGTGAATCGCTGGGCAGTGTAACAGGACGTGTTTAGAGAGGAACGATTCATAGAGAGACTTTTCGTCTTTAGGGAATGAACCCTCTGCAAGATGCTGAGGGTTCATGAGTGACTTCGGAGTGCTCCTTCTTTTTCTCGTGTTTGTTCTGTAGATTCGCAGCTTTACTCTAAGCAACGCTCAATAGGAAATGTTGAAAATTTTTGTCCACGGTGTACCCTCATTCACACTAAACCTGCTCTGATGTTTTAATTACGGACATCATAATATTAAAACTTTGGAAACTTGAGCACTACTTAATGGAGATCAATCATTAACTTATACAAGCCATTAATTTTATCCATATTTTTTATATATATGTGTACAACATTATCGGCAACAAAGAAGTAGTTTTGTCTAAAATTCCTTCCCGGGATATTTGGCCGTAGTCCAATGTTTTCTACAAAACCAGACGTTTCGGCAATGCCATCGACTTCCATCATCAGTGAAAATCGAGTGCGATAACGTGAGGTGGAATACGATAGTGACCACAGTACTGTGGTTAAGGCTGAAGCAGTAAGTAGAAAGACGTAGTTTCTATGGTAATATTTCATTTCGAAAATGATTTTAAATATAAATCTTAGAAAATGGAAGTCATGTAGGGGTATACATACCGATATTTTATCTTATTGGCATAATTCTATTTTCTTATGCCTCACACGACATGTAAATATTTTTAGAAGCTTTTACCGTGTGTGATTTTAAATGGTCAATAACAGGCCTTTCATAAATAAAGAAGAGATATTTTTAATAATGCAAAAGTAATATCCTATTTTTTACTGAATACATTAGCTCAGATATAATTGAAAGACACAATGTTTTAATAAAACTAATTACACCATTACTTACAAACATATTCACAAAAGTAAATTACATTGTGGTTTTACAGTCATTGTTATCTTGTAATATAACACATTACAGATAGCTTTAGTATACTACCTAATACATTCCCGTTTCTTAGATATTAATTTTCTACATCCATGTTCCTTAAGGAAATGGAAGTAGGGTGATGGCAAAAAAAATCGTGTTCGAGATTATTGCAGATTCTGATTGTACTACACTCAAAACATGAAAAAGGCATTTTTCGAAAAGTGTCTGTGTGTGTGTGTGTGTGTGTGTCTGTAGATTTTTTTCTATGGCAAACGATAACAGCCGGAAATTCAAACAGAATCAAATAATGTTTTGCATGCTGCCCTCAATTGTAGAGTTCACAAGACCTATTGTTTTTGGTGAAGATCGGTTAAGGGAAAAGTGTAGTTTACCTGCATCGTTTTATCTTTTAACAAAGGTAATCTTTTTATGACAAACGATAACTGCCGTAAATTCAAAGAGAGTCAAATAATTTTTTGCATATCTTACCGAATTTTAGAGGACTCAAGATCTTTTTATTTTGGAGAAGATCAGATAAGAGAAAGGGGTAGTTTCCCTGTAACGTTTTATGTGATAAAAATATTAATTTTTTTTTGACGAACGATAACTTCCGTAAATTCAAACAGAATCAAATAATGTTTTGCATACAGCCCGGAATTGTAGAGTTCTCAAGTCCTATTGATTTTGGTGAAGATCGGTTAAGGGAAAGGGGTAGGTTACCAGCAAAGTTTTTTTTTATCAAGGGTAATTTGTTTCTTTGGCAAACGATAACAGCCGGAAATTCAAACAGAATCATAGAATGTTTTGCATACAGTCCGGAATTGTAGAGTTCTCAAGGCCTGTTGTTTTTGGTGAAGATCGGTTAAGGGATAGGGGTAGTTTCCCTGTAACGTTTTATGTGATAACAAAGTTAATTTTTTCTATGACGAACGATAACTGCCGTAAATTCAAACAATCAAATACTTTTTTGCATACATCCCTAAATTGAAGAAAACTCAAGGCCTGTTGATTTTAGTGAAGATCGGTTAACGGAAAGGGGTAGTTTACCAGCAACCTTTTTTGTTGTAACAAGAGAAATATTTTCATCACGAACGATAACTGCCGTAAATTCAAACAGAATCAAATAATTTTTTACAGATGTACGTGTGTTGCAGTAGACTCAAGCCTTATTGATTTTGGTGAAGATCGGTTACGGGGAAAGGGCAGTTTACCAGAATCATTTTTTGTTTAAACAAGAGTAAAGTACTTAATATTCATAAATAAAGTATCCTGATAAGAAGATCTTAATAATCCAGTGTAGAAACGTAGATGAAATATCTAGAAATGGAGAGGCTAGTTGAACGGGGTGGGGGTAATTTTCTATAAATGAAAATTATTGTTGATGGGGGGGGATAATTTTTATATGTGTACTACGTTATCGGCAACAAAGTAGTAGTTTATTGTTAAAATTCCTTCCCGGCGTGTTTGGCCGTAGTCCAATGTTTTCTGCAAAGCAGACATTTTGGCAGTGCCGTCGACAGCCATCATCAGTGACAATCGAGTGAAATAACGTGTGGTGGTATACGTTAGTGACCACAGTACTGTGGTTAAGGCTGAAGCAATAAGTGGAAAGAAGTAGTTTCAATGGAAACATTTCATTTCGTAAAAGATTTTCAATATAAGTCTTAGAACATGGAAGTCATGCATGGTTCTCCATACCGATATTTTGCATTTGTGGTGTATTAGTACTGATCATAAAAGAGTTAATAAAAATATTGTAATGCACCTTAGTTCTGTACAATATATGTAATCAATATGATAGGAAATTAATTAATCAGTATTCTCATAATTTAATTGTTTCTTATCTATTTATAATCTTTCTTATTTTTTAGGGATTGTAGAACCTTCTACAAAATTTGGCAACTGCAGTATTTGTTAAAACCTGTAACAACTTGTTCGACTCTTTCAATGGCTGCATCCAAAACAAGTCAGGAAAACCTCTTCGGTCTCCACTTAGTGATGACAGCGTACACATAGCTTTTTGGCAGTGGGCTGCACACTTCATCATCTCGTGGCAATTCCAGAGGCCAGACTGGCGAATATTTATGCTACCATCACAGGACGGCTGGCTGACATCCATAAATGAATCGCTTATTGATAAAGACCTCATGTCACCAAAAGTAAATTTGTGGGAAACTGAAAAAAAAACTGTTTATTTTGAAAAAGTACAGAATTTTTTACTTCCATATTCCTTAAGGAAATGGAAGTATGGTGATGGCAAAAATAATCATGTTCGAGAATATTGCAGATTCTGATTGTACTACACTCAAAACCTGAAAATAAGTCGTTTTCCGATAAGTGTCTGTGTGTGTGTGTGTGTGTGTCTGTCTGTATATTTTTTCTATGGCAAACGATAACAGCCGCAAATTCAAACAGAATCAATTAATTTTTTGCATACAGCCCTGGTTTGTAGAGTACTCACGACCTATTGTTTTTGGTGAAGATCGGTTGAGGGAAAGTGGTAGTTTACCGGCAACGGTTTTTTTTTTATCAATGGAAAATTTTTTTTTTGGAAAACGATGACAGACCCAAATTCAAACAGAATCAAATAATGTATCGCATACATCCCTCAATTGTAGAGTTCTCAAGACCTATTGTTTTCGGTGAAGATCGGTTAAGGGAAAGGGGTAGTTTACCTGCAACATTTTATGTTTTAACAAGGGTATTTTTTATGGCAAAAGATAACAGCCGCAAATTCAAACAGAATCAAATGATTATTTGCATACAGCCCTAAATTGTAGAGTTCTCAAGACCTATTGTTTGTGGTGAAGATTGGTTAAGGGAAAGGGGTAGTTTACCTGCAACGTTTTTTTAACAGGGTATTTTATATGGCAAACAATAGCCGCAAATTCAAACAGAATCAAATAAATTTGCATACAGCCCTGATTTGTAGAGTACCCAAGACCTATAGTTTTAGGTGAAGATTGGTTAAGGGGAAGGGGTAGTTTACCTTTAACCTTTTACGTTTTAACAACAGAAAAGTACTTGAAAATTCATATAAACTTTTTCAAAAAATGCTAATTGTTAAAAATAAAATGATTTTGTTGCCAGGCAATAAAATTATAATTTTTTCATTTTAATGTAAATTATGTATGAGTTAATATACATGTATAAAATAATATATCGTTCGGGGCAGGTAAGCATATCACAGTTATTTAATGTTTACGTTTCCATTTTATTATTATGACTACACAATAAAAAGGCAGGGAAGGCACACACACACACACACACACACACACACACACACACACACACACACACACACACACACACACACACACACACACACACACACACACACACACACACACACACACACACACACACACACACACACACACACACACACACACACACACACACACACACACACACACACACACACACACACACACACACACACACACACACACAAAATTCGCGTTATTTCTGGCCTCACTCATGTTTATTTTCTTACATTTGCACGCTTTTTAAATGGAAAATGCCGAAACCCACACCAACATAACGCGTGCAAGCCGAAAAAATGGACATCAATTTGCTTCCTGTGAATCGCTGGGCAGTGTAACAGGACGTGTTTAGAGAGGAACGATTCATAGAGAGACTTTTCGTCTTTAGGGAATGAACCCTCTGCAAGATGCTGAGGGTCCATGAGTGACTTCGGAGTGCTCCTTCTTTTTCTCGTGTTTGTTCTGTAGATTCGCAGCTTTACTCTAAGCAACGCTCAATAGGAAATGTTGAAAATTTTTGTCCACGGTGTACCCTCATTCACACTAAACCTGCTCTGATGTTTTAATTACGGACATCATAATATTAAAACTTTGGAAACTTGAGCACTACTTAATGGAGATCAATCATTAACTTATACAAGCCATTAATTTTATCCATATTTTTTATATATATGTGTACAACATTATCGGCAACAAAGAAGTAGTTTTGTCTAAAATTCCTTCCCGGGATATTTGGCCGTAGTCCAATGTTTTCTACAAAACCAGACGTTTCGGCAATGCCATCGACTTCCATCATCAGTGAAAATCGAGTGCGATAACGTGAGGTGGAATACGATAGTGACCACAGTACTGTGGTTAAGGCTGAAGCAGTAAGTAGAAAGACGTAGTTTCTATGGTAATATTTCATTTCGAAAATGATTTTAAATATAAATCTTAGAAAATGGAAGTCATGTAGGGGTATACATACCGATATTTTATCTTATTGGCATAATTCTATTTTCTTATGCCTCACACGACATGTAAATATTTTTAGAAGCTTTTACCGTGTGTGATTTTAAATGGTCAATAACAGGCCTTTCATAAATAAAGAAGAGATATTTTTAATAATGCAAAAGTAATATCCTATTTTTTACTGAATACATTAGCTCAGATATAATTGAAAGACACAATGTTTTAATAAAACTAATTACACCATTACTTACAAACATATTCACAAAAGTAAATTACATTGTGGTTTTACAGTCATTGTTATCTTGTAATATAACACATTACAGATAGCTTTAGTATACTACCTAATACATTCCCGTTTCTTAGATATTAATTTTCTACATCCATGTTCCTTAAGGAAATGGAAGTAGGGTGATGGCAAAAAAAATCGTGTTCGAGATTATTGCAGATTCTGATTGTACTACACTCAAAACATGAAAAAGGCATTTTTCGAAAAGTGTGTGTGTGTGTGTGTGTGTGTGTGTGTGTGTGTGTGTGTGTGTGTGTGTCTGTAGATTTTTTTCTATGGCAAACGATAACAGCCGGAAATTCAAACAGAATCAAATAATGTTTTGCATGCTGCCCTCAATTGTAGAGTTCACAAGACCTATTGTTTTTGGTGAAGATCGGTTAAGGGAAAAGGGTAGTTTACCTGCATCGTTTTATCTTTTAACAAAGGTAATCTTTTTATGACAAACGATAACTGCCGTAAATTCAAAGAGAGTCAAATAATTTTTTGCATATCTTACCGAATTTTAGAGGACTCAAGATCTTTTTATTTTGGAGAAGATCAGATAAGAGAAAGGGGTAGTTTCCCTGTAACGTTTTATGTGATAAAAATATTAATTTTTTTTTGACGAACGATAACTTCCGTAAATTCAAACAGAATCAAATAATGTTTTGCATACAGCCCGGAATTGTAGAGTTCTCAAGTCCTATTGATTTTGGTGAAGATCGGTTAAGGGAAAGGGGTAGGTTACCAGCAAAGTTTTTTTTTATCAAGGGTAATTTGTTTTTTGGCAAACGATAACAGCCGGAAATTCAAACAGAATCATAGAATGTTTTGCATACAGTCCGGAATTGTAGAGTTCTCAAGGCCTGTTGTTTTTGGTGAAGATCGGTTGAGGGAAAGTGGTAGTTTACCCGAACGTTTTACGTTTTAACAAGGGTATTTTCTATGGCAACCGATAACAGCCGCAAATTCAAACAGAATCAAATAATATTTGCATACAGCCCTGAATTGTAGAGTTCTCAAGACGTATTGTTTTTGGTGAAGTTCGGTTAATGGAAAGGGGTAGTTTACCGGCATCGTTTTATCTTTTAACAAGGGTTATTTTTTTTATGACGAAAGTTAACTGCCGTAAATTCATAGAGAGTCAAATAATATTTGCATACCTTACTGAATTTTAGAGGACTCAAGACCTTTTGATTTTGGTGAACTTCAGTTAAGAGAAAGGGGTAGTTTCCCTGTAACGTTTTATGTTTTAACAAGGGTATTTTCTATGGCAAACGATAACAGCCGCAAATTCAAACAGAATCAAATAATGTTTTGCATACAGTCCTGGATTGTAGAGTACACAAAACCTATTGTTTTTGGTGAAGATCGATTAAGGGAAAGGGGTAGTTTCCCTGTAACGTTTTATGTGATAACAAAGTAAATTTATTTTATGACGAACGATAACTGCCGTAAATTTAAACACAATCAAATAAATTTTTGCATACAGTTCTGAATTGTAGAGTACTCAAAACCTATTGTTTTTGGTGAAGATCGATTTAGGGAAAGGGGTAGTTTACCAGCAACGTTTTTTTTATCAAGGTTAATTTGTTTCTTTGGCAAACGATAACTGCCGTAAATTCAAACAGAATCAAATAATGTTTTGAATGCTGTCCTGAATTGTGGAGTTCTCAAGACCTGTTGGTTTGGTGAAGATCGGTTAAGGGATAGGGGTAGTTTCCCTGTAACGTTTTATGTGATAACAAAATTAATTTGTTCTATGACGAACGATAACTGCCCTAAATTCAAACAATCAAAGACGTTTTTGCATATATCCCTAAATTGTAGAAAACCCAAGGCCTGTTGATTTTGGTGAAGATGGGTTGACGGATAGAGGTAGTTTACCAGCAACATTATAGTTGTAACAAGAGAAATTTTTACATCACGAACGATAACTGCCGTAAATTCAAACAGAATCAAATAATTTTTTACAGATGTGCGTGTGCTGCAGAAGACTCAAGCCTTATTGATTTTGGTGAAGAACGGTTACAGGGAAAGGACAGTTTACCAGCAGCGTTTTTTTTATCAAGGTTAATTTGTTTCTATGCAAACGATAACAGCCGTAAACTCAAACAGAATCAAATAATGTTTTGCATGCTGTCCTGAATTGTGGAGTTCTCAAGACCTTTTGGTTTTGGTAAAGATCGGTTAAGGGAAAGGGGTAGTTTCCCTGTAACGTTTTATGTGATAACAAAGTAAATTTTTTCTATGACGAACGATAACTGCCGTAAATTCAAACATAATCAAATAAATTTTTGCATACAGTTCTGAATTGTAGAGTACTCAAAACCTATTGTTTTTGGTGAAGATCGATTTAGGGAAAGGGGTAGTTTACGAGCAACGTTTTTTTTTTATCAAGGTTAATTTGTTTCTTTGGCAAACGATAACAGCCGTAAATTCAAACAGAATCAAATAATGTTTTGAATGCTGTCCTGAATTGTGGAGTTCTCAAGACCTGTTGGTTTGGTGAAGATCGGTTAAGGGATAGGGGTAGTTTCCCTGTAACGTTTTATGTGATAACAAAGTTAATTTTTTCTATGACGAACGATAACTGCCGTAAATTCAAACAATCAAATACTTTTTTGCATACATCCCTAAATTGTAGAAAACTCAAGGCCTGTTGATTTTAGTGAAGATCGGTTAACGGAAAGGGGTAGTTTACCAGCAACATTTTATGTTGTAACAAGAGAAATATTTTCATCACGAACGATAACTGCCGTAAATTCAAACAGAATCAAATAATTTTTTACAGATGTACGTGAGTTGCAGAAGACTAAAGCCATATTGATTTTGGTGAAGATCGGTTACGGGGAAAGGGCAGTTTACCAGAATCATTTTTTGTTTTAACAAGAGTAAAGTACTTAATTTTTATAAATAAATTATCCTGATAAGAAGATCTTAATAATCCACCGTAGAAACATAGATGTAATATCTAGAAATGAATAGGCTAGTTAAACGGTGTGGGGGTAATTTTCTATAAATGAAAATTATAGTTGACGGTGGAGGGGATAATTTTTACTTCCATGTTCCTTAAGGAAATGGAAGTATGCTGATGGAAAAAAAAATCGTGTTCGAGATTATTACAGATTCTGATTGTACTACATTCAAAACATGAAAAAATTCATTTTTCGAAAAGAGTCTGTGTGTGTGTGTCTGTAGATTTTCTTTCTTAGGCAAACAATAACAGCCGGAAATTCAAACAAAATCAAAAAATTTTTTGCATACAGAACTTATTTGTAGAGTACTCAGGACCTATTGTTTTTTGAGAAGATCGGTTAAGGGAAAGGGGTGGTTTATCGGAAACGTTTTATGTTTTAACAAGGGTATTTTCTATGGCAAACGATAACAGACGCAAATTCAAACAGAATCAAATATTGTTTTGCATGCTGCCCTGAATTGTAAAGTTCTCAAGACCTATTGTTTTTGGTGAAGAACGGTTAAGGGGAAGTGGTAGTTTACCGGAACTATTTATGTTTTAACAAGGGTATTTTCTATGGCAAACGATAACTGCCGTAAATTCAAACACAATCAAATAATTTTTTACAGATGTACGTGAGTTGCAGAAGACTAAAGCCATATTGATTTTGGTGAAGATCGGTTACGGGGAAAGGGCAGTTTACCAGAATCATTTTTTGTTTTAACAAGAGTAAAGTACTTAATTTTTATAAATAAATTATCCTGATAAGAAGATCTTAATAATCCACCGTAGAAACATAGATGTAATATCTAGAAATGAATAGGCTAGTTAAACGGTGTGGGGGTAATTTTCTATAAATGAAAATTATAGTTGACGGTGGAGGGGATAATTTTTACATCCATGTTCCTTAAGGAAATGGAAGTAGGGTGATGGCAAAAAAAATCGTGTTCGAGATTATTGCAGATTCTGATTGTACTACACTCAAAACATGAAAAAAGCATTTTTCGAAAAGTGTCTGTTTGTGTGTATGTGTGTCTGTAGATTTTTTTTATGGCAAACGATAACAGCCGGAAATTCAAACAGAATCAAATATTGTTGTGCATACAGCCCTGAATTGTAGAGTTCTCAAGACGTTTTGTTTTTGGTGATGATCGGTTAAGGGAAAGGGGTAGTTTACCTGCATCATTTTATCTTTTAACAAGGGTAATTTTTTTATGACGAACGTTAACTGCCGTAAATTGAAAGAGAGTCAAATAATTTTTGCATACCTTACTGAATTTTAGAGGACTCAAGCCCTTTTGATTTTGGTGAACATCAGTTAAGAGAAAGGGGTAGTTTCCCTGTAACGGTTTATGTTTTAACAAGGGTATTTTGTATGGCAAACGATAACAGCTGCAAATTCAAACTGAATCAAATAATGTTCTGCATACTTCCCTAAATTGTAGAGAACACAAGGCCTGTTTATTTTGGTGAAGATCGGTTAAGGGAAAGGGGTAGTTTACCAGCAACATTTTTTGTCTTAACGAGAGAAATTTTTTCATGACGAACGATAACTGCCGTAAATTCAAACAGAATCAAATAATTTTTTACATATGTGCCTGAGTTGCAGAAGACTCAAGCCTAGTTGATTTTGGTGAAGATCGGTTACGGGGAAAGGGCAGTTTACCCGAAACATTTTTTGTTGTAAGGAGAGTAAAGTAGGCCTACTTAATTTTGATAAATAAAGTATCCTGCTAAGAAGATCTTAATAATCCAGTGTAGAAACATAGATGAATTATCTAGAAATGGAGAGGCTAGTTGAACGGGGTGGGGGTAATTTTCTATAAATGACAATTATAGTTGATGGGGGGGGGATAATTTTTATATGTGTACTACGTTATCGGCAACAAAGTAGTAGTTTATTGTTAAAATTCCTTCCCGGCCTGTTTGGCCGTAGTCCAATGTTTTCTGCAAAGCAGACATTTTAGCAGTGCCGTCGACAGCCATCATCAGTGACAATCGAGTGAAATAACGTGTGGTGGTATACGTTAAGGCTGAAGCAATAAGTGGAAAGAAGTAGTTTCAATGGAAACATTTTATTTCGTAAAAGATTTTCAATATATATGTCTTAGAACATGGAAGTCATGCATGGTTCTCCATAGCGATATTTTGCATTTGTGGTGTATTAGTACTGATCATAAAAGAGTTAATAAAAATATTGTAATGCACCTTATTTCTGTACAATATATGTAATCAATATGATAGGAAATTAATTAATCAGTATTCTCATAATTTAATTGTTTCTTATCTATTTATAATCTTTCTTATTTTTTAGGGATTGTAGAACCTTCTGCAACATTTGGCAACAGCAGTATTTGTTAAAACCTGTGACAACTTGTTCGACTCTTTCAATGGCTGCATCCAAAACAAGTCAGGAAAACCTCTTCGGTCTCCACTTAGTGATGACAGCGTACACATAGCTTTTTGGCAGTGGGCTGCACACTTCATCAACTCGTGGCAATTCCAGAGGCCAGACTGGCGAACATTTATGCTACCATCACAGGACGGCTGGCTGACATCCATAAATGAATCGCTTATTGATAAAGGCCTCATGTCACCAAAAGTAAATTTGTGGGAAACTGAAAAAAACTGTTTATTTTGAAAATGTACAGAATTTTTTACATCCATATTCCTTAAGGAAATGGAAGTATGGTGATGGCAAAAATAATCGTGTTCGAGAATATTGCAGATTCTGATTGTACTACACTCAAAACATGAAAATAAGTCGTTTTCCGATAAGTGTCTGTGTGTGTGTGTGTGTGTGTGTGTCTGTCTGTAGATTTTTTTCTATGGCAAACGATAACAGCCGCAAATTCAAACAGAATCAAATAATTTTTTGCATACAGCCCTGATTTGTAGAGTACTCACAACCTATTGTGTTTGGTGAAGGGGAAGGTAATCGGTTGATGGAAAGGGGTAGTTTACCGGCAATGTTTTTTTTTAGCAATGGTAATTTTTTTTGGCAAACGATAACAGTCGCAAATTCACTCAGAATCAAATAATTTTTTGCATGCAACTCTGAATTGTAGAGTTTTCAAGACATTTTGTTTTTGGTGAAGATCGGTTAAAGGAAAAGGATAGTTTATGTTTTAGCATAACATAACAGCAACATTTTATGTTTTAACAATGGTATTTTTTTTTATGACGAACGATAACTGCCGCGTATTCAAACAGAATCAAATAATGTTTTGCTTACAGCCCTGAATTGTAGAGTACTCACGACCTATTGTTTTTGGTGAAGATCGGTTGAGGGAAAGTGGTAGTTTACCGGCAACGGTTTTTTTTTATCAATGGAAATTTTTTTTTTTGGAAAACGATAACAGACCCAAATTCAAACAGAATAAAATAATGTATCGCACACATCCCTCAATTCTAGAGTTCTCAAGACCTATTGTTTTTGGTGAAGATCGGTTAAGGGAAAGGGGTAGTTTACCTGCAACATTTTATGTTTTAACAAGGGTATTTTTTATGGCAAAAGATAACAGCCGCAAATTCAAACAGAATCAAAAGATTATTTGCATACAGCCCTAAATTGTAGAGTTCTCAAGACCTATTGTTTGTGGTGAAGATCAGTTAAGGGAAAGGGGTAGTTTACCAGCAACGTTTTTTTAACAGGGTATTTTATATGGCAAACAATAGCCGCAAATTCAAACAGAATCAAATAATTTTTGCATACAGCTCTGATTTGTAGAGTACCCAAGACCTATAGTTTTTGGTGAAGATCGGTTAAGGGGAAGGGGTAGTTTACCTGCAACGTTTTTTTATCAAGGGTATTTTCTATGCCAAACGATAACAGCCGCAAATTCAAAAAGAATAAAATAATTTTTTGCATACGTCCCTGAATTGTAGAGGTCTCAATGACTTTAGATTTTGGTGAAGATCGGTTAAGGGGAAGTGGTAGTTTACCTTTAACCTTTTACGTTTTAACAACAGTAAAGTACTTGAAAATTCATATAAACTTTTTCAAACAATGCTAATTGTTAAAAATAAAATAATTTTGTTGCCAGGCAATAAAATTATAATTTTTTCATTTTAATGTAAATTATGTATGAGTTAATATACATGTATAAAATAATATATCGTTCGTGGCAGGTAAGCATATCACAGTTATGTAATGTTTACGTTTCCATTTTATTATTATGACTACAGCAATAAAAAGGCAGGGAAGACACACACACACACACACACACACACACACACACACACACACACACACACACACACACACACACACACACACACACACACACACACACACACACACACACACACACACACACACACACACACACACACACACACACACACACACACACACACACACACACACACACACAATTCGCGTTATTTCTGGCCTCACTCATGTTTATTTTCTTACATTTGCACGCTTTTTAAATGGAAAATGCCGAAACCCACACCAACATAACGCGTGCAAGCCGAAAAAATGGACATCAATTTGCTTCCTGTGAATCGCTGGGCAGTGTAACAGGACGTGTTTACAGAGGAACGATTCATAGACAGACTTTTCGTCTTTAGGGAATGAACCCTCTGCAAGATGCTGCGGGTCCATGAGTGACTTCGGAGTGCTTCTTCTTTTTCGCGTGTTTGTTCTGTAGATTCGCAGCTTTATTCTAAGCAACGCTCAATAGGAAACGTTGAAAATTTTTGTCCACGGTGTACCCTCATTCACACTAAACCTGCTCTGATGTTTTAATTACGGACATCATAATATTAAAACTTTGGAAACTTGAGCACTACTTAATGGAGATCAATCATTAACTTATACAAGCCATTAATTTTATCCATATTTTTTATATATATGTGTACAACATTATCGGCAACAAAGAAGTAGTTTTGGCTAAAATTCCTTCCCGGAATATTTGGCCGTAGTCCAATGTTTTCTACAAAACCAGACGTTTCGGCAATGCCATCGACTCCATCATCAGTGAAAATCGAGTGCGATAACGTGAGGTGGTATACGACAGTACGATACAGTACTGTGGTTAAGGCTGAAGCAGTAAGTAGAAAGAAGTAGTTTCTATGGTAATATTTCATTTCGAAAATGATTTTAAATATAAATCTTAGAAAATGGAAGTCATGTAGGGGTATACATACCGATATTTTATCTTATTGGCATAATTCTATTTTCTTATGCCTCACACGACATGTAAATATTTTTAGAAACTTTTACCGTGTGTGATTTTAAATGGTCAATAACAGGCCTTTCATAAATAAGGAAGAGATATTTTTAATAATGCAAAAGTTATGCCGTACGTAGGTGTACGGCAAGTAGCGGTTCTACGGATTCCGGGCGATATTTTCTTGCATTTGGTAGTTCGCCTTGGACAGGTTCTCTTCGCTATCTATAAGACGTTACGGCGACTGTTTGTTACGCTCCTGCCATCTAGTAGACGTCGCTGTAACTTCGGACTAGGGTATCTTTCTTTCCCGCTGCTAGAGTGAGCCTGCTGTATTCCGTTGTGGTTTGTAGTGCGCCTTTGGAAATCGGCCAGCTGTAGTTATCAGCTGTGGTGTTTTGTCTTGACTCGTTGTTGGGTTGATGTCAGCTGTTCTATTCTGGAGCTGTGCTCGCCACGTGCGGTCTTAGCGATCGGCGTTTGAAAAGATGCTTTATTTTTTTTTATAAGGCCTGGGTTTTTTTCATTAATCATGGCAGGCTGAGTGTAACGTGTGCCGGCGGGTCTCTGCGCCGGCGGCCGTGATCCTGTGAAGACCGAGATGTGATTTATGTGTGAGTAAGTTGAGGAACTCAATTGTAAGTGACACTTTGCAAAATCGTACAGGTATGGAAAAATAAAAATTATTAAATTTTGCCTGGGATGCGTTTTTGCGCTGCTTGTTTTGGAGCCAAGTGTGGCCTAACTGTTTCTAACACAAAAAAAAAAGAACAACTGTTGCTTAATTCTGGATATTTTTTTTTTCTTCTCTATATATTGGGAATATAATAGACAGGTTTCTGCACTCATTGCAAATTTTTGAACGCATGCTTTTAATAAAAGAAAGGTCTGGTGAACCTTACTAGTGTCTTATGTGACTAGTTTCTTATTCGACTGTAATAGCTTCTGTGCAAAATTTTTATCTACAAAAAAAAAAATGAAAACAAAAATAAAAAACTTAAGAAAATGTGTTAGGAATTGGCCAGTGTGCTCATGGGCCGAGTGAAGCAAAATTCAGCCGAGTTCCTTTAATGCTCATATTCAGTGTGTTCATATAAATGTCTTGTGTGTTAATTGTGGAAGCATGTAATTGCTAGTATACCTTTTTTACTATAATCGGTGGGGAACTTATATTGTGGCAGCCTTTTAGTGGAACTTGTAAATGCGATTATGAAAAGAGTTGCAGATCACCTACAATTGTAACAATACATTGCCCTGTACTAGAGCTGTAATTCAGGAGCATTCTGCCTATTAATAAAAACGACTGAACTGCTGTACAAGATGAAATTTTCACTAGTTATATATTTATAAGAATTGTAGATTTAGATGCTCATAGTATTGTTAATTCTCTATCAATGTACAGTGACCTTTTAAAAATCTTTGGTAGATGTATATACTCATATTTAATTTCATTCTCTATCCATTTACAGTCACTGTGAAAATTCTTTTGTATATGTATAGGCTCATAATTCCATTCACACAACATATTACATGGCTGAGAGATATATGTACCTGATTATTTGTTAGTTTCTTAATGATGGTGCACTCTGAAATCTGCAAGCCTTTGGGCTACTCAAGTTTATGCAGGTTTAGGGAAAACTGAGCACATGCACTTGTGAATTCCACGCAGAGTGTATAATCACCTATCTTAGGTTTCCATTATTTTTCCTAATTATATGATTCTCTTTCTTTAAATTTTGAATTAGATTTCAGAGGGCGCATGTCGTTATGTAATATGTTTGTTTAAATCGTTGTATGATAGAATTGCTTGTTAATGCTTGTTAAATGGTTTATAAAATTGTTGATATTATTGAAAGTGTTTATAGTACAACCAGAGGGGGACTTTAAAAAAAAAAAAGAAAAAAAAAAGAAAAGACTTAGTGTTATTAAATGTTATATTTTGAAAACCTCTGGATTTACTCTTGGTACTTATCAATGTTAATGTATTTAGTTCCAAATAAGGAAATTCTATGGCTGAAGGTAAAAAGGTGCATGTCAATGGTGATTTGCATGCCATGTAAGAGAGTTTAAAGGTTTTACAGATTTTATATAATTTTAATGGAATGTTTTTTTTAAATATTGAATTTTGAATATTTTGAAATTAAAATTCTGAATACGATGTCATATATTTTAAATATGGTGTGTATTTTATATACTCCTAAGATAGTGCTGCTGAGCAAGCTGATACCCATGGTCTTCCAATATTATCATGATTCCCCGGTTGGAGGCCATTTGGGTGTTTCAAAGACCATCGCCGCGATCAGAAAGAACTTCATCTGGAAAGGCATGGACCGGGACATCGCCACCCGGGTGAAGTGTTGTCATCTGTGCAGTCTGAGCAAGCCCGCTCAGAACACTAAGTTGGGGTTGCTGTCTTCTGAGGTGGCTGGCAGACCGATGGAGAAGGTTTTCATCGACTACGTGGGTCCTTTCCCGCGTAGCAAAGCCGGGAATTCGTTCCTCCTTGTTTGTGTGGACGCCTTCTCCAAGTATGTCTGGCTACTTCCCTTGCGTCAGGCTAGTACTGCCAATACCATCGTAGCCCTTCAGACCAGTATTTTTCAGCATTTCGGGCTTCCCTCCATCATTGTCTCAGACAATGGCCCGCAATTCATCTCGAGGCAATTCCGAAACATGTGTTTCCGGCACGGCATCCGGCATGTAACCACTTCCCCCGACCACCCGCAACCTTCCCACGCAGAGCGATTCAACCGCAATCTGAGATCCGCTCTTATCGCCTATCACGCGGAGCAGCAGAATACGTGGGACCAGAATCTCCAGTGGTTGCAGATGGCGTTCAATTCGTCCCTTCATGAAAGCCATCGTGCCGTGCCTTTTGAGGTCATGTTTGGTTTCTCCCCCGCTCATCCCCTTGGTAATTTGTGGAAACTGGAGGATCTTCTCCCGGATTTGCCTAACGAAGGGGTCGTTCACAGGTGGAAAGATGTGAGGAGAGCCCTGCTCCGATCGCACGAGCGCGTGCGGCGTCGCTATAATGCTGGGAGAGTCCCCAACCCTTTTAAGGTGGGTCAGCTGGTTTATTGCAGGAGCCACCCGCTCTCAGCTCTAAGGTGGAGGGTCGCGCTGCCAAGCTCTGCTATAGATGGTTGGGACCCTTCCGGATTTCTGAGTTTGTCTCGCCCGTCACTGCCAGCCTGGTGGATCCGGAGGATGGGATGAAGGTGAGGGTGGCCCATGTGTCCCATTTGAAGGCATGTGCGCAGATGGAGCTTCCGTGAGAGGTAAATTGGTATTGTTCACCCCAGTTAGGATTAGTTAGAGTCCTCGGGTTTGGTTTTCGGGGGGCTTCGCTGGAGGGATTGTGTTTTATGGTTTTATTTTTTTAGTGTTTTATTGTTTTAGGTGGGGTTAATTGGGGTTTTAAACGTTTTATCGGTATTTTAGCTTCTCTCCTTTCCTTTCTTCTTTCTTTGCTTTAGGCCGCGGCCGCTCACACTCCCCGTATCTTCTACACTTACACACACCCAGCTACACACCCACACACACCTTGTCCTTCCTTCTGGTGTCCTTTCGTTTTCCACTTTCGCCGGATTTTATCTTTTTATTTGTTTTTAGTCAGTCCCCGCTTTTCCTCCGGTGGTGGCAGTCCCAGTGTCGTCCAACCCGTTGGACTCCTTTTGTTGTGGGGGTGTGCCGTACGTAGGTGTACGGCAAGTAGCGGTTCTACGGATTCCGGGCGATATTTTCTTGCATTTGGTAGTTCGCCTTGGACAGGTTCTCTTCGCTATCTATAAGACGTTACGGCGACTGTTTGTTACGCTCCTGCCATCTAGTAGACGTCGCTGTAACTTCGGACTAGGGTATCTTTCTTTCCCGCTGCTAGAGTGAGCCTGCTGTATTCCGTTGTGGTTTGTAGTGCGCCTTTGGAAATCGGCCAGCTGTAGTTATCAGCTGTGGTGTTTTGTCTTGACTCGTTGTTGGATTGATGTCAGCTGTTCTATTCTGGAGCTGTGCTCGCCACGTGCGGTCTTAGCGATCGGCGTTTGAAAAGTTGCTTTATTTTTTTTTATAAGGCCTGGGTTTTTTTCATTAATCATGGCAGGCTGAGTGTAACGTGTGCCGGCGGGTCTCTGCGCCGGCGGCCGTGATCCTGTGAAGACCGAGATGTGATTTATGTGTGAGTAAGTTGAGGAACTCAATTGTAAGTGACACTTTGCAAAATCGTACAGGTATGGAAAAATAAAAATTATTAAATTTTGCCTGGGATGCGTTTTTGCGCTGCTTGTTTTGGAGCCAAGTGTGGCCTAACTGTTTCTAACACAAAAAAAAAGAACAACTGTTGCTTAATTCTGGATATTTTTTTTTTCTTCTCTATATATTGGGAATATAATAGACAGGTTTCTACACTCATTGCAAATTTTTGAACGCATGCTTTTAATAAAAGAAAGGTCTGGTGAACCTTACTAGTGTCTTATGTGACTAGTTTCTTATTCGACTGTAATAGCTTCTGTGCAAAATTTTTATCTACCAAAAAAAAAATGAAAACAAAAATAAAAAACTTAAGAAAATGTGTTAGGAATTGGCCAGCGTGCTCATGGGCCGAGTGAAGCAAAATTCAGCCGAGTTCCTTTAATGCTCATATTCAGTGTGTTCATATAAATGTCTTGTGTGTTAATTGTGGAAGCATGTAATTGCTAGTATACCTTTTTTACTATAATCGGTGGGGAACTTATATTGTGGCAGCCTTTTAGTGGAACTTGTAAATCCGATTATGAAAAGAGTTGCAGATCACCTACAATTGTAACAATACATTGCCCTGTACTAGAGCTGTAATTCAGGAGCATTCTGCCTATTAATAAAAAACGACTGAACTGCTGTACAAGATGAAATTTTCACTAGTTATATATTTATAAGAATTGTAGATTTAGATGCTCATAGTATTGTTAATTCTCTATCAATGTACAGTGACCTTTTAAAAATCTTTGGTAGATGTATATACTCATATTTAATTTCATTCTCTATCCATTTACAGTCACTGTGAAAATTCTTTTGTATATGTATAGGCTCATAATTCCATTCACACAACATATTACATGGCTGAGAGATATATGTACCTGATTATTTGTTAGTTTCTTAATGATGGTGCACTCTGAAATCTGCAAGCCTTTGGGCTACTCAAGTTTATGCAGGTTTAGGGAAAACTGAGCACATGCACTTGTGAATTCCACGCAGAGTGTATAATCACCTATCTTAGGTTTCCATTATTGTTCCTAATTATATGATTCTCTTTCTTTAAATTTTGAATTAGATTTCAGAGGGCGCATGTCGTTATGTAATATGTTTTTTTAAATCGTTGTATGATAGAATTGCTTGTTAATGCTTGTTAAATGGTTTATAAAATTGTTGATATTATTGAAAGTGTTTATAGTACAACCAGAGGGGGACTTTAAAAAAAAAAAAGAAAAAAAAAAGAAAAGACTTAGTGTTATTAAATGTTATATTTTGAAAACCTCTGGATTTACTCTTGGTACTTATCAATGTTAATGTATTTAGTTCCAAATAAGGAAATTCTATGGCTGAAGGTAAAAAGGTGCATGTCAATGGTGATTTGCATGCCATGTA
This sequence comes from Magicicada septendecula, assembly GCA_034769895.1. Lineage (NCBI taxonomy): Eukaryota > Metazoa > Arthropoda > Insecta > Hemiptera > Cicadidae > Magicicada > Magicicada septendecula. The sequence goes on from CM068375.1 coordinate 187,986,188, forward strand.
AGAGAGTTTAAAGGTTTTACAGATTTTTTATAATTTTAATGGAATGTTTTTTTTTAAATATTGAATTTTGAATATTTTGAAATTAAAATTCTGAATACGATGTCATATATTTTAAATATGGTGTGTATTTTATATACTCCTAATGGAGTGCTGTCACTTGAAATATTGTATATGATTTATTATTTCGCACAGAAGCAATAAATTGGTAATTGTTGAATTTAAACAAAACAACAAATATGAGGTCACCTCATTCGTCCGATTCCCCAATGGTTACCCCTCATGTGGACATTCTTCCACTAGGAGTCTTCTCCTAGTTCAAGTGAACAAGTGAGCCGGTCATCAAGGTAAGTTGTAGTTTTAAAAAAATTTTTTTTTTGGTGGATGTCAAACTTAGAATATGTGTCAGATTTGGAAAGTTAAAAATTTTGTTGTGATGTCTTTGGTGATGAGCGGCTCAAAGTAATATCCTATTTTTTACTGAATATATTAGCTCAGGTATAATTGAAAGACACAATGTTTTAATAAAACTAATTACACCATTACTTATAAACATATTCACAAAAGTAAATTACATTGTGGTTTTACAGTCATTGTTATCTTGTAATATAACACATTACAGATAGCTTTAGTATACTACCTAATACATTCCCGTTTCTTAGATATTAATTTTCTACATCCATGTTCCTTAAGGAAATGGAAGTAGGGTGATGGCAAAAAAAATCGTGTTCGAGATTATTGCAGATTCTGATTGTACTACACTCAAAACATGAAAAAGGCATTTTTCGAAAAGTGTCTGTTTGTGTGTGTGTGTGTGTCTGTAGATTTTTTTCGATGGCAAACGATAACAGCCGGAAATTCAAACAGAATCAAATAATGTTTTGCATGCTGCCATAAATTGTAGAGTTCACAAGACCTATTGTTTTTGGTGAAGATCGGTTAAGGGAAAAGGGTAGTTTACCTGCATCGTTTTATCTTTTAACAAGGGTAATTTTTTTATGACAAACGATAACTGCCGTAAATTCAAAGAGAGTCAAATAATTTTTTGTATACCTTACTGAATTTTAGAGGACTCAAGATCTTTTTATTTTGGAGAAGATCAGATAAGAGAAAGGGGTAGTTTCCCTGTAACGTTTTATGTGATAAAAATATTAATTTTATTTGACGAACGATAACTTCCGTAAATTCAAACAGAATCAAATAATGTTTTGCATACAGCCCTGAATTGTGGAGGTCTCAGGACCTGTTGGTTTTGGTTAAGATCGGTTAAGGGAATGGGGTAGTTTACCAGCAACATTTTTTTTATCATGGGTAATTTGTTTCTATGGCAAACGATAACAGCCGGAAATTCAAACAGAATCATAGAATGTTTTGCATACAGTCCGGAATTGTAGAGTTCTCAAGACCTGTTGTTTTTGGTGAAGATCGGTTGAGGGAAAGTGGTAGTTTACCTGAACGTTTTATGTTTTAACAAGGGTATTTTCTATGGGAACCGATAACAGCCGCAAATTCAAACAGAATCAAATAATTTGCATACAGCCCTGAATTGTAGAGTTCTCAAGACGTATTGTTTTTGGTGAAGTTCGGTTAATGGAAAGGGGTAGTTTACCGGCATCGTTTTATCTTTTAACAAGGGTAATTTTTTTATGACGAAAGTTAACTGCCGTAAATTCAAAGAGAGTCAAATAATTTTTGCATACATTACTGAATTTTAGAGGACTCAAGACCTTTTGATATTGGTGAACATCAGTTAAGAGAAAGGGGTAGTTTCCCTGTAACGTTTTATGTTTTAACAAGGGTATTTTCTATGGCAAACGATAACAGCCGCAAATTCAAACAGAATGAAATAATGTTTTGCATGCTGCCCTCAATTGTAGAGTTCTCAAGACCTATTGTTTTTGGTGAAGATCGGTAAAAGGAAAGGGGTAGTTTACATGCATCGTTTTATCTTTTAACAAGGGTAATTTATTTGCCGAACGGTAACTGCCGTAAATTTTTGCATACCTTACTGAATTTTAGAGGACTCAAGACCTGTTGTTTTTGGTGAAGATCGATTAAGGGAAAGGTGTAGTTTACCAGCAACGTATTTTTTATCAAGGTTAATTTGTTTCTATGGCAAACGATAACAGCCGTAAATTCAAACAGAATCAAATAATGTTTTGAATGCTGTCCTGAATTGTGGAGTTCTCAAGACCTGTTGGTTTTGGTGAAAATCGGTTAAGGGAAAGGGGTAGTTTCCCTGTAACGTTTTGTGTGATAACAAAGTTAATTTGTTCTATGACGAACGATATCTGCCCTAAATTCAAACAATCAAATACGTTTTTGCATATATCCCTAAATTGTAGAAAACACAAGGCCTGTTGATTTTGGTGAAGATCGGTTAACGGAAAGAGGTAGTTTACCTGCAACATTTTATGTTGTAACAAGAGAAATTTTTACATCACGAACGATAACTGCCGTAAATTCAAACAGAATCAAATAATTTTTTACAGATGTGCGTGTGCTGCAGAAGACTCAAGCCTTATTGATTTTGGTGAAGAACGGTTACAGGGAAAGGGCAGTTTACATGGATCATTTTTTGTTTTAACAAGAGTAAAGTACTTAATTTTAATAAATAAATTATTTTCGATTCTAAAAACGTTTTTTCTCAAGACCCTTCACAAACACATATTTATATATGTTCGTATACGTTGTTAACACTGAAACAAGATTGTTGTACGGTGTCTCTCCTTCACCCCATCTCAGCCCATGATAGTTTGTCGTTAACCAACAGTTGGTTCTAGTGTATTTCGAATTCGTAACGACTGTAGCAGGCGGGGCGAAAATCCAATGTCTGCATGCAAAACGTGTTACGTCCATAACCGACAACTCCTTTACTATATAATTGCCGTCGTCATCATAAAAGCAGTGAAAGTCAATTATTACAGCAGCGTTTTCCATTATACTATAAAAAAAAAGAAACCACACATTACAAACTAATATTTATAAACACAAAGATCGTTACAATAATGATAATAATACACAAACTTACGTTTACTGCCGACCGAACTGAAGCGTGGAGAGAGAATAACTAACGATATCACAGTGAGAATTCTTTTGTTTTTAACAGATGGTGTAACGTGGAATTTTAGCAGGAGGGGGAGCAGAGTCGCCGTCGGCAATTAATTTGGCACGTACGCGAGATTTTAATAAAACAATTATCAGTTTTAAATAATAATTTTCGGAAACAACACACGACTTAAAAAATATAGTTTACCTTGTGGTATAAAATTCATACTATTAAATTGTCTCTCTCTCTCTCACACACATTTCTGATTACTATACAACTAATTGCATGTATGTTCAGAGGGTTATACCGAAATAAACCATTGTGTGTATTCGCTAAATCCTCCTTTCACTTTCTAATATGACACATGACACTCATTAGTGGCACCACCGGAAGTAATTATGGATTAGAAAGTATTCACTTCCAAAACAAACACCGGCTTTCCCCTACCACCAGAGACCAATATATACTCAACAAATTTAGCGATAATTTCTCATTGACCTGCTTGCGTGCACTGATAAATCTATCACGACATTTTTAATAGTTGGAAGACTGTTTGTGCATCTTAGTATACGCAGGTTCCTGTGTGTAGTCAACATACGCTAGTTTTGGTGAGTGAGCATAATTTATTGTATGTACAGATTTTATTTAAACGTAAAAATTATTTGCATTAAAACATTATTTATTGAATTTAATACATGTATGTGTATATATTACACTTCTAATTGAAGATATATATTTGAATTTAATACATGTGTGTGTAAGCGTGCGCGTATGATCAAATTACAATTTTCTGAATATATTCTTAACGTACTTTTATTCTTAACACACTTCTAATTGAAGATATATATTTGAATTTAATACATGTTTGTGTGTGTGTGTGTGTGTGTGTGTGTGTGATCAAATTACAATTTTCTGAAATATATTCTTACTGTACCTTTTATATTACACTTTTAATTGAAGATATATATTTTTAGGTATAACTGAATTTTATCGGTTTCACACTGACTGCTTGCGTGCGTTGATAAATCTATCTCAGCAGTTTTTTAATAGTTGAAAGACTGCTTGTATTATTGTGCGTCTCAGTATACACAAGTTCCTGTGTGTGTGTATTCAACATACGCTAGTTTGGTGAGCATAATTTATTGTATGTACAGATTTTATTTAAACGTAAAAATTATTTGCATTAAAACATTATTTAATACATGTATGTGTATGATCAAATTAGAATTACTGTATTTGTTATATTACACTTCTAATTGATGATATATAGTTGAATTTAATACATGTGTGTGTGTGTGTGTGTGTGTGTATGTGTGTGTGATCAATTTTCTGAAATATATTCTTACTGTACCTTTTATATTACACTTCTAATTGAAGATATATATTTTTAGGTATAACTGAATTTTATCGGTTTCACACTGACTGCTTGCGTGCGTTGATAAATCTATCTCAGCAGTTTTTTAATAGTTGGAAGACTGCTTGTATTATTGTGCATCTCAGTATACGCAAGTTCCTGTGTGTAGTCAACATACGCTAGTTTGGTGAGCATAATTTATTGTATGTGCAGATTTTATTTAAACATAACATAACAATTATTTGCATTAAAACATTATTTATTGAATTTAATACATGTATGTGTATATATTACACTTCTAATTGAAGATATATATTTGAATTTAATACATGTGTGTGTAAGCGTGCGCGTATGATCAAATTACAATTTTCTGAATATATTCTTACTGTACTTTTTTTTATATCACACTTCTAATTGAAGATATATTTTAGGTATAGCTGAATTTTAACCGTGCGTTCTTGAGTTAAGCTGTTGTTGTAAACATATGGAAATTCATAATGTTTCGTAATTGGACCTAACATGATTCATGCCAACGTGTGCGCTCGTTGTGTGTGCGTGTGCGTCTGTGTGTGTTCGTGTGTGTGCGCGTTGCGTGTTTGGTTACGTTGCGTATGCGTCTGTGTGTGTGCGTGTGTGTGTGTGTGTGTGTGTGCGCGCGAAAATAAACTTAATTTTCTCGATCTAGCAAATAGTTGGTCTAAGCGTACATGTATTATGTACAAATTGATATATAAACGTTTAAGATACTGCTTCTGTATGAAGTCATCTATAAATATCAGGTCAGTGCGACACAACGTAATTGGACCTAACATGATTCATGCCAACGTGTGCGCTCGTTGTGTGCGTCTGTGTGTGTGTTCGTGTGTGCGCGCGTTGCGTGTTTGGTTACGTTGCGTATGCGTCTGTGTGTGCGTGTGTGTGTGCGTGTGCGTGTGTGTGCGCGAAAATAAACTTAATTTTCTCGATCTAGCAAATAGTTGGTCTAAGCGTACATGTATTATGTACAAATTGGTATATAAAACGTTTAAGATACACTAACATAATACCAGCGTTATAACAGTACCTTTTGTTTTTCAGTATTCATTCATTCTCACTCTCTCTTGAAGATCATGGCTAACCTTCAGCAGGAACGTGGGGAGGAGCAGACTGAACAAGGTAAAAAGTTCAATACCAATTGTCACAGTTAAGAAATTATTTTTGTAATTATGTAGTGTGCAAACTTGCTGATGCGAATTAACGTTTGAGTCATACTATGTCTATTGGTGTGTGTATGAAAAGTCTCACTCTTAACATCGTTTAGAAATTGACATGTAGATGAAAATTTTTCATGTTCCTTCATAGGTTTGTCACCTTCTTTCCAATCAACTAATTCAATTCCACAACAAAAGCATTTAACTCTATCGTCTACGAATGACATACTATGCCCACAAACATCGAAATTTCTAGGGTAGAAGTAGAACCCTGCAAACGCTAACTCGTCGGGGCTGATAAACGTCACTTCCCAATACTTGAATGATTTTATTCTTTCACTTTCAATACTAAAATCAGGAGTAGCCGACATCTTTACGGTTTGTAATAAACTGACATATTACCCCGACGAGTGTTATTTATTTACTACAAACATGAATTTGTGTACACGTTATTTATCATTCCTATTGGTTACTAATACTCATGTTTCTATTGTTTCAGTTGTGACTCGGTTTTATATCGAGAGGAACAGTAGTGTCCGAGGGTGCATCACAACTTTCGACTACCTTCCAGTGAACGTCAACGCGTCGGATCATGACATAGTATTCGTAATGACTGAGGCACGTCCTTTATTGCTTGAGGATATTCAGGCAGAGCAGGCACGTTTACGCAATATCAAGTGGCATATTGCGTGCAGGATACGTTTTACCAAAACCGTGGTAGATGGTGACAGTGGTGAGGAGAAAGAGGTAACGAAAGACGCCGTCTTCCACGGACGTTGTCGCACGTTGCTCGCGGACGACAGCGACGAGTTGAATTGTCTACTCGATGAATCCTACGATAAAATCTTCAATAGCATATCTAATTTTACCCGTGACGGGAGCGGATGGTCGGTGGATGCTGTACTGAAGCTGGAACTGGTTGTTGGACCGTACCAGCCTCTAGCAGCGTCCTCCTACCTTCCAACCCCGCGAAAACTCTCACACACCAGGGCAGTAGTCAACATCAAGAACCCCCATGATGAAATGTGTTTTCTGTGGTCTGTTCTAGCCCACATACACCCTCAAGAACGTAAGAGAGACCGTGCTTCAAACTACATCCCATTCATAAACACATTAAATATGTCCGGTATCGAGTACCCTGTTTCGTTAAAGTCCATTTCCAAATTTGAAGCACAGAATCCTAACATTTCTATAAACGTTTTCGGCTATGATATAGAAGACAATATCAAAAATGAATCAAAAAATGAGGTTTACCCTCTGAGCATTACCCCGAATAAGGACAGGTCGCATCACGTTAATCTTTTGCTTCTGACCGATACAAATAGCCGAAAACATTACTGTCTTATCAGTAACATGAGTAGATTGTTATCATCCCTAACAAAACACAACGGTCAATCATTTTACTGTGACTACTGCCTGCATCGTTTCACCACAGAACATGGTCTGTCCGATCATCTCCCCTACTGCACACCTTACAGCGAGCAGAAGACCAAAATGCCCACGGAGGAGGAGAAGTTTATGTCCTTTAAAAATTACGCGCACTGTCTTAAAGTACCCTTCACCGTCTACGCCGACTTCGACTCCGCTTCAATCGTGTTCACCTGGTAACAACGTCCCGACGACAGTGCACGAGTTAGGTGAATTCTACTCCGTCGATAGCAGAGGTGCCCGTCAGAAAATAACTTCTCCTCCTGTATCGTCCACATCATACGAAGCGATGCATATTCCGTCAGGTTTCTCCTATGCTATCGTCGATCACACACACAGCCTTTGGAGAGAGGCTAAAGTTTATCGGGGTGAAAACGTTGTAGACACGTTCTTCTCGTGGTTGATGAAAGACGCCGAGGATATGATGAAGGTAGTAAGTAGAGGGAAAATAAGGATCCTGACCCAAGTACCGTTATTCCCCCACTCACACCTTTTGCGCGCCAAGTTCAAATATATGCCGTCTTTCGCGAGCCTAAATCACTTTCACTTTCTACTGGACCACAGCATCCGCGACTTTTTCGCGTATATGCCGCCTTTCGCGAGCCTAGATCACTTTCACTTTCTATCAGCCCGCGAATTTCAGCGAATAAATTTTTTTATTTTTTTAATTTGATATTTTTATTTTTTTTAATTAAATTGATTTGCATATCCGCGAATATATGCCGTCTTTCGCGAGCCTAAATCACTTTCACTTTCTATCAGCTGGACCCGCAGCATCCCAAATGGACCACAGCATCCGCGAATTTCCGCGAATAAATTTGTTTATTTTTTTTTAAATTTGTTATTTTTATTTTTTTAATTAAATTGATTTGCATATCCGCGAATATATGCAGCCTTTCGCGAGCCTAAATCACTTTCACTTTCTAATTTCCGCGAATACAATTTTTTATATGCAGCCTTTCGCGAGCCTAGATCACTTTCACTTTCTACTGGACCACAGCATCCGCGACTTTTTCGCTGATCTGTGTCAAGATCCGCGACTTTTTCGCGTATCTGGACCACAGCATCCGCGAATATAATTTTTTATTTTTTTATATGCCGCCTTTCGTGAGCTTAGATCACTTTCACTTTCTATCACTTGATGCATTATAGTGTATATATTAAATATATGATCAGGGTTACCAACCATGCATGAGTTCAAATTTGTTATAATGTATATTAAATCTATATGATCAGGTTTACCAACCTATGGTGGGGGGTTCCGACTTGATGCATTATAGTGTATATATTAAATATATGATTAGGGTTACCAACCTTGCATGAGTTCAAATTTGTTGTGTGTTATAATGTATATTAAATCTATATGATCAGGTTTACCAACCGCATCCGCGAATATAATTTTTTTTATTTTTTTATATGCCGCCTTTCGCGAGCTTAGATCACTTTCACTTTCTATCACTTGATGCATTATAGTGTATATATTAAATATATGATCAGGGTTACCAACCTTGCATGAGTTCAAATTTGTTATAATGTATATTAAATCTATATGATCAGGTTTACCAACCTATGGTGGGGGGTTCCGACTTGATGCATTATAGTGTATATATTAAATATATGATTAGGGTTACCAACCTTGCATGAGTTCAAATTTGTTGTGTGTTATAATGTATATTAAATCTATATGATCAGGTTTACCAACCTATGTATGGGTTCAAACTTGATATGTGTGTGTATTATAGTGTATATTAAAATATATGATCAGGGTTACCAATCCTGCATTATTGTGTGTATGTATAGAACAGATCTGCCAACATTTTTCTTCGGTGGGAAATTCAAATTATATTATAGTAAATTGTTGACGACGACTTCGATATCAACTCTCTCTCCCCTCCTCCCTCTCTCCCTCTTTATGTCATCGGTTTTACATAAGCGTCGTGCTACTTATGGATTATTGTAATTAGCGATACTAAAATGTAATCACCAGGAAATATATTTATCGCCTACCTCATTGCGTTCTACTTCTAATTTTGGTACATGACAGTCATTGACTGCGATTTTAGAAATTAATATACTGCCAAGTCTGTGTGTGGTAAAGTGTTACGCATAAAATATGAAAAAATATATAATGGGTGAGGCAAAACAAAACACATACAGCCGAGTTGCAGACGCGTATTTGCAGATTCACCGTGACTGTTACTAGCGGACGCTCGATTTCTTGGTATGCCGTCGCTCGCGTCATCCGTATTTAAAGTTCGCTACTTCCAGTACACATGGCCTCTGTAACAGATTTGGTCTCCAACAGGTGTGATTCGAACGGTAAGAGTTAAATATAGTTTACAGACGATTGTAATTTTAAAAATTCATTTTTGCATTAAATATATATATCGTAAACAATGAAATAATAATATTTCGTCATTGTAAGATTTTAATAAAACAATTATCAGTTTAAATTCTCTCTCTCTCTCTCACACTTGTTGTGTATGTTTCTCTCTCTCTCTGTGGTCAGTACCGCGCGCATGTATATGAAATTAGAAAGTTTATATTTATTCGACAAATATTAACGCCCTCTCTCTCTCTCTCTCTCTCTCTCTCTCTCTCGCTCTCTCTCTCTCTCTCTGGGTTAAGCTGGTGTTGTACGTTACTAAAATCATAGCAAATATTTTTATTCTAGGCATGTATTACTGTTTAGTAATAATTACAACCAACAAAGGATATATAAGTTTGTGTACACGGATTGTATATTGCAAGCACAGAATTATTATTTAAATCCGATATCTGTTTTTATTAAAATCATACAATGTCAAAAGAGGATAGTTGTCTGTTACGAACCAGTACTAACTCTCCTATATGGCCGTCGCTCGCATCATCCGTATTTAAAGTTCGCTACTTCCAGTACACATGGCCTCTGTAACAGATTTGGTCTCCAACAGGTGTGATTCGAACGGTAAGAGCAAGAACAATATGAACAAGGTCAAGGACATTATATGTCTAGTATCCCTCCTCAGACGCTGGTGTTACTTTGTGTCATAAAATCTCGTGGCACTCAAGATAAGAGACAATACGTTTGCAAAAAACGACAAAATTGAACTTCTGGAAACAAAATTGTACGGTTTGTAAGTAATATCGACAACACAGGTCAGCATTTTTCGGTCATTGACAGATAAAGGGATCGTCACATTAGGACTACTGGCTGCTAAATCCAGTAGTACAAGAACTTAGATATTTGTTGAATCAGTAGCAAAAATGTTAGATCTACTGTTTTCAGCGTACATAGACATTTGATAATATTCCATTTTGGTTGTATTCGTGAAGCCATAGTGTAATGGCTGTCCTTGGAAGTCATGTAATCCTTAGTGTTTGTGCGGGAATCGTAGTCGGATTTTAGTTTCTGTCATGTCTTTCATCCGTTTGTGTGCAGGTTGTCTTTACAGTCATGAAAATCATTTCAAGAGGTAAGCCGCATTGTATTGTTCGCGTACCGTGAGCATATGCGGTGGTGATTGCTGTACAAGAATTCTACGGACTGATGTGTTACGAAATTAGCGTGGTAACCAAGTTCTATGACATAGAGCGCGGGTTTCTCCCTACAATTGTGTAACGTCGCGTAGCATTTTTGTGCGATGTTAAGCGACCTATAAAACGTAATGAACCTGTTGTGCCATGATGACGGAGTTGCATAGATGCGTGTGATAATAATAACAATAATAATATAAAGAGGTCGCGTGCTCAAACATTAGCTCGGTGCTCCAGATAAGACGAGAGTCAAGAACAGTTATGATCATCACCCGACCGGACCAGCGTGCGTGCATAGCGCAGCGTATGTGTTTGTTACAGTAACGGTAATTGCTTATTAAGTGGGGAAACGAATCAATTGCTGGTGTATTGTGCTATTGTGTATGCGCGCACAAGAACGACCTACGACAATCCGCCTGCCCTACTTTGTCTGCAAGTCACAATGTTTATGGTTATTATAGTTCAGTTTCCGGCCAGAAGTAGTACTGTAGTGGTATTTTTGGTTTATTTTGTATCTTTGATTGGACAGATGGAAAATACGCATCGTTTACTCACCCTATAACTATTCGACCCTGCTTAATACTCTAAATATTATTATTTCGCCTTTGACATGCTCCTTGTCAGTCTGTAATTTAGAGGTAGCGAATCTTTTTGCCATTCTTCTGCCGATGATAAAATGTTCTCTGTAGAGTTATTCGACAAGTTGCTGGTGTAACAATAACATGGTGTAAGCTACCTCTCGTTTATCCATGAGAATGGGTGTTCGGTGTCATCTGCCGTGAGGGTAAATAGCGCCTTATTTTCGCTATTATTTACAACGGTACGGCTAAAATACTAGTAAGCGTAATCAAAAATTACTTCCTACCCTGCTAACAACATCAATGGATGCATTTTGAGTACATGGCTATGAAAATGATCCGGACACAGGTTATGTCAGCTTGTAATAAGTTAGGCCTCTCCAGTTCTATAATTTTCTACAAAAAATTAGCTTTTGTTTCCGATTAAGTATCTCCATTTTAATTACTTTTAACACTACACTGAAAAGTTTGTAGTTGTGGGTAGAGGAAAAAATATCAGGAAAGGTGTCCGTAGTATGTCATACGATAGTGAAGGAAAGATTTCATCGATATTTTGACATGTTCTCTCGCATATGTTATAGGTTACAGTGGATATGAGATTCGGTTAGAACATGTGCACACTAAATAGGTAATTGTAAGGAAAATAAGAAATTACTGTAATAGGTAAGTTGTTCAGTACTACAGGAGTAGAAAAATATTTTCATATTCATCATTGTCGTAAGGAACTCACACCCTGATGGAAGGACACAAGGTGCAGTACAAAAATCCTCCCAGAAGGTCCTTCCAGAGGGCGACTGACTGTACGCTATCATTAAAATTATACAAAACCACTGCTGTCTCGATTCAGATGTACGACAGTGAGGAATGTAAGCGAGACATGTCTACAATTTGAAGCAGCTGAAGTGCTTTCTCTGAGAAGAGTCAAGGGTTCCACACAGTTGGACAGAACGACTGCATTCGGAACGAGCTAAACGTCCATAATCCGAACCAGCGAATAGACGATTACAGATTAAAATGGTGGGAACACGTCGACGGAATGGACGAAAACAGGCAAGCAGTCCAGCGGACAAGTGTGACATTAGAAGTCGTGGAACGTGAGAACAAATTTATGTGACTTTACCGAGACGGAACAACCATTTATGTCTAAACCATGAAATGAAGAAGCAGAAGAAGAAACGACGTAGTTCGTTTTGTCGTTATTTGGTAGTTGTTGCCTAGCTATGCAATAAATTATTACCTTCAACTAAAGGAAATTCTGATTTTTTTATGTAGTCCTTCGACAACGCAGGCTTTACGTTGTGCCGAGCAACACTCCGCGTGCTTTTACGGAAAATGTAACATGCGCATGCAATAACGTCACTTAAGCTGCTAGTTGAACATGTTTATGACAGCAGTTTCATGGGATGATTTGAACGGTTTGTTTCATCGAAAACTGTCTGCAGGCGAACATATATTTCTGATGTACACGGTTATGTAAACAGAATAGAGAACATGAACTATCAGCCCAAGTAACCTACAATAAATATTATATTTAATCGCTTTTCGTTATAACCGATATGAAATGCCACAAAATGACTACAATTATTGCGTATAACGGAGGATTTATGCCAGCTTTAAATAACAGAAGATTTATCTGAATGGTCAGGCGGCACTAAACGTAATTTCGATTCGTTCCAACGTGCCGTTATTTACCGGTTTAAATACTATGTATTCCACAGCGTTGTGATTTATACAGTAAAAGTGATAACGAAAACGAAACGTCGGTCGGAACGGTTAATTAGGCAGCATAATGGTATCCGTCCATCCGTCCGACTGTCTATATCTGTCTGTCTGTCTGTCTCTGTCTGTCTGTCTGTCTGTCTGTCTGTCTCTCTCTCTCTCTCTCTCTCGTTGTCAAACGTTATGTTCAAACCGTTTCTCCTCTCTGTGGTCATTACCGCGCATGTATATGATTTTAGACACATAGTTTTGTTTTGTGGCACGCGTATTATCTTCAGAAGAAGGTCCGTTAAATTTATTTTTTAAGACAAACCTTAATCCCACGTCACCGGATTACATATGACCTATGATGTTGGAATCGTTGTTAATTAACACGTAGACCGATTTGTATTGGTTAATTTGTAGACGTGTTGAATTTGTTTAATAAAGGACTTGTCGGAAAATTTCTTTTCCGACCACAACATTAATCCTTTGCGTCAATTATTTGGCCATTAAGTAGTTTTATCAGTAAGTAAAATTTCGTCATTTCTTGAAGTGTTGTTTATAAAAATTCCATATGGGGCAATTACAGTAATTTACAATGCAAAAGCGATGTTGTAAGTAATCTTACAGTTATAATTTTAAATTCTTTTTTATACAAAATTATTAAGAAATTTTAAATAAAATATTTAGTATCTAAATTTAAACAATACATGTGTATGTATTTAAATAAAATATTTAGTATCTAAATTTAAACAATACATGTGTATCTAGTAACGTAGTAAAGTTATTGAAATAATAATATTGTGGTTTGGAAAATTGTTCACTGCTAGTCGGCAAAAATGAATTATTCAGTCGGTGAAGTAGTAGGCCTATGATTGCAGGGTAGCGCGTGTTTAAAGTATACCATTATTTTAATATTTCTGTATTTTCTTACTTCTGTTTTTCATTTTGACGTTTATTTGTTTTATTTACTTTATGTTATTACAATTTAGTTTATACGAGAATGTAAAAGCAACAAGCAAACCAGCACTCTTTTATGAAGCCATAGTTTAATTTATTTTATCATTTTTATTGATACGTGTATCAAGATTGTACGTGTTTTGTTTTTAATAAATTTATTTTCTGCTTTTCTGCATCCTCCAATTTGCAACACGAGTTTATAGTAAGTGCTGACAGAAATGGAAATCGACAAGAAATATCTCGCAACATAAATTGAGCTCGGCGTTTGAGGCTGACGGTAGTTATCTGATTTATATGCATTTACATCCAGTGGTTGTAGTAACTTGAAAATAAATATGAGATTGTTGTGTAGCGGGCGTAAAGTAGGCCTACCACTGGAGACCTGTCATAAACGGACCAGTGTGGCACGTGATTCTATCTTTAATCAGATTTGGAAAGAAATATTTTTATTGGCTATGTTGAGAGAATGCACTGTTTTGTTTGGGAAATTCTAATCAAGCAAACCGGAAGATAGTCCGAGGTGGGTGTGACAGCTTCATCAGTGTCTGCTACTAGCGATGCAGTTAACAAAATATAGCAGGTTGTGAAAGCAATAAATAATTCAATAGACATTTTATAAAAATTCATAGTAAACGGTTGAATTTTGATGATGCTGAAATTGAGTAATTTATATACATCAGTCATTACTTAATATGCAAACCATTTTACCGGATCTTGTGCGATTATGATAGTAGAATTTGTGGTTTCGTAGTCCTGCTGGTGGTCGCGGACCTAACCATTGCGCGCTGGGAGGGGGGATACAAAGAATTACATATTGTTATTCTCCTTCTCTATTTATGTTTCCAATTGTAATGGAGTGTTATACTCAGCATAAAAAAAGTAATGCGCGCACTGAAGCCTATACTAACTGCTAACCGAATGAAATATTTACAGACGGACAACAGGAAGGCATAAAATTTACCCACGAGGTTGAAATATAAAATAAACTTAATTTTCTCGATCTAACAAGGTTGGGACAATAGTTTCAATACCACATAAGAAAGATCTTTTATAAAAAGGTGACAGCACGTGCTGAAAACCGTATGCTTTCAGTATTCGCGAAGATGAAGATTGTACAGTAAGCAAACAAATTGTCAATAAAAGATATGGACTTTTTGGTAGGTGACGAAGCAGCACTGATCCGCTATTACCGAACTCATTATTTATAATTAATGAGTATTAATTATATTCAGCTATTAACAGCTATTACTCATATTTATTTTCAAGTTACTACAACCACTGGATGTAAATGCATATAAATCAGATAACTACCGTCAGCCTCAAACGCCGAGCTCAATTTATGTTGCGAGATATTTCTTGTCGATTTCCATTTCTGTCAGCACTTACTATAAACTCGTGTTGCAAATTGGAGGATGCAGAAAAGCAGAAAATAAATTTATTAAAAACAAAACACGTACAATCTTGATACACGTATCAATAAAAATGATAAAATAAATTAAACTATGGCTTCATAAAAGAGTGCTGGTTTGCTTGTTGCTTTTACATTCTCGTATAAACTAAATTGTAATAACATAAAGTAAATAAAACAAATAAACGTCAAAATGAAAAACAGAAGTAAGAAAATACAGAAATATTAAAATAATGGTATACTTTAAACACGCGCTACCCTGCAATCATAGGCCTACTACTTCACCGACTGAATAATTCATTTTTGCCGACTAGCAGTGAACAATTTTCCAAACCACAATATTATTATTTCAATAACTTTACTACGTTACTAGATACACATGTATTGTTTAAATTTAGATACTAAATATTTTATTTAAATACATACACATGTATTGTTTAAATTTAGATACTAAATATTTTATTTAAAATTTCTTAATAATTTTGTATAAAAAAGAATTTAAAATTATAACTGTAAGATTACTTACAACATCGCTTTTGCATTGTAAATTACTGTAATTGCCCCATATGGAATTTTTATAAACAACACTTCAAGAAATGACGGAATTTTACTTACTGATAAAACTACTTAATGGCCAAATAATTGACGCAAAGGATTAATGTTGTGGTCGGAAAAGAAATTTTCCGACAAGTCCTTTATTAAACAAATTCAACACGTCTACAAATTAACCAATACAAATCGGTCTACGTGTTAATTAACAACGATTCCAACATCATAGGTCATATGTAATCCGGTGACGTGGGATTAAGGTTTGTCTTAAAAAATAAATTTAACGGACCTTCTTCTGAAGATAATACGCGTGCCACAAAACAAAACTATGTGTCTAAAATCATATACATGCGCGGTAATGACCACAGAGAGGAGAAACGGTTTGAACATAACGTTTGACAACGAGAGAGAGAGAGAGAGAGAGACAGACAGACAGACAGACAGACAGACAGAGACAGACAGACAGACAGATATAGACAGTCGGACGGATGGACGGATACCATTATGCTGCCTAATTAACCGTTCCGACCGACGTTTCGTTTTCGTTATCACTTTTACTGTATAAATCACAACGCTGTGGAATACATAGTATTTAAACCGGTAAATAACGGCACGTTGGAACGAATCGAAATTACGTTTAGTGCCGCCTGACCATTCAGATAAATCTTCTGTTATTTAAAGCTGGCATAAATCCTTCGTTATACGCAATAATTGTAGTCATTTTGTGGCATTTCATATCGGTTATAACGAAAAGCGATTAAATATAATATTTATTGTAGGTTACTTGGGCTGATAGTTCATGTTCTCTATTCTGTTTACATAACCGTGTACATCAGAAATATATGTTCGCCTGCAGACAGTTTTCGATGAAACAAACCGTTCAAATCATCCCATGAAACTGCTGTCATAAACATGTTCAACTAGCAGCTTAAGTGACGTTATTGCATGCGCATGTTACATTTTCCGTAAAAGCACGCGGAGTGTTGCTCGGCACAACGTAAAGCCTGCGTTGTCGAAGGACTACATAAAAAAATCAGAATTTCCTTTAGTTGAAGGTAATAATTTATTGCATAGCTAGGCAACAACTACCAAATAACGACAAAACGAACTACGTCGTTTCTTCTTCTGCTTCTTCATTTCATGGTTTAGACATAAATGGTTGTTCCGTCTCGGTAAAGTCACATAAATTTGTTCTCACGTTCCACGACTTCTAATGTCACACTTGTCCGCTGGACTGTTTGCCTGTTTTCGTCCATTCCGTCGACGTGTTCCCACCATTTTAATCTGTAATCGTCTATTCGCTGGTTCGGATTATGGACGTTTAGCTCGTTCCGAATGCAGTCGTTCTGTCCAACTGTGTGGAACCCTTGACTCTTCTCAGAGAAAGCACTTCAGCTGCTTCAAATTGTAGACATGTCTCGCTTACATTCCTCACTGTCGTACATCTGAATCGAGACAGCAGTGGTTTTGTATAATTTTAATGATAGCGTACAGTCAGTCGCCCTCTGGAAAGACCTTCTGGGAGGATTTTTGTACTGCACCTTGTGTCCTTCCATCAGGGTGTGAGTTCCTTACGACAATGATGAATATGAAAATATTTTTCTACTCCTGTAGTACTGAACAACTTACCTATTACAGTAATTTCTTATTTTCCTTACAATTACCTATTTAGTGTGCACATGTTCTAACCGAATCTCATATCCACTGTAACCTATAACATATGCGAGAGAACATGTCAAAATATCGATGAAATCTTTCCTTCACTATCGTATGACATACTACGGATACCTTTCCTGATATTTTTTCCTCTACCCACAACTACAAACTTTTCAGTGTAGTGTTAAAAGTAAATAAAATGGAGATACTTAATCGGAAACAAAAGCTAATTTTTTGTAGAAAATTATAGAACTGGAGAGGCCTAACTTATTACAAGCTGACATAACCTGTGTCCGGATCATTTTCATAGCCATGTACTCAAAATGCATCCATTGATGTTGTTAGCAGGGTAGGAAGTAATTTTTGATTACGCTTACTAGTATTTTAGCCGTACCGTTGTAAATAATAGCGAAAATAAGGCGCTATTTACCCTCACGGCAGATGACACCGAACACCCATTCTCATGGATAAACGAGAGGTAGCTTACACTATGTTATTGTTACACCAGCAACTTGTCGAATAACTCTACAGAGAACATTTTATCATCGGCAGAAGAATGGCAAAAAGATTCGCTACCTCTAAATTACAGACTGACAAGGAGCATGTCAAAGGCGAAATAATAATATTTAGAGTATTAAGCAGGGTCGAATAGTTATAGGGTGAGTAAACGATGCGTATTTTCCATCTGTCCAATCAAAGATACAAAATAAACCAAAAATACCACTACAGTACTACTTCTGGCCGGAAACTGAACTATAATAACCATAAACATTGTGACTTGCAGACAAAGTAGGGCAGGCGGATTGTCGTAGGTCGTTCTTGTGCGCGCATACACAATAGCACAATACACCAGCAATTGATTCGTTTCCCCACTTAATAAGCAATTACCGTTACTGTAACAAACACATACGCTGCGCTATGCACGCACGCTGGTCCGGTCGGGTGATGATCATAACTGTTCTTGACTCTCGTCTTATCTGGAGCACCGAGCTAATGTTTGAGCACGCGACCTCTTTATATTATTATTGTTATTATTATCACACGCATCTATGCAACTCCGTCATCATGGCACAACAGGTTCATTACGTTTTATAGGTCGCTTAACATCGCACAAAAATGCTACGCGACGTTACACAATTGTAGGGAGAAACCCGCGCTCTATGTCATAGAACTTGGTTACCACGCTAATTTCGTAACACATCAGTCCGTAGAATTCTTGTACAGCAATCACCACCGCATATGCTCACGGTACGCGAACAATACAATGCGGCTTACCTCTTGAAATGATTTTCATGACTGTAAAGACAACCTGCACACAAACGGACGAAAGACATGACAGAAACTAAAATCCGACTACGATTCCCGCACAAACACTAAGGGTTACATGACTTCCAAGGACAGCCATTACACTATGGCTTCACGAATACAACCAAAATGGAATATTATCAAATGTCTATGTACGCTGAAAACAGTAGATCTAACATTTTTGCTACTGATTCAACAAATATCTAAGTTCTTGTACTACTGGATTTAGCAGCCAGTAGTCCTAATGTGACGATCCCTTTATCTGTCAATGACCGAAAAATGCTGACCTGTGTTGTCGATATTACTTACAAACCGTACAATTTTGTTTCCAGAAGTTCAATTTTGTCGTTTTTTGCAAACGTATTGTCTCTTATCTTGAGTGCCACGAGATTTTATGACACAAAGTAACACCAGCGTCTGAGGAGGGATACTAGACATATAATGTCCTTGACCTTGTTCATATTGTTCTTGCTCTTACCGTTCGAATCACACCTGTTGGAGACCAAATCTGTTACAGAGGCCATGTGTACTGGAAGTAGCGAACTTTAAATACGGATGATGCGAGCGACGGCCATATAGGAGAGTTAGTACTGGTTCGTAACAGACAACTATCCTCTTTTGACATTGTATGATTTTAATAAAAACAGATATCGGATTTAAATAATAATTCTGTGCTTGCAATATACAATCCATGTACACAAACTTATATATCCTTTGTTGGTTGTAATTATTACTAAACAGTAATACATGCTTAGAATGAAAATATTTGCTATGATTTTAGTAACGTACAACACCAGCTTAACCCAGAGAGAGAGAGAGAGAGCGAGAGAGAGAGAGAGAGCGAGAGAGAGAGAGAGAGAGTGAGAGACTGCAATGTGTCAGTGTAAAGTCGTGTCAATGACCTCGAATTGCTTCCGACGTCTGCGAGCGAGAGAGAGAGAGAGAGAGAGAGAGAGAGGGCGTTAATATTTGTCGAATAAATATAAACTTTCTAATTTCATATACATGCGCGCGGTACTGACCACAGAGAGAGAGAGAAACATACACAACATGTGTGAGAGAGAGAGAGAGAGAGAGAGAGAGAGAGAATTTAAACTGATAATTGTTTTATTAAAATCTTACAATGACGAAATATTATTATTTCATTGTTTACGATATATATATTTAATGCAAAAATGAATTTTTAAAATTACAATCGTCTGTAAACTATATTTAACTCTTACCGTTCGAATCACACCTGTTGGAGACCAAATCTGTTACAGAGGCCATGTGTACTGGAAGTAGCGAACTTTAAATACGGATGACGCGAGCGACGGCATACCAAGAAATCGAGCGTCCGCTAGTAACAGTCACGGTGAATCTGCAAATACGCGTCTGCAACTCGGCTGTATGTGTTTTGTTTTGCCTCACCCATTATATATTTTTTCATATTTTATGCGTAACACTTTACCACACACAGACTTGGCAGTATATTAATTTCTAAAATCGCAGTCAATGACTGTCATGTACCAAAATTAGAAGTAGAACGCAATGAGGTAGGCGATAAATATATTTCCTGGTGATTACATTTTAGTATCGCTAATTACAATAATCCATAAGTAGCACGACGCTTATGTAAAACCGATGACATAAAGAGAGAGAGAGGGAGGAGGGGAGAGAGAGTTGATATCGAAGTCGTCGTCAACAATTTACTATAATATAATTTGAATTTCCCACCGAAGAAAAATGTTGGCAGATCTGTTCTATACACACACACAATAATGCAGGATTGGTAACCCTGATCATATATTTTAATATACACTATAATACACACACATATCAAGTTTGAACCCATACATAGGTTGGTAAACCTGATCATATAGATTTAATATACATTATAACACACAACAAATTTGAACTCATGCAAGGTTGGTAACCCTAATCATATATTTAATATATACACTATAATGCATCAAGTCGGAACCCCCCACCATAGGTTGGTAAACCTGATCATATAGATTTAATATACATTATAACAAATTTGAACTCATGCAAGGTTGGTAACCCTGATCATATATTTAATATATACACTATAATGCATCAAGTGATAGAAAGTGAAAGTGATCTAAGCTCGCGAAAGGTGGCATATAAAAAAATAAAAAAAATTATATTCGCGGATGCGGTTGGTAAACCTGATCATATAGATTTAATATACATTATAACACACAACAAATTTGAACTCATGCAAGGTTGGTAACCCTAATCATATATTTAATATATACACTATAATGCATCAAGTCGGAACCCCCCACCATAGGTTGGTAAACCTGATCATATAGATTTAATATACATTATAACAAATTTGAACTCATGCAAGGTTGGTAACCCTGATCATATATTTAATATATACACTATAATGCATCAAGTGATAGAAAGTGAAAGTGATCTAAGCTCACGAAAGGCGGCTTATAAAAAAATAAAAAATTATATTCGCGGATGCTGTGGTCCAGATACGCGAAAAAGTCGCGGATCTTGACACAGATCAGCGAAAAAGTCGCGGATGCTGTGGTCCAGTAGAAAGTGAAAGTGATCTAGGCTCGCGAAAGGCTGCATATAAAAAATTGTATTCGCGG
Source organism: Magicicada septendecula (assembly GCA_034769895.1). Taxonomy (NCBI): domain Eukaryota; kingdom Metazoa; phylum Arthropoda; class Insecta; order Hemiptera; family Cicadidae; genus Magicicada; species Magicicada septendecula. Next base: position 188,007,491 of record CM068375.1, read on the forward strand.
AAATTAGAAAGTGAAAGTGATTTAGGCTCGCGAAAGGCTGCATATATTCGCGGATATGCAAATCAATTTAATTAAAAAAATAAAAATAACAAATTAAAAAAAAAATAAACAAATTTATTCGCGGAAATTCGCGGATGCTGTGGTCCATTTGGGATGCTGCGGGTCCAGCTGATAGAAAGTGAAAGTGATTTAGGCTCGCGAAAGACGGCATATATTCGCGGATATGCAAATCAATTTAATTAAAAAAAATAAAAATATCAAATTAAAAAAATAAAAAAATTTATTCGCTGAAATTCGCGGGCTGATAGAAAGTGAAAGTGATCTAGGCTCGCGAAAGGCGGCATATACGCGAAAAAGTCGCGGATGCTGTGGTCCAGTAGAAAGTGAAAGTGATTTAGGCTCGCGAAAGACGGCATATATTTGAACTTGGCGCGCAAAAGGTGTGAGTGGGGGAATAACGGTACTTGGGTCAGGATCCTTATTTTCCCTCTACTGTAGTACGACATAACGTACAATTAATTATGTCCGATGATGACAATGTTGCGTTCACTAACGCCGCCGTTTGTCATTTGTGTGAGCGCCCTTTGACAGACGATGACAAGGTACGCAATCATTGTCATCTTACGGGAAAATTCTTGGGAGCAGCCCATAATAGCTGTAATCTGAGCTACAGGATGCCTCGTCATATCCCCGTCTTCTTTCACAACCTTCGTGGCTACGACTGTCACCATTTAATGCTTGGTTTAGGGAAATATAAGGACGAACGCGTATCCTGCATCGCGACATCCAGTGAGCGTTACGTGTCGTTCTCCCTGGGTCCCTTGCGGTTCGTAGACTCCTTTCAATTTCTTAATCGCTCTCTGGACACACTCGTTACCAATCTGTCCGCGTCCGGGAGCCAATTTCCTTTGCTTAGAGAGGAAATGCTTAGACGGGGTTTCGATGAACAGACCAATCTGCTCGTACGTAAGGGGGTATACCCATACGCTTACGTTGACAGTATTGATCGGTTCAACGAAACAAGTCTACCCGCTCGTGAACACTTTGATAACCGGTTGATGGAATCATCTATTTCGGACGCAGATTACGAGCACGCACAAAACGTGTGGAGTGCATTCAATCTGCGTACGTTTGGAGATTACAATGATTTGTATTTGTTGACAGACGTAATGCTGCTGGCCGATGTCTTTGAAAGTTTTCGAGACATGGCCTTACGCGATTACTGCTTGGACCCATGTCATTTTTACTCGCTTCCCGGACTTGCTTGGAACGCGATGCTAAAAATGACCGGGGTCGAATTAGAACTGTTGACAGAAATAAATCTGCATCTGTTCGTCGAGTCTGGGATTCGCGGAGGCTGCGCGATGATATCCAACCGTCATGCAGTCGCTAACAATCCTTTGATTCCAGATCAGTACGATGTTTCGAAACCGACCTCCTTCATTCTGTATACGGACTGTAACAATTTATACGGTGCAGCCATGTCGCAACCACTCCCTTACGCAGACTTCCGATGGCTCGATCGTAACGAAATCGAGTCCTTGGACGTACGTAATGTGAGTGATGATGCTGACATCGGGTACATCCTCGAAGTCGACCTACACTATCCTAATACCTTACACGACCTGCATTCCGACTACCCGCTTGCACCTGTGCGCCAGCGCGTAACACACGATATCCTTTCTCCCTTTTCCAAACGGTTACACGAGAGTATATACAGATCATCGTATAACGAATCAGGGTCATCCGTAGAGAAGTTGTTAACAACTTTGGAGGACAAACAAGATTACGTTCTCCATTATCGAAATTTGAAATTGTATTTAAGTCTTGGTTTAGAGCTGAAAGCGACTCATAGGGTGTTGTGTTTTAAGCAAAGCGCTTGGTTGAAACCGTTTATCGATTTCAACACCCGCAAGAGGCAAGCAGCCGTCAACAGCTTTGAAAAAGACCTTTTCAAACTGATGAACAACGCCGTATACGGTAAGTCGCTGGAGAACGTACGGAAACATATAGACTTTCAACTAGTCTCAGATGAACGACGGCTTCAAAAACTAGTTTCCACACCTAGGCTAAAACGTATGATTCGTTATACGAACGATCTGGTGGGGCTCTCACTTCTTAAAAAATCCATCGTTCTTTCTCGTCCCGTGTATGTCGGCTTCACGGTGCTTGACGTTAGCAAAACAATAATGTACGACTTTCATTATCGTTATGCTGTCGCCAAGTACGGCCGCAACGTTAAATTGTTAATGACTGATACAGACAGTCTGATGTATCATATTCAAACATCAGACTTGTATGCAGATATGAAGAAGGACTTGCACGTTTTTGACACCTCGGATTACCCTACGTCTCATCCTTGTTATAGCCTTAAGAACAAAAAGGTTGTCGGGCTGTTCAAGGATGAAACGTGTGGTCGTCCTATTAGAGAATTCTTCGGTCTCAGAGCAAAATGTTATTCGTTCCTTGTGGCCCACGAAGATTCTAGCAATGCGTGTCAAAAACGTGTGTGTAAAGGTGTGCCTCGAGTTGCTATTAAGAGGAGTCTGCGACACGATATGTATCGCAAGTGTCTCACTGATCATTGTCAGTATTCTGTCAGTGCGTTGTGTTTACGTAGCGATCATCATACGTTGTACACGATGCGTGTAAATACGCAAGCGTTGTCACCGTATGATGATAAGCGCTATATATTAGACAATGGCCGTGATACGCTTGCGCACGGTCATTATCGGATACGTGCCGGCGACGATGACGACTCTGCTCCTCCACCTGCTAAAATTCCCCGTTACACCACCTGTTAAAAACAACAAAAATTCTTACTGTGATATCAATAGTTATTGCCTCTCCATACTTCAGTTCGGACGGCAGTAAACGTAAGTTTGCGTATTATTATTATTATTATTGTAACGATATTTGTGTTTATACATATTAGTTCGTAATGTGTGGTTTCTTTTTTTCAGGTGATAACTATTTCTAGTAGTCTGTGGGCTTTCCTACTATATATATATTTTGTAACAGCACTAGTTCTGCATGTACCTCGTTAAGGTAACAACCTACATTACTAATTTTTTTTATCACTGTGTGTGTGCGTGTGTGTGTGCGTGTGTTTGAATGTAGTGCAGATTCTAATTTACAAAGTTTTGATGAATGGACATTAATTTATGAGAGAGAGAGAGAGAGAGAGAGAGAGAGAGAGAGAGAGAGAGAGAGAGAGAATGACACATAATTTAAGAAGTTACTCGCGTAAAGCGTTGATTCTGCCAACTATATCTGTGTGTGTGATATTTAACATGATTTTAATATTGTTGTATTGTTATGTTGCAGGTTGCTTCTCCTACAAGTACGACACAATTATATATAAACTTTCGAAAAAATATCAATTTTATAATGTATTTATTTAATTATGAATTGTGAATTTTATAATGTATTTATTTAATTATGAATTGTGAATTTTATATTATGAATTTTAAAATATATTTAATCATTTAAACAAATTATGACTTTATTTTATTTCACTCTACACTTCTGAACATGTGCACAATTAATTTATTTTTGTGAACTGTTACATCAGAAGATTTGTATGAATTTCAACCACCGTTTTCATGTGTGTGTGTGTGTGTGTGTATAATTTTAATTTATTTCGCTATACACCACTGAACCTATGTGCGTGTGTAAACTGTACCCATTAAACAGAAGTATTGTACCAGATTGCTACGCCGTTAACGTATGGATTTGTCATCTGTAACAGCACACAGGTAAGTAGTTCATTGACAACAACACACTTACATAGTTAATATTTGCCAAATATATATATATTTCTAACAAGGATCAATCACACTGACTGCATTATAAAACTATTAATTAATTATTTAGTTCATTGACAACAACACACATACATAGTTAATATTTGCCAAATATATATATTTCTAACAAGGATCAATCACACTGACTGCATTATAAACTATTAATTAATTATTTGATACATGAAAAATGAAGACGACGTTTGACGACGAGAGAGAGAGCTAAAATTATTTACTCATCACACCGACTACTCAATGTACGGGAGAGAGACAGGAGAAAGGGTATGAAACCTTGCATAGTTGAAACGCGTGAGTGTGTGTGAGAGAGAGAGAGAGAGAGAGAGAGAGAGAGAGAGAGAGAGAGAGAGAGAGAGAGAGAGGACGTTAATATTTGTCGAATAAATATAAACTTTCTAATTTCATATACATGCGCGCGGTACTGACCACAGAGAGAGAGAGAGAGAGCTAAAATTATTTACTCAATGTACACAGTGAGAGAGAGAGAGATAGAGAGAAAGAGAGAGAGAGAGAGGGAGAGGAGAAAACGGTTTGAACATAACGTTTGACGACAAGAGAGAGATAGTTTTACTTACATTCAAATGTGAGAGAGAGAGAGAGAGAGAGTATCAATTATGATCATATAGTTTGAATTTCCCACTACAGAAGAGAAAAAAATGTTGGCAGATCTGCTCTATACACACACACAATCATGTAAGATTAGTAACCCTGATCATATTTTTTAATATATACACTATATAGCACATATTTGAATTTCCCTCCCCCCGCCGCAGAAAATGTTGACAACCCTGCTCATATAAAATATCTATACACTATAATAATAATACAAAGGTTGGTACACCTGATCATATAGATTTAATATACATTAAAACACACGACAAATTTGAACTCATGCAAAGGTTGGTACACCTGATCATATATTTTAATATACACTATAATGCATCGAGTTGGAACCACCCCCACCCACCACCACCCACTGATATGAAATAAAAAAACCACCCACCCAACACCACCCCCTGATATGCAAATCAGCTTTCTTAAAAAAATAAAAAATTATATTCACGGATGCTGGTGGTCCATTGAACCTCATCCCACCCCCTTGATACGCAAATCAATTTAATTAAAAAAATAAAAAAATAAAAAAATTTATTCGCGGAAATTCACGGTGCTGTGGTCCATTGGGATGCTGCGGGTCCAGCGGTGGCGGCGTCATCTCTTAGATCATGTTTTTTAGTGTTTTTTATTGTTTTTTAAGAAAGGCGGCATTCCTTTGTGGGTTTGAACTCTCATTATACCACTACTGTTAAGGAAAAGGGGTAGTTTACCAGAATCGTTTTATCTTTTAACAAGGGTAATTTTTTTATGACAAACGACAACTGCCGTAAATTCAAAGAGAGTCAAATAATGTTTTGCATACCTTACTGAATTTTAGAGGACTCAAGACCTTTTGATTTTGGTGAAGATCAGTTAAGAGAAAGGGGTAGTTTCCCAGTAACGTTTTATGTGATAAAAATATTAATTTTTTCTATGACGAACGATAACTGCCGTAAAATCAAACGGAATCAAATAATGTTTTGCATACAGCCCTGAATTGTGGAGGTCTCAAGACCTGTTGGTGTTGGTAAAGATCGGTTAAGGGAAAGGGGTAGTTTACCTGCAACGTTTTTTTTTACCATGGGTAATTTGTTTCTATGGCAAACGATAACAGCCGGAAATTAAAACAGAATCAAATAATGTTTTGCATGCTGCCCTGAGTTGTAGAGTTCTCAAGACCCATTGTTTTTGGTGAAGATCGGTTAAGGGAAAGTGGTAGTTTCCCTGAAACGTTTTTTGTTTTAACAAGGGTATTTTCTATGGCAAACGATAACAGCCGCAAATTCAAACAGATTCAAATAATGTTTTGCATGCTGCCCTCAATTGCAGAGTTCTCAAGACCTAATGTTTTTGGTGAAGATTGGTTAAGGGAAAGGGGTAGTTTACCTACATCGTTTTATCTTTTAACAAGGGTAATTTTTTATGACGAACGATAACTGCCGTAAATTCAAAGAGAGTCAAAAAATTTTTTCATACCTTACTGAATTTTAGAGGACTCAAGACCTTTTGTTTTTGGTGAAGATCAGTTAAGAGAAAGGAGTAGTTTCCCTGTAACGTTTTATGTGATAACAATGTTGATTTTTTCTATGACGAACGATAACTGCCGTAAATTCAAACATAATCGAATAAGTTTTTGCATACAGTCCTGAATTGTAGAGTACTCAAGACCTATTGTTTTTGGTGAAGATCGATTAAGGGAAAGAGGTAGTTTTCCTGTAACGTTTTATGTGATAACAAAGTAAATTTTTTCTATGACGAACCATAACTGCCGCAAATTCAAACAGAATCAAATAATGTTTTGCATGCTGTCCTGAATTGTGGAGTTCTCAAGACCTGTTGGTTTTGGTGAAGATCGGTTAAGGGAAAGGGGTAGTTTCCCTGTAACGTTTTATGTGATAACAAAGTTAATTTTTTCTATGACGAACGATAACTGCCGTAAATTCAAACAATCAAATACGTTTTTGCATACATCCCTAAATTGTAGAAAACTCAAGGCCTGTTGATTTTAGTGAAGATCGGTTAACGGAAAGGGGTAGTTTACCTGCAACATTTTATGTTGTAACAAAAGAAATTTTTTCATCACAAACGATAACTGCCGTAAATTCAAACAGAATCAAATAATTTTTTACAGATGTGCGTGAGTTGCAGAAGTCTCAAGCCTTATTGATTTTGGTGAAGATCGGTTAAGGGAAAGGGGTAGTTTACCAGAATCGTTTTATCTTTTAACAAGGGTAATTTTTTTATGACAAACGACAACTGCCGTAAATTCAAAGAGAGTCAAATAATGTTTTGCATACCTTACTGAATTTTAGAGGACTCAAGACCTTTTGATTTTGGTGAAGATCAGTTAAGAGAAAGGGGTAGTTTCCCAGTAACGTTTTATGTGATAAAAATATTAATTTTTTCTATGACGAACGATAACTGCCGTAAAATCAAACGGAATCAAATAATGTTTTGCATACAGCCCTGAATTGTGGAGGTCTCAAGACCTGTTGGTGTTGGTAAAGATCGGTTAAGGGAAAGGGGTAGTTTACCTGCAACGTTTTTTTTTACCATGGGTAATTTGTTTCTATGGCAAACGATAACAGCCGGAAATTAAAACAGAATCAAATAATGTTTTGCATGCTGCCCTGAGTTGTAGAGTTCTCAAGACCCATTGTTTTTGGTGAAGATCGGTTAAGGGAAAGTGGTAGTTTCCCTGAAACGTTTTTTGTTTTAACAAGGGTATTTTCTATGGCAAACGATAACAGCCGCAAATTCAAACAGATTCAAATAATGTTTTGCATGCTGCCCTCAATTGCAGAGTTCTCAAGACCTAATGTTTTTGGTGAAGATTGGTTAAGGGAAAGGGGTAGTTTACCTACATCGTTTTATCTTTTAACAAGGGTAATTTTTTATGACGAACGATAACTGCCGTAAATTCAAAGAGAGTCAAAAAATTTTTTCATACCTTACTGAATTTTAGAGGACTCAAGACCTTTTGTTTTTGGTGAAGATCAGTTAAGAGAAAGGAGTAGTTTCCCTGTAACGTTTTATGTGATAACAATGTTGATTTTTTCTATGACGAACGATAACTGCCGTAAATTCAAACATAATCGAATAAGTTTTTGCATACAGTCCTGAATTGTAGAGTACTCAAGACCTATTGTTTTTGGTGAAGATCGATTAAGGGAAAGAGGTAGTTTTCCTGTAACGTTTTATGTGATAACAAAGTAAATTTTTTCTATGACGAACCATAACTGCCGCAAATTCAAACAGAATCAAATAATGTTTTGCATGCTGTCCTGAATTGTGGAGTTCTCAAGACCTGTTGGTTTTGGTGAAGATCGGTTAAGGGAAAGGGGTAGTTTCCCTGTAACGTTTTATGTGATAACAAAGTTAATTTTTTCTATGACGAACGATAACTGCCGTAAATTCAAACAATCAAATACGTTTTTGCATACATCCCTAAATTGTAGAAAACTCAAGGCCTGTTGATTTTAGTGAAGATCGGTTAACGGAAAGGGGTAGTTTACCTGCAACATTTTATGTTGTAACAAAAGAAATTTTTTCATCACAAACGATAACTGCCGTAAATTCAAACAGAATCAAATAATTTTTTACAGATGTGCGTGAGTTGCAGAAGTCTCAAGCCTTATTGATTTTGGTGAAGATCGGTTAAGGGAAAGGGGTAGTTTACCAGCATCATTTTATCTTTTAACAAGGGTAATTTTTTTTATGACGAACGTTAACTGCCGTAAATTCAAAGAGAGTCAAATAATTTTTGCATACCTTACTGAATTTTAGAGGACTCAAGACCTTTTGATTTTGGTGAAGATTAGTTATGAGAAACGGGTAGTTTCCCAGTAACGTTTTATGTGATAACAATATTAATTTTTTCTATGACGAACGATAACTGCCGTAAATTCAAACAGAATCAAATGTATAGAATTTTTACTTCCATGTATGTTCCTTAAGGAAAAGGAAGTATGGTGATGGCAAAAAAAATCGTGTTCGAGATTATTGCAGATTCTGATTGTACTACACTCAAGACATGAAAAAAAGTCGTTTTTCGAAAAGTGTCTGTGTATGTGTCTGTGTGTCTGTGTGTATTTTTCTTGTATGGCAAACGATAACAGCCGCAAATTCAAACAGAATCATATAATGTTTCGCATACAGCCCTGAATTGTAGAGTTCTCAAGTTTTGTTGATTTTGGTGAAGATCGATTAAGGGAAAGGGGTAGTTTACTAGCAATGGTTTTTTATCAAGGGTAATTTTTTTCTATGGTAAACGATAACAGCCGCAAATTCAAACAGAATCAAATGATGTTTTGCATACAGCCCTGTATTGTAGAGTTCTCAATACCTATTGGTATTGGTGAAGATCGGTTAAGGGAATGGGGTAGTTTTCCTGCAACGTTTTATGTTTTAAAAGGGTATTTCCAATGGAAAACGATAAGAGCCGCAAATTCAAACAGAATCAAATAAGTTTTTGCATACAGTCCTGAATTGTAGAGTACTCAAGACCTATTGTTTTTGGTGAAGATCGATTAAGGGAAAGAGGTAGTTTTCCTGTAACGTTTTATGTGATAACAAAGTAAATTTTTTCTATGACGAACCATAACTGCCGCAAATTCAAACAGAATCAAATAATGTTTTGCATGCTGTCCTGAATTGTGGAGTTCTCAAGACCTGTTGGTTTTGGTGAAGATCGGTTAAGGGAAAGGGGTAGTTTCCCTGTAACGTTTTATGTGATAACAAAGTTAATTTTTTCTATGACGAACGATAACTGCCGTAAATTCAAACATTCAAATACGTTTTTGCATACATCCCTAAATTGTAGAAAACTCAAGGCCTGTTGATTTTAGTGAAGATCGGTTAACGGAAAGGGGTAGTTTACCTGCAACATTTTATGTTGTAACAAAAGAAATTTTTTCATCACAAACGATAACTGCCGTAAATTCAAACAGAATCAAATAATTTTTTACAGATGTGCGTGAGTTGCAGAAGTCTCAAGCCTTATTGATTTTGGTGAAGATCGGTTAAGGGAAAGGGGTAGTTTACCAGCATCATTTTATCTTTTAACAAGGGTAATTTTTTTTATGACGAACGTTAACTGCCGTAAATTCAAAGAGAGTCAAATAATTTTTGCATACCTTACTGAATTTTAGAGGACTCAAGACCTTTTGATTTTGGTGAAGATTAGTTATGAGAAACGGGTAGTTTCCCAGTAACGTTTTATGTGATAACAATATTAATTTTTTCTATGACGAACGATAACTGCCGTAAATTCAAACAGAATCAAATGTATAGAATTTTTACTTCCATGTATGTTCCTTAAGGAAAAGGAAGTATGGTGATGGCAAAAAAAATCGTGTTCGAGATTATTGCAGATTCTGATTGTACTACACTCAAGACATGAAAAAAAGTCGTTTTTCGAAAAGTGTCTGTGTATGTGTCTGTGTGTCTGTGTGTATTTTTCTTGTATGGCAAACGATAACAGCCGCAAATTCAAACAGAATCATATAATGTTTCGCATACAGCCCTGAATTGTAGAGTTCTCAAGTTTTGTTGATTTTGGTGAAGATCGATTAAGGGAAAGGGGTAGTTTACTAGCAATGGTTTTTTATCAAGGGTAATTTTTTTCTATGGTAAACGATAACAGCCGCAAATTCAAACAGAATCAAATGATGTTTTGCATACAGCCCTGTATTGTAGAGTTCTCAATACCTATTGGTATTGGTGAAGATCGGTTAAGGGAATGGGGTAGTTTTCCTGCAACGTTTTATGTTTTAAAAGGGTATTTCCAATGGAAAACGATAAGAGCCGCAAATTCAAACAGAATCAAATAAGTTTTTGCATACAGCCCTGTTTCGTTGAGTACTAAAGACCTATTGTTTTTGTGAAGATCGGTTAAGGGTAAGGGGTAGTTTACCAGCCACGTTTTTTGTTTATCAAGGGTATTTTCTATGGCAAACGATAACAGCCGCATATTCTAACAGAATCATATAATATTTTGCATACAGCCCTGAATTGTAGACTTCTCAAGACCTGTTGGGTTTGTTGAAGATCGGTTAAGGGAATAGGATAGTTTACAAGCAACATTTTATGTTTTAACAAGGGTAATTTTTTATATGACGAACGATAACTGCCGTAAATTCAAACAGAATCAACTAGGTTTTTTCATACCTTTTTGAACTAAAGAGAACTCAAGGTCTGTTGATTTTGTTGAAGATCGGTTAAGGGAAGGGGTAGTTTATCAGCAACGATTTATGTTTTAAAAAGTGTAATGTTTTTATGACGAACGATAAATGCCGAAAATTCAAAGAGAATCAAATAATTTTTTGCACACCTTCCTGTGTTGCAGAGAGCTCAAGGTCTGTTGATTTTGGTGAAGATAGGTTAAGGGAAAGGGTTAGTTTATCTGCAACATTTTATGTTGTAACAAGAGAAATGTTTCCATGACGAACGATAACTGCCGCACATTCAAACAGAATCAAATATTTTTTTGCATGCATCCCTGAATTGTAGAGGACGGAAGGTCTATTGATTTTGGAGAAGATCGGTTAAGAGAAAGGGGTAGTTTACCTGAAACGTTTTATGATTTAACAAGAGTAAAGTACTTAATTTTTATAAATAAAGTATCCTGATAAGAAGCTCATAATAATCCACTGTAGAAACGTAGATGAAATATCTATAAATGAAGAGGTTGGGTAAACGGGGTGGGGGTAATTTTCTATTATTAAAAATTATAGTTGAAGGTGGAGGGGAGAATTTTTTTATATGTGTACTACGTTATCGGCAACAAAGAAGTAGTTTTTTGTTAAACTTGCTTTCCGGGCTGTTTAGCCGTAGCCCAATTTTTTCTGCAAAACCAGACTTTTCGGCAGTGCCATCGACTGCCATGATCAGTGAAAATCGAGTGCGAAAACGTGAGGTGGTATACGTTAGTGACCATAGTACTGTGCTTAATGCTGAAGCAATAAGTAGAAAGACATAGTTTCTATGGAAATATTTAATTTCGAATATGATTTTAAATATAAATCTTAGAACATGGAAGTCATGTATGTTTCTCCATACCGATATTTACTTCCATATTTCTTAAGGAAATGGAAGTATGGTGATGGCAAAAAAAATAGTGTTCGAGATTATTGCAGATTCTGATTGTACTACACTCAAAACATGAAAAAAAGTTGTTTTTCGAAAAGTGTCTGTCTGTCTGTAGATTTTTTTCATAGGCAAACGATAACAGCCGCAAATTCAAACGGAATCAAATAATGTATTGCATACAGCCCTGAATTGTGGAGGTCTCAAAACCTGTTGTTTTTGGTGAAGATCGGTTAAGGGAAAGGGGTAGTTTACCAGCATCATTTTTATCTTTTAACAAGGGTAATTTTTTTATGCCGAACGATAACTGCCGTAAATTGAAAGACAGTCAAATAATTTTTTCCATACCACATAATTTGCTTATATGGCAAAAGATAACAGCCGTAAATTCAAACAGAATCAAATAATGTTTTGCATTCATCCCTAAATTGTAGAAAACTCAAGGCCTGTTGATTTTGGTGAAGATCAGTTAAGGGAAAGAACAGTTTACCTGAAACATTTTTTGTTGTAACAAGAGTAATGTAGACCTACTTAATTTTGATAAATAAAGTATCCTGATAAGAAGATCTTAATAATCCACTGTTAACGGGGGGGGGGGATAATTTTTATATGTGTACTACGTTATCGGCAACAAAGTAGTAGTTTATTGTTAAAATTCCTTCCCGGCCTGTTTGGCCGTAGTCCAATCTTTTCTGCAAAGCAGACATTTTGGCAGTGCCGTCGACTGCCATCATCAGTGAAAATCGAGTGCAATAACGTGTGGTTAAGGATGAAGCAATAAGTGGAAAGAAGTAGTTTCAATGGAAACATTTCATTTCGTAAAAGATTTTCAATATAAATCTTAGAATATATAAGTCATGAATGGTTCTCCATACCGATATTTTGCATGTGTGGTGTATTAGTACTGATCATAAAAGAGTTAATAAAAATATTGTAATGCACTTTAGTTCTGTACAATATATGTAATCAATATGATAGGAACTTAATTAATCAGTATTCTCATAATTTAGATTTTTTCTTATCTATTTATAATCTTTCTTATTTTTTAGGGATTGTAGAACCTTATACAACATTTGGCAACTGCAGTATTTGTTAAAACGTGTAACAACTTGTTCGACTCTTTCAATGGCTGCATCCAAAACAAGTCAGGAAAACCTCTTCGGTCTCCACTTAGTGATGACAGCGTACACATAGCATTTTGGCAGTGGGCTGCACACTTCATCAACTCGTGGCAATTCCAGAGGCCAGACTGGCGAACATTTATGCTACCATCACAGGACGGCTGGCTGACATCCATAAATGAATCGCTTATTGATAAAGACCTCATGTCACCATATGTAAATTTGTGGGAAACTGAAAAAAAAACTGTTTATTTTGAAAATGTATAGAATTTTTTTATCTTATTGGCATAATTCTATTTTCTTATGCCTCACACGACTTGTAAATATGTTTAGAAACTTTTACCGTGTGTGATTTTAAATGGTCAATAACAGGCCTTTCATAAATAAAAAAGAGATATTTTTAATAATGCAAAAGTAATAACATATTTTTTACTGAATACATTAGCTCAGATATAACTGAAAGACACAATGTTTTAATAAAACTAGTTACACCATTACTCACAAACATATTCACAAAAGTAAATTACATTGTGGTTTTACAGTCACTGTTATCTTGTCATATAACACATTACAGATAGCTTTAGTACACTACCTAATACATTCCCGTTTCTTAGATATTCATTTTTTACTTCCATGTTCCTTAAGCAAATGGAAGTATGGTGATTGCAAAAAATCGTGTTCGAGATTATTGCAGATTCTGATTGTACTACACTCAAAACATGAAAAAGGCATTTTTCGAAAAGTGTGTGTGTGTGTGTGTGTCTGTAGATTTTTTTCTATGGCAAACGATAACAGCAGGAAATTCAAACAGAATCAAATAATGTTTTGCATGCTGCCCTCAATTGTAGAGTTCTCAAGACCTATTGTTTTTGGTGAAGATCGGTTAAGGGAAAAGGGTAGTATACAGGCATCGTTTTATCTTTTAACAAGGGTAATTTTTATATGACAAACGATAACTGCCGTAAATTCAAAGAGAGTCAAATAATTTTTTCCATACCACATAATTTGTTTATATGGCAAAAGATAACAGCCGTAAATTCAAACAGAATCAAATAATGTTTTGCATTCATCCCTAAATTGTAGAAAACTCAAGGCCTGTTGATTTTGGTGAAGATCAGTTAAGGGAAAGAACAGTTTACCTGAAACATTTTTTGTTGTAACAAGAGTAATGTAGACCTACTTAATTTTGATAAATAAAGTATCCTGATAAGAAGATCTTAATAATCCACTGTTAACGGGGGGGGGGGGGGATAATTTTTATATGTGTACTACGTTATCGGCAACAAAGTAGTAGTTTATTGTTAAAATTCCTTCCCGGCCTGTTTGGCCGTAGTCCAATCTTTTCTGCAAAGCAGACATTTTGGCAGTGCCGTCGACTGCCATCATCAGTGAAAATCGAGTGCAATAACGTGTGGTTAAGGATGAAGCAATAAGTGGAAAGAAGTAGTTTCAATGGAAACATTTCATTTCGTAAAAGATTTTCAATATAAATCTTAGAATATATAAGTCATGAATGGTTCTCCATACCGATATTTTGCATGTGTGGTGTATTAGTACTGATCATAAAAGAGTTAATAAAAATATTGTAATGCACTTTAGTTCTGTACAATATATGTAATCAATATGATAGGAACTTAATTAATCAGTATTCTCATAATTTAGATTTTTTCTTATCTATTTATAATCTTTCTTATTTTTTAGGGATTGTAGAACCTTATACAACATTTGGCAACTGCAGTATTTGTTAAAACGTGTAACAACTTGTTCGACTCTTTCAATGGCTGCATCCAAAACAAGTCAGGAAAACCTCTTCGGTCTCCACTTAGTGATGACAGCGTACACATAGCATTTTGGCAGTGGGCTGCACACTTCATCAACTCGTGGCAATTCCAGAGGCCAGACTGGCGAACATTTATGCTACCATCACAGGACGGCTGGCTGACATCCATAAATGAATCGCTTATTGATAAAGACCTCATGTCACCATATGTAAATTTGTGGGAAACTGAAAAAAAAACTGTTTATTTTGAAAATGTATAGAATTTTTTTATCTTATTGGCATAATTCTATTTTCTTATGCCTCACACGACTTGTAAATATGTTTAGAAACTTTTACCGTGTGTGATTTTAAATGGTCAATAACAGGCCTTTCATAAATAAAAAAGAGATATTTTTAATAATGCAAAAGTAATAACATATTTTTTACTGAATACATTAGCTCAGATATAACTGAAAGACACAATGTTTTAATAAAACTAGTTACACCATTACTCACAAACATATTCACAAAAGTAAATTACATTGTGGTTTTACAGTCACTGTTATCTTGTCATATAACACATTACAGATAGCTTTAGTACACTACCTAATACATTCCCGTTTCTTAGATATTCATTTTTTACTTCCATGTTCCTTAAGCAAATGGAAGTATGGTGATTGCAAAAAATCGTGTTCGAGATTATTGCAGATTCTGATTGTACTACACTCAAAACATGAAAAAGGCATTTTTCGAAAAGTGTGTGTGTGTGTGTGTGTCTGTAGATTTTTTTCTATGGCAAACGATAACAGCAGGAAATTCAAACAGAATCAAATAATGTTTTGCATGCTGCCCTCAATTGTAGAGTTCTCAAGACCTATTGTTTTTGGTGAAGATCGGTTAAGGGAAAAGGGTAGTATACAGGCATCGTTTTATCTTTTAACAAGGGTAATTTTTATATGACAAACGATAACTGCCGTAAATTCAAAGAGAGTCAAATAATTTTTTCCATACCACATAATTTGTTTATATGGCAAAAGATAACAGCCGTAAATTCAAACAGAATCAAATAATGTTTTGCATTCATCCCTAAATTGTAGAAAACTCAAGGCCTGTTGATTTTGGTGAAGATCAGTTAAGGGAAAGAACAGTTTACCTGAAACATTTTTTGTTGTAACAAGAGTAATGTAGACCTACTTAATTTTGATAAATAAAGTATCCTGATAAGAAGATCTTAATAATCCACTGTTAACGGGGGGGGGGATAATTTTTATATGTGTACTACGTTATCGGCAACAAAGTAGTAGTTTATTGTTAAAATTCCTTCCCGGCCTGTTTGGCCGTAGTCCAATCTTTTCTGCAAAGCAGACATTTTGGCAGTGCCGTCGACTGCCATCATCAGTGAAAATCGAGTGCAATAACGTGTGGTTAAGGATGAAGCAACAAGTGGAAAGAAGTAGTTTCAATGGAAACATTTCATTTCGTAAAAGATTTTCAATATAAATCTTAGAATATATAAGTCATGAATGGTTCTCCATACCGATATTTTGCATGTGTGGTGTATTAGTACTGATCATAAAAGAGTTAATAAAAATATTGTAATGCACTTTAGTTCTGTACAATATATGTAATCAATATGATAGGAACTTAATTAATCAGTATTCTCATAATTTAGATTTTTTCTTATCTATTTATAATCTTTCTTATTTTTTAGGGATTGTAGAACCTTATACAACATTTGGCAACTGCAGTATTTGTTAAAACGTGTAACAACTTGTTCGACTCTTTCAATGGCTGCATCCAAAACAAGTCAGGAAAACCTCTTCGGTCTCCACTTAGTGATGACAGCGTACACATAGCATTTTGGCAGTGGGCTGCACACTTCATCAACTCGTGGCAATTCCAGAGGCCAGACTGGCGAACATTTATGCTACCATCACAGGACGGCTGGCTGACATCCATAAATGAATCGCTTATTGATAAAGACCTCATGTCACCATATGTAAATTTGTGGGAAACTGAAAAAAAAACTGTTTATTTTGAAAATGTATAGAATTTTTTTATCTTATTGGCATAATTCTATTTTCTTATGCCTCACACGACTTGTAAATATGTTTAGAAACTTTTACCGTGTGTGATTTTAAATGGTCAATAACAGGCCTTTCATAAATAAAAAAGAGATATTTTTAATAATGCAAAAGTAATAACATATTTTTTACTGAATACATTAGCTCAGATATAACTGAAAGACACAATGTTTTAATAAAACTAGTTACACCATTACTCACAAACATATTCACAAAAGTAAATTACATTGTGGTTTTACAGTCACTGTTATCTTGTCATATAACACATTACAGATAGCTTTAGTACACTACCTAATACATTCCCGTTTCTTAGATATTCATTTTTTACTTCCATGTTCCTTAAGCAAATGGAAGTATGGTGATTGCAAAAAATCGTGTTCGAGATTATTGCAGATTCTGATTGTACTACACTCAAAACATGAAAAAGGCATTTTTCGAAAAGTGTGTGTGTGTGTGTGTGTCTGTAGATTTTTTTCTATGGCAAACGATAACAGCAGGAAATTCAAACAGAATCAAATAATGTTTTGCATGCTGCCCTCAATTGTAGAGTTCTCAAGACCTATTGTTTTTGGTGAAGATCGGTTAAGGGAAAAGGGTAGTATACAGGCATCGTTTTATCTTTTAACAAGGGTAATTTTTATATGACAAACGATAACTGCCGTAAATTCAAAGAGAGTCAAATAATTTTTTCCATACCACATAATTTGTTTATATGGCAAAAGATAACAGCCGTAAATTCAAACAGAATCAAATAATGTTTTGCATTCATCCCTAAATTGTAGAAAACTCAAGGCCTGTTGATTTTGGTGAAGATCAGTTAAGGGAAAGAACAGTTTACCTGAAACATTTTTTGTTGTAACAAGAGTAATGTAGACCTACTTAATTTTGATAAATAAAGTATCCTGATAAGAAGATCTTAATAATCCACTGTTAACGGGGGGGGGGATAATTTTTATATGTGTACTACGTTATCGGCAACAAAGTAGTAGTTTATTGTTAAAATTCCTTCCCGGCCTGTTTGGCCGTAGTCCAATCTTTTCTGCAAAGCAGACATTTTGGCGTGCCGTCGACTGCCATCATCAGTGGAAATCGAGTGCAATAACGTGTGGTTAAGGATGAAGCAATAAGTGGAAAGAAGTAGTTTCAATGGAAACATTTCATTTCGTAAAAGATTTTCAATATAAATCTAAGAACATGGAAGTCATGTAGGTTCTCAATACCGATATTTTGCATGTGTGGTGTATTAGTACTGATCATAAAAGAGTTAATAAAAATATTGTAATGCACTTTAGTTCTGTACAATATATGTAATCTATATGATAGGAAATTAATTAATCAGTATTCTCATAATTTGATTTTTTCTTATCTATTTATAATCTTTCTTATTTTGTAGGGATTGTAGAACCTTCTGCAACATTTGGCAACTGCAGTATTTGTAAAACCTGTGACAACTTGTTCGAGTCTTTCAATGGCTACATCCAAAACGAGTCAGGAAAACCTCTTCGGTCTCCACTTAGCGATGACAGCGTACACATAGCATTTTGGCAGTGGGCTGCACACTTCATCAACTCGTGGCAATTCCAGAGGCCAGACTGGCGAACATTTATGCTACCATCACAGGACGGCTGGCTGACATCCATAAATGTATCGGTTATTGATAAAGGCCTCATGTCACCAAAAGTAAATTTGTGTTAAACTGATAAAACTGTGTATTTTGAAAATGTATAGAATTTTTACTTCCATGTTCCTTAAGGAAATGGAGTATGGTGATAGCAAAAAAAATCGTGTTCGAAATTATTGCAGATTCTGATTCTACTACACTCAAAACATGAAAAAAGTCGTTTTTCGAAAAGTGTCTGTGTATGTGTCGGTCTGTATTTTTTTTTTTTTTTTTTTGGCAAACAATAACAGCCGCAAATTCAAACAGAATTAAACAACTTTTTGCACACAACCCTGATTTGTAGAGTACTCACGACCTATTGTTTTTGGTGAAGATCGGTTGAGGGGAAGGGGTAGTTTACCAGCAACAGTTTTTTTTATCAAGCATGGGTAATTTGTTTCTATGGCAAACGATAACATTCGCAAATTCAAACAGAATCAAATAATGTTTTGCATTCATCCCTAAATTGTGGAAAACTCAAAGCCTGTTGATTTTGGTGAAGATCAGTTAAGGGAAAGGGCAGTATACCTGAATAACGTTTTGTTGTAACAAGAGAAAAGTAGGCCTACTTAATTTTGATAAATAAAGTATGTTGATAAGAAGATCTTAATAATCCACTGTAGAAATTTAGATGAAATATCTATAAATGAAGAGGCTAGTTGAACGGGGTGGGGTTAATTTTCTATAAATGAAAATTATAGTTGTCCGGGGGGGGGGGGGTATAATTTTTATGTGTACTACGTTATCGGCAACAAAGTAGTAGTTTGTTGTTAAAATTCCTTCCCGGGCTGTTTGGCCATAGTCCAATGTTTTCTGCACAACCAGACGTTTCAGCAGTGCCGTTGACTGCCATCATCAGTGAAAATCGAGTTCGATACCGTGTTGTGTTGATTTACGTTAGTGACCACAGTACTGTGGTTAAGGCTGAAGCAATAAGTGGAAAGAAGTTGTTTCTATGGGAACATTTCATTTCGTAAATTATTTTAAATATAAATCTTAGAACATGGAAGTCATGTATGGTTCTCCATACCGATATTTTGATGTGTGGCGTATTAGTACTGATCATAAAAGAATTAATAAAAATATTGTAATGCACCTTAGTTCTGTACAATATATGTAATCAATATGATAGGAAATTAATTAATCAGAATTCTCATAATTTGATTTTTTCTTATCTATTTATAATCCTGGCGAACATTTATGCTACCATCACAGGACGGCTGGCTGACATCCATAAATGGATCGGTTATTGATAAAGGCCTCATGTCACCAAAAGTAAATTTGTGTTAAACTGATAAAACTGCGTATTTTGGAAATGTATAGAATTTTTACTTCCATGTTCCTTAAGGAAATGGAAGTATGGTGATGGCAAAAAAATCGTGTTCGAGATTATTGTAGATTCTGATTATACTACACTCAAAACATGAAAAAAAGTCGTTTTTTGAAAAGTGTCTGTGTATGTGCCTGTCTGTATATTTGTTTTCTATGGCAAACGATAACAGCCGCAAATTCAAAGAGAATCAAATAATTTTTTGCATACAACACTGATTTGGAGAGTACTCACGACCTATTGTTTTTGGTGAAGATCGGTTGAGGGAAAGGGGGAGTTTACCAGCTACTTTTTTTTTATCGAGGGTAATTTGTTTTTGGCAAACGATAACATTCGCAAAATCAAACAGAATCAAATAATGTTTCGCATACAGCACTGAATTATGGAGTTCTTATGACCGATGTTTTTTGTGAAGATCGGTTAAGGGAAAGGGGTAGTTTACCGGCAACGTTTTATGTTTTAACAAGGGTATTTTCTATGTCAAACGGTAACAGTCGCAAATTCACACAGAATCAAATAATTTTTTGCATGCAACTCTGAATTGTAGAGTTTTCAAGACCTATTGTTTTTGGTGAAGATCGTTTAAGTGAAAGGGGTAGTTTACCAGCAACGTTTATGTTTTAACAAGGGTATTTTTTTTTTATGACGAACGATAACTGCCGCATATTCAAACAGAATCAAATAATTTTTTGCATACATCACTGAATTGTAGAGATCTCAAAGTCTTTTGATTTTGGTGAAGATCCAAGATTCGGCGTGCAAGCCGAAAAAGTGTCCAGCGTGGATAGCGATTTGCTTCCTGTGGATCGCTGGGCAGTGTAACTGCACGTGTTTACAGAGGAACGATTCATAGACAGACTTTTCGTCTTTAGGGAATGAACCATCTGCAAGATGCTGAGGGTTCATGAGTGACTTCAGAGCGCTCTTTCTTTTCCGCGTGTTTGATCTGTAAAACGTACACTGTAGATTCGCAGCTTTACTCTAAGCAACGCTCAATAGGAAATGTTGAACATTTTTGTCCACGGTGTACCCTCATACACACTAAACCTGCTCTGATGTTTTAATTACGGACATCATAATATTAAAACTTTGGAAACTTGAGCACTACTTAATGGAGATCAATCATTAACTTATACAAGCCATTAACTTTATGCCTATTCTTTATATACGTGTGTACAACGTTATCAGCAACAAAGTAGTAGTTTTTGTTAAAATTCCTTCCAGGGATATTTGGCCGTAGTCCAATGTTTTCTACAAAACCAGACGTTTCGGCAATGCCATCGACTCCCATCATCAGTGAAAATCGAGTGCGATAACGTGAGGTGGTATACGTTAGTGACCACAGTACTGTGGTTAAGCCTGAAGCAGTAAGTAGAAAGAAGTAGTTTCTATGGTAATATTTCATTTCGAAAATGATTTTAAATATAAATCTTAGAATATGGAAGTCGTGTATGGTTCTCCATACCGATATTTTTTTTTGACAAACGATAACAGCCACAAATTCAAACAGAATCAAATAATGTTTCGCAAACAGCCCTGAATTGTAGTGTTCTCAAGACCCATTGTTTTTGGTGAAGATCGGTTAACGGAAAGGGGTAATTTACCTGCAACGTTTTATGTTTTAACAAGGGTATTTCCTATGGTAAACGATAACAGCCGCAAATTCAAACAGAATCAAATAATGTTTTGTATACAGCACTGATTTTTAGAGTACTCAAGACCTGTTGTTTTTGGTGATGATCGTTTAAGGGGAAGGGGTAGTTTACCTGCAACATTTTTTTATCAAGGGTAATTTTCTATGGCAAACGATAACAGCCGCACATTCAAACAGAATCAAATAATTTTTTGCATACGTCCCTGAAATGTTGAGATCTCAAGGGCTTTTGATTTTGGTGAAGATCGGTTAAGGGGAAGGGGTAGTTTACCAGCAACATTTTACGTTTTAGCAACAGGAAAGTACTGTACTTGAAAATTCATTTAAACTTTTTCAAACAATGGTAATTGTTCAAAATAAAATAATTTTGTTGCCAGGCAATAAAATTATAATTTTTTCATTTTAGTGTAAATCATGTATGAGTGAAAATATATCGATCGTGGCAGGCAAGCATATCTCAAGTATGTAACGTTTATGTTTCCATTTTATTATTATGATTACTGCAATAAAAAGGCAGGGAACACACACACACACACACACACACACACACACACACACAAAAATTCTTGTTATTTCTGGCCTCACTCATGTTTATTTTCTTACATTTGCACGCTTTTTAAATGGAAAGTGCCGAAACCCACACCAACATAACGCGTGCAAGCCGAAAAAGTGTCCAGCGTGGATAGCGATTTGCTTCCTGTGGATCGCTGGGCAGTGTAACTGCACGTGTTTACAGAGGAACGATTCATAGACAGACTTTTCGTCTTTAGGGAATGAACCCTCTGCAAGATGATAAGGGTCCATGAGTGACTTCGGAGCGCTCCTTCTTTTCCGCGTGTTTGTTCTGTGAAACGTACACTGTAGATTCGCAGCTTTACACTAAGCAACGCTCAATAGGAAATGTTGAAAATTTTTGTCCACGGCGTACCCTCAAACACACTAAACCTGCTCTGATGTTTTAATTACGGACATCATAATATTAAAACTTTGGAAACTTGAGCACTACTTAAAGGAGATCAATCATTAACTTATACAAGCCATTAATTTTAGGCATATTTTATATATATATATATATATATATATATATGTGTGTGGACTACGTTATCGGCAACAAAGAAATAGTTGTTGTTAAAATTTCTTCCCGGGATGTTTGGCCGTAGTCCAATGTTTTCTACAAAACCAGACGTTTCGGCAATGCCATTGACTTCCATCATCAGTGAAAATCGAGTGCGATAACATGAGGTGGTATACGTTAGTGACCACAGTACTGTGGTTAAGGCTGAAGCAGTAAGTAGAAAGAAGTAGTTTCTATGGTAATATTTCATTTCGAAAATGATTTTAAATATAAATGTTAGAAAATGGAAGTCATGTATGGTTCTCCATACCGATTTTTTATATCTTATTGGCATAATTCTATTTTCTTATGCCTCACACGACTTTTAAATATTTTTATAAAATTTGATCGTGTCTGATTTTAAATGGTCATTAACAGGCCTTTCATAAATAAAGAAGAGACATTTTTAAAAATGCAAAAGTAATATCCTATTTTTTACTGAATATATTAGCTCAGATATAACTGAAAGTCACAAAATGTTTTAATAAAACTAGTTCCACCATTACTCACAAACATATTCACAAACGTTAATTACATTGTGGTTTTACAGTCATTGTTATCTTGTAATATAACACATTTCAGATAGCTATAGTACAAAACCTAATACATTCCCGTTTCTTAGATATTCATTTTTTACTTCCATGTTCCTTAAGGAAGTGGAAGTATGGTGACAGCAAAAAAATCGTGTTCGAGATTATTGCAGATTCTGGTTGTACTACACTCAAAACATGAAAAAAAGTCGTTTTTCGAAAAGTGTCTGTGTATGTGTCTGTCTGTATTTTTTTTTCTATGGCAAACGATAACAGCCGCAAATTCAAACTTAATCAAATAATTTTTTGCATACATTCCTGATTTGTAGAGTACTCACGAGATATCGTTTTTTGTGAAGATCGGTTCAGTGAAAGGGGTAGTTTACCAGCAACGATTTTTTTATGAAGGGTAATCTTTTTAATATGGCAAACGATAAGAGCCGCAAAATTAAACACAATCACATAATGTTTCGCATACAGCCCTGAATTATAGAGTTCTCAAGTTCTATTGTGTTTGGTGAAGATCGGTTAAGGGGAAAGGGTAGTTTACCGGCAACGTTTTTTTATCAAAGGTAATTTGTTTCTATGGCAAACGATAACAGCCGCAAATTCAAACAGAATCAAATAATGTTCTGCATACAACCCTGAATTGTAGAGGTCAAAAGTCCTGTTGGTTTTGGTGAAGATCGGTTAAGGGAAAGGGGTAGTTTACCGGCAACTTTTTTTTTTATCAAGGGTAATTTGTTTCTATGGCAAAAGATAACAGCCATAAATTCAAACAGAATCAAATAATTTTTTTGCATTAATCCCTAAATTGTAGAAAAATCAAGGCCTGTTGATTTTGGTGCAGATCAGTTAAGGGAAAGGGCAGTTTACCTGTAACATTTTTTGTTGTAACAAGAGTAAAGTAGGCCTATTTAATTTTGAAAAATAAAGTATCCTGATAAGAAGATCTTAGTAATACACTGTAGAAACGTAGATGAAATATCTATAAATGAAGAGGCTAGTTGAACGGGGTTGGGTTAATTTTCTATAAATAAAAATTATAGTTAACGGAGGGGGGGGGTATAATTTTTATGTGTACTACGTTATCGGCTACAAAGTAGTAGTTTGTTGTTAAAATTCCTTCCCGGCCTGTTTGGCCGTAGTCCAATGTTTTCTGCACAACCAGACGTTTCATCAGTGCCGTTGACTGCCATCATCAGTGAAAATCGATTGCGATAACGTCTGGTGGTATACGTTAGTGAACACAGTACTGTGGTTAAGGCTGAAGCAATAAGTGGAAAGAAGTTGTTTCTATGGGAACATTTCATTTCGTAAATGATTTTAAATATAAATCTTAGAACATGGAAGTCATGTTCTCCATACCGATATTTTGCATGTGTGGTGTATTAGTACTGATCATAAAGAGTTAATAAAAATATTGTAATGCACCTTAGTTCTTTACAATATATATAATCAATATGATAGGAAATTAATTAATCAGTATTCTCATAATTTGATTTTTCTTATCTATTTATAATCTTTCTTATTTTTTAGGGATTGTAGAACCTTCTGCAACATTTGGCAACAGCAGTATTTGTTCAAACCTGTGACAACTTGTTCGACTCTTTCAATGGCTGCATCCAAAACAAGTCAGGAAAACCTCTTCGGTCTCCACTTAGTGATGACAGCGTACACATAGCGTTTTGGCAGTGGGCTGCACACTTCATCAACTCGTGGCAATTCCAGAGGCCAGACTGGCGAACATTTATGCTACCAACACAGGACTACTGGCTGACATCCATAAATGAATCGTTTATTGATAAAGGCCTCATGTCACCAAAAGTAAATTTGTGTTAAACTGAAAAACTGTGTATTTTGAAAATGTATGGAATTTTTACTTCCATGTTCCTTAAGGAAATGGAAGTATGGTGATGGCAAAAAAAATTGTGTTCGAGATTATTGCAGATTCTGATTGTACTACACTCAAAACATGAAAAAAAGTCGTTTTTCGAAAAGTGTCTGTGTATGTGTCTGTCTGTATTTTTTTTCTATGGCAAACGATAACAGCCGCAAATTCAAAGAGAATCAAATAATTTTTTGCATACAACATTGATTTGTAGAGTACTCACGACCTATTGTTTTTGGTGAAGATCGGTTGTGGGGAAGGGGTAGTTTACCAGCAACAGTTTTTTCTATCAAGCAAAGGTAATTTGTTTTTGGCAAACGATAACATTTGCAAATTCAAACAGAATCAAATAATGTTTCGCATACAGCCCTGAATTATGGAGATCTCAAGACCTTTTGTTTTTGGTGAAGATCGGTTAATGGAAAGGGGTAGTTTACCTGCAACTTTTTATGTTTTAACAAGGGTATTTTTTATGGCAAACTATAACAGTCGCAAATTCAAACAGAATTAAATAATTTTTTGCATTCAACTCTGAAATATAGAGTTTTCAAGGCATGTTGTTTTTGGTGAAGATCGGTTAAGGGAAAGGGGTAGTTTACCAGCAACGTTTTATGTTTTAACAAGGGTATTTTCTATGGCAAACGATAACCGTAGCAAATTCAAACAGAATCAAATAATTTTTTCCATGCAACTCTGAATTGTAGAGTTTTCAAGACATATTGTTTTTGGTGAAGATCGGTTAAAGGAAAGGGGTGGTTTACCAGCAACGTTTTATGTTTTAACAAGGGTATTTTTTTCTATGACGAACGATAACAGCCGCATATTCAAACAGAATTAAATAATTTTTTGCATACGTCACTGAATTGTGGAGAACTCAAGGTGTTCTGATTTTGGTGGAGATCGATTAAGGGGAAGGAGTAGTTTACCGGCAACGTTTTTTTTATCAAAGGTAATTTGTTTCTATGGCAAACGATAACAGCCGTAAATTCAAACAGAATCAAATAATGTTTTTCATACAGCCCTGAATTGTGGAGGTCTCAAGACTTGTTGGTTTTGGTGAAGATCGGTTAAGGGAAAGGGGTAGTTTACCAGCAACGTTTTTTTTATCAAGGGTAATTTGTTTCTATGGTAAAAGATAACAGCCGTAAATTCAAACAGAATCAAATAATGTTTTGCATTCATCCCTAAATTGTAGAAAACGCAAGGCCTGTTGATTTTGGTGTAGATCAGTTAAGGGAAAGGGCAGTTAACCTGAAACATTTTTTGTTGTAACAAGAGTAATGTAGGCCTATTTAATTTTGATAAATAAAGTATCCTGATAAGAAGATCTTAATAATCCACTGTAGAAACATAGATGAAATATCTATAAATGAAGAGGCTAGTTGAACGGGGTGGGGGTAATTTTCTATAAATGAAAATTATAGTTGACGGAGGGGGGTATAATTTTTATGTGTACTACGTTATCGGCAACAAAGTAGTAGTTTGTTGTTAAAATTCCTTCCCGGGCTGTTTGGCCGTAGTCCAATGTTTTCTACACAACCAGACGTTTCAGCAGTGCCGTTGACTGCCATCATCAGTGAAAATCGATTGCGATAACGTGTGGTGGTATACGTTAGTGACCACAGTACTGTGGTTAAGGCTGAAGCAATAAGTGGAAAGAAGTTGTTTCTATGGGAACATTTCATTTCGTAAATGATTTTAAATATAAATCTTAGAACATGGAAGTCATGTATGGTTCTCCATACCAAAATATTGCATTTGTGATGTATTAGTACTGATCATAAAGAGTTAATAAAAATATTGTAATGCCCCTTAGTTCTTTACAATATATGTAATCAGTATGATAGGAAATTAATTAATCAGTATTCTCATAATTTGATTTTTTCTTAGCTATTTATAATCTTTCTTATTTTTTAGGGATTGTAGAACCTTCTGCAACATTTGGCAACAGGAGTATTTGTTAAAACCTGTGACAACTTGTTCGACTCTTTCAATGGCTGCATCCAAAACAAGTCAGGAAAACCTCTTCGGTCTCCACTTAGTGATGACAGCGTACACATAGCATTTTGGCAGTGGGCTGCACACTTCATCAATTCGTGGCAATTCCAGAGGCCAGACTGGCGAACATTTATGCTACCATCTAAGGACTGCTGGCTGACATCCATAAATGAATCGTTTATTGATAAAGGCCTCATGTCACCAAAAGTAAATTTGTGTTAAACTGAAAGAACTGTGTATTTTGAAAATGTATAGAATTTTTACTTCCATGTTCCTTAAGGAAATGGAAGTACGGTGATGGCAAAAAAAATTGTGTTCGAGATTATTGCAGATTCTGATTGTACTACACTCAAAACATGAAAAAAAGTCGTTTTTCGAAAAGTGTCTGTGTAGGTGTCTGTCTGTATTTTTGTTCTATGGCAAACGATAACAGCCGCAAATTCAAAGAGAATCAAATAATATTTTTGCATACAACACTGATTTGTAGAGTACTCACGATGTGACGATTTAAATTGTACCAATATTCAAGAAAATAAAATTTTTAAAAAATTAAGGTTGCGAGCTCTTAAGCCATTTAAATCTCACTGTATTAATATAAAATACCTGTATGTACTCAGTATGAGAGGA
Organism: Magicicada septendecula; assembly: GCA_034769895.1. Lineage (NCBI taxonomy): Eukaryota > Metazoa > Arthropoda > Insecta > Hemiptera > Cicadidae > Magicicada > Magicicada septendecula. Next base: position 188,034,760 of record CM068375.1, read on the forward strand.
AGCAGTAATTAATTAGTTATAAGATACTCTAATAAAAAGATAAATTGTAAAGAGTTATTAATATCGTATTTAACCCTTTGCTTGTAAGCAGGCGCTTGTAAGCATACTATTTAGTGTAAATAGTATGGAAAAAAAAGGTAGTTCATAAGAATATAAAGTGTACTGTGTTGTAACTATAGGTAATAACTAAGTGTACAACAACTACGTGAAAGAAATTACACACACTAACCCCAAAGTAGTTTAATAAATAATAAATAATAAAGTGAATAATAATAATTGATTTAAATACTAGAGCTAAATAAATCCTAAGTTATACTAAAATAGTGTGAAGTGTAGCAGTAGAAATAAAAAAAAAGAAATAATAATAAAAGTTACGTTGCATAGTGTAGACATCGCAGTGGTGGCCAGTAAGAGAAAATAAAAGCGTGTTCAGTATTGTAGGAATTGTACTAAGCAGCCCCGAACCCACCCTCTCAATTGTGATAAACCGGTGCTAGCCTGAACAATTGAAAACCACCCCTAGTGAGTATGACAATGCATAATGTAAAGTGTCTCCCCTCCCGCATAGTTTGTTTAAGTATTGTAAAAAGAGATAAAAGAGAATCATATTCGTGAGATTCCGCTTCTTTCAAACCAGTGATCTAAAGTGGAGTATGGCATCCTCTTTAGATCACATTAGAAATAAGTTTATGAGATATAATCAAGTAGTGATTATAAATGTAACGTAACAGGTCACAACGGCGCCGACTGAAAGGGTAATGATAGGGCAGAAATGTGCCAAAGATCATTAATAAATGCTGAAAGCTAACTTCCGTAGTTAGAGTAAGCTGGTGTCAGTCGGGCCGGGATGTTGTGAGTTACGGATAAGTAGGGATCATTCCAATCTAAGGTTTGGAAATTAGTATTAAGATTAAAATGTAAGTTAGTACTTAAGAGGTGAGAAAAAGGGAATTTCACGAAGGCGATCATTTAAATGAACAATGTCATTTAAAGAGAATTAGAAAAAAACGAACTGTGCACTAACATTAAATAACTTCACACACTGACACTAATCGTACTCCCAGTCCCCAATAGTGAGTTAGACTCAAAAGGCTTAACCGTAGCGTGCAATTTAAGCGGTGGAGTCTGTGACGATTTAAATTGTACCAATAATCAAGAAAATAAAATTTTTAAAAAATTAAGGTTGCGAGCTCTTAAGCCATTTAAATCTCACTGTATTAATATAAAATACCTGTATGTACTCAGTATGAGAGGAAGCAGTAATTAATTAGTTATAAGATACTCTAATAAAAAGATAAATTGTAAAGAGTTATTAATATCGTATTTAACCCTTTGCTTGTAAGCAGGCGCTGTCCTGTTGATTCCAGACTCGACATGCTTTCCGAGTCTTGTGTGAGTTAGAATAAGATAAAAAAATTAATGTTAATAATAAAAAAATCTGAAGACATAAATAGTCGCTAAAACAACTGATTTAAATTATGTATATTTGTTTAGGGATAGTTTGTACAAATAAAAAATGTTTACTTAAATATAGTTAGGAACTATATTCTCGTGCGGAAATTGTCCCACTAACTTTTGCCCAGTACCAGGCGAAGGGAGCGGAATTTCTCTCTCTTGCAATGGTGACTTCGTACAGTATAGACGTAGGAGCTGTGCGCTTAAAATATGTTAACGATATTTTGCTTCACCTTAAGATGGTGTACCAGATGTAGTTGTTTAAAACATCTGGATGTGTTAATTAATATAGTCATGTAAATAGACAAGAAATTTAAAGTAAAGTAAAAAATCGAAACGTAAAAAAGGAGTGTAACACAAGATGACTTAGTGCTCCAACAAATAACAACAATTCCAAAGTCATACCCGGAGATGTGAACTATCAGAAGCCACAAACTCTACAGCACGTGACAGAAGATGCAGATCAGGACATCCGAGAATCTACAAGATCATCGTAGATATCTACACGACGTATTGTTCAACCTGCGAACTTTTGGAGCCCTTTACAGAGGAAGGCCAGACCGAGATGACGACGTCGCTGTTCCTGTTTCCCAAGACGGATACCCCAGGACGAGTCTTCTGCATACCAATTAAAAGGTGACTCGATAGCCTGTCTATCGAGGGTTACTAATATTTGTTACACAACACATCTTGAAAGAGACTTTTCAGAAACTATTAACTTTGTAAAGACTTATAAATTAAATCTAAGAATTTCATGTAACTATTCGAACTTCATACGTTGTAACAGTTTATATGCTAATGTAGAGTAATATAATTCTAGCAATAATACCATTCTTCCAATGGTTGAATAAAAGAAAGTCTTGCAAGCTAATATCATGAAATGAGTATAATTAAAAGTCTTAATTACAGAAATATAGAAAGTTGACCCGGATCCGAGGTATAGCTATGTAAAATCAAGTTTGATCTCAAAGTTTAAAGAAACCTTTCAAGTAACTTAATAATTGAATTAGTAATGTCCTGGGATCTGTCAGTATATGTTTTTTTAAATGTTAAATAAAAGAGAAGTCTTCTTGTTACACACATATGAGGAGTGCTTAAAACAATTGTATACCTTGCCATTGTTTCCTTACACAAAGTAAACAATTACACAGTTAGTAAGTAATTTGTTACATTAATTATTTGTGATCAATTCTGTTACAACGTAGGCAGCCCATCTAATTAACGGAGTTTAATTACGAGGGGTTCCCTGGATTTGTAACGCGGAAAAAAGACGTTACAGAAATGCGCCACTCTGCTGATTTATGTAAAGGGTTGTTAAGCATCGTGACGTAAAAAGAAATGCGCCACTCTGCTTAATTGTAAAAAAATAAAAGGGTAATTGTTTACAGAGTGTCACAAAAGTGTGCCACTATGCTTAATTTTATAAAGGTGTTTGAATCAAACAAAATTGCGTCATTCAAAAAATAAAGGAAACAAAGGAAAGAGTTTTAAGTGTGTATATAGTGTCACAAACGAAATTGCATTCACTATGCGTCGATAAATTGTAAGATCAATAACTAAATATATAATATATAATATATAATATTGATATATGCACTCAGAAAGTTACTTTAATAAATGTAATGTTCAAAACATATTTAATAGTGTATTAATACGTAACTTAATACGTAGATGGTAGAATGTATAAGTAAAATGTCATTAGCGTCATACAATGTAAAATGCTATATGCAGGTTCCTACCGGCACTTCCTGCATAATTCGATATAATTACTTGCATACATGAATTGTGACCAAGCATAACAATTTTGGTCAACCGAACAATCTGTAACAGGTTTGTTTACGACAATCTATAACCTGTTGTTTCCTGAATCATTCTGCACAGTGTATGTCCAACTATCTAGCTTACATACACTAGTATGTGTTATAAAAGAAAATTTGATTAAAAATAACTTTGTTAATAATAATAAAGTAATTAAGTAGAAGTTCGTGATTTAAAACTTGTGAACAAAATAAGTAATTATTTAATTGAGAAAAGTTTATGAATGAACGAAGCCAAAGTGTTGTCTAAGCGGAATAATAATAAATGTGTTGCATAAGATTGCGCTCCCCTTTTCTCGTGTTTATACCGGTCGTTGGTGTTATTCACTCGCATTGTGTAGACAATAATATGTAAAAGCAAACACCCCATTGTCACACACGCTCAACCCTCCTTGTTAACTAAATATGTAGGCCACCCTCTGACCTACATTCCAGAAAACAGCTGATCGGCTATTTAACCTTGAAAGATATGTGTGTGTGATTTCTGTCTCTCCCTTAGAAGAGAAATTGTTCTTTTCTAATTTGTGTAAATTTATTACTTATGAATTTATTATGTGTATATGTAATATATGTGCAATATGCTAGTATTAATTTTAAGTACGTGCTAATGTGTTAGAACAAAATGGCCCAATTTAACCCGGATTTGTTATTAAAAGACGAGCTGTCTTACGAAGCCCTTTTGCGTGGACTACCCCATGCTGATGTAACAGTCGCGGAATTACGAAGTTCAATTCGCGAATGTGGATTTGATGCGCCCGTGCAATTAAACAATCTAAGCCAACTCGATTATGAAAGCGAGAAAGAAATTTGTAATGCCAAGTATAGTGAACTATACTTATTGTCTCAAACACTCCAAGACGAGAAATCTCCGGCAAAAATTTTGCGGACTACCCAGAGAATAGAGCATTTAACCAGGCGAATAAAAAATTTGTCGATCTGGCCGAATCTCACAGAAATACCCGTTGATGTACAAAAGCTAGCAGACGAAGCTCTACGCCGCTTACCTTCAATTATCAACGATTTAAGACGAAAATCCGACTCATTCAGGATGGACGAAATAGAGAAATCATTAATGAAATTACACATCTCCCCAGTACAATCCCCCACCACTGGTTTACCTCCGCATAACTCGGATCGGAACTCACCTATCGTATCGCAAGTGCAAGCGAACCCAGAACCAAATACTGATACAGATGTAAATCCCCCTCCTCCCGAGCATTTTCAGTTTCGTCCCGGAAATAATGAATTGACCAACACCCCCAATGAATCTAATCACCCTCATCGAGGGATTACCCCTATGAACTATAACGCAGATCTATACGAAAAAATGACTCACCCTGTGGAGAAAATTTTAACCGAAATCCCTTATACAGATGGTTTAAATGTTTCCAAGTTACTAACATTTATTAGTTATCTTCTTCAGATAAAGGATCTACAGCAGCTGAATGACTGGCAAATTTTACAAGTTCTGTTACCAAAGTGTAAACCCCCGTTAAAAAATCGTGTGCTAGAAGCCCTAACCTCTACTTTCCCAGTAGAAGAGCTACATAGTTCTTTAATAAAATACTTTATTCCCACCGGCATCTATGAAGAAATAAAAAGGAAGACAGTACTCCGAGTACAAGGACATCAGGAGAAATTAGCTCACTACATCTCCGATATTAGGGAGTCCTCTCGACTACTACGTGTAAGCTGGAATGAAACACAACTGGTGGACACCATTTTAATAGGAGTGTCACCCGAAGAAAGATCTCGACTATCATTGATGAATAGACCCAATACTATTGCTGATCTAGAACAGTGCAGTATCCATTCTTCAAATGTATGGTACTCAGATCAAAATAGAGAAGCAATGAAAACCTCTGGAACTAATAGACATCAATTGCGAGCACTACTGCCTGATGTAACAACCTCGTATGAAAGACAAGTTTCTAGTAGACCTCACCATGTGCGCAAAGCTGGTAAGTTAACTGTAAACCCAGATAAAGCGGAAACCAAGTACCCACCTCGCAGAAAACCCACCTGTTATAATTGTGGCAAATATGGGCACATAAGAAGAGAGTGCAAAAGTAAGCCATTGGAACGGAATAACCCCTATTCAAAAAAACATGTAAGGCAGGGAGACCCGAAAACCTGTGTCTTCCGCAGCTACTCGAAACTAGGTAAACTAAAAGAAACCAATAATAATAAGAATGAATTATTCTGTAACCGAGTGAAAAACAAAAAAGGTGCGAAAGATATCGACCCCTATGTGCGAGAATTTCGTGAAAAATGTAATGCGATTAATAGATGTAAATGGAAAAAAAATCTACTACCATTAATACGAGTCGACTTAGGCGTTACATCCCCCATCGCCTTAATTGATTCGGGATCTAGTAGAAGCTTAATCAGCCAAGAATTAGCGGACATGTTAGCTAAACATCATCTAGTAAAACGGAACCAACCTGTGAATATAAAGTGTGCTACCGCTGATAAACGTAAAATAAATATAAACCTGAGCATTACCGTTAAGGTTAAAATAAAAAACCTAAGTTGGATATTTACAATGTTAGTATGTAAAGAATTAGGACCTGATTTAATATTAGGTGCAGATTTTATTAGTAAGACAGGAATGATTCTTGACATCTACGAGCGAGAATTTTATTTCAGATTTGACCGTGCAAGAAAACATAAATTTGATAGTAATGAAGACAAACGTTGTTCATCTACTGCACATGTAATACACCAAGATTCAGATTTATCTCACCTGGAACGAAGAGATAGAGTCAAAATAGTAAAACTAATAAAAGAATTTTCCTCGGTTCTTACACCAAAACTAGGACTTACGGACCTAATAGAGTATAAAATTAATCTGAGTGATCAGAAAGTAATACGACTACCCCCGTACAAGTTGTCGCCTCCCAAGATGGAAGTCATGCGAAACCATATCAATAAGTTATTGGATCAAGGAGTCATAGAACCCTCTACGTCCCCATATTCTTCACCCTCCTTTTTAGTACCGAAAGGACCAGATAAACACCGACTAGTTGTAGACTACAGACAATTAAATAAAAGAATAGAATTTGAATCAATCCCTCTTCCAGACATCCATAGTGCGTTTCATTATTTTACTAAAGCTATGGTTTTTACGGTAATGGATCTAAATCAAGCTTTTCACCAAATACCTCTTTCAGAAGAATCCAAACGTCTAACCGCGTTTGCAGTTCCTTTTAACTTGTACCAATTTACTAGGGTACCCTTTGGAATATCTCAAGGAAGTTCCGTATGTAGTAGACTATTGGAGAAGATATTTCACGACATTAAATTTAAATATGTGTACCACTATTTGGACGACATCGTAATATACAGTGAATCAATGGAACAACATATCAGACATTTGCGTGAAGTGTTATCTCGTTTACTAAGAGCAGGATTAACGGTGAACCCAAATAAGGTAAGTTTTGCTGTCCCTCAGTTTTCTTTCTTAGGACACATAGTGAAAGCGAATGGAAAGGTAAGCATTGACCCCGAACGTACCCGTGCTACTAGAGAATTTGCACCCCCACGAGATGCAAAAGGTATAGCCCGATTTTTAGGTATGGTGAATTATTTCCAAAAATATATTCCCCATCTTGCCGAAATAGCAGCACCCCTAAACACCTTACGAAAGAAGGGAACAAAGTTCGAATGGAGCTCAATACATCAAAACGCGTTTGAGCAACTTAAAGAAAGCATTATATCTCCCCCAGTTTTGCAATTAGCTGATTTCACAAAACCATTCGTCGTTCAAACCGACAGTTCCAGTGTAGCGTTAGGTGCAGTGATATACCAAGAGATAGATAACTGTAGACTACCAATTAGTTATGCATCACGAACACTGAGCGATCAAGAAAGAAAGTATTCTGCATATGAATTGGAATGTTTAGCAATTGTTTTCGCATTCGAAAAGTTTAAACCCTTCCTAGAACATAAAGAATTTCTTTTAGAAACCGACAATCAGGCGTTATCATGGTTATTGAATCACCCTAAACAATTAGGACGAATTGGCAGATGGATATTGAAATTAAACTGCTACAAATTCAGAGTGCAGCATATTAAAGGTACTCAAAATGTAGTCGCCGATACCCTGTCCCGTATGTTCCAGTCACCCACTAAAACTTCCGAAAACGTAGTGAAGCCGGAAATAGCAAGTGCGAACGCCGTAATTACTGAATTCCCCCTTGCCTTTACAAACATTGCCCTATATCAACAACAAGACCCCTTACTGAAGCCTATTATAGAACAACTTACCCAAGGTATTAAATCCGAGAAGTACGTATTGAGTAAGAATGTACTGTGTCTCAAAATAAGAGACGGAAAGGAATTAAGAATAATAGCCCCGGATGTAATTAAGCCCATGCTAATGGAATACTTCCATTCATCTACCATAGGAGCCCATATGGGAATCAATAAGACGATACATCGTATTCGAAAGGAATATCATTGGAACAATATGAACTGCGAAATAGCTACCTTCGTAAAGAAATGTTCATTATGCGCCCTTAGCAAACCCGCCAGAAATACTCAAGTAAGCCAATTGATATCAGAAATCCCAAAGACCCCTTTTTCGAAACTTTATCTAGATTTCTCAGGTCCGTATCCACGATCCAAATCAGGAAATACCATGTTACTGATATGTGTAGATTCGTTCACCAAATTTGTTTGGATGTATCCCATGCGACGAGCATTAGCGTCGACAACAGTTAAAATACTACAGGAAAGATTATTTAAAGATTACGGTACTCCAGTGCGTATAGTATCTGATAACGGCCCGCAGTTTAAAGCAAAAGAATTTAGGAATATGTGTTTCAAGTTAGGGATAGACCATATAACCACTACAGAGTATCGACCGCAAGGCAATATTGCTGAAAGGTATCTACGAAACCTCAAATCTGCGCTAATAGCCTATCATGCGAACGATCACACGTCGTGGGACCAAAATCTATCCTGGATTCAATACGCTTTTAATTCAGCTTACCACGAAGGTCACAAGTCGACCCCGTTCGAGTTACTATACAAGTATCGACCAAACCACCCTTTGTCCACAAGATGGAATATACACGATCTGCTGCCTCCGCAAATAACGGATAAGCAGATAAAGCGAATATGGAACAAAGCCCGCTCTAACTTGAGAGCAAGCTTGGAAAAATCCAGAAGATACCACGAGAAAGGTAATCATAGCAACTCAGTCAGGTACCAAGTAGGTGACTTAGTAATGTACAAGACTCACCCCATTAGTAGTGCGATTGATAAGACCACCTCGAAACTATCATTCAGATGGTGTGGCCCTTACCAAATCCAAAAGTACCTAACTCCAGTTACAGTAGCCCTGTGCGAACCTGCAACTCAGAAATATGTGCGGAGAAAGCATATTTCGCAACTAAAGTTGTATAAGAAGAAGTGACGGTAGAGTATAACCCAAAAAGAAAAAGGAATACTAGGCAGTAAAGAAAATTATATTTCTGAATCCACGTAAAAAAATGTAAAACGTAGAGTTTGGAAACGAGGCCTGATCAACCTGAGTTCCAGTTCTGCGAAGCATGCATTAATGAATAATCATTAACTAGATGGGTACTAACACTCATTAACTACATGAGTTATATATAGGACTCACAGAAGAAAAGATAGAATTCTAAATAGTAAAGATTTAGAAAGTTACTCTATAGAAGAGAGAGTAAGACAAACAAAAAAACCGGTAGTAAAATTAAGTGATAGAGATAAGAAAGAGTTTTGTGTTTTAATTGTGTAAATATTTAGTGTAAATAGTATGGAAAAAAAAGGTAGTTCATAAGAATATAAAGTGTACTGTGTTGTAACTATAGGTAATAACTAAGTGTACAACAACTACGTGAAAGAAATTACACACACTAACCCCAAAGTAGTTTAATAAATAATAAATAATAAAGTGAATAATAATAATTGATTTAAATACTAGAGCTAAATAAATCCTAAGTTATACTAAAATAGTGTGAAGTGTAGCAGTAGAAATAAAAAAAAAGAAATAATAATAAAAGTTACGTTGCATAGTGTAGACATCGCAGTGGTGGCCAGTAAGAGAAAATAAAAGCGTGTTCAGTATTGTAGGAATTGTACTAAGCAGCCCCGAACCCACCCTCTCAATTGTGATAAACCGGTGCTAGCCTGAACAATTGAAAACCACCCCTAGTGAGTATGACAATGCATAATGTAAAGTGTCTCCCCTCCCGCATAGTTTGTTTAAGTATTGTAAAAAGAGATAAAAGAGAATCATATTCGTGAGATTCCGCTTCTTTCAAACCAGTGATCTAAAGTGGAGTATGGCATCCTCTTTAGATCACATTAGAAATAAGTTTATGAGATATAATCAAGTAGTGATTATAAATGTAACGTAACAGGTCACAACGGCGCCGACTGAAAGGGTAATGATAGGGCAGAAATGTGCCAAAGATCATTAATAAATGCTGAAAGCTAACTTCCGTAGTTAGAGTAAGCTGGTGTCAGTCGGGCCGGGATGTTGTGAGTTACGGATAAGTAGGGATCATTCCAATCTAAGGTTTGGAAATTAGTATTAAGATTAAAATGTAAGTTAGTACTTAAGAGGTGAGAAAAAGGGAATTTCACGAAGGCGATCATTTAAATGAACAATGTCATTTAAAGAGAATTAGAAAAAAACGAACTGTGCACTAACATTAAATAACTTCACACACTGACACTAATCGTACTCCCAGTCCCCAATAGTGAGTTAGACTCAAAAGGCTTAACCGTAGCGTGCAATTTAAGCGGTGGAGTCTGTGACGATTTAAATTGTACCAATAATCAAGAAAATAAAATTTTTAAAAAATTAAGGTTGCGAGCTCTTAAGCCATTTAAATCTCACTGTATTAATATAAAATACCTGTATGTACTCAGTATGAGAGGAAGCAGTAATTAATTAGTTATAAGATACTCTAATAAAAAGATAAATTGTAAAGAGTTATTAATATCGTATTTAACCCTTTGCTTGTAAGCAGGCGCTGTCCTGTTGATTCCAGACTCGACATGCTTTCCGAGTCTTGTGTGAGTTAGAATAAGATAAAAAAATTAATGTTAATAATAAAAAAATCTGAAGACATAAATAGTCGCTAAAACAACTGATTTAAATTATGTATATTTGTTTAGGGATAGTTTGTACAAATAAAAAATGTTTACTTAAATATAGTTAGGAACTATATTCTCGTGCGGAAATTGTCCCACTAACTTTTGCCCAGTACCAGGCGAAGGGAGCGGAATTTCTCTCTCTTGCAATGGTGACTTCGTACAGTATAGACGTAGGAGCTGTGCGCTTAAAATATGTTAACGATATTTTGCTTCACCTTAAGATGGTGTACCAGATGTAGTTGTTTAAAACATCTGGATGTGTTAATTAATATAGTCATGTAAATAGACAAGAAATTTAAAGTAAAGTAAAAAATCGAAACGTAAAAAAGGAGTGTAACACAAGATGACTTAGTGCTCCAACAAATAACAACAATTCCAAAGTCATACCCGGAGATGTGAACTATCAGAAGCCACAAACTCTACAGCACGTGACAGAAGATGCAGATCAGGACATCCGAGAATCTACAAGATCATCGTAGATATCTACACGACGTATTGTTCAACCTGCGAACTTTTGGAGCCCTTTACAGAGGAAGGCCAGACCGAGATGACGACGTCGCTGTTCCTGTTTCCCAAGACGGATACCCCAGGACGAGTCTTCTGCATACCAATTAAAAGGTGACTCGATAGCCTGTCTATCGAGGGTTACTAATATTTGTTACACAACACATCTTGAAAGAGACTTTTCAGAAACTATTAACTTTGTAAAGACTTATAAATTAAATCTAAGAATTTCATGTAACTATTCGAACTTCATACGTTGTAACAGTTTATATGCTAATGTAGAGTAATATAATTCTAGCAATAATACCATTCTTCCAATGGTTGAATAAAAGAAAGTCTTGCAAGCTAATATCATGAAATGAGTATAATTAAAAGTCTTAATTACAGAAATATAGAAAGTTGACCCGGATCCGAGGTATAGCTATGTAAAATCAAGTTTGATCTCAAAGTTTAAAGAAACCTTTCAAGTAACTTAATAATTGAATTAGTAATGTCCTGGGATCTGTCAGTATATGTTTTTTTAAATGTTAAATAAAAGAGAAGTCTTCTTGTTACACACATATGAGGAGTGCTTAAAACAATTGTATACCTTGCCATTGTTTCCTTACACAAAGTAAACAATTACACAGTTAGTAAGTAATTTGTTACATTAATTATTTGTGATCAATTCTGTTACAACGTAGGCAGCCCATCTAATTAACGGAGTTTAATTACGAGGGGTTCCCTGGATTTGTAACGCGGAAAAAAGACGTTACAACGACCTATTGTTTTTGGTGAAGATCGGTTGAGGGGAAGGGGTAGTTTACCAGCAACGTTTTATGTTTTAACAAGGGTATTTTTTATGACAAACTATAACAGTCGCAAATTCACACAGAATCAAATAATTTTTTGCATGCAACTCTGAAATACAGAGTTTTCAAGACATGTTGTTTTTGGTGAAGATCGGTTGAGGGGAAGGGGTAGTTTACGGGCAACGTTTTATGTTTTAACAAGGGTATTTTCTATGGCAAACTATAAGAGTCGCAAATTCACACAGAATCAAATAATTTTTTGCATGCAACTCTGAAATATAGAGTTTTCAAGACATGTTGTTTTTGGTGAAGATCGGTTGAGGGGAAGGGGTAGTTTACCGGCAACTTTTTTTTTTATCAAGGGTAATTTTTTGTTGGCAAACGATAACAGTCGCAAATTCAAACAGAATCAAATAATGTTTCGCATACAGCCCTGAATTATGGAGTTCTCAAGACCTATTGTTTTTGGTGAAGATCGTTTAAGGGAAAGGGGTAGTTTACCGGCAACGTTTTATGTTTTAACAAGGGAATTTTTATGGCAAACTATAACAGTCGCAAATTCACACAGAATCAAATAATTTTTTGCAAGCAACTCTGAATTGCACAGTTTTCAAGACATTTTGTTTTTGGTGAAGATCGGTTAAAGGAAAGGGGTAGTTTACCAGGAACGTTTTATGTTTTAACAAGGGTATTTTTTTTTTGACGAACGATAACTGCCGCATATGTAAACAGAATAAAATAATTTTTTGCATACGTCACTGAATTGTAGAGGACTCCAGGTGTTCTGATTTTGGTGAAGATCGATTAAGGGGAAGGAGTAGTTTATCGGCATCGTTTTTTTTATCAAAGGTAATTTGTTTCTATGGCAAACGATAACAGTCGCAAATTCAAACAGAATCAAATAATGTTTTGCATACAGCCCTGAATTTTTGAGGTCTCAAGACCTGTTGTTTTTGGTGAAGATCGGTTAAGGGAAAGGGGTAGTTTACCAGCAACGTTTTATGTTTTAACCAGGGTATTTTCTATGGCAAACGATAACAGTCGCAAATTAAAACAGAATCAAATTATTTTTTGCATGCAACTCTGAATTGCAGAGTTTCCAAGACATATTGTTTTTGGTGAAAATCGGTTAAGGGAAAAGGGTAGTTTACCAGCAACGTTTTATGTTTTAACAAGGGTATTTTTTTCTATGATGAACGATAACTGCCGCATATTCAAACAGAATTAAATAATTTTTTTGCATACGTCACTTAATTGTGGAGGACTCAAGGTGTTCTGATTTTGGTGAAGATCGATTAAGGGGAAGGAGTAGTTTACCGGCAACGTTTTTTTTATCAAAGGTAATTTGTTTCTATGGCAAACGATAACAGCCGTAAATTCAAACAGAATCAAATAATGTTTTGCATTCATCCCTAAATTGTAGAAAACTGAAGGCCTTTGATTTTGGTAAAGATCGATTAAGGGGAAGGAGTAGTTTACCGGCAACGTTTTTTTTATCAAGGGTAATTTGTTTCTATGGCAAACGATAACAGTCGCAAATTCAAACAGAATCAAATAATTTTTTTTTTTTTCTTTTATGAAATTGCTAAACTGCTATAATTGTTTTTATTATTTAGACAAAGCTTTTCGTCATTACTGACATCTTCAGGTCTTAAACAACCAGGTCGTTGTTTAAGACCTGAAGATGTCAGTAATGACGAAAAGCTTTGTCTAAATAATAAAAACAATTATAGCAGTTTAGCAATTTTATAAAAGAAAATTAAGGATTGTTGCTAATTTAAACAATACGGAGAATCAAATAATGTTTTGCATACAGCCCTGAACTGTTGGTGTCTCAAGACCTGTTGTTTTTGGTGAATATCGGTTAAGGGAAAGGGGTAGTTTACCAGCAACGTTTTATGTTTTAACCGGGGTATTTTCTATGGCAAACGATAACAGTCGCAAATTCAAACAGAAGCAAATTGTTTTATGCATGCAACTCTGAATTGTAGAGTTTTCAAGACATTTTGTTTTTGGTGAAGATCGGTTAAGGGAAAGGGGTAGTTTACCAGGAACGTTTTATGTTTTAACAAGGGTATTTTTTTCTATGACGAACGATAACTGCCGCGTATGCAAACAGAATAAAATAATTTTTTGCATAAGTCACTGAATTGTAGAGGACTCCAGGTGTTCTGATTTTGGTGAAGATCGATTAAGGGGAAGGAGTAGTTTACCGGCATCGTTTTTTTTTATCAAAGGTAATTTGTTCCTATGGCAAACGATAACAGTCGCAAATTCAAACAGAATCAAATAATGTTTTGCATACAGCCCTGAATGTTTGAGGTCTCAGGACCTGTTGTTTTTGGTGAAGATCGGTTAAGGGAAAGGGGTAGTTTACCAGCAACGTTTTATGTTTTAACCAGGGTATTTTCTATGGCAAACGATAACAGTCGCAAATTCAAACAGAATCAAATAATTTTTTGCATGCCACTCTGAATTCTAGTTTTTTCAAGACATATTGTTTTTGGTGAAGATCGGTTAAGGGAAAGGGGTAGTTTACCAGCAACGTTTTATGTTTTAACAAGGGTATTTTTTTTCTATGACAAACGATAACTGACGCATATTCAAACAGAACAAAATAATTTTTTGCAAACGTCACTGAATTGTAGAGAACTCAAGGTCTTTTGATTTTGGTGTAGATCGGTTAAGGGTAAGGTGTAGTTTATTGGCAACGTTTTTTTTAACAAGGGTAATTTGTTTCTATGGCAAACAATAACAGCCGCAAATTCAAACAGAATCAAATAATGTTTTGCATACAGCACTGAATTGTGGAGGTCTGGACACCAGTTGTTTTTGGTGATGATCGGTTAAGGGAAAGGGGTAGTTTACTGTCAACGTTTTTTTATCAAGGGTAATTTTTTGTTGGCAAACGATAACAGTCGCAAATTCAAACAGAATCAAATAATGTTTCGCATACAGCCCTGAATTATGGAGTTCTCAAGACCTATTTTTTTTTTGTGAAGATCGTTTAAGGGAAAGGGGTGGTTTACCGGCGACGTTTTATGTGTTAACAAGGGAATATTTATGGCAAACTATAACAGTCGCAAATTCACACAGAATCAAATAATTTTTTGCATGCAACTCTGAATTGCACAGTTTTCAAGACATTTTGTTTTTGGTGAAGATCGGTTAAAGGAAAGGGGTAGTTTACAAGGAACGTTTTATGTTTTTAACAAGGGTATTTTTTTCTATGACGAACGATAACTGCCGCATATTCAAACAGAATAAAATAATTTTTTGCATACGTCACTGAATTGAAGAGAACTCAAGGTGTTCTGATTTTGGTGAAGATCGATTAAGGGGATGGAGTAGTTTACCGGCAAGGTTTTTTTTTTCAAAGGTAATTTGTTTCTTTGGCAAACGATAACAGCCGCAAATTCAAACGGAATCAAATAATGTTTTGCATACAGCCCTGAATTGTGGAGGTCTGGAGACCAGTTGTTTTTGGTGAAGATCGGTTAAGGGAAAGGGGTAGTTTACCGGCAACGTTTTTTTTATCAAGGGTAATTTGTTTCTATGGCAAAAGATAACAGCCGTAAATTCAAACAGAATCAAATAATGTTTTGCATTCATCCCTAAATTGTAGAAACCTCAAGGCCTGTTGATTTTGGTGAAGATCAGTTAAGGGAAAGGGCAGTTTACCTGAAACATTTTTTGTTGTAACAAGAGTAAAGTAGGCTAACTTAATTTTGAATCATAAAGTATCCTGATAAGAAGATCTTAATAATTCACTGTAGAAAATAGATGAAATATCTATAAATGAAGAGGCTAGTTGAACGGGGTGGGGTTAATTTTCTATAAATGAAAATTATAGTTGGCGGGGGGGGTATAATTTGTGTGTGTACTACGTTATCGGCAACAAAGTAGAAGTTTGCTGTTAAAATTCCTTCCCGGCCTGTTTGGCCGTAGTCCAATGTTTTCTGCACAACCAGACGTTTCAGCAGTGCCGTTGACTGCCATCATCAGTGAAAATCGAGTGCGATAACGTGTGGTGGTATACGTTAGTGACCACAGTACTGTGGTTAAGGCTGAAGCAATAAGTGGAAAGAAGTTGTTTCTATGGGAACATTTCATTTCGTAAATGATTTTAAATATAAATCTTAGAACATGGAAGTCATGTATGGTTCTCCATACCGATATTTTGCTTGTGTGATGTATTAGTACTGATCATAAAGAGTTAATAAAAATATTGTAATGCACCTTAGTTCTTTACAATATATATAATCAATATGATAGGAAATTAATTAATCAGTATTCTCATAATATGATTTTTATCTTATCTATTTATAATCTTTCTTATTTTTTAGGGATTGTAGAACCTTCTGCAACATTTGGCAACAGCAGTATTTGTTAAAACCTGTGACAACTTGTTCGACTCTTTCAATGGCTGCATTCAAAACAAGTCAGGAAAACCTCTTCGGTCTCCACTTAGTGATGAAAGCGTACACATAGCATTTTGGCAGTGGGCTGCACACTTCATCAACTCGTGGCAATTTCAAAGGCCAGACTGGCGAACATTTATGCTACCATCACAGGACTGCTGGCTGACATCCATAAATGAATCGTTTATTGATAAAGGCCTCATGTCACCAAAAGTAAATTTGTGTTAATCTGAAAAAACTGTGTATTTTGAAAATGTATAGAATTTTTACTTCCATGTTCCTTAAGGAAATGGAAGTATGGTGATGACAAAAAAATTGTGTTCGAGATTATTGCAGATTCTGTTTGTACTACACTCAAAACATGAAAAAAAGTCGTTTTTCGAAAAGTGTCCGTGTATGTGTCTGACTGTATTTTTTTTTTCTATGGCAAATGATAACAGCCGCAAATTCAAAGAGAATCAAATAATATTTTGCATACAACACGAATTTGTAGAGTACTTACGACGTTTTGTTTTTGGTGAAGATCGGTTGAAGTGAAGGGGCAGTTTACCAGCAAAAGTTTTTTTTATCAAGTAAAGGTAATTTGTATTTGGCAAACGATAACATTCGCAAATTCAAACAGAATCAAATAATGTTTCGCATGCAGCCCTGAAATATGGAGTTCTCAAGACCTATTGTTTTTGGTGAAGATCGGTTAAGGGAAAGGGGTAGTTTACCTGCAACGTTTTATGTTTTAACAAGGGTATTTTCTATGGCAAACTATAACAGTCGCAAATTCACACAGAATCAAATAATTTTTTGCATGCAACTCTGAAATATAGTTTTTAAGACATGTTGTTTTTGGTGAAGATCGGTTAAGGGGAAGGTGTAGTTTATTGGCAACGTTTTTTTTATCAAGGGTAATTTGTTTCTATGGCAAAAGATAACAGCCGTAAATTCAAACAGAATCAAATAATGTTTTGCATTCATCCCTAAGTTGTAGAAAACTGAAGGCCTGTGGATTTTGGTGAAGATCAGTTAAGGGAAAGAGCAGTTTACCTGAAACATTTTTTGTTGTAACAAGAGTAAAGTAGGCCTACTTAATTTTGATAAATAAAGTATCCTGATAAGAAGATCTTAATAATACACTGTAGAAACGTAGATGAAATATCTATAAATGAAGAGGCTAGTTGAACGGGGTGGGGTTAATTTTCAATAAATGAAAATTATAGTTGTCCGGGGGGGGGTATAATATTTATGTGTACTACGTTATCGGCAACAAAGTAGTAGTTTGTTGTTAAAATTCCTTCCCGGCATGTTTGGCCGTAGTCCAATGTTTACTGCACAACCAGACGTTTCAGCAGTGCCGTTGACTGCCATCATCAGTGAAAATCGAGTGCGATAACGTGTGGTGGTATACGTTAGTGACCACAGTACTGTGGTTAAGGCTGAAGCAATAAGTGGAAAGAAGTTGTTTCTATGGTAAACATTTCATTTCGTTAATGATTTTAAAATAAATCTTAGAACATGGAAGTCATGTATGGTTCTCCACACCGATATTTTGCATGTGTGGTGTATTAGTACTGATCATAAAAGAGTTAATAAAAATATTGTAATGCACCTTAGTTCTGTACAATATATGTAATCAATATGATAGGAAATTAATTAATCTGTATTCTCATCATTTGATTTTTTCTTATCTATTTATAATCTTTCTTATTTTTTAGGGATTTGTAGAACCTTCTGCAACATTTGGCAACAGCAGTACTTGTTAAAACCTGTGACAACTTGTTCGACTCTGTCAATCGCTGCATCCAAAACAAGTCAGGAAAACCTCTTCCGTCTCCACTTAGTGATGACAGCGTACACATAGCATTTTGGCAGTGGGCTGCACACTTCATCAACTCGTGGCAATTCCAGAGGCCAGACTGGCGAACATTTATGCTACCATCACAGGACGGCTGGCTGACATCCATAAATGAATCGCTTATTGATAAAGGCCTCATGTCACCAAAAGTAAATTTGTGTTAAACTGAAAAAACTGTGTATTTTGAAAATGTATAGAATTTTTACTTCCATTTTCCTTAAGGAAATGGAAGTATGGTGATGGCAAAAAAATTGTGTTCGAGATTATTGCAGATTCTGTTTGTACTACACTCAAAACATGAAAAAAAGTCGTTTTTCAAAAAGTGTCTGTGTATGTGTCTGACTGTATTTTTTTTTCTATGGCAAACGATAACAGCAGCAAATTCAAAGAGAATCAAATAATTTTTTGCATACAACACTGTTTGTAGAGTACTCACGACGTTTTTTTTTTGGTGAAGATCAGTAGAGGGGAAGGGGTAGTTTACCAGCAACGTTTTATGTTTTAACAAGGGTATTTTTTATGACAAACTATAACAGTCGCAAATTCACACAGAATCAAATAATTTTTTGCATGCAACTCTGAAATACAGAGTTTTCAAGACATGTTGTTTTTGGTGAAGATCGGTTGAGGGGAAGGAGTAGTTTACCGGCAACGTTTTATGTTTTAACAAGGGTATTTTTTATGGCAAACTATAACAGTCGCAAATTCACACAGAATCAAATAATTTTTTGCATGCAACTCTGAAATACAGAGTTTTTAAGACATGTTGTTTTTGGTGAAGATCGGTTGAGGGGAAGGGGTAGTTTACCGGCAACT
Organism: Magicicada septendecula; assembly: GCA_034769895.1. Classification (NCBI taxonomy): domain Eukaryota; kingdom Metazoa; phylum Arthropoda; class Insecta; order Hemiptera; family Cicadidae; genus Magicicada; species Magicicada septendecula. The sequence goes on from CM068375.1 coordinate 188,053,544, forward strand.
TTTTTTTTTATCAAGTGTAATTTTTTGTTGGCAAACGATAACAGTCGCAAATTCAAACAGAATCAAATAATGTTTCGCATACAGCCGTGAATTATGGAGTTCTCAAGACCTATTGTTTTTGGTGAAGATCGTTTAAGGGAAAGGGGTAGTTTACCGGCAACGTTTTATGTTTTAACAAGGGAATTTTTATGGCAAACTATAACAGTCGCAAATTCACACAGAATCAAATAATTTTTTCAATGCAACTCTGAATTGCACAGTTTTCAAGACATTTTGTTTTTGGTGAAGATCGGTTAAAGGAAAGGGGTAGTTTACCAGGAACGTTTTATGTTTTAACAAGGGTATTTTTTTCTATGACGAACGATAACTGCCGCATATGCAAACAGAATAAAATAATTTTTTGCATACGTCACTGAATTGTAGAGGACTCCAGGTGTTCTGATTTTGGTGAAGATCGATTAAGGGGAAGGAGTAGTTTACCGGCATCGTTTTTTTTTATCAAAGGTAATTTGTTTCTATGGCAAACGATAACAGTCGCAAATTCAAACAGAATCAAATAATGTTTTGCATACAGCCCTGAATTTTTGAGGTCTCAGGACCTGTTGTTTTTGGTGAAGATCGGTTAAGGGAAAGGGGTAGTTTACCAGCAACGTTTTATGTTTTAACCAGGGTATTTTCTATGGCAAACGATAACAGTCGCAAATTCAAACAGAATCAAATTATTTTTTGCATGCAACTCTGAATTGTAGAGTTTCCAAGACATGTTGTTTTTGGTGAAGATCGGTTAAGGGAAAAGGGTAGTTTACCAGCAACGTTTTATGTTTTAACAAGGGTATTTTTTTCTATGACGAACGATAACTGCCGCATATTCAAACAGAATTAAATAATTTTTTTGCATACGTCACTGAATTGTGGAGGACTCAAGGTGTTCTGATTTTGGTGAAGATCGATTAAGGGGATGGAGTAGTTTACCGGCAAGGTTTTTTTTTTCAAAGGTAATTTGTTTCTATGGCAAACGATAACAGCCGCAAATTCAAACGGAATCATATATTGCTTTACAATATATATAATCAATATGATAGGGAATTAATTAATCAGTATTCTCATAATTTAATTTTTTTCTTATCTATTTATAATCTTTCTTATTTTTTAGGGATTGTAGAACTTTCTGCAACACTTGGCAACTGCAGTATTAGTTAAAACCTGTGACAACTTGTTCGACTCTTCAATGGCTGCATCCAAAACAAGTCAGGAAAACCTCTTCGGTCTCCACTTAGTGATGACAGCGTACACATAGCATTTTGGCAGTGGGCTGCACACTTCATCAACTCGTGGCAATTCCAGAGGCCAGACTGGCGAACATTTATGCTACCATCACAGGACGGCTGGCTGACATCCATAAATGAATCGCTTATTGATAAAGGCCTCATGTCACCAAAAGTAAATTTGTGTTAAACTGAAAAAACTGTGTATTTTGAAAATGTATAGAATTTTTATTCCATGTTCCTTAAGGAAATGGAAGTATGGTAATGGCAAAAAAATTCGTGTTCGAGATTATTGCAGATTCTGATTGTACTACACTCAAAACATGAAAAAAAATCATTTTTCGAAAAGTGTCTGTGTATGTGTCTGACTGTATTTTTTTTTTCTATGGCAAACGATAACAGCCGCAAATTCAAACAGAATCAAATAATATTTTTGCATACAACACTGATTTGTAGAGTACTCATGACCTATTGATTTTGGTGAAGATCGGTTGAGGGGAAGGGGTAGTTTACAAGCAACAGTTTTTTTTATCAAGCAAAGGTAATTTGTATTTGGCAAACGATAACATTCGCAAATTCAAACAGAATCAAATAATGTCTCGCATACAGCCCTGAATTATGGAGGTCTCAATACCTGTTGTTTTTGGTGAAGATCGGTTAAGGGAAAGGGGTAGTTTACCAGCAACGTTTTATGTTTTAACAAGGGTATTTTCTATGGCAAACTATAACAGTCGCAAATTCTCACAGAATCAAATAATTTTTTGCATGCAACACTGAAATATATAGTTTTCAAGACATGTTGTTTTTGGTGAAGATCGGTTGAGGGAAAGGGGTAGTTTACCGGCAACGTTTTATGTTTTAACAAGGGAATTTTTATGGCAAACTATAACAGTCGCAAATTCTCACAGAATCAAATAATTTTTTGCAAGCAACTCTGAATTGCACAGTTTTCAAGACATTTTGTTTTTGGTGAAGATCGGTTAAAGGAACGGGGTAGTTTACCAGGAACGTTTTATGTTTTAACAAGGGTATTTTTTTCTATGACGAACGATAACTGCCACATATTCAAACAGAATAAAATAATTTTTTGCATACGTCACTGAATTGTAGAGAGCTCAAGGTGTTCTGATTTTGGTGAATATCGATTAAGGGGAAGGAGTAGTTTACCGGCATCGTTTTTTTTATCAAAGGTAATTCGTTTCTATGGCAAACGATAACAGCCGCAAATTCAAACAGAATCAAATAATGTTTTGCACACAGCCCTGAATTGTTGAGGTCTCATGATCTGTTGTTTTTGGTGAAGATCGGTTACGGGAAAGGGGTAGTTTACCAGCAACGTTTTATGTTTTAACAAGTGTATTTTTTATGGCGAACGATAACAGTCGCAAATTCAAAAAGAATCAAATAATTTTTGTGCATGCCACTCTGAATTCTAGTTTTTTCAAGACATATTGTTTTTGGTGAAGATCGGTTAAGGGAAAGGGGTAGTTTACCAGCAACGTTTTATGTTTTAACAAGGGTATTTTTTTTCTATGACAAACGATAACTGACGCATATTCAAACAGAAAAAAATAATTTTTTGCAAACGTCACTGAATTGTAGAGAACTCAAGGTCTTTTGATTTTGGTGTAGATCGGTTAAGGGTAAGGTGTAGTTTATTGGCAACGTTTTTTTTAACAAGGGTAATTTGTTTCTATGGCAAACAATAACAGCCGCAAATTCAAACAGAATCAAATAATGTTTTGCATACAGCACAGAATTGTGGAGGTCTGGACACCAGTTGTTTTTGGTGATGATCGGTTAAGGGAAAGGGGTAGTTTACTGTCAACGTTTTTTTATCAAGGGTAATTTTTTGTTGGCAAACGATAACAGTCGCAAATTCAAACAGAATCAAATAATGTTTCGCATACCGCCCTGAATTATGGAGTTCTCAAGACCTATTTTTTTTTTGTGAAGATCGTTTAAGGGAAAGGGGTGGTTTACCGGCGACGTTTTATGTGTTAACAAGGGAATATTTATGGCAAACTATAACAGTCGCAAATTCACACAGAATCAAATAATTTTTTGCATTCAACTCTGAATTGCACAGTTTTCAAGACATTTTGTTTTTGGTGAAGATCGGTTAAAGGAAAGGGGTAGTTTACAAGGAACGTTTTATGTTTTAACAAGGGTATTTTTTTCTATGACGAACGATAACTGCCGCATATTCAAACAGAATAAAATAATTTTTTGCATACGTCACTGAATTGAAGAGAACTCAAGGTGTTCTGATTTTGGTGAAGATCGATTAAGGGGATGGAGTAGTTTACCGGCAAGGTTTTTTTTTCAAAGGTAATTTGTTTCTTTGGCAAACGATAACAGCCGCAAATTCAAACGGAATCAAATAATGTTTTGCATACAGCCCTGAATTGTGGAGGTCTGGAGACCAGTTGTTTTTGGTGAAGATCGGTTAAGGGAAAGGGGTAGTTTACCGGCAACGTTTTTTTTATCAAGGGTAATTTGTTTCTATGGCAAAAGATAACAGCCGTAAATTCAAACAGAATCAAATAATGTTTTGCATTCATCCCTAAATTGTAGAAACCTCAAGGCCTGTTGATTTTGGTGAAGATCAGTTAAGGGAAAGGGCAGTTTACCTGAAACATTTTTTGTTGTAACAAGAGTAAAGTAGGCTAACTTAATTTTGAATCATAAAGTATCCTGATAAGAAGATCTTAATAATTCACTGTAGAAAATAGATGAAATATCTATAAATGAAGAGGCTAGTTGAACGGGGTGGGGTTAATTTTCTATAAATGAAAATTATAGTTGGCGGGGGGGGGTATAATTTGTGTGTGTACTACGTTATCGGCAACAAAGTAGAAGTTTGCTGTTAAAATTCCTTCCCGGCCTGTTTGGCCGTAGTCCAATGTTTTCTGCACAACCAGACGTTTCAGCAGTGCCGTTGACTGCCATCATCAGTGAAAATCGAGTGCGATAACGTGTGGTGGTATACGTTAGTGACCACAGTACTGTGGTTAAGGCTGAAGCAATAAGTGGAAAGAAGTTGTTTCTATGGGAACATTTCATTTCGTAAATGATTTTAAATATAAATCTTAGAACATGGAAGTCATGTATGGTTCTCCATACCGATATTTTGCTTGTGTGATGTATTAGTACTGATCATAAAGAGTTAATAAAAATATTGTAATGCACCTTAGTTCTTTACAATATATATAATCAATATGATAGGAAATTAATTAATCAGTATTCTCATAATATGATTTTTATCTTATCTATTTATAATCTTTCTTATTTTTTAGGGATTGTAGAACCTTCTGCAACATTTGGCAACAGCAGTATTTGTTAAAACCTGTAACAACTTGTTCGACTCTTTCAATGGCTGCATTCAAAACAAGTCAGGAAAACCTCTTCGGTCTCCACTTAGTGATGAAAGCGTACACATAGCATTTTGGCAGTGGGCTGCACACTTCATCAACTCGTGGCAATTTCAAAGGCCAGACTGGCGAACATTTATGCTACCATCACAGGACTGCTGGCTGACATCCATAAATGAATCGTTTATTGATAAAGGCCTCATGTCACCAAAAGTAAATTTGTGTTAATCTGAAAAGACTGTGTATTTTGAAAATGTATAGAATTTTTACTTCCATGTTCCTTAAGGAAATGGAAGTATGGTGATGACAAAAAAATTGTGTTCGAGATTATTGCAGATTCTGTTTGTACTACACTCAAAACATGAAAAAAAGTCGTTTTTCGAAAAGTGTCCGTGTATGTGTCTGACTGTATTTTTTTTTTCTATGGCAAATGATAACAGCCGCAAATTCAAAGAGAATCAAATAATATTTTGCATACAACACGAATTTGTAGAGTACTTACGACATTTTGTTTTTGGTGAAGATCGGTTGAATTGAAGGGGCAGTTTACCAGCAAAAGTTTTTTTTATCAAGTAAAGGTAATTTGTATTTGGCAAACGATAACATTCGCAAATTCAAACAGAATCAAATAATGTTTCGCATGCAGCCCTGAAATATGGAGTTCTCAAGACCTATTGTTTTTGGTGAAGATCGGTTAAGGGAAAGGGGTAGTTTACCTGCAACGTTTTATGTTTTAACAAGGGTATTTTCTATGGCAAACTATAACAGTCGCAAATTCACACAGAATCAAATAATTTTTTGCATGCAACTCTGAAATATAGAGTTTTTAAGACATGTTGTTTTTGGTGAAGATCGGTTAAGGGGAAGGTGTAGTTTATTGGCAACGTTTTTTTTATCAAGGGTAATTTGTTTCTATGGCAAAAGATAACAGCCGTAAATTCAAACAGAATCAAATAATGTTTTGCATTCATCCCTAAGTTGTAGAAAACTGAAGGCCTGTGGATTTTGGTGAAGATCAGTTAAGGGAAAGAGCAGTTTACCTGAAACATTTTTTGTTGTAACAAGAGTAAAGTAGGCCTACTTAATTTTGATAAATAAAGTATCCTGATAAGAAGATCTTAATAATACACTGTAGAAACGTAGATGAAATATCTATAAATGAAGAGGCTAGTTGAACGGGGTGGGGTTAATTTTCAATAAATGAAAATTATAGTTGTCCGGGGGGGGGTATAATATTTATGTGTACTACGTTATCGGCAACAAAGTAGTAGTTTGTTGTTAAAATTCCTTCCCGGCATGTTTGGCCGTAGTCCAATGTTTACTGCACAACAAGACGTTTCAGCAGTGCCGTTGACTGCCATCATCAGTGAAAATCGAGTGCGATAACGTGTGGTGGTATACGTTAGTGACCACAGTACTGTGGTTAAGGCTGAAGCAATAAGTGGAAAGAAGTTGTTTCTATGGTAAACATTTCATTTCGTTAATGATTTTAAAATAAATCTTAGAACATGGAAGTCATGTATGGTTCTCCACACCGAATTTTGCATGTGTGGTGTATTAGTACTGATCATAAAAGAGTTAATAAAAATATTGTAATGCACCTTAGTTCTGTACAATATATGTAATCAATATGATAGGAAATTAATTAATCAGTATTCTCATCATTTGATTTTTTCTTATCTATTTATAATCTTTCTTATTTTTTAGGGATTTGTAGAACCTTCTGCAACATTTGGCAACAGCAGTACTTGTTAAAACCTGTGACAACTTGTTCGACTCTGTCAATCGCTGCATCCAAAACAAGTCAGGAAAACCTCTTCCGTCTCCACTTAGTGATGACAGCGTACACATAGCATTTTGGCAGTGGGCTGCACACTTCATCAACTCGTGGCAATTCCAGAGGCCAGACTGGCGAACATTTATGCTACCATCACAGGACGGCTGGCTGACATCCATAAATGAATCGCTTATTGATAAAGGCCTCATGTCACCAAAAGTAAATTTGTGTTAAACTGAAAAAACTGTGTATTTTGAAAATGTATAGAATTTTTACTTCCATGTTCCTTAAGGAAATGGAAGTATGGTGATGGCAAAAAAATTGTGTTCGAGATTATTGCAGATTCTGTTTGTACTACACTCAAAACATGAAAAAAAGTCGTTTTTCGAAAAGTGACTGTGTATGTGTCTGACTGTATTTTTTTTTTCTATGGCAAACGATAACAGCAGCAAATTCAAAGAGAATCAAATAATTTTTTGCATACATCACTGTTTGTAGAGTACTCACGACGTTTTTTTTTTGGTGAAGATCAGTAGATGGGAAGGGGTAGTTTACCAGCAACGTTTTATGTTTTAACAAGGGTATTTTTTATGACAAACTATAACAGTCGCAAATTCACACAGAATCAAATAATTTTTTGCATGCAACTCTGAAATACAGAGTTTTCAAGACATGTTGTTTTTGGTGAAGATCGGTTGAGGGGAAGGAGTAGTTTACCGGCAACGTTTTATGTTTTAACAAGGGTATTTTTTATGGCAAACTATAACAGTCGCAAATTCACACAGAATCAAATAATTTTTTGCATGCAACTCTGAAATACAGAGTTTTTAAGACATGTTGTTTTTGGTGAAGATCGGTTGAGGGGAAGGGGTAGTTTACCGGCAACTTTTTTTTTTATCAAGTGTAATTTTTTGTTGGCAAACGATAACAGTCGCAAATTCAAACAGAATCAAATAATGTTTCGCATACAGCCGTGAATTATGGAGTTCTCAAGACCTATTGTTTTTGGTGAAGATCGTTTAAGGGAAAGGGGTAGTTTACCGGCAACGTTTTATGTTTTAACAAGGGAATTTTTATGGCAAACTATAACAGTCGCAAATTCACACAGAATCAAATAATTTTTTCAATGCAACTCTGAATTGCACAGTTTTCAAGACATTTTGTTTTTGGTGAAGATCGGTTAAAGGAAAGGGGTAGTTTACCAGGAACGTTTTATGTTTTAACAAGGGTATTTTTTTCTATGACGAACGATAACTGCCGCATATGCAAACAGAATAAAATAATTTTTTGCATACGTCACTGAATTGTAGAGGACTCCAGGTGTTCTGATTTTGGTGAAGATCGATTAAGGGGAAGGAGTAGTTTACCGGCATCGTTTTTTTTTATCAAAGGTAATTTGTTTCTATGGCAAACGATAACAGTCGCAAATTCAAACAGAATCAAATAATGTTTTGCATACAGCCCTGAATTTTTGAGGTCTCAGGACCTGTTGTTTTTGGTGAAGATCGGTTAAGGGAAAGGGGTAGTTTACCAGCAACGTTTTATGTTTTAACCAGGGTATTTTCTATGGCAAACGATAACAGTCGCAAATTCAAACAGAATCAAATTATTTTTTGCATGCAACTCTGAATTGTAGAGTTTCCAAGACATGTTGTTTTTGGTGAAGATCGGTTAAGGGAAAAGGGTAGTTTACCAGCAACGTTTTATGTTTTAACAAGGGTATTTTTTTCTATGACGAACGATAACTGCCGCATATTCAAACAGAATTAAATAATTTTTTTGCATACGTCACTGAATTGTGGAGGACTCAAGGTGTTCTGATTTTGGTGAAGATCGATTAAGGGGATGGAGTAGTTTACCGGCAAGGTTTTTTTTTTCAAAGGTAATTTGTTTCTATGGCAAACGATAACAGCCGCAAATTCAAACGGAATCATATATTGCTTTACAATATATATAATCAATATGATAGGGAATTAATTAATCAGTATTCTCATAATTTAATTTTTTTCTTATCTATTTATAATCTTTCTTATTTTTTAGGGATTGTAGAACTTTCTGCAACACTTGGCAACTGCAGTATTAGTTAAAACCTGTGACAACTTGTTCGACTCTTCAATGGCTGCATCCAAAACAAGTCAGGAAAACCTCTTCGGTCTCCACTTAGTGATGACAGCGTACACATAGCATTTTGGCAGTGGGCTGCACACTTCATCAACTCGTGGCAATTCCAGAGGCCAGACTGGCGAACATTTATGCTACCATCACAGGACGGCTGGCTGACATCCATAAATGAATCGCTTATTGATAAAGGCCTCATGTCACCAAAAGTAAATTTGTGTTAAACTGAAAAAACTGTGTATTTTGAAAATGTATAGAATTTTTATTCCATGTTCCTTAAGGAAATGGAAGTATGGTAATGGCAAAAAAATTCGTGTTCGAGATTATTGCAGATTCTGATTGTACTACACTCAAAACATGAAAAAAAATCATTTTTCGAAAAGTGTCTGTGTATGTGTCTGACTGTATTTTTTTTTTCTATGGCAAACGATAACAGCCGCAAATTCAAACAGAATCAAATAATATTTTTGCATACAACACTGATTTGTAGAGTACTCATGACCTATTGATTTTGGTGAAGATCGGTTGAGGGGAAGGGGTAGTTTACAAGCAACAGTTTTTTTTATCAAGCAAAGGTAATTTGTATTTGGCAAACGATAACATTCGCAAATTCAAACAGAATCAAATAATGTCTCGCATACAGCCCTGAATTATGGAGGTCTCAATACCTGTTGTTTTTGGTGAAGATCGGTTAAGGGAAAGGGGTAGTTTACCAGCAACGTTTTATGTTTTAACAAGGGTATTTTCTATGGCAAACTATAACAGTCGCAAATTCTCACAGAATCAAATAATTTTTTGCATGCAACACTGAAATATATAGTTTTCAAGACATGTTGTTTTTGGTGAAGATCGGTTGAGGGAAAGGGGTAGTTTACCGGCAACGTTTTATGTTTTAACAAGGGAATTTTTATGGCAAACTATAACAGTCGCAAATTCTCACAGAATCAAATAATTTTTTGCAAGCAACTCTGAATTGCACAGTTTTCAAGACATTTTGTTTTTGGTGAAGATCGGTTAAAGGAACGGGGTAGTTTACCAGGAACGTTTTATGTTTTAACAAGGGTATTTTTTTCTATGACGAACGATAACTGCCACATATTCAAACAGAATAAAATAATTTTTTGCATACGTCACTGAATTGTAGAGAGCTCAAGGTGTTCTGATTTTGGTGAATATCGATTAAGGGGAAGGAGTAGTTTACCGGCATCGTTTTTTTTATCAAAGGTAATTCGTTTCTATGGCAAACGATAACAGCCGCAAATTCAAACAGAATCAAATAATGTTTTGCACACAGCCCTGAATTGTTGAGGTCTCATGATCTGTTGTTTTTGGTGAAGATCGGTTACGGGAAAGGGGTAGTTTACCAGCAACGTTTTATGTTTTAACAAGTGTATTTTTTATGGCGAACGATAACAGTCGCAAATTCAAAAAGAATCAAATAATTTTTGTGCATGCCACTCTGAATTCTAGTTTTTTCAAGACATATTGTTTTTGGTGAAGATCGGTTAAGGGAAAGGGGTAGTTTACCAGCAACGTTTTATGTTTTAACAAGGGTATTTTTTTTCTATGACAAACGATAACTGACGCATATTCAAACAGAAAAAAATAATTTTTTGCAAACGTCACTGAATTGTAGAGAACTCAAGGTCTTTTGATTTTGGTGTAGATCGGTTAAGGGTAAGGTGTAGTTTATTGGCAACGTTTTTTTTAACAAGGGTAATTTGTTTCTATGGCAAACAATAACAGCCGCAAATTCAAACAGAATCAAATAATGTTTTGCATACAGCACAGAATTGTGGAGGTCTGGACACCAGTTGTTTTTGGTGATGATCGGTTAAGGGAAAGGGGTAGTTTACTGTCAACGTTTTTTTATCAAGGGTAATTTTTTGTTGGCAAACGATAACAGTCGCAAATTCAAACAGAATCAAATAATGTTTCGCATACCGCCCTGAATTATGGAGTTCTCAAGACCTATTTTTTTTTTGTGAAGATCGTTTAAGGGAAAGGGGTGGTTTACCGGCGACGTTTTATGTGTTAACAAGGGAATATTTATGGCAAACTATAACAGTCGCAAATTCACACAGAATCAAATAATTTTTTGCATTCAACTCTGAATTGCACAGTTTTCAAGACATTTTGTTTTTGGTGAAGATCGGTTAAAGGAAAGGGGTAGTTTACAAGGAACGTTTTATGTTTTAACAAGGGTATTTTTTTCTATGACGAACGATAACTGCCGCATATTCAAACAGAATAAAATAATTTTTTGCATACGTCACTGAATTGAAGAGAACTCAAGGTGTTCTGATTTTGGTGAAGATCGATTAAGGGGATGGAGTAGTTTACCGGCAAGGTTTTTTTTTCAAAGGTAATTTGTTTCTTTGGCAAACGATAACAGCCGCAAATTCAAACGGAATCAAATAATGTTTTGCATACAGCCCTGAATTGTGGAGGTCTGGAGACCAGTTGTTTTTGGTGAAGATCGGTTAAGGGAAAGGGGTAGTTTACCGGCAACGTTTTTTTTATCAAGGGTAATTTGTTTCTATGGCAAAAGATAACAGCCGTAAATTCAAACAGAATCAAATAATGTTTTGCATTCATCCCTAAATTGTAGAAACCTCAAGGCCTGTTGATTTTGGTGAAGATCAGTTAAGGGAAAGGGCAGTTTACCTGAAACATTTTTTGTTGTAACAAGAGTAAAGTAGGCTAACTTAATTTTGAATCATAAAGTATCCTGATAAGAAGATCTTAATAATTCACTGTAGAAAATAGATGAAATATCTATAAATGAAGAGGCTAGTTGAACGGGGTGGGGTTAATTTTCTATAAATGAAAATTATAGTTGGCGGGGGGGGGTATAATTTGTGTGTGTACTACGTTATCGGCAACAAAGTAGAAGTTTGCTGTTAAAATTCCTTCCCGGCCTGTTTGGCCGTAGTCCAATGTTTTCTGCACAACCAGACGTTTCAGCAGTGCCGTTGACTGCCATCATCAGTGAAAATCGAGTGCGATAACGTGTGGTGGTATACGTTAGTGACCACAGTACTGTGGTTAAGGCTGAAGCAATAAGTGGAAAGAAGTTGTTTCTATGGGAACATTTCATTTCGTAAATGATTTTAAATATAAATCTTAGAACGTGGAAGTCATGTATGGTTCTCCATACCGATATTTTGCTTGTGTGATGTATTAGTACTGATCATAAAGAGTTAATAAAAATATTGTAATGCACCTTAGTTCTTTACAATATATATAATCAATATGATAGGAAATTAATTAATCAGTATTCTCATAATATGATTTTTATCTTATCTATTTATAATCTTTCTTATTTTTTAGGGATTGTAGAACCTTCTGCAACATTTGGCAACAGCAGTATTTGTTAAAACCTGTAACAACTTGTTCGACTCTTTCAATGGCTGCATTCAAAACAAGTCAGGAAAACCTCTTCGGTCTCCACTTAGTGATGAAAGCGTACACATAGCATTTTGGCAGTGGGCTGCACACTTCATCAACTCGTGGCAATTTCAAAGGCCAGACTGGCGAACATTTATGCTACCATCACAGGACTGCTGGCTGACATCCATAAATGAATCGTTTATTGATAAAGGCCTCATGTCACCAAAAGTAAATTTGTGTTAATCTGAAAAGACTGTGTATTTTGAAAATGTATAGAATTTTTACTTCCATGTTCCTTAAGGAAATGGAAGTATGGTGATGACAAAAAAATTGTGTTCGAGATTATTGCAGATTCTGTTTGTACTACACTCAAAACATGAAAAAAAGTCGTTTTTCGAAAAGTGTCCGTGTATGTGTCTGACTGTATTTTTTTTTTCTATGGCAAATGATAACAGCCGCAAATTCAAAGAGAATCAAATAATATTTTGCATACAACACGAATTTGTAGAGTACTTACGACATTTTGTTTTTGGTGAAGATCGGTTGAATTGAAGGGGCAGTTTACCAGCAAAAGTTTTTTTTATCAAGTAAAGGTAATTTGTATTTGGCAAACGATAACATTCGCAAATTCAAACAGAATCAAATAATGTTTCGCATGCAGCCCTGAAATATGGAGTTCTCAAGACCTATTGTTTTTGGTGAAGATCGGTTAAGGGAAAGGGGTAGTTTACCTGCAACGTTTTATGTTTTAACAAGGGTATTTTCTATGGCAAACTATAACAGTCGCAAATTCACACAGAATCAAATAATTTTTTGCATGCAACTCTGAAATATAGAGTTTTTAAGACATGTTGTTTTTGGTGAAGATCGGTTAAGGGGAAGGTGTAGTTTATTGGCAACGTTTTTTTTATCAAGGGTAATTTGTTTCTATGGCAAAAGATAACAGCCGTAAATTCAAACAGAATCAAATAATGTTTTGCATTCATCCCTAAGTTGTAGAAAACTGAAGGCCTGTGGATTTTGGTGAAGATCAGTTAAGGGAAAGAGCAGTTTACCTGAAACATTTTTTGTTGTAACAAGAGTAAAGTAGGCCTACTTAATTTTGATAAATAAAGTATCCTGATAAGAAGATCTTAATAATACACTGTAGAAACGTAGATGAAATATCTATAAATGAAGAGGCTAGTTGAACGGGGTGGGGTTAATTTTCAATAAATGAAAATTATAGTTGTCCGGGGGGGGGTATAATATTTATGTGTACTACGTTATCGGCAACAAAGTAGTAGTTTGTTGTTAAAATTCCTTCCCGGCATGTTTGGCCGTAGTCCAATGTTTACTGCACAACAAGACGTTTCAGCAGTGCCGTTGACTGCCATCATCAGTGAAAATCGAGTGCGATAACGTGTGGTGGTATACGTTAGTGACCACAGTACTGTGGTTAAGGCTGAAGCAATAAGTGGAAAGAAGTTGTTTCTATGGTAAACATTTCATTTCGTTAATGATTTTAAAATAAATCTTAGAACATGGAAGTCATGTATGGTTCTCCACACCGAATTTTGCATGTGTGGTGTATTAGTACTGATCATAAAAGAGTTAATAAAAATATTGTAATGCACCTTAGTTCTGTACAATATATGTAATCAATATGATAGGAAATTAATTAATCAGTATTCTCATCATTTGATTTTTTCTTATCTATTTATAATCTTTCTTATTTTTTAGGGATTTGTAGAACCTTCTGCAACATTTGGCAACAGCAGTACTTGTTAAAACCTGTGACAACTTGTTCGACTCTGTCAATCGCTGCATCCAAAACAAGTCAGGAAAACCTCTTCCGTCTCCACTTAGTGATGACAGCGTACACATAGCATTTTGGCAGTGGGCTGCACACTTCATCAACTCGTGGCAATTCCAGAGGCCAGACTGGCGAACATTTATGCTACCATCACAGGACGGCTGGCTGACATCCATAAATGAATCGCTTATTGATAAAGGCCTCATGTCACCAAAAGTAAATTTGTGTTAAACTGAAAAAACTGTGTATTTTGAAAATGTATAGAATTTTTACTTCCATGTTCCTTAAGGAAATGGAAGTATGGTGATGGCAAAAAAATTGTGTTCGAGATTATTGCAGATTCTGTTTGTACTACACTCAAAACATGAAAAAAAGTCGTTTTTCGAAAAGTGACTGTGTATGTGTCTGACTGTATTTTTTTTTTCTATGGCAAACGATAACAGCAGCAAATTCAAAGAGAATCAAATAATTTTTTGCATACATCACTGTTTGTAGAGTACTCACGACGTTTTTTTTTTGGTGAAGATCAGTAGATGGGAAGGGGTAGTTTACCAGCAACGTTTTATGTTTTAACAAGGGTATTTTTTATGACAAACTATAACAGTCGCAAATTCACACAGAATCAAATAATTTTTTGCATGCAACTCTGAAATACAGAGTTTTCAAGACATGTTGTTTTTGGTGAAGATCGGTTGAGGGGAAGGAGTAGTTTACCGGCAACGTTTTATGTTTTAACAAGGGTATTTTTTATGGCAAACTATAACAGTCGCAAATTCACACAGAATCAAATAATTTTTTGCATGCAACTCTGAAATACAGAGTTTTTAAGACATGTTGTTTTTGGTGAAGATCGGTTGAGGGGAAGGGGTAGTTTACCGGCAACGTTTTTTTTTTATCAAGTGTAATTTTTTGTTGGCAAACGATAACAGTCGCAAATTCAAACAGAATCAAATAATGTTTCGCATACAGCCGTGAATTATGGAGTTCTCAAGACCTATTGTTTTTGGTGAAGATCGTTTAAGGGAAAGGGGTAGTTTACCGGCAACGTTTTATGTTTTAACAAGGGAATTTTTATGGCAAACTATAACAGTCGCAAATTCACACAGAATCAAATAATTTTTTCAATGCAACTCTGAATTGCACAGTTTTCAAGACATTTTGTTTTTGGTGAAGATCGGTTAAGGGAAAGGGGTATTTTACCAGCAACGTTTTATGTTTTAACCAGGGTATTTTCTATGGCAAACGATAACAGTCGCAAATTCAAACAGAATCAAATTATTTTTTGCATGCAACTCTGAATTGTAGAGTTTCCAAGACATGTTGTTTTTGGTGAAGATCGGTTAAGGGAAAAGGGTAGTTTACCAGCAACGTTTTATGTTTTAACAAGGGTATTTTTTTCTATGACGAACGATAACTGCCGCATATTCAAACAGAATTAAATAATTTTTTTGCATACGTCACTGAATTGTGGAGGACTCAAGGTGTTCTGATTTTGGTGAAGATCGATTAAGGGGATGGAGTAGTTTACCGGCAAGGTTTTTTTTTTCAAAGGTAATTTGTTTCTATGGCAAACGATAACAGCCGCAAATTCAAACGGAATCATATATTGCTTTACAATATATATAATCAATATGATAGGGAATTAATTAATCAGTATTCTCATAATTTAATTTTTTTCTTATCTATTTATAATCTTTCTTATTTTTTAGGGATTGTAGAACTTTCTGCAACACTTGGCAACTGCAGTATTAGTTAAAACCTGTGACAACTTGTTCGACTCTTCAATGGCTGCATCCAAAACAAGTCAGGAAAACCTCTTCGGTCTCCACTTAGTGATGACAGCGTACACATAGCATTTTGGCAGTGGGCTGCACACTTCATCAACTCGTGGCAATTCCAGAGGCCAGACTGGCGAACATTTATGCTACCATCACAGGACGGCTGGCTGACATCCATAAATGAATCGCTTATTGATAAAGGCCTCATGTCACCAAAAGTAAATTTGTGTTAAACTGAAAAAACTGTGTATTTTGAAAATGTATAGAATTTTTATTCCATGTTCCTTAAGGAAATGGAAGTATGGTAATGGCAAAAAAATTCGTGTTCGAGATTATTGCAGATTCTGATTGTACTACACTCAAAACATGAAAAAAAATCATTTTTCGAAAAGTGTCTGTGTATGTGTCTGACTGTATTTTTTTTTTCTATGGCAAACGATAACAGCCGCAAATTCAAACAGAATCAAATAATATTTTTGCATACAACACTGATTTGTAGAGTACTCATGACCTATTGATTTTGGTGAAGATCGGTTGAGGGGAAGGGGTAGTTTACAAGCAACAGTTTTTTTTATCAAGCAAAGGTAATTTGTATTTGGCAAACGATAACATTCGCAAATTCAAACAGAATCAAATAATGTCTCGCATACAGCCCTGAATTATGGAGGTCTCAATACCTGTTGTTTTTGGTGAAGATCGGTTAAGGGAAAGGGGTAGTTTACCAGCAACGTTTTATGTTTTAACAAGGGTATTTTCTATGGCAAACTATAACAGTCGCAAATTCTCACAGAATCAAATAATTTTTTGCAAGCAACTCTGAATTGCACAGTTTTCAAGACATTTTGTTTTTGGTGAAGATCGGTTAAAGGAACGGGGTAGTTTACCAGGAACGTTTTATGTTTTAACAAGGGTATTTTTTTCTATGACGAACGATAACTGCCACATATTCAAACAGAATAAAATAATTTTTTGCATACGTCACTGAATTGTAGAGAGCTCAAGGTGTTCTGATTTTGGTGAATATCGATTAAGGGGAAGGAGTAGTTTACCGGCATCGTTTTTTTTATCAAAGGTAATTCGTTTCTATGGCAAACGATAACAGCCGCAAATTCAAACAGAATCAAATAATGTTTTGCACACAGCCCTGAATTGTTGAGGTCTCATGATCTGTTGTTTTTGGTGAAGATCGGTTACGGGAAAGGGGTAGTTTACCAGCAACGTTTTATGTTTTAACAAGTGTATTTTTTATGGCGAACGATAACAGTCGCAAATTCAAAAAGAATCAAATAATTTTTTGCATGCCACTCTGAATTCTAGTTTTTTCAAGACATATTGTTTTTGGTGAAGATCGGTTAAGGGAAAGGGGTAGTTTACCAGCAACGTTTTATGTTTTAACAAGGGTATTTTTTTTCTATGACAAACGATAACTGACGCATATTCAAACAGAACAAAATAATTTTTTGCAAACGTCACTGAATTGTAGAGAACTCAAGGTCTTTTGATTTTGGTGTAGATCGGTTAAGGGTAAGGTGTAGTTTATTGGCAACGTTTTTTTTAACAAGGGTAATTTGTTTCTATGGCAAACAATAACAGCCGCAAATTCAAACAGAATCAAATAATGTTTTGCATACAGCACTGAATTGTGGAGGTCTGGACACCAGTTGTTTTTGGTGATGATCGGTTAAGGGAAAGGGGTAGTTTACTGTCAACGTTTTTTTATCAAGGGTAATTTTTTGTTGGCAAACGATAACAGTCGCAAATTCAAACAGAATCAAATAATGTTTCGCATACAGCCCTGAATTATGGAGTTCTCAAGACCTTTTTTTTTTTTTGTGAAGATCGTTTAAGGTAAAGGGGTGGTTTACCGGCGACGTTTTATGTGTTAACAAGGGAATATTTATGGCAAACTATAACAGTCGCAAATTCACACCGAAACAAATAATTTTTTGCATGCAACTCTGAATTGCACAGTTTTCAAGACATTTTGTTTTTGGTGAAGATCGGTTAAAGGAAAGGGGTAGTTTACAAGGAACGTTTTGTGTTTTAACAAGGGTATTTTTTTCTATGACGAACGATAACTGCCGCATATTCAAACAGAATAAAATAATTTTTTGCATACGTCACTGAATTGAAGAGAACTCAAGGTGTTCTGATTTTGGTGAAGATCGATTAAGGGGATGGAGTAGTTTACCGGCAAGGTTTTTTTTTTCAAAGGTAATTTGTTTCTTTGGCAAACGATAACAGCCGCAAATTCAAACGGAATCAAATAATGTTTTGCATACAGCCCTGAATTGTGGAGGTCTGGAGACCAGTTGTTTTTGGTGAAGATCGGTTAAGGGAAAGGGGTAGTTTACCGGCAACGTTTTTTTTATCAAGGGTAATTTGTTTCTATGGCAAAAGATAACAGCCGTAAATTCAAACAGAATCAAATAATGTTTTGCATTCATCCCTAAATTGTAGAAACCTCAAGGCCTGTTGATTTTGGTGAAGATCAGTTAAGGGAAAGGGCAGTTTACCTGAAACATTTTTTGTTGTAACAAGAGTAAAGTAGGCTAACTTAATTTTGAATCATAAAGTATCCTGATAAGAAGATCTTAATAATTCACTGTAGAAAATAGATGAAATATCTATAAATGAAGAGGCTAGTTGAACGGGATGGGGTTAATTTTCTATAAATGAAAATTATAGTCGGCGGGGGAGGTATAATTTGTGTGTGTACTACGTTATCGGCAACAAAGTAGAAGTTTGCTGTTAAAATTCCTTCCCGGCCTGTTTGGCCGTAGTCCAATGTTTTCTGCACAACCAGACGTTTCAGCAGTGCCGTTGACTGCCAGCATCAGTGAAA
This sequence comes from Magicicada septendecula, assembly GCA_034769895.1. Classification (NCBI taxonomy): domain Eukaryota; kingdom Metazoa; phylum Arthropoda; class Insecta; order Hemiptera; family Cicadidae; genus Magicicada; species Magicicada septendecula. The sequence goes on from CM068375.1 coordinate 188,071,889, forward strand.
ATCGAGTGCGATAACGTGTGGTGGTATACGTTAGTGACCACAGTACTGTGGTTAAGGCTGAAGCAATAAGTGGAAAGAAGTTGTTTCTATGGGAACATTTCATTTCGTAAATGATTTTAAATATAAATCTTAGAACATGGAAGTCATGTATGGTTCTCCATACCGATATTTTGCTTGTGTGATGTATTAGTACTGATCATAAAGAGTTAATAAAAATATTGTAATGCACCTTAGTTCTTTACAATATATATAATCAATATGATAGGAAATTAATTAATCAGTATTCTCATAATATGATTTTTATCTTATCTATTTATAATCTTTCTTATTTTTTAGGGATTGTAGAACCTTCTGCAACATTTGGCAACAGCAGTATTTGTTAAAACCTGTGACAACTTGTTCGACTCTTTCAATGGCTGCATTCAAAACAAGTCAGGAAAACCTCTTCGGTCTCCACTTAGTGATGAAAGCGTACACATAGCATTTTGGCAGTGGGCTGCACACTTCATCAACTCGTGGCAATTTCAAAGGCCAGACTGGCGAACATTTATGCTACCATCACAGGACTGCTGGCTGACATCCATAAATGAATCGTTTATTGATAAAGGCCTCATGTCACCAAAAGTAAATTTGTGTTAATCTGAAAAAACTGTGTATTTTGAAAATGTATAGAATTTTTACTTCCATGTTCCTTAAGGAAATGGAAGTATGGTGATGACAAAAAAATTGTGTTCGAGATTATTGCAGATTCTGTTTGTACTACACTCAAAACATGAAAAAAAGTCGTTTTTCGAAAAGTGTCCGTGTATGTGTCTGACTGTATTTTTTTTTTCTATGGCAAATGATAACAGCCGCAAATTCAAAGAGAATCAAATAATATTTCGCATACAACACGAATTTGTAGAGTACTTACGACGTTTTGTTTTTGGTGAAGATCGGTTGAAGTGAAGGGGCAGTTTACCAGCAAAAGTTTTTTTTATCAAGTAAAGGTAATTTGTATTTGGCAAACGATAACATTCGCAAATTCAAACAGAATCAAATAATGTTTCGCATGCAGCCCTGAAATATGGAGTTCTCAAGAGCTATTGTTTTTGGTGAAGATCGGTTAAGGGAAAGGGGTAGTTTACCTGCAACGTTTTATGTTTTAACAAGGGTATTTTCTATGGCAAACTATAACAGTCGCAAATTCACACAGAATCAAATAATTTTTTGCATGCAACTCTGAAATATAGAGTTTTTAAGACATGTTGTTTTTGGTGAAGATCGGTTAAGGGGAAGGTGTAGTTTATTGGCAACGTTTTTTTTATCAAGGGTAATTTGTTTCTATGGCAAAAGATAACAGCCGTAAATTCAAACAGAATCAAATAATGTTTTGCATTCATCCCTAAGTTGTAGAAAACTGAAGGCCTGTGGATTTTGGTGAAGATCAGTTAAGGGAAAGAGCAGTTTACCTGAAACATTTTTTGTTGTAACAAGAGTAAAGTAGGCCTACTTAATTTTGATAAATAAAGTATCCTGATAAGAAGATCTTAATAATACACTGTAGAAACGTAGATGAAATATCTATAAATGAAGAGGCTAGTTGAACGTGGTGGGGTTAATTTTCAATAAATGAAAATTATAGTTGTCCGGGGGGGGGGGTATAATATTTACGTGTACTACGTTATCGGCAACAAAGTAGTAGTTTGTTGTTAAAATTCCTTCCCGGCATGTTTGGCCGTAGTCCAATGTTTACTGCACAACCAGAAGTTTCAGCAGTGCCGTTGACTGCCATCATCAGTGAAAATCGAGTGCGATAACGTGTGGTGGTATACGTTAGTGACCACAGTACTGTGGTTAAGGCTGAAGCAATAAGTGGAAAGAAGTTGTTTCTATGGTAAACATTTCATTTCGTTAATGATTTTAAAATAAATCTTAGAACATGGAAGTCATGTATGGTTCTCCACACCGATATTTTGCATGTGTGGTGTATTAGTACTGATCATAAAAGAGTTAATAAAAATATTGTAATGCACCTTAGTTCTGTACAATATATGTAATCAATATGATAGGAAATTAATTAATCAGTATTCTCATCATTTGATTTTTTCTTATCTATTTATAATCTTTCTTATTTTTTAGGGATTTGTAGAACCTTCTGCAACATTTGGCAACAGCAGTACTTGTTAAAACCTGTGACAACTTGTTCGACTCTGTCAATCGCTGCATCCAAAACAAGTCAGGAAAACCTCTTCCGTCTCCACTTAGTGATGACAGCGTACACATAGCATTTTGGCAGTGGGCTGCACACTTCATCAACTCGTGGCAATTCCAGAGGCCAGACTGGCGAACATTTATGCTACCATCACAGGACGGCTGGCTGACATCCATAAATGAATCGCTTATTGATAAAGGCCTCATGTCACCAAAAGTAAATTTGTGTTAAACTGAAAAAACTGTGTATTTTGAAAATGTATAGAATTTTTACTTCCATGTTCCTTAAGGAAATGGAAGTATGGTGATGGCAAAAAAATTGTGTTCGAGATTATTGCAGATTCTGTTTGTACTACACTCAAAACATGAAAAAAAGTCGTTTTTCGAAAAGTGTCTGTGTATGTGTCTGACTGTATTTTTTTTTTCTATGGCAAACGATAACAGCAGCAAATTCAAAGAGAATCAAATAATTTTTTGCATACAACACTGTTTGTAGAGTACTCACGACTTTTTTTTTTGGTGAAGATCAGTAGAGGGGAAGGGGTAGTTTACCAGCAACGTTTTATGTTTTAACAAGGGTATTTTTTATGACAAACTATAACAGTCGCAAATTCACACAGAATCAAATAATTTTTTGCATGCAACTCTGAAATACAGAGTTTTCAAGACATGTTGTTTTTGGTGAAGATCGGTTGAGGGGAAGGAGTAGTTTACCGGCAACGTTTTATGTTTTAACAAGGGTATTTTTTATGGCAAACTATAACAGTCGCAAATTCACACAGAATCAAATAATTTTTTGCATGCAACTCTGAAATACAGAGTTTTTAAGACATGTTGTTTTTGGTGAAGATCGGTTGAGGGGAAGGGGTAGTTTACCGGCAACGTTTTTTTTTTATCAAGTGTAATTTTTTGTTGGCAAACGATAACAGTCGCAAATTCAAACAGAATCAAATAATGTTTCGCATACAGCCGTGAATTATGGAGTTCTCAAGACCTATTGTTTTTGGTGAAGATCGTTTAAGGGAAAGGGGTAGTTTACCGGCAACGTTTTATGTTTTAACAAGGGAATTTTTATGGCAAACTATAACAGTCGCAAATTCACACAGAATCAAATAATTTTTTCAATGCAACTCTGAATTGCACAGTTTTCAAGACATTTTGTTTTTGGTGAAGATCGGTTAAAGGAAAGGGGTAGTTTACCAGGAACGTTTTATGTTTAAACAAGGGTATTTTTTTCTATGACGAACGATAACTGCCGCATATGCAAACAGAATAAAATAATTTTTTGCATACGTCACTGAATTGTAGAGGACTCCAGGTGTTCTGATTTTGGTGAAGATCGATTAAGGGGAAGGAGTAGTTTACCGGCATCGTTTTTTTTTATCAAAGGTAATTTGTTTCTATGGCAAACGATAACAGTCGCAAATTCAAACAGAATCAAATAATGTTTTGCATACAGCCCTGAATTTTTGAGGTCTCAGGACCTGTTGTTTTTGGTGAAGATCGGTTAAGGGAAAGGGGTAGTTTACCAGCAACGTTTTATGTTTTAACCAGGGTATTTTCTATGGCAAACGATAACAGTCGCAAATTCAAACAGAATCAAATTATTTTTTGCATGCAACTCTGAATTGTAGAGTTTCCAAGACATGTTGTTTTTGGTGAAGATCGGTTAAGGGAAAACGGTAGTTTACCAGCAACGTTTTATGTTTTAACAAGGGTATTTTTTTCTATGACGAACGATAACTGCCGCATATTCAAACAGAATTAAATAATTTTTTTGCATACGTCACTGAATTGTGGAGGACTCAAGGTATTCTGATTTTGGTGAAGATCGATTAAGGGGATGGAGTAGTTTACCGGCAAGGTTTTTTTTTTCAAAGGTAATTTGTTTCTATGGCAAACGATAACAGCCGCAAATTCAAACCGAATCATATATTGCTTTACAATATATATAATCAATATGATAGGGAATTAATTAATCAGTATTCTCATAATTTAATTTTTTTCTTATCTATTTATAATCTTTCTTATTTTTTAGGGATTGTAGAACTTTCTGCAACACTTGGCAACTGCAGTATTAGTTAAAACCTGTGACAACTTGTTCGACTCTTCAATGGCTGCATCCAAAACAAGTCAGGAAAACCTCTTCGGTCTCCACTTAGTGATGACAGCGTACACATAGCATTTTGGCAGTGGGCTGCACACTTCATCAACTCGTGGCAATTCCAGAGGCCAGACTGGCGAACATTTATGCTACCATCACAGGACGGCTGGCTGACATCCATAAATGAATCGCTTATTGATAAAGGCCTCATGTCACCAAAAGTAAATTTGTGTTAAACTGAAAAAACTGTGTATTTTGAAAATGTATAGAATTTTTATTCCATGTTCCTTAAGGAAATGGAAGTATGGTAATGGCAAAAAAATTCATGTTCGAGATTATTGCAGATTCTGATTGTACTACACTCAAAACATGAAAAAAAATCATTTTTCGAAAAGTGTCTGTGTATGTGTCTGACTGTATTTTTTTTTTCTATGGCAAACGATAACAGCCGCAAATTCAAACAGAATCAAATAATATTTTTGCATACAACACTGATTTGTAGAGTACTCATGACCTATTGATTTGGGTGAAGATCGGTTGAGGGGAAGGGGTAGTTTACAAGCAACAGTTTTTTTTATCAAGCAAAGGTAATTTGTATTTGGCAAACGATAACATTCGCAAATTCAAACAGAATCAAATAATGTCTCGCATACAGCCCTGAATTATGGAGGTCTCAATACCTGTTGTTTTTGGTGAAGATCGGTTAAGGGAAAGGGGTAGTTTACCAGCAACGTTTTATGTTTTAACAAGGGTATTTTCTATGGCAAACTATAACAGTCGCAAATTCTCACAGAATCAAATAATTTTTTGCATGCAACACTGAAATATATAGTTTTCAAGACATGTTGTTTTTGGTGAAGATCGGTTGAGGGAAAGGGGTAGTTTACCGGCAACGTTTTATGTTTTAACAAGGGAATTTTTATGGCAAACTATAACAGTCGCAAATTCACACAGAATCAAATAATTTTTTGCAAGCAACTCTGAATTGCACAGTTTTCAAGACATTTTGTTTTTGGTGAAGATCGGTTAAAGGAACGGGGTAGTTTACCAGGAACGTTTTATGTTTTAACAAGGGTATTTTTTTCTATGACGAACGATAACTGCCACATATTCAAACAGAATAAAATAATTTTTTGCATACGTCACTGAATTGTAGAGAGCTCAAGGTGTTCTGATTTTGGTGAATATCGATTAAGGGGAAGGAGTAGTTTACCGGCATCGTTTTTTTTATCAAAGGTAATTCGTTTCTATGGCAAACGATAACAGCCGCAAATTCAAACAGAATCAAATAATGTTTTGCACACAGCCCTGAATTGTTGAGGTCTCATGATCTGTTGTTTTTGGTGAAGATCGGTTACGGGAAAGGGGTAGTTTACCAGCAACGTTTTATGTTTTAACAAGTGTATTTTTTATGGCGAACGATAACAGTCGCAAATTCAAAAAATCAAATAATTTTTTGCATGCCACTCTGAATTCTAGTTTTTTCAAGACATATTGTTTTTGGTGAAGATCGGTTAAGGGAAAGGGGTAGTTTACCAGCAACGTTTTATGTTTTAACAAGGGTATTTTTTTTCTATGACAAACGATAACTGACGCATATTCAAACAGAACAAAATAATTTTTTGCAAACGTCACTGAATTGTAGAGAACTCAAGGTCTTTTGATTTTGGTGTAGATCGGTTAAGGGTAAGGTGTAGTTTATTGGCAACGTTTTTTTTAACAAGGGTAATTTGTTTCTATGGCAAACAATAACAGCCGCAAATTCAAACAGAATCAAATAATGTTTTGCATACAGCACTGAATTGTGGAGGTCTGGACACCAGTTGTTTTTGGTGATGATCGGTTAAGGGAAAGGGGTAGTTTACTGTCAACGTTTTTTTATCAAGGGTAATTTTTTGTTGGCAAACGATAACAGTCGCAAATTCAAACAGAATCAAATAATGTTTCGCATACAGCCGTGAATTATGGAGTTCTCAAGACCTATTTTTTTTTTTGTGAAGATCGTTTAAGGGAAAGGGGTGGTTTACCGGCGACGTTTTATGTGTTAACAAGGGAATATAAATGGCAAACTATAACAGTCGCAAATTCACACAGAATCAAATAATTTTTTGCATGCAGCTCTGAATTGCACAGTTTTCAAGACATTTTGTTTTTGGTGAAGATCGGTTAAAGGAAAGGGGTAGTTTACAAGGAACGTTTTATGTTTTAACAAGGGTATTTTTTTCTATGACGAACGATAACTGCCGCATATTCAAACAGAATAAAATAATTTTTTGCATACGCCACTGAATTGAAGAGAACTCAAGGTGTTCTGATTTTGGTGAAGATCGATTAAGGGGATGGAGTAGTTTACCGGCAAGGTTTTTTTTTTCAAAGGTAATTTGTTTCTTTGGCAAACGATAACAGCCGCAAATTCAAACGGAATCAAATAATGTTCTGCATACAGCCCTGAATTGTGGAGGTCTGGAGACCAGTTGTTTTTGGTGAAGATCGGTTAAGGGAAAGGGGTAGTTTACCGGCAACGTTATTTTTATCAAGGGTAATTTGTTTCTATGGCAAAAGATAACAGCCGTAAATTCAAACAGAATCAAATAATGTTTTGCATTCATCCCTAAATTGTAGAAACCTCAAGGCCTGTTGATTTTGGTGAAGATCAGTTAAGGGAAAGGGCAGTTTACCTGAAACATTTTTTGTTGTAACAAGAGTAAAGTAGGCTAACTTAATTTTGAATCATAAAGTATCCTGATAAGAAGATCTTAATAATTCACTGTAGAAAATAGATGAAATATCTATAAATGAAGAGGCTAGTTGAACGGGGTGGGGTTAATTTTCTATAAATGAAAATTAAGTTGGCGGGGGGGGTATAATTTGTGTGTGAACTACGTTATCGGCAACAAAGTAGAAGTTTGCTGTTAAAATTCCTTCCCGGCCTGTTTGGCCGTAGTCCAATGTTTTCTGCACAACCAGACGTTTCAGCAGTGCCGTTGACTGCCATCATCAGTGAAAATCGAGTGCGATAACGTGTGGTGGTATTCGTTAGTGACCACAGTACTGTGGTTAAGGCTGAAGCAATAAGTGGAAAGAAGTTGTTTCTATGGGAACATTTCATTTCGTAAATGATTTTAAATATAAATCTTAGAACATGGAAGTCATGTATGGTTCTCCATACCGATATTTTGCTTGTGTGATGTATTAGTACTGATCATAAAGAGTTAATAAAAATATTGTAATGCACCTTAGTTCTTTACAATATATATAATCAATATGATAGGAAATTAATTAATCAGTATTCTCATAATATGATTTTTATCTTATCTATTTATAATCTTTCTTATTTTTTAGGGATTGTAGAACCTTCTGCAACATTTGGCAACAGCAGTATTTGTTAAAACCTGTGACAACTTGTTCGACTCTTTCAATGGCTGCATTCAAAACAAGTCAGGAAAACCTCTTCGGTCTCCACTTAGTGATGAAAGCGTACACATAGCATTTTGGCAGTGGGCTGCACACTTCATCAACTCGTGGCAATTTCAAAGGCCAGACTGGCGAACATTTATGCTACCATCACAGGACTGCTGGCTGACATCCATAAATGAATCGTTTATTGATAAAGGCCTCATGTCACCAAAAGTAAATTTGTGTTAATCTGAAAAAACTGTGTATTTTGAAAATGTATAGAATTTTTACTTCCATGTTCCTTAAGGAAATGGAAGTATGGTGATGGCAAAAAAATTGTGTTCGAGATTATTGCAGATTCTGTTTTTTACTACACTCAAAACATGAAAAAAAGTCGTTTTTCGAAAAGTGTCTGTGTATGTGTCTGACTGTATTTTTTTTTCTATGGCAAACGATAACAGCAGCAAATTCAAAGAGAATCAAATAATTTTTTGCATACAACACTGTTTGTAGAGTACTCACGACGTTTTTTTTTTGGTGAAGATCAGTAGAGGGGAAGGGGTAGTTTACCAGCAACGTTTTATGTTTTAACAAGGGTATTTTTTATGACAAACTATAACAGTCGCAAATTCACACAGAATCAAATAATTTTTTGCATGCAACTCTGAAATACAGAGTTTTCAAGACATGTTGTTTTTGGTGAAGATCGGTTGAGGGGAAGGAGTAGTTTACCGGCAACGTTTAATGTTTTAACAAGGGTATTTTTTATGGCAAACTATAACAGTCGCAAATTCACACAGAATCAAATAATTTTTTGCATGCAACTCTGAAATACAGAGTTTTTAAGACATGTTGTTTTTGGTGAAGATCGGTTGAGGGGAAGGGGTAGTTTACCGGCAACGTTTTTTTTTTATCAAGTGTAATTTTTTGTTGGCAAACGATAACAGTCGCAAATTCAAACAGAATCAAATAATGTTTCGCATACAGCCGTGAATTATGGAGTTCTCAAGACCTATTGTTTTTGGTGAAGATCGTTTAAGGGAAAGGGGTAGTTTACCGGCAACGTTTTATGTTTTAACAAGGGAATTTTTATGGCAAACTATAACAGTCGCAAATTCACACAGAATCAAATAATTTTTTCAATGCAACTCTGAATTGCACAGTTTTCAAGACATTTTGTTTTTGGTGAAGATCGGTTAAAGGAAAGGGGTAGTTTACCAGGAACGTTTTATGTTTTAACAAGGGTATTTTTTTCTATGACGAACGATAACTGCCGCATATGCAAACAGAATAAAATAATTTTTTGCATACGTCACTGAACTGTAGAGGACTCCAGGTGTTCTGATTTTGGTGAAGATCGATTAAGGGGAAGGAGTAGTTTACCGGCATCGTTTTTTTTTATCAAAGGTAATTTGTTTCTATGGCAAACGATAACAGTCGCAAATTCAAACAGAATCAAATAATGTTTTGCATACAGCCCTGAATTTTTGAGGTCTCAGGACCTGTTGTTTTTGGTGAAGATCGGTTAAGGGAAAGGGGTAGTTTACCAGCAACGTTTTATGTTTTAACCAGGGTATTTTCTATGGCAAACGATAACAGTCGCAAATTCAAACAGAATCAAATTATTTTTTGCATGCAACTCTGAATTGTAAAGTTTCCAAGACATATTGTTTTTGGTGAAGATCGGTTAAAGGAAAGGGGTAGTTTACCAGGAACGTTTTATGTTTTAACAAGGGTATTTTTTTCTATGACGAACGATAACTGCCGCATATGCAAACAGAATTAAATAATTTTTTTGCATACGTCACTGAATTGTGGAGGACTCAAGGTGTTCTGATTTTGGTGAAGATCGATTAAGGGGAAGGAGTAGTTTACCAGCAACGTTTTTTTTATCAAAGGTAATTTGTTTCTATGGCAAACGATAACAGTCGCAAATTCAAACAGAATCAAATAATGTTTTGCATACAGCCCTGAGTTGTGGAGGTCTGGAGACCAGTTGTTTTTGGTGAAGATCGGTTAAGGGAAAGGGGTAGTTTACCGGAAACGTTTTTTTTATCAAGGGTAATTTGTTTCTATGGCAAAAGATAACAGCCGTAAATTCAAACAGAATCAAATAATGTTTTGCATTCATCCCTAAATTGTAGAAAACTGAAGGCCTGTTGATTTTGGTGAAGATCAGTTAAGGGAAAGGGCAGTTTACCTGAAACATTTTTTGTTGTAACAAGAGTAAAGTAGGCTTACTTAATTTTGATAAATAAAGTATCCTGATAAGAAGATCTTAATAATACACTGTAGAAACGTAGATGAAATATCTATAAATGAAGAGGCTAGTTGAACGGGGTGGGGTTAATTTTCTATAAATGAAAATTATAGTTGTCCGAGGGGGGTATAATTTTTATGTGTACTACGTTATCGGCAACAAAGTAGTAGTTTGTTGTTAAAATTCCTTCCCGGCCTGTTTGGCCGTAGTCCAATGTTTTCTACACAACCAGACGTTTTTAGCAGTGCCGTTGACTGCCATCATCAGTGAAAATCGAGTGCGATAAAGTGTGGTGGTATACGTTAGTGACCACAGTACTGTGGTTAAGGCTGAAGCAATAAGTGGAAAGAAGTTGTTTCTATGGTAAACATTTTATTTCGTAAATGATTTTAAAATAAATCTTAGAACATGGAAGTTATGTATGGTTCTCCACACCGATATTTTGCATGTGTGGTGTATTAGTACTGATCATAAAAGAGTTAATAAAAATATTGTAATGCACCTTAGTTCTGTACAATATATGTAATCAATATGATAGGGAATTAATTAATCAGTATTCTCATAATTTAATTTTTTTCTTATCTATTTATAATCTTTCTTATTTTTTAGGGATTGTAGAACTTTCTGCAACATTTGGCAACTGCAGTATTAGTTAAAACCTGTGACAACTTGTTCGACTCTTTCAATGGCTGCATCCAAAACAAGTCAGGAAAACCTCTTCGGTCTCCACTTAGTGATGACAGCGTACACATAGCATTTTGGCAGTGGGCTGCACACTTCATCAACTCGTGGCAATTCCAGAGGCCAGACTGGCGAACATTTATGCTACCATCACAGGATGGCTGGCTGACATCCATAAATGAATCGCTTATTGATAAAGGCCTCATGTCACCAAAAGTAAATTTGTGTTAAACTGAAAAAACTGTGTATTTTGAAAATGTATAGAATTTTTACTTCCATGTTCCTTAAGGAAATGGAAGTATGGTGATGGCAAAAAAATTGTGTTCGAGATTATTGCAGATTCTGTTTGTACTACACTCAAAACATGAAAAAAAGTCGTTTTTCGAAAAGAGTCTGTGTATGTGTCTGACTGTATTTTTTTTTTCTATGGCAAACGATAACAGCAGCAAATTCAAAGAGAATCAAATAATTTTTTGCATACAACACTGTTTGTAGAGTACTCACGACGTTTTTTTTTTGGTGAAGATCAGTAGAGGGGAAGGGGTAGTTTACCAGCAACGTTTTATGTTTATTTTTTATGACAAACTATAACAGTCGCAAATTCACACAGAATCAAAATAATTTTTTGCATGCAACTCTGAAATACAGAGGTTTCAAGACATTGTTGTTTTTGGTGAAAGATCGGTTGAGGGGAAGGAGTAGTTTTACCGGCAACGTTTAATGTTTTAACAAGGGTATTTTTTATGGCAACTATAACAGTCGCAAATTCACACAGAATCAAATAATTTTTTGCATGCAACTCTGAAATACAGAGTTTTTAAGACATGTTGTTTTTGGTGAAGATCGGTTGAGGGGAAGGGGTAGTTTACGGCAACGTTTTTTTTTTATCAAGTGTAATTTTTTGTTGGCAAACGATAACAGTCGCAAATTCAAACAGAATCAAATAATGTTTCGCATACAGCCGTGAATTATGGAGTTCTCAAGACCTATTGTTTTTGGTGAAGATCGTTTAAGGGAAAGGGGTAGTTTACCGGCAACGTTTATATGTTTTAACAAGGGAATTTTTATGGCAAACTATAACAGTCGCAAATTCACACAGAATCAAATAATTTTTTCAATGCAACTCTGAATTGCACAGTTTTCAAGAACATTTGTTTTTGGTGAAGATCGGTTAAAGGAAGGGGTAGTTTACCAGGAACGTTTTATGTTTTAACAAGGGTATTTTTTTCTATGACGAACGATAACTGCCGCATATGCAAACAGAATAAAATAATTTTTTGCATACGTCACTGAACTGTAGAGGACTCCAGGTGTTCTGATTTTGGTGAAGATCGATTAAGGGGAAGGAGTAGTTTACGGCATCGTTTTTTTTTTTTATCAAAGGTAATTTGTTTCTATGGCAAACGATAACAGTCGCAAATTCAAACAGAATCAAATAATGTTTTGCATACAGCCCTGAATTTTTGAGGTCTCAGACCCTGTTGTTTTTGGTGAAGATCGGTTAAGGAAAGGGGTAGTTTAACCAGCAAACGTTTTATGTTTTAACCAGGGTATTTTCTGATTGCAAACGATAACAGTCGCAAATTCAAACAGAATAAAATTATTTTTTGCGATGCAACTCTGAATTGTAGAGTTTCCAAGACATATTGTTTTTGGTGAAGATCGGTTAAAGGAAAGGGGTAGTTTACCAGGAACGTTTTATGTTTTAACAAGGGTATTTTTTCCTATGACGAACGATAACTGCCGCATATGCAAACAGAATTAAATAATTTTTTTGCATACGTCACTGAATTGTGGAGGGACTCAAGGTGTTCTGATTTTGGTGAAGATCGATTAAGGGGAAGGAGTAGTTTACCAGCAACGTTTTTTTATCAAAAGGTAATTTGTTTCTATGGCAAACGATAACAGTCGCAAATTCAAACAGAATCAAATAATGTTTTGCATACAGCCCTGAGTTGTGGAGGTCTGGAGACCAGTTGTTTTTTGGTGAAGATCGGTTAAGGGAAAGGGGTTGTTTACCGGAAACGTTTTTTTATCAAGGGTATTTGTTTCTATGGCAAAAGATAACAGCCGTAAATTCAAACAGAATCAAATAATGTTTTGCATTCATCCCTAAATGTAGAAAACTGAAGGCCTGTTGATTTTGGTGAAGATCAGTTAAGGGAAAGGGCAGTTTACCTTGAAACATTTTTTGTTGTAACAAGAGTAAAGTAGGCTTACTTAATTTTGATAATAAAGTATCCTGATAAGAAGATCTTAATAATACACTGTAGAAACGTAGATGAATATCTATAAATGAAGAGGCTAGTTGAACGGGGGTGGGGTTAATTTTCTATAAATGAAAATTATAGTTGTCCGAGGGGGTATAATTTTTATGTGTACTACGTTATCGGCACCAAGTAGTAGTTTGTTGTTAAAATTCCTTCCCGGCCTGTTTGGCCGTAGTCCAATGTTTTCTACACAACCAGACGTTTTTAGCAGTGCCGTTGACTTGCCATCATCAGTGAAAATCGGAGTGCGATAAAGTGTGGTGGTATACGTTAGTGACCACAGTAACTGTGGTTAAGGCTGAAGCAATAAGTGGAAAGAAGTTGTTTCTATGGTAAACATTTTATTTCGTAAATGATTTATAAAATAAATCTTAGAACATGGAAGTTATGTATGGTTCTCCACACGATTATTTTGCATGTGTGGTGTATTAGTACTGATCATAAAAGAGTTAATAAAAATATTGTAATGCACACTTAGTTCTGTACAATATATGTAATCAATATGATAGGGAATTAATTAATCAGTATTCTCATAATTTAATTTTTTTCTTATCTATTTATAATCTTTCTTATTTTTTAGTGATTGTAGAACTTTCTGCAACATTTGGCAACTGCAGTATTAGTTAAAACCTGTGACAACTTGTTCGACTCTTTCAATGGCTGCATCCAAAACAAGTCAGGAAAACCTCTTCGGTCTCCACTTAGTGATGACAGCGTACACATAGCATTTTGGCAGTGGGCTGCACACTTCATCAACTCGTGGCAATTCCAGAGGCCAGACTGGCGAACATTTATGCTACCATCACAGGATGGCTGGCTGACATCCATAAATGAATCGCTTATTGATAAAGGCCTCATGTCACCAAAAGTAAATTGTGTTTAAACTGAAAAAACTGTGTATTTTGAAAATGTATAGAATTTTTACTTCCATGTTCCTTAAGGAAATGGAAGTATGGTGATGGCAAAAAAATTGTGTTCGAGATTATTGCAGATTCTGTTTGTACTACACTCAAAACATGAAAAAAAGTCGTTTTTCGAAAAGTGTCTGTGTATGTGTCTGACTGTATTTTTTTTTCTATGGCAAACGATAACAGCAGCAAATTCAAAGAGAATCAAATAATTTTTTGCATACAACACTGTTTGTAGAGTACTCACGACGTTTTTTTTTTGGTGAAGATCAGTAGAGGGGAAGGGGTAGTTTACCAGCAACGTTTTATGTTTTTAACAAGGGTATTTTTTATGACAAACTATAACAGTCGCAAATTCACACAGAATCAAATAATTTTTTGCATGCAACTCTGAAATACAGAGTTTTGCAAGACATGTTGTTTTGGTGAAGATCGGTTGAGGGGAAGGAGTAGTTTACCGGCAACGTTTAATGTTTTAACAAGGGTATTTTTTATGGCAAACTATAACAGTCGCAAATTCACACAGAATCAAATAATTTTTTGCATGCAACTCTGAATTGCACAGTTTTCAAGACATGTTGTTTTTGGTGAAGATCGGTTGAGGGGAAGGGGTAGTTTACGGCAACGTTTTTTTTATCAAGTGTAATTTTTTGTTGGCAAACGATAACAGTCGCAAATTCAAACAGAATCAAATAATGTTTCGCATACAGCCGTGAATTATGGAGTTCTCAAGACCTATTGTTTTTGGTGAAGATCGTTTAAGGGAAAGGGGTAGTTTACCGGCAACGTTTATGTTTTAACAAGGGAATTTTTATGGCAAACTATAACAGTCGCAAATTCACACAGAATCAAATAATTTTTTCAATGCAACTCTGAATTGCACAGTTTCAAGACATTTTGTTTTTGGTGAAGATCGGTTAAAGGAAGGGGTAGTTTACCAGGAACGTTTTATGTTTTAACAAGGGGTATTTTTTTCTATGACGAACGATAACTGCCGCATATGCAAACAGAATAAAATAATTTTTTGCATACGTCACTGAACTGTAGAGGACTCCAGGTGTTCTGATTTTGGTGAAGATCGATTAAGGGGAAGGAGTAGTTTACCGCATCGTTTTTTTTTATCAAAGGTAATTGTTTCTATGGCAAACGATAACAGTCGCAAATTCAAACAGAATCAAATAATGTTTTGCATACAGCCCTGAATTTTTGAGGTCTCAGGACCTGTTGTTTTTGGTGAAGATCGGTTAAGGGAAAGGGGTAGTTTACCAGCAACGTTTTATGTTTTAACCAGGGTATTTTCTATGGCAAACGATAACAGTCGCAAATTCAAACAGAATCAAATTATTTTTTGCATGCAACTCTGAATTGTAAAGTTTCCAAGACATATTGTTTTTGGTGAAGATCGGTTAAAGGAAAGGGGTAGTTTACCAGGAACGTTTTATGTTTTAACAAGGGTATTTTTTTCTATGACGAACGATAACTGCCGCATATGCAAACAGAATTAAATAATTTTTTTGCATACGTCACTGAATTGTGGAGGACTCAAGGTGTTCTGATTTTGGTGAAGATCGATTAAGGGGAAGGAGTAGTTTACCAGCAACGTTTTTTTTATCAAAGGTAATTTGTTTCTATGGCAAACGATAACAGTCGCAAATTCAAACAGAATCAAATAATGTTTTGCATACAGCCCTGAGTTGTGGAGGTCTGGAGACCAGTTGTTTTTGGTGTGAAGATCGGTTAAGGGAAAGGGGTAGTTTACCGAAACGTTTTTTTATCAAGGGTAATTTGTTTCTATGGCAAAAGATAACAGCCGTTAATTCAAACAGAATCAAATAATGTTTTGCATTCATCCCTAAATTGTAGAAAACTGAAGGCCTGTTGATTTTGGTGAAGATCAGTTAAGGGAAAGGGCAGTTTACCTGAAACATTTTTTGTTGTAACAAGAGTAAAGTAGGCTTACTTATTTTTGATAAATAAAGTATCCTGATAAGAAGATCTTAATAATACACTGTAGAAACGTAGATGAAATATCTATAAATGAAGAGGCTAGTTGAACGGGGTGGGGTTAATTTTCTATAAATGAAAATTATAGTTGTCCGAGGGGGGTATAATTTTTATGTGTACTACGTTATCGGCAACCAAAGTAGTAGTTTGTTGTTAAAATTCCTTCCCGGCCTGTTTGGCCGTAGTCCAATGTTTTCTACACAACCAGACGTTTTTAGCAGTGCCGTTGGACTTGCCATCATCAGTGAAAATCGAGTGCGATAAAGGTGGTGGTATACGTTAGTGACCACAGTACTGTGGTTAAGGCTGAAGCAATAAGTGGAAAGAAGTTGTTTCTATGGTAAACATTTTAATTTCGTAAATGATTTTAAAATAAATCTTAGAACATGGAAGTTATGTATGGTTCTCCACACCGATATTTTGCATGTGTGGTGTATTAGTACTGATCATAAAAGAGTTAATAAAAATATTGTAATGCACCTTAGTTCTGTACAATATATGTAATCAATATGATAGGGAATTAATTAATCAGTATTCTCATAATTTAATTTTTTTCTTATCTATTTATAATTCTTTCTTATTTTTTAGGGATTGTAGAACTTTCTGCAACATTTGGCAACTGCAGTATTAGTTAAAACCTGTGACAACTTGTTCGACTCTTTCAATGGCTGCATCCAAAACAAGTCAGGAAAACCTCTTCGGTCTCCCACTTAGTGATGACAGCGTACACATAGCATTTTGGCAGTGGGCTGCACACTTCATCAACTCGTGGCAATTCCAGAGGGCCAGACTGGCGAACATTTATGCTACCATCACAGGATGGCTGGCTGACATCCATAAATGAATCGCTTATTGATAAAGGCCTCATGTCACCAAAAGTAAATTTGTGTTAAACTGAAAAAACTGTGTATTTTGAAAATGTATAGAATTTTTACTTCCATGTTCCTTAAGGAAATGGAAGTATGGTGATGGCAAAAAAATTGTGTTCGAGATTATTGCAGATTCTGTTTGTACTACACTCAAAACATGAAAAAAAGTCGTTTTTCGAAAAGAGTCTGTGTATGTGTCTGACTGTATTTTTTTTTTCTATGGCAAACGATAACAGCAGCAAATTCAAAGAGAATCAACATAATTTTTTGCATACAACACTGTTTGTAGAGTACTCACGACGTTTTTTTTTTGGTGAAGATCAGTAGAGGGGAAGGGGTAGTTTACCAGCAACGTTTTATGTTTTAACAAGGGTATTTTTATGACAAACTATAACAGTCGCAAATTCACACAGAATCAAATAATTTTTTGCATGCAACTCTGAAATACAGAGTTTTCAAGACATGTTGTTTTTGGTGAAGATCGGTTGAGGGGAAGGAGTAGTTTACCGCAACGTTTAATGTTTTAACAAGGGTATTTTTTATGGCAAACTATAACAGTCGCAAATTCACACAGAATCAAATAATTTTTTGCATGCAACTCTGAAATACAGAGTTTTTAAGACATGTTGTTTTTGGTGAAGATCGGTTGAGGGGAAGGGGTAGTTTACCGGCAACGTTTTTTTTTTATCAAGTGTAATTTTTTGTTGGCAAACGATAACAGTCGCAAATTCAAACAGAATCAAATAATGTTTCGCATACAGCCGTGAATTATGGAGTTCTCAAGACCTATTGTTTTTGGTGAAGATCGTTTAAGGGAAAGGGGTAGTTTACCGGCAACGTTTTATGTTTTAACAAGGAATTTTTATGGCAAACTATAACAGTCGCAAATTCACACAGAATCAAATAATTTTTTCAATGCAACTCTGAATTGCACAGTTTTCAAGACATTTTGTTTTTGGTGAAGATCGGTTAAAGGAAAGGGGTAGTTTACCAGGAACGTTTTATGTTTTAACAAGGGTATTTTTTTCTATGACGAACGATAACTGCCGCATATGCAAACAGAATAAAATAATTTTTTGCATACGTCACTGAACTGTAGAGGACTCCAGGTGTTCTGATTTTGGTGAAGATCGATTAAGGGGAAGGAGTAGTTTACCGGCATCGTTTTTTTTTATCAAAGGTAATTTGTTTCTATGGCAAACGATAACAGTCGCAATTCAAACAGAATCAAATAATGTTTTGCATACAGCCCTGAATTTTTGAGGTCTCAGGACCTGTTGTTTTTGGTGAAGATCGGTTAAGGGAAAGGGGTAGTTTACCAGCAACGTTTTATGTTTTAACCAGGGTATTTTCTATTGCAAACGTATAACAGTCGCAAATTCAAACGAAAGAATAAAATTATTTTTTGCATGCAACTCTGAATTGTAGAGTTTCCAAGACATATTGTTTTTGGTGAAGATCGGTTAAAGGAAAGGGGTAGTTTACAGGAACGTTTTATGTTTTAACAAGGGTATTTTTTCCTATGACGAACGATAACTGCCGCATATGCAAACAGAATTAAATAATTTTTTTGCATACGTCACTGAATTGTGGAGACTCAAGGTGTTCTGATTTTGGTGAAGATCGATTAAGGGGAAGGAGTAGTTTACCAGCAACGTTTTTTTTTATCAAAGGTAATTTGTTTCTATGGCAAACGATAACAGTCGCAAATTCAAACAGAATCAAATAATGTTTTGCATACAGCCCTGAGTTGTGGAGGTCTGGAGACCAGTTGTTTTTGGTGAAGATCGTTAAGGGAAAGGGGTAGTTTACCGGAAACGTTTTTTTATCAAGGGTAATTGTTTCTATGGCAAAAGATAACAGCCGTAAATTCAAACAGAATCAAATAATGTTTTGCATTCATCCCTAAATTGTAGAAAACTGAAGGCCTGTTGATTTTGGTGAAGATCAGTTAAGGGAAAGGGCAGTTTACCTGAAACATTTTTTGTTGTAACAAGAGTAAAGTAGGCTTACTTAATTTTGATAAATAAAGTATCCTGATAAGAAGATCTTAATAATACACTGTAGAAACGTAGATGAAATATCTATAAATGAAGAGGCTAGTTGAACGGGGTGGGGTTAATTTTCTATAAATGAAAATTATAGTTGTCCGAGGGGGGTATAATTTTTATGTGTACTACGTTATCGGCAACAAAGTAGTAGTTTGTTGTTAAAATTCCTTCCCGGCCTGTTTGGCCGTAGTCCAATGTTTTCTACACAACCAGACGTTTTTAGCAGTGCCGTTGACTGCCATCATCAGTGAAAATCGAGTGCGATAAAGTGTGGTGGTATACGTTAGTGACCACAGTACTGTGGTTAAGGCTGAAGCAATAAGTGGAAAGAAGTTGTTTCTATGGTAAACATTTTATTTCGTAAATGATTTTAAAATAAATCTATAGAACATGGAAGTTATGTATGGTTCTCCACACCGATATTTTGCATGTGTGGTGTATTAGTACTGATCATAAAAGAGTTAATAAAAATATTGTAATGCACCTTAGTTCTGTACAATATATGTAATCAATATGATAGGGAATTAATTAATCAGTATTCTCATAATTTAATTTTTTTCTTATCTATTTATAATCTTTCTTATTTTTTAGGGATTGTAGAACTTTCTGCAACATTTGGCAACTGCAGTATTAGTTAAAACCTGTGACAACTTGTTCGACTCTTTCAATGGCTGCATCCAAAACAAGTCAGGGAAAACCTCTTCGGTCTCCACTTAGTGATGACAGCGTACACATAGCATTTTGGCAGTGGGCTGCACACTTCATCAACTCGTGGCAATTCCAGAGGCCAGACTGGCGAACATTTATGCTACCATCACAGGATGCTGGCTGACATCCATAAATGAATCGCTTATTGATAAAGGCCTCATGTCACCAAAAGTAAATTTGTGTTAAACTGAAAAACTGTGTATTTTGAAAATGTATAGAATTTTTACTTCCATGTTCCTTAAGGAAATGGAAGTATGGTGATGGCAAAAAAATTGTGTTCGAGATTATTGCAGATTCTGTTTGTACTACACTCAAAACATGAAAAAAGTCGTTTTTCGAAAAGAGTCTGTGTATGTGTCTGACTGTATTTTTTTTTTCTATGGCAAACGATAACAGCAGCAAATTCAAAGAGAATCAAATAATTTTTTGCATACAACACTGTTTGTAGAGTACTCACGACGTTTTTTTTTTTGGTGAAGATCAGTAGAGGGGAAGGGGTAGTTTACCAGCAACGTTTTATGTTTTAACAAGGTATTTTTTATGACAAACTATAACAGTCGCAAATTCACACAGAATCAAATAATTTTTTGCATGCAACTCTGAAATACAGAGTTTTCAAGACATGTTGTTTTTGGTGAAGATCGGTTGAGGGGAAGGAGTAGTTTACCGGCAACGTTTAATGTTTTAACAAGGGTATTTTTTATGGCAAACTATAACAGTCGCAAATTCACACAGAATCAAATAATTTTTTGCATGCAACTCTGAAATACAGAGTTTTTAAGACATGTTGTTTTTGGTGAAGATCGGTTGAGGGGAAGGGGTAGTTTACCGGCAACGTTTTTTTTTTATCAAGTGTAATTTTTTGTTGGCAAACGATAACAGTCGCAAATTCAAACAGAATCAAATAATGTTTCGCATACAGCCGTGAATTATGGAGTTCTCAAGACCTATTGTTTTTGGTGAAGATCGTTTTAAGGGAAAGGGGTAGTTTACCGGCAACGTTTTATGTTTTAACAAGGGAATTTTTATGGCAACTATAACAGTCGCAAATTCACACAGAATCAAATAATTTTTTCAATGCAACTCTGAATTGCACAGTTTTCAAGACATTTTGTTTTTGGTGAAGATCGGTTAAAGGAAAGGGGTAGTTTACCAGGAACGTTTTATGTTTTAACAAGGGTATTTTTTTCTATGACGAACGATAACTGCCGCATATGCAAACAGAATAAAATAATTTTTTGCATACGTCACTGAACTGTAGAGGACTCCAGGTGTTCTGATTTTGGTGAAGATCGATTAAGGGGAAGGAGTAGTTTACCGGCATCGTTTTTTTTTATCAAAGGTAATTTGTTTCTATGGCAAACGATAACAGTCGCAAATTCAAACAGAATCAAATAATGTTTTGCATACAGCCCTGAATTTTTGAGGTCTCAGGACCTGTTGTTTTTGGTGAAGATCGGTTAAGGAAAGGGGTAGTTTACCAGCAACGTTTTATGTTTTAACCAGGGTATTTTCTATTGCAAACGATAACAGTCGCAAATTCAAACAGAATAAAATTATTTTTTGCATGCAACTCTGAATTGTAGAGTTTCCAAGACATATTGTTTTTGGTGAAGATCGGTTAAAGGAAAGGGGTAGTTTACCAGAACGTTTTATGTTTTAACAAGGGTATTTTTTCCTATGACGAACGATAACTGCCGCATATGCAAACAGAATTAAATAATTTTTTTGCATACGTCACTGAATTGTGGAGGACTCAAGGTGTTCTGATTTTGGTGAAGATCGATTAAGGGGAAGGAGTAGTTTACCAGCAACGTTTTTTTTTATCAAAGGTAATTTGTTTCTATGGCAAACGATAACAGTCGCAAATTCAAACAGAATCAAATAATGTTTTGCATACAGCCCTGAGTTGTGGAGGTCTGGAGACCAGTTGTTTTTGGTGAAGATCGGTTAAGGGAAAGGGGTAGTTTACCGGAAACGTTTTTTTTATCAAGGGTAATTTGTTTCTATGGCAAAAGATAACAGCCGTAAATTCAAACAGAATCAAATAATGTTTTGCATTCATCCCTAAATTGTAGAAAACTGAAGGCCTGTTGATTTTGGTGAAGATCAGTTAAGGGAAAGGGCAGTTTACCTGAAACATTTTTTGTTGTAACAAGAGTAAAGTAGGCTTACTTAATTTTGATAAATAAAGTATCCTGATAAGAAGATCTTAATAATACACTGTAGAAACGTAGATGAAATATCTATAAATGAAGAGGCTAGTTGAACGGGGTGGGGTTAATTTTCTATAAATGAAAATTATAGTTGTCCGAGGGGGGTATAATTTTTATGTGTACTACGTTATCGGCAACAAAGTAGTAGTTTGTTGTTAAAATTCCTTCCCGGCCTGTTTGGCCGTAGTCCAATGTTTTCTACACAACCAGACGTTTTTAGCAGTGCCGTTGACTGCCATCATCAGTGAAAATCGAGTGCGATAAAGTGTGGTGGTATACGTTAGTGACCACAGTACTGTGGTTAAGGCTGAAGCAATAAGTGGAAAGAAGTTGTTTCTATGGTAAACATTTTATTTCGTAAATGATTTTAAAATAAATCTTAGAACATGGAAGTTATGTATGGTTCTCCACACCGATATTTTGCATGTGTGGTGTATTAGTACTGATCATAAAAGAGTTAATAAAAATATTGTAATGCACCTTAGTTCTGTACAATATATGTAATCAATATGATAGGGAATTAATTAATCAGTATTCTCATAATTTAATTTTTTTCTTATCTATTTATAATCTTTCTTATTTTTTAGTGATTGTAGAACTTTCTGCAACATTTGGCAACTGCAGTATTAGTTAAAACCTGTGACAACTTGTTCGACTCTTTCAATGGCTGCATCCAAAACAAGTCAGGAAAACCTCTTCGGTCTCCACTTAGTGATGACAGCGTACACATAGCATTTTGGCAGTGGGCTGCACACTTCATCAACTCGTGGCAATTCCAGAGGCCAGACTGGCGAACATTTATGCTACCATCACAGGATGGCTGGCTGACATCCATAAATGAATCGCTTATTGATAAAGGCCTCATGTCACCAAAAGTAAATTTGTGTTAAACTGAAAAAACTGTGTATTTTGAAAATGTATAGAATTTTTACTTCCATGTTCCTTAAGGAAATGGAAGTATGGTGATGGCAAAAAAATTGTGTTCGAGATTATTGCAGATTCTGTTTGTACTACACTCAAAACATGAAAAAAAGTCGTTTTTCGAAAAGTGTCTGTGTATGTGTCTGACTGTATTTTTTTTTCTATGGCAAACGATAACAGCAGCAAATTCAAAGAGAATCAAATAATTTTTTGCATACAACACTGTTTGTAGAGTACTCACGACGTTTTTTTTTTGGTGAAGATCAGTAGAGGGGAAGGGGTAGTTTACCAGCAACGTTTTATGTTTTAACAAGGGTATTTTTTATGACAAACTATAACAGTCGCAAATTCACACAGAATCAAATAATTTTTTGCATGCAACTCTGAAATACAGAGTTTTCAAGACATGTTGTTTTGGTGAAGATCGGTTGAGGGGAAGGAGTAGTTTACCGGCAACGTTTAATGTTTTAACAAGGGTATTTTTTATGGCAAACTATAACAGTCGCAAATTCACACAGAATCAAATAATTTTTTGCATGCAACTCTGAATTGCACAGTTTTCAAGACATGTTGTTTTTGGTGAAGATCGGTTGAGGGGAAGGGGTAGTTTACCGGCAACGTTTTTTTTATCAAGTGTAATTTTTTGTTGGCAAACGATAACAGTCGCAAATTCAAACAGAATCAAATAATGTTTCGCATACAGCCGTGAATTATGGAGTTCTCAAGACCTATTGTTTTTGGTGAAGATCGTTTAAGGGAAAGGGGTAGTTTACCGGCAACGTTTTATGTTTTAACAAGGGAATTTTTATGGCAAACTATAACAGTCGCAAATTCACACAGAATCAAATAATTTTTTCAATGCAACTCTGAATTGCACAGTTTTCAAGACATTTTGTTTTTGGTGAAGATCGGTTAAAGGAAAGGGGTAGTTTACCAGGAACGTTTTATGTTTTAACAAGGGTATTTTTTTCTATGACGAACGATAACTGCCGCATATGCAAACAGAATAAAATAATTTTTTGCATACGTCACTGAACTGTAGAGGACTCCAGGTGTTCTGATTTTGGTGAAGATCGATTAAGGGGAAGGAGTAGTTTACCGGCATCGTTTTTTTTTATCAAAGGTAATTTGTTTCTATGGCAAACGATAACAGTCGCAAATTCAAACACAATCAAATAATGTTTTGCATACAGCCCTGAATTTTTGAGGTCTCAGGACCTGTTGTTTTTGGTGAAGATCGGTTAAGGGAAAGGGGTAGTTTACCAGCAACGTTTTATGTTTTAACCAGGGTATTTTCTATGGCAAACGATAACAGTCGCAAATTCAAACAGAATCAAATTATTTTTTGCATGCAACTCTGAATTGTAGAGTTTCCAAGACATATTGTTTTTGGTGAAGATCGGTTAAAGGAAAGGGGTAGTTTACCAGGAACGTTTTATGTTTTAACAAGGGTATTTTTTTCTATGACGAATGATAACTGCCGCATATTCAAACAGAATAAAATAATTTTTTGCATACGTCACTGAATTGAAGAGAACTCAAGGTGTTCTGATTTTGGTGAAGATCGATTAAGGGGATGGAGTAGTTTACCGGCAAGGTTTTTTTTTCAAAGGTAATTTGTTTCTTTGGCAAACGATAACAGCCGCAAATTTAAACGGAATCAAATAATGTTTTGCATACAGCCCTGAATTGTGGAGGTCTGGAGACCAGTTGTTTTTGGTGAAGATCGGTTAAGGGAAAGGGGTAGTTTACCGGCAACGTTTTTTTTATCAAGGGTAATTTGTTTCTATGGCAAAAGATAACAGCCGTAAATTCAAACAGAATCAAATAATGTTTTGCATTCATCCCTAAATTGTAGAAACCTCAAGGCCTGTTGATTTTGGTGAAGATCAGTTAAGGGAAAGGGCAGTTTACCTGAAACATTTTTGTTGTAACAAGAGTAAAGTAGGCCTATTTAATTTTGATAAATAAAGTATCCTGATAAGAAGACCTTAATAATACACTGTAGAAACGTAGATGAAATATCTATAAATGAAGAGGCTAGTTGAACGGGGTGGGGTTAATTTTCTATAAATGAAAATTATAGTTGGGGGGGGGTATAATTTTTATGTGTACTACGTTATCGGCAACAAAGTAGTAGT
The DNA here is from genome assembly GCA_034769895.1 of Magicicada septendecula. Classification (NCBI taxonomy): domain Eukaryota; kingdom Metazoa; phylum Arthropoda; class Insecta; order Hemiptera; family Cicadidae; genus Magicicada; species Magicicada septendecula. The sequence continues at coordinate 188,096,611 of CM068375.1, forward strand.
TTGTTGTTAAAATTCCTTCCCGGCCTGTTTGGCCGTAGTCCAATGTTTTCTGCACAACCAGACGTTTTTAGCAGTGCCGTTGACTGCCATCATCAGTGAAAATCGAGTGCGATAACGTGTGGTGGTATACGTTAGTGACCACAGTACTGTGGTTAAGGCTGAAGCAATAAGTGGAAAGAAGTTGTTTCTATGGTAAACATTTCATTTCGTAAACGATTTTAAAATAAATCTTAGAACATGGAAGTTATGTATGGTTCTCCACACCGATATTTTGCATGTGTGGTGTATTAGTACTGATCATAAAAGAGTTAATAAAAATATTGTAATGCACCTTAGTTCTGTACAATATATGTAATCAATATGATAGGAAATTAATTTATCAGTATTCACATAATTTAATTTTTTCTTATCTATTTATAATCTTTCTTATTTTTAGGGATTGTAGAACCTTCTGCAACATTTGGCAACTGCAGTATTAGTTAAAACCTGTGACAACTTGTTCGACTCTTTCAATGGCTGCATCCAAAACAAGTCAGGAAAACCTCTTCGGTCTCCACTTAGTGATGACAGCGTACACATAGCATTTTGGCAGTGGGCTGTACACTTCATCAACTCGTGGCAATTCCAGAGGCCAGACTGGCGAACATTTATGCTACCATCACAGGACGGCTGGCTGACATCCATAAATGAATCGCTTATTGATAAAGGCCTCATGTCACCAAAAGTAAATTTGTGTTAAACTGAAAAAACTGTGTATTTTGAAAATGTATAGAATTTTTATTCCATGTTCCTTAAGGAAATGGAAGTATGGTGATGGCAAAAAAATTCGTGTTCGAGATTACTGCAGATTCTGATTGTACTACACTCAAAACATGAAAAAAAGTCATTTTTCGAAAAGTGTCTGTGTATGTGTCTGTCTGTATTTTTTTTTCTATGGCAAACGATAACAGCCGCAAATTCAAACAGAATCAAATAATTTTTTGCATACAGCCCTGATTTGTAGAGTACTCACAACCTATTGTGTTTGGTGAAGGGGAAGGTAATCGGTTGATGGAAAGGGGTAGTTTACCGGCAACGTTTTTTTTTATAAAGGGTAATTTTTTTTGGCAAACGATAACAGTCGCAAATTCACACAGAATCAAATAATTTTTTGCATGCAACTCTGAATTGTAGAGTTTTCAAGACATTTTGTTTTTGGTGAAGATCGGTTAAAGGAAAGGGATAGTTTACCAGCAACATTTTATGTTTTAACAATGGTATTTTTTTTTATGACGAAAGATAACTGCCGCGTATTCAAACAGAATCAAATAATGTTTTGCTTACAGCCCTGAATTGTTGAGGTCTCAAAACCAGTTGTTTTTGGTGAAGATCGGATAAGGGAAAAGGGTAGTTTACAAGCAACGTTTTTTTTATCAAGGGTATTTTTACGGCAAACGATAACAGTCGCAAATTCCTACAGAATCAAATAATGTTTTGCATGCAACTCTGAATTGTAGAATTTTTAAGACATTTTCTTTTTGGTGAAGATCGGATAAAGGAAAGGGGTAGTTTACCAGCAACGTTTTATGTTTT